>JBBBDQ010001393.1:700000-1379823 GCA_037127315.1 Ascarosepion bandense | reverse complement strand
ATTTTGGTTATTTTGCATTTGATAAAGAAGAAAATGAAGAAAAATATAGCTGATTTTATTAATTTTCATGTGATAAAGAAGAAAATAAAGAAATGTATAGCTGATTTCGTTATTTTTCATATGATAAAGATGGAAATCAAGTCAAGTATAGCTGAGTTTATTATTTTTTATTTGATATAGATGAGATAATAAAGTACAAAATAGCGGATGTTTTTATTTTTCATTTCATAAAGAAGAAAATAAAGATAAATATTGCTGATTTTGTCATTTTTCATTTGATAAAGAAGAAAAATAAAGAAATATATAGCTGATGTTCTTATTTTTCATTAGATAAAGAATAAACTAAAGTGAAAAATATAGCAGATTTGCTTATTTTTCAGTTGATAAAGTAGAAAAGGAAGAAAAATATCGCTGATTTTATAACTTTTCATTTTATAACTAAGAAAATAAAGAAAAACACAGCTGATTTTTTTTATTTTCTATTTGATAAAGAAAAAACAAAAATTTAGCTGATTATTTTATTTTTCATTTGAAAAAGAAGAAACTAAAGAAAATTTATGCTGATTTTGTTATTTTTCATTTGATAAAGAAGAAAATAATAAAAAATACAGCTGATTTTGTTATTTTTCATTTGATAAAAAAGAAAATAAAGAAACATTATGCTGATTTTGGTATTTTTCATATGATAAAGAAAAATTAAAGAAAAATATAGCTGATTCTGGTATTTTTCATATGATAAAGAAGAAATTAAAGAAAATACAGCTGATTTTGTAATTTTTCATTTCATAAAGAAGAAAATAAACAAAGATATAGCAGATATTGTTATTTTTCATATGATAAAGAAGTAAATAAAAATATATAGCTGATTTTCTTATTTTTCATTTGACATCGAAGAAAATAATGAAAAATGTAGCTGATTTTGTTATTTTTATATGATAAAGAAAAAATAAAGAAAAATATAGCTGATTTTGTTATTTTTCATATGATAAAGAAGAAAATAAAGTAAAATATAGCTGAGTTTGTGATTTTTCATTTGATAAAGAAGAAAATAAAGTATAATATAGCTGATTTTGTTATTTTTTATTTAATATAGAAAAAATAGAGTGCAATATAGCTGATTTTCTTATTTTTTATATGATAAAGAAGAAAATAAAGAAAATATATATATTGTACCTATTCTTTTGATAATGAAGAAAATAAAGAAAAATATTGCTTATATTTTGTTATTTTTCATTTGAAAAAGAAAGATATAAAGAAAAATATAGGTGATTTTGTTATTTTTGATTTGATAAAGAAGACAAAAAAGAAAAATACAGCAGATTTTGTCATTTTTATTTGAAAATAAAGAAAAATATTGCACATTTTCTTATATTTCATTTGAAAAAGAAAAATATGAAAATAGCAGATTTCATTATTTTTCATATGATAAAGATGAAAATAAAGTAAAATATAGCTGAGTTTGTTGTTTTTCATTTGATGAAAAAGAAAATAAAGTAATATATAGCTGATTTTGTTATTTTTCATTTGATAAAGAAGAAACTAAAGAAAATATGGCTAATTTTGGTATTTTGCATTTGATAAAAAAGAAACTAAAGAAAAATATAGCTGATTTTGTTATTTTTCATATTTTAAAATAGAAAATAAAGAAATGTATAGCTGATTTCATTATTTTTCATATAATAATGATGGAAATCAAGTCAAATGTAGCCGAGAAGAAAATAAAGTACAATATAGCGGATGTTTTGTTTTTCATTTCAGAAAGAAGAAAATAAAAAAAAATATTGCTGATTTTGTTATTTTTCATTTGATAAAGAAACTAAAGAAAAATATAGCTGATTTTGGTATTTTTCATTTGATAAAGTAGAAAATAAAGAAATGTATAGCTGATTTCATTATTTTTCATATAATAAAGATGGAAATCAAGTCAAATATAGCTGAGAAGAAAATAAAGTACAATATAGCGGATGTTTTTGTTTTTCATTTCATAAAGAAGAAAATGAAGAAAATATTGCTGATTTTGTTATTTTTCATTTGATAAAGAAACTAAAGAAAAATATAGCTGATTTTGGTATTTTTCATTTGATAAAGAAGAAAATAAAGAAAAATATAGCTGATTTTGTTATATTTCATTTGATAAATAAGAAAATAAAGAAAAATAAACCTGATTTTGTTACTTTTCATTTGACAAGAAAATAAAGATAATGGAGCTGATTTTGTTATTTTTCATTTGATAAAGAAGAAACTAAAGAAAATATCGCTGATTTTGGTATTTTGCATTTGATAAAGAAGAAAATGAAGAAAAATATAGCTGATTTTATTAATTTTCATGTGATAAAGAAGAAAATAAAGAAATGTATAGCTGATTTCGTTATTTTTCATATGATAAAGATGGAAATCAAGTCAAGTATAGCTGAGTTTATTATTTTTTATTTGATATAGATGAGATAATAAAGTACAAAATAGCGGATGTTTTTATTTTTCATTTCATAAAGAAGAAAATAAAGATAAATATTGCTGATTTTGTCATTTTTCATTTGATAAAGAAGAAAATAAAGAAATATATAGCTGATGTTCTTATTTTTCATTAGATAAAGAATAAACTAGTGAAAAATATAGCAGATTTGCTTATTTTTCAGTTGATAAAGTAGAAAAGGAAGAAAAATATCGCTGATTTTATAACTTTTCATTTTATAACTAAGAAAATAAAGAAAAACACAGCTGATTTTTTTTATTTTCTATTTGATAAAGAAAAAACAAAAATTTAGCTGATTATTTTATTTTTCATTTGAAAAAGAAGAAACTAAAGAAAATTTATGCTGATTTTGTTATTTTTCATTTGATAAAGAAGAAAATAATAAAAAATACAGCTGATTTTGTTATTTTTCATTTGATAAAAAAGAAAATAAAGAAACATTATGCTGATTTTGGTATTTTTCATATGATAAAGAAAAATTAAAGAAAAATATAGCTGATTCTGGTATTTTTCATATGATAAAGAAGAAATTAAAGAAAATACAGCTGATTTTGTAATTTTTCATTTCATAAAGAAGAAAATAAACAAAGATATAGCAGATATTGTTATTTTTCATATGATAAAGAAGTAAATAAAAATATATAGCTGATTTTCTTATTTTTCATTTGACATCGAAGAAAATAATGAAAAATGTAGCTGATTTTGTTATTTTTATATGATAAAGAAAAAATAAAGAAAAATATAGCTGATTTTGTTATTTTTCATATGATAAAGAAGAAAATAAAGTAAAATATAGCTGAGTTTGTGATTTTTCATTTGATAAAGAAGAAAATAAAGTATAATATAGCTGATTTTGTTATTTTTTATTTAATATAGAAAAAATAGAGTGCAATATAGCTGATTTTCTTATTTTTTATATGATAAAGAAGAAAATAAAGAAAATATATATATTGTACCTATTCTTTTGATAATGAAGAAAATAAAGAAAAATATTGCTTATATTTTGTTATTTTTCATTTGAAAAAGAAAGATATAAAGAAAAATATAGGTGATTTTGTTATTTTTGATTTGATAAAGAAGACAAAAAAGAAAAATACAGCAGATTTTGTCATTTTTATTTGAAAATAAAGAAAAATATTGCACATTTTCTTATATTTCATTTGAAAAAGAAAAATATGAAAATAGCAGATTTCATTATTTTTCATATGATAAAGATGAAAATAAAGTAAAATATAGCTGAGTTTGTTGTTTTTCATTTGATGAAAAAGAAAATAAAGTAATATATAGCTGATTTTGTTATTTTTCATTTGATAAAGAAGAAACTAAAGAAAATATGGCTAATTTTGGTATTTTGCATTTGATAAAAAAGAAACTAAAGAAAAATATAGCTGATTTTGTTATTTTTCATATTTTAAAATAGAAAATAAAGAAATGTATAGCTGATTTCATTATTTTTCATATAATAATGATGGAAATCAAGTCAAATGTAGCCGAGAAGAAAATAAAGTACAATATAGCGGATGTTTTGTTTTTCATTTCAGAAAGAAGAAAATAAAAAAAAATATTGCTGATTTTGTTATTTTTCATTTGATAAAGAAACTAAAGAAAAATATAGCTGATTTTGGTATTTTTCATTTGATAAAGTAGAAAATAAAGAAATGTATAGCTGATTTCATTATTTTTCATATAATAAAGATGGAAATCAAGTCAAATATAGCTGAGAAGAAAATAAAGTACAATATAGCGGATGTTTTTGTTTTTCATTTCATAAAGAAGAAAATGAAGAAAATATTGCTGATTTTGTTATTTTTCATTTGATAAAGAAACTAAAGAAAAATATAGCTGATTTTGGTATTTTTCATTTGATAAAGAAGAAAATAAAGAAAAATATAGCTGATTTTGTTATATTTCATTTGATAAATAAGAAAATAAAGAAAAATAAACCTGATTTTGTTACTTTTCATTTGACAAGAAAATAAAGATAATGGAGCTGATTTTGTTATTTTTCATTTGATAAAGAAGAAACTAAAGAAAATATCGCTGATTTTGGTATTTTGCATTTGATAAAGAAGAAAATGAAGAAAAATATAGCTGATTTTATTAATTTTCATGTGATAAAGAAGAAAATAAAGAAATGTATAGCTGATTTCGTTATTTTTCATATGATAAAGATGGAAATCAAGTCAAGTATAGCTGAGTTTATTATTTTTTATTTGATATAGATGAGATAATAAAGTACAAAATAGCGGATGTTTTTATTTTTCATTTCATAAAGAAGAAAATAAAGATAAATATTGCTGATTTTGTCATTTTTCATTTGATAAAGAAGAAAATAAAGAAATATATAGCTGATGTTCTTATTTTTCATTAGATAAAGAATAAACTAGTGAAAAATATAGCAGATTTGCTTATTTTTCAGTTGATAAAGTAGAAAAGGAAGAAAAATATCGCTGATTTTATAACTTTTCATTTTATAACTAAGAAAATAAAGAAAAACACAGCTGATTTTTTTTATTTTCTATTTGATAAAGAAAAAACAAAAATTTAGCTGATTATTTTATTTTTCATTTGAAAAAGAAGAAACTAAAGAAAATTTATGCTGATTTTGTTATTTTTCATTTGATAAAGAAGAAAATAATAAAAAATACAGCTGATTTTGTTATTTTTCATTTGATAAAAAAGAAAATAAAGAAACATTATGCTGATTTTGGTATTTTTCATATGATAAAGAAAAATTAAAGAAAAATATAGCTGATTCTGGTATTTTTCATATGATAAAGAAGAAATTAAAGAAAATACAGCTGATTTTGTTATTTTTCATTTCATAAAGAAGAAAATAAACAAAGATATAGCAGATATTGTTATTTTTCATATGATAAATTAGAAAAGAAAGAAAATATAGCACATTTTATAACTTTTCATTTGATAATTAAGAAAATAAAGAAAACTAATGATTATTCTGTTATTTTTCATCTGATAAAAAGAACATAATGAAAAATATATCTGCTTTTATTATTTTTCATTTGATAAAGAAGAAAATAAAGCAAAATATGGTTGATTTTGTTATTTTACATTTGATAAAGAAGAAAATATAAAAAAATATAGCTGATTTTCTTATTTTTCATATGATAAAGAAGAAAATATAGAAGAGTACAGCTGATTTTGAAATTTTTCATCTGATAAAGAAGAAAATAAAGAAAAATATTGCTGATTATTTTATTGTTCATTTGATAAAGAAGAAACTAAAGAAAAATTATGCTGATTTTGTTATTTTCTATTTGATAAAGAAAACAATAAAGAACAATATCGTTGATTTTTTTTTTTTCATATGATAAAGAAGAAAACAAAGAAAATATAGCTGATTTTGTAACTTTTCATTTCATAATTAAGAAACTAAGGAAAAATATTACTGATTTTGTTATTTTTCATTTGAAAAAGAAAAGTACAAAGAAATATATAGCTGATTTTGTTATTTTTCATTTGATCAAGAAGAAAATAATGAAAAATAATGCTGATTTTGCTATTTTTCAATTGAGGAAGAAAAATATCAGGACAAATATAGCTGATTTTGTTATTTTTCATTTGACAAAGAAGAAAATAAAGAAAAATATGGCTCAGTTTGTTATTTTTCATTTGATAAAGAAGAAAATAAAGAAAAATATAGCTGATTTTGTTTTTTTCATATGATAAAGAAGAAAATAAAGAAAAATATAGCTGAGTTTGTTATTTTACATTTGATAAAGAAAATATAGAAAAATATAGCTGATTTTCTTATTTTACATTTGATAAAGATAACAAAATATTGCCGATTTTGTTATTTTTCATTTGATAAAGAAGAAAATAAAAAAAAATATAGGTGATTTTGTAATTTTTCATTTGATAAAGAAAAAAATTAAGAAAAATATAGCTGATTTTGTTATTTTTCATTTGATAAAGAAGAAATAAAGAAAATATAGCTGATTTTGTTATTTTTTCATTTGATAAAGAAGAAAATAAGGAAAAATATTGCTGATTTTGTTATTTTTCATTTGAATAAGAAAAACTTTTTGAAATGAAAAATAACAAAATCAGCAATATATCTGATTTTGTTATTTTCATTTGATAAAGAAGAAAATAAAGAACAATATAACTGATTTTGTATTTTTTCATTTGATAAAGAAGAAAAGTAAGAAAGATTTAGCTGAATTTGGTATTTTTTATTTGAAAAAGAAAAATTTAAAGAAAAATATGTCTGAGTTTGTTATTTTTCATTTGATAAAGAAGAAAATAAAAAAAATATAGGTGATTTTGTAACTTTTCATTTGATAATTAAGAAAATAAAGAAAAATAGAGCTGATTTTGTTATTTTTTATTTGAAAAAGAAGAAACGAAAAAAAATATTGCTGATTTTGTTAATTTTCAATTGATAAAGAAGAAAATAAAGAAAAATATAGCTGATTTCTTATTTTTCCTTTGATAAAGAAGAAAATAAAGAAAAATATAGCCAATTCTTTTTTTTTGCATTTGATAAAAAAGAAAATAAAGAAAAATATAGCTGATTTTTTTATTTTTAATTGGTAAATATAGCTTATTTTGTTATTTTTATTTTGAAAAAGAAGAAAATGAGAAATATAGCTGATATAATTTTTCATTTGACAGAAAGTATATGGGGAGTATTATTGCTCTTTGTGTTTTTTTTTTTCATTTAAAAAAGAAAACAAGATATATATGTGATTTTTTTAGTTTCATTTTAAAAAGAAAAAAATAATCTGAAATACAGCTGATTTTGTTAATTTTCTTTTGAAAAAGAGAAAATATAGAGAAATATAGCTGATTTTGTCATTTTTCATTTTATACATAAGAAAAAAAGGAGAAATATATCTGAATTTCCTATTTGTCCTTTGAAAAAATATATGACAATTGAGAAATATAGCTGATTTTGTTATTTTATTTTTTAAAAAGACCAAACGGAAGAGGAATATAGTGGATTTTGTTATTTTCCACTTGAAAAGTGGAAAATAAGAAGTAATATACCTGAGTTTGTTATTTTTTTCATTTGAGGAAAGAAAATTATCAGATATATAGCTGATTTTGTTGTTTTTAATTTGATAAAGCAGAAAATAATAAAAATATATCTGATTATGTTATATTTCATTTGAAATAGAAGAAAATAAGGAGAAACTGCAGTTGTAGAGTTGCCTAGTTGGTTAGTAATTTGATGCAGAGTTAGTTGGAGTTGTTTGGATATAGACTATTAACCCAAAGGTACTATTTCATGGCAAGACTATATATTGATTTCTACTAATAGTATTCCTGCATTGACTAATCCATGTTCCAGTTTGTATATTTTGTTTAATATAACTTACATTTTCTATCTTTATATCTGTTTTTGTTATTTATTATTTTGTGTGGTTTCTCATCTGGAATCCACAACAGTAGCAATGCTGAAAAATCCACAACCGTGGAAGAGTATGGTTGTGTGTAAGACTGGGATTCCCCCACCTGCTGAAGTAAGTGTTGATGAGTCAGAAACAAGGATTTTAAGAAATATTATCATTACAACAGTCACATTGAAAAACTGCTGAGTATATGAAACTCAACATTCCATTCAGCACCTTTGCAAAGCACCAGTGTTTTATTTGAGAAGAATTGACACCATCAAAAGAGCCTGGAGAACATTGTTGAAAATATCTATCTTCTTAGATGATTTAACAACAAGTGAACTGTACTCTCTCTCTCTCTCTCTCTCTCTCTCTCTCTCTCTCTCTCTCTCTCTCTCTCTCTCTCTCTCTCTCTCTCTCTGGAATCCAGTGTGTGAGCTGTTATGCAAAAAAATCTTTTACTTTTCCTATTCTATTCTTTTCTTGTATATAAAAGACAACAGTGCAACCATTATTTTTTTCTTTCTATTTCTTTTTGCTGTATTCTAAAATGTTTAACACAGGCTCCCCAGCTGTGTCTACATCTTCAGTCAACCATGAATGAACAACACTTCTGCTTTCTGGATCAAATAATCACAACATGGGCAGAAAGCAGATTTAAAACAGAAGGCTGGTTGACTGATGCTCAGGGACCGAGGGCCAACTCCTTGAGTTTGGTTAATAGACACCTCAACACAAATAGGAAGATGCCAGAGGTTGAGGGTCCAGAGTGGAAGATTTAAAGTTGGTGCACGTTGAACAGATTAGGACCGTAGAGTGGAAGTGTTAAATATATGGTCCTGTTTCCAGGATAGCCAGCCAAATCAGGAGAAATATAGCTGATTTTGTTATTTTTTCATTTGAAAAATAAGAAAATAAGGATAAATATAGCTGATTTTGTTATTTTTCATTTAAAAATTTAAAGAGAAGAAAATAAGGAAAAATATTCCATCTTTATTATATGAAAAATAATGAAATCAGCTATACATTTCTTTATTTTCTATTTTAAAATATGAAAAATAACAAAATCAGCTATATTTTTCTTTAGTTTCTTTTTTATCAAATGCAAAATACCAAAATTAGCCATATTTTCTTTAGTTTCTTCTTTATCAAATGAAAAATAACAAAATCAGCTATATTTTCTTTATTTTCATTTGAAAGAGTGGAAAATAAGAAATATGGCTGATTTTGTTATTCTTCATTTGAAAAAGAAGAAAATATGTAATATAGCTGATATTATCATTTTTCATTTGAGAAAGGGAGGGCAATAAGAAGAAATATCGATTATTTTGTTATTTGACATTTGAAATAGAACTAAATCAAGAGAAATATAGCTGATTTTGTTATTATTCATTTAAAAGAGAGGAAAATAAAGAGAAATACATAAGGAAAATACAGCAGATTTTGATGCTTTTCATTTGAAGATAGAAAAATATGAAGAAATATATTTGATTTTGTTATTTTTCCTTGGAAAGTGATGAAAATAAAAGAGAAATATATAACTTATTTTGTTATTTTTCATTTGAAAATAAGAAAGAAAAAAGCAATATAGCTAATTTTGTTATTAATCATTTGAAAAATAAGAAAATAATGAGAAATAAGAAATACAGCATTTTTCATTTGAAAAATATGAAAATAAAGGAAATATATCTTATTTTGTTATTTTTCCTTTGAAAACAAAGGTACTATGGAGAAATATAGTTTTTTTGTCATTTTCCATTTGAAAAATAAGAAAATAAGAAGAAATATAGCTTTTTCATTTATTTTTCTTTTGGTTTTGATATTTTTCATTTGAAAAAGAAGAAAATTTGAAATATAAGTACTTTTTTTTCGTTTTAATTAGTAGAAACTAAGGAGAAATATAGCCAATTTTGTTATTTTAAAGAAAAAAAATTGCAAATTTGATTATTTTTTATTTTGACAAGAAGCAACTAAGGAGAAATAAAGCTGATTTTGTTATTTTTTATTTGAAATTGAAAGAAATAAGGAGATATGTAGCTTTTTTGTTATTTTTCATTTGAAAATAAGAAAGAACGAGAAATATTGCAAATTTTGGAAGTTTTCATTTGAAAAAGAATAAAATATGGAGAAATATACCTGATTTTGTTATTTTTCATTTGAAATATGAGAAATTAATGAGAAATATAGTTGATTTTGTTATTTTTCATTTGAAAAAGAAGAAAATTTGAAATATAAGTGCTTTTTTTTCTGTTTTAATTAGTAGAAACTAAGGAGAAATATAGCCAATTTTGTCATTATTCATTTGAAAAAAGTAAATAAAGAGAGAAATATAGCTTATTATATTAATTTTCTTTTGAGAAAAAAGAAATTAATTTGAAAAGTACAAAATAAGCAGAAATATAGCTGATCTTGTTATTTTTCTTTGGAAAATAATGAGAAATATAGCTGATTTGTGATTTTGTTATTCAAAAAGAAAAAAATAACAAAAATATTGCAGGTTTTGTTATTTTTCAATTGAAAATAAGAAACAAAGGAGAAATATAGAATTTTTTTAATTTTTCATTTGAAAAAAAATATATGGTGAAATATAGCTGTCTTTTTTTCTTTTTTATTTGAAAAATAAAAACTCAGGAGAAATTTAGCAATGATCTTTATTTTTCATCTGAAAAAAAAACAATACATAATATATGAAGAAGTGTAGCTTATTTTGTTATTTTTTCATTTGGAAAAGTAGAAAATAAAGAGAAATATAGCTGATTTTGTTATTTTACATTTGAAAAGGATGAAAATTTTTTTTTCATTTTTCATTTGACATATAAAAAATAATGAGAAATATAGCTAATTTTGTTATTTTCAATTGAAAATAAAGAAAATGAGGAGAAATATAGTTGCTTTTGTTATTTTTCTTTAAATATTCATAACTAAGAGAAAATATAGCCAATTTGCTAATTTTTCATTTGAAAACAAGAAAATAAAGGAACATATAGCTTATTTTTTCATTTGAAAATATGTAAGTTAGGAGAAATATATCTGTTTTCATTTTTTTTTATTTAAAAAAGTAGAAAATCAGGAGAAATATTGATGATTTTTTCAAATTCCATTTGAAAAGGAGAAAATAATGAGAAACATCTGATTTTGTTATTTTTCTTTTGAAATAGAACATAAAAAATATAGCATTTTGTTATTTTTCATTTGAAAAAGAAGAGACTAAGAAGAAATAAAGTTTATTTTTTGACTTTTTATTTCAAAAGGAAAATTATTTATATACATTGTAAATTTTGATAATGTGTTGAAATTAGAAAATTTAAAAAATATATAGAAATTTGAAAAGTAAAAACATTAGCAGTAATTTAGCTGATTTTGTTATTTTTCTTTTGAAAAGGATGTAGATAAGAAGAAATATAGCTGATTTTGTTATTTATCAGTTGAAAATGTAGAACATATAGAGAAATATAGCTGATATTTCTATATTTCATATGCAAAAAAGAAAATTAGGAGAACTATAGCTGATTTTATTATTTTTCATTTGAAAAAAAAAGAAAGTAACAAGAAATATGGCTGGTTTTGTTATTATTCTTTTGAAAAACAAGAAAATAAGGGAAAATATAGCTAATTTTCTTATTTTACATTTGAAAAAGAACTAAATAAAGAGAAATATAGCAGATTTTGCTATTTTTCATTTAAAAAAGAACATACTATATAGAAATATAGCTTATTTTGATATTTTTTATTTGAAAATTAAGAAAATAAGGAAAAATATAGCTTAGTTTGTTATTTTCCTTCTGAAAAAGAAGAATGTAAAAACAATAGCTGACTTTGTTATTATATTTTTGAAAAAGAAGAAGAAAAGAAGAAATATAGCTGGTTTTGTTATTTTTCATTTGAAAAAAAACATCAAAGAAATGTAGCTGATTTTTTTTTTTTTGGTTTGAAAAAGAAAAAAATAAGGAGAAATACAGCTTAGTTTGTTATTTTTTATTTAAAAAAGAAGAAACTAAGGAGCAATATAGCAAATTTTGTCATTTTTCATTTGAAAAATTAGAAAAGAAGGAGAAATATAACTTTTTTTGCAACTTTTGCGTTAGTGCTTGTAATTTTATTAAGATCATGATATTTGAAAATATTTATGGCTTAACAATTTGCCTCTGGATGTTGAGATCAATATCTACTTTTATATATTTATATATATATATATAATCAAGGGCATGATCAATAATAATAATGACGTTATGCTTCCATCAATACCTTTGTTTAAGTTGGTGTCATAATCCTTGGCTTCAAGTCATTGAGAAGTTTTGTTGGTCAATTGCTTCCCACAGTTTTGTTGGTCAATTACTTCAAAGAGATTTCAGTCTAGGAAGTTAGGTGGCCAGATTTAAAAAGTGATGTCGTTGCAAAAAAGAAAGAACAGAAGGCTAATGTCCTGATAGTTCCAGGGATCAGATATTTTGCCTGTGTTCTTAAGGCCTGAAACAACAGATGAGGATTTCCAAGCAGTAAAGCAAGAGACACCAAGGCATTTATTGCATAGTTTAGATAGAACAGGAACACCTTTCTTAAAGACTGCTGCAACAGTTCCTTCAAGTTCATATGCTTTGTGGCAATCCAGTTTAGACATGATAAAAGCACCCAGGGAAGGTGTTATATGCATATCACTCATCAGAGACTCAGTTCTAAGTTGAAAATCAGTTGAGACTCAAACTGAATCTCAGTATCCTTCTTCAAAACCAAATCTGTTGCCTCAAATATTCTTTTCATCTGTTGGTCAGTTGATCTTGTTTAGTGGCACATTAACACCTCTTTGAGCTATTTAATGGCCAAATCTAAATATTTTGAATACTATTTTATGGTTTTATGATTAGAACGTAATTATATGCCTTCTCCAGATAAAATTTATGGTTGGTTATTTATCTACAAAATGTTTATTTTTTTGTCTTCTAAAAAACACTTTCTAGATATATAAATCTTTAAATACAATAGGACATTTTTTTAATATTCCTGAATCATGCCTATTATGCCTTGTGGTATTTGAAAAATGTAGCAATTAGATTCAGAAATTTCAAAATATGTTGCTGAATTTTTATAATGGTACTTTTAAATAGTAAAAGGAACAAGTGTTATTCAGGGGCTGAAAAAGTTTTATAACTTGAGAATTTGATCAGTGAAATCTCTTCCTGGGTGAAAGTTGACATAGAAGCTTCTGTGCCATCTTGAAAGTACCAGGTAAAACTACAATCTCTCCTTGGTTCAACTACTGCCAATTTAGCCTTTATACCCCTCCAGAATCACTTCTTCCAACTATACCAAAATGATAATTCCAGTCATACACCTCTTTATATCCGTTTGTAAGGGTGTCCTCATCAAGTCAAAGTTGCTATTTGCCGATAGACACCATATAGACTCTCACAAAGTTAGTTCTAGTGATTATTATCTTTTGGTCATGTATATGTTTATGTGGACATTACTAAAGGCAATGAAATGTGTGTTTTATGTTGTTTTGTTGAACTTATATTTTGGAATACAGTTTGATTTAATAAATTGTAGGATATTATATGGATTAATATCATGAAAGAGTTTTTTTTCATGCTGATTAAATATAAAAAGTATATAAAAAGTATTTTACTAGAGAAATGGAATTTTACTAGAGAAATGGAATTTTACTAGAGAAATGGAATTTTAACTTGATCATGTTTTCTTTTTGTTCAGGGCTTCACTATTTGGCTGTACCTGGGACCCTAACAGGTAGTACCACACCAGTTCATGGTAGAGATGGGAACAACAATAATTAAGAAGTGGTTTCACACTCCTAAAAAGTTTCAATCACAATTACAGGCTCTGATGCTGAGTGTAGTTTATCTTCATACCCAAGACCACACCCACACACACATATATAAATAAATATATATTTATATATATATAATTTAAATTCAAAAGAATGATCAGATAGGTAAATCTCAAAAAATCCAATCCTATTAATATTAATTTCATGAATATTAAAATTTATCAAGGTGGAGGGCTCAATGCAAATATTACATTACTGAGCCAAATATAAAAATAAAACAAAATATATATAAAAAATAAAACAAAAATTTCAATATTTAAATCTGTTGGATAGCCATTTCTTTGAGGAAATCCTTGCTTCTTCAACAACAGTGAAACCAAAATTTTATTTATTCAAATTCAACACCTACTTTTAAATTTATGTAAGGAATTCATAAGCAAATGCTGCCATAAGTAGAAATCTGTAAATTTTGAATTTTAAAATTTAAACCAAAATTTTATTTATTCAAATTCAAATATGTTAAAAGAATTTATACTGGTAGAAGTAAAAAAATCATCCATACACAGGAAAATAAAATGGGGTGGGATTAACAATTTTTGAATGTAAGGAAGTAAGAAGGGAAAGCAGAGAGATACCTATGTCTCATATTAGAAGACTTACATCTCCCCAATACAAGAGCCAAGAGTTTAAAAGTTAATATTTAGCCATGTCAGATGGATAGAAGTGGTAGGGGAACAGAAAGGAAAGAAAGGGCAAAGGGGTGGTTGACTGGGAAGTAAGCTATGAAAAACTTTTGCTTAGAAACTAAAGAAAACTGCTGACATCAATGTTGAAAAAAAACGGTTGAAAAAATTTACCAAAGAGATTTTATTTTAAATAAATAATGACTGGAACAAATGTTATAGAAAAATTTGGACATACAAAAAATAAATCTTAAATTTAAAATAATAAATTGAAAATATTAAATTTAAAGATTGATCTGAAAAAGAATCCATTTCTCTTAATACAAGTGTGCAAACTTTCAATGAAAATAAAGAAATTTACAAGGCCCTTCAGAAGAGCAGATACAAAAAATAAATTAATGTATGTAAAACCAACTATTAACCCTGAACTATCTAATACCAAAAATAAAATTAAATGTAGAAAAAGGAAGGTAATATGGTTTAAACCCCATACAGTAGACTAACTAATATTAATATAGGAAAATAATTTCTCAAACTAATAATACATTTTAATAGCAACAATACATAAAATCTTTAATAGGAACACTTTAAAAAGGAGCTATTCCTGTACTCTAAATATGGACGATATTATTAATTCACACAATAATCAGATTCTAAAGAATTTATTTAATACCGAGTAAAAATCAGGAATTTTAAATGCTTGTAATTGTCAATCCGTGAGTATCTGTCCAGTGGAAGGCAAGTAAATCCATACAGGTAATCTAGAAAGCTCAAATCTCACCAATCAATAATAGAACAAATTACCAAATATATATTGGTATATCCACAGGGGATTTTAAGCAGTGTTACTATAATCATAGGCATTCTTTTTCCAACCCCAATCAATAAAAAATATCAAACAGCCTTTTCCTGAAGATTTAAAAAAATGAAGGAAAAAGAACAAAACTATTAGTTGGAAACTGATAGACTCAGCCTGTACTCCCAAAAACTTTCACGATAGATGCAATCTATGTTTAAGGGAAAAAAATAAAAATATTAAAGTACCCAAATCAACACCTACTTTTAAATTTATGTAAGGAATTCATAATCAAATAAGTAGAAATCTGTAAAGTTTGAATTTTAAAACTTAAAATTTAAATTTTAAATTTAATTTATAATTTTAGGAAATTTAAGTTTTTTTTAAAACTAGTTAATTTAGACCCCACTAATAAATAGTAATCTCAGCTTTATAGATACTTTCCTTCTACCTATTTCCTATCTAAATATCTACTAGCATGTAAGAACCTGTAGACCAACTTTTTTGCCCTTACATTTCCTGCACCTTCATAAAATTTTCTTTTGTTTTTGTGACAAATGTTATTTCCATTTTTGTTTTTCTATGACTCTATTACTCATATAACTTCTCTGCGCCTTGTTATAATTGTAACAGGTGGGTGCGAATATATACATGTGTATGTATGTTTGTAAGGATCTGTGTGTATGTTCATGTGTGTATGTATGTATGTGTATATATATATATATATATGTGTGTGTGTGTGTGTGTGTGTGTGTATAGAGTGTAGATGTGTGTATATGTATATGGGTTTATAATTGTGCATATGTGTATGTATGTGTATGTGTGTCTATATGTATATGTGTGTGTATGTATTTATATATGTATGTATATATGTATGTCTGTATATATATATATATATATATATATGTATATATGCGTATATATAGAAATTTGTTGAACCCACCTTAAAATAAAATAAAATAAAATTTATTTGTTTATTTATATTTTTAATGCTAAATCCATATTATCTTTTAATTTAAACAAAAAGATTAATTTTAGTTAATTTTTAGCAGAGCCCTATAGAATATATTTAATAATTTGGTTCCTTTCAAACTAAGCCACCATAAATTTAGTTTCTTAAATTTAAAAAATAATTAAAGTTAAATTTAATTCGTGAATTTCGAATATCCTTAGATATTTAAGAAAATTATGTGCTTGTGTGTGTGTGTGTGTGTGTGTGTGTGTGTGTGTGTGTGTGTGTGTGCTTGTATTAATAGAAATGGATTCTTTTTGAGATCTACCTTTAAATTTAATATTTTTAATTTATTATTGTAAATTTAAAATTTAAGATTTATTTTTAAATTTGTATGTCCAAATTTTTCTATAACATTTGTTTCAGTCCTTATTTATTTAAAATAAAATCTCTTTGGTAAATTTTTCAATGTCTTTTTTTTATGTCAGCAGTTTTCTTTTGTTTCTAAGGGAAAATTTTTTCATAGTTTACTTCCCAGTCAACCACCCCTTCGCACTTTCTTTCTTTTCTGCTCCCCCTACCACTTCTATCCCTCTGACATGGCTAAATATTAACTTTTAAACTCTTGGCTCTTGTATGGGAGAAGGGTAACTCTTCTAATATGAAACATATTATCCCCTTCTTACTTCCTTACATTCAAAAATTGTTAATCCCACCCCATTTTATTTCCTGTGTATGGATGATTTTTGGGGGACTTCTATCAGTATAAAATCATTTAACACATTTGAATTTGATTAAATAAATTTTTGGTTTCGCCGTTGCTGAAGAAGAGAGGAATTCCTTGTAGAAATGGCTATCCAAACTCCAAAGGATTTAAATTTCGAAATTTTTGTTTTATATATATATATATATATATATATATATATATATATATATGTCAGTGAATATGAACTAATGTATTAATTTAATGAATGTAAGTGTACGGAAATGCGCATGCTAAATTATGAGTAATACTGATTTATGATTCTGTAGATATATACTTCGCCTTGACTTTTTGGCAGAGGTCCATATAAAGAACGAAGATTACAGCGATATTTGCTTGGGTTCACTTTGTCTGGCACAGGGCCAAGTAGACGCAATGAAATTCTAAAGGTTGTGTCGTAGAATTCGTTCTAGAAATAAGGACCAATCTGTCAGGAAAATCAATGTTTGAAATATTCGCAAAAATCTGTCAAGAACAGGGATGATTAGAGCTATATATATATATATATATATATATATATATATATATATATATATATATATAGCGCTATGGAAGGTCAAATGGAAAATTCTCAAAAAAGCAAGAACAGCAAAATCTATAAAAGAACCATGCTTTCTTTGCCTTCAAGAAAAATAGAAATCCTTAAATATATAAATAGTAACAAGCTCTTAAATCAGAGACACGAAACCACAGTAAACTGCAAGCACATTAGGAACCTAACCCTACAATCATGCTAAGAAATACTAAGAGTTTGATTAGATATTATCATTATAAAAGATCAAAATGCTATAGAAAAATCGATCCAATAAATCCTTAAAGTAAGGTCTATCACTAAAGCCTACACCAATAACCTTACTTAACACAATAACCTTACTTAAATACAAAAATATTCCGTACTTGAAAAATCAAAATTAAACAAATAGCTCTCAAACTCGAAAAAGAATCAAAATCCATATATTCAAAATCCATATATTCAAAATCAACATTAAATATACTACTTCAGAATAATTATATCATACACAAAAATAAACTGTAAGCACACGTAAGATCTAAACCTACAATCACACGAAAAAGTACTGGAAAGTGGAATAGATATTTTTATTATTATAAAAGATAAAAAATGCTGTAGAAAAAATCGATGTAATGCCAGCAAAAATATCTAAATAAATAAAATATTTAAAAAATTAAAAGAAATAAATAGAATTCCAAACGATAATTTATAGAAAAAAGAATATAAAAAATTAAAAGAAAAAACCGACCCTCTAAACTTAAAATTAAGATTAAACATACAACTTTATACAAAAAACTGAAAAAAACACTAATTTGCATTTACTTCCTAAAGAATACAAATTTAGATTTCTTGAAATGCCTAAATGCAATAATTCTACAAACTTGACTATAAAATATAAAAAAACATATTTAAATAAAACCCTATAATATAAAAAAAATATTCCATCCCGAAAAAATCAAAATTCGAAAGAAAAAATACCCCACCCCTATCACGTCTATCTAAGAAACCCTAAAGTGAAAACCTAGATACAGGATCAAAGGTAATACATGAATTAGATCCACTAACAGCAGCATTCAAATCAATTAAAAGATAGCCAACCATAAAAATGACCACTCAATACGAATCCCTCTTAGAAATTCTAACCGGAAGATTAACCCGACTGATAAGACGTACATTCCAACAGATAATACCATTAATCAACAATTTCGCACTTACACACCGGATTCTTTGAGAGACACATTAACTTAATTACCAATAACCCCAACCAACCCCCACGACAACAACGAACCAAATATAAACAGAGAATGATTCCAAACATTTATTTCTCCCGATGATGTGTTTGGGTTCCAAACACTGAAACAGCCATATGATTGTAGAGAAGAGGACATATATAGAAGAAATTATGTACATGTTCTAAAACATAATTTATAATAAATATTCACAGCTCTATACATCATATATCGAGCACTGTTTTAAATTAATGTTTTGAACAGAAAAAGTTTTTTTTTCTCTCCTCATTCTATACACACTCGGTATATATATATATATATATATATATATATATATATATATATATATATATATATATATATCAGCATGCAGTTTGGGTATAGAAGAATCCAAAGGAGTGTCCAGAGAAACAACTCCTAGTTGAGCCAGCCTCAGTTCTGCAACTCCCAACCAAAGCAACCCTAAAGTTGCCAGGAATTTACCAGACATGAGGAATACAACTGGACATTGCAATAATACAACAAAATGCAATTGTAGAATAAAAATTGATTGTCCTATGGGCGGAGAGTGTATGACGAAGTGGGTGGTATATCAGGCCATGATATACCCAAAAGAAAACACAAATATAAAAAAATACTACATTGGTATTTGGAAGCAACAGCTGTACAATCACAGGCACTCCTTTTCCAATCCTGAACTAAAAAATCAAACAGCTCTCGCGAAATATCTCTGGTATTTGAAAGACAATAATCTAACCCCCATAATTAAATGGAACATAATTAAAAAATCCTACACATCCACCAACTTCAGAGAGTGCTGTCAATTATGTCTGGAAGAAAAGATATCTATTATAAGACACAAAAACTAGTTGGATCTGCTGAATCTGAGGAAGGAACTAGTGTGTAAATGTAAACACAGGAGCCAGTTTAAACTATGTTAATCTGTTGTGTTGCTTCGTTTTGGTATAATTGGAAGATAACACAAACTTGAATTAATGATGTTTATTTTTTGTATAAAACTTTGGGTTTTTACATCAAGTTACAACCTTTAAATTTTGTGTGGATACAGGAGCAGACTAGCTAAATTCTTTTCACTGTAGGATGCTAAATAAGCCTATCCCTTCTGGACTTTAGTGGTCAACTGACTAGCGTCTTCCTCTTTTCAAATCTCCTACACAAAACTGCAGTCCTTAACTCCTACTTCTTACTCCTACCAAAAGAAACGTTTCTTTATTTTGCCGCCCAATTTTGATTTCTTGGCGTCAGTGTGTCTATCTTTTTCTATTTTTAGAACACTCGCCATTTTATAAACTATAACAGAAGTTCCCCCTTTAGAACGGGGTGTATTAATAATAATAGTACTCGTTATATTTCTTCCAGGAAACTTTTTGACCTGAATGAGATTTTGTATTTATCATGGAAGAATCTTCTTTTTTATTTCTTGTATTTATTTCTTGCTCTGAATCACTAAGCGTTTTATTTTTATTCATCTTTTCTTCTACTTGTTTCTCTACTATTTGTTTTTGTACTTCTATATATGGTTTCAACCTGTCCACAGAAACTTGAGTATCCATATCATTATTTATCTTAACCAGAAAATATTTAGGCGTTCGCTGAAGGACTGTGTAGGGACCTGAATAGGGTGCCTCCAATGGTCTTCGAACACGATCCACTCTAGTCTAAACTTTATCACAAGTTTGAAGTTTTTCTTGGACATAAGATTTTGCGGACTTATTAACTCTTTTGGTGAAGTCTCTCACATCAATTTGTGACATGGTTTTATGTAAATCCCTTGTGAACTTTTGAGTTATAGCCCCCTCGCTTGTGCTATCTATTAGTAGCTGTGGTAGCAAACATTGTGTGCCTGTAACAGCATAAAAAGGAGAAAAATCAGAGCTATTGGGCATACTGCGAATCCCAAGAAGTACTATTGGAAGAGCTGAGAGCCAGGATTCTTTTCGTGCTATAATAGCAGTTTTAATGGTCCTGTGCATTCTCTCAATCAAACCATTACATTGAGGATGATAAGCTGTCGTGCGTAGTCTATAAAAAACAATTATTTTTGCTACTTCACGAAACAACTCACTTTCAAATTGTCGGCCTCTGTCGGTTATAACATGCAGCGGGACACCCCCACCCAACGTGTGACCCACGTGTTTATAAAAGCCTCAGCTACACTAGCTGCAGTGATTTCGCTGATGAGTTGTGCTTCTACCCAACGAGTTGTGCGGTCAATACATGTGAGGATATATCTATACGGGCTGATGTAACTGCGATTTGGGCTTTTTGCTGGTAGGAGTGGTCCTACTATATCTATATGGAGTGTGTGAAATCTAGCTGATGGTATTTCTAATGTCTGTATAGGTGATTTTGTATGTTTGTAGACCTTTGCTTGTTGGCAGGCTGTGAATGATGCACAAAAGTCTTTGATTGATTTATCCATGTTTGGCCAGTAATATCTAGCTTTAATCATCTTAATGGATGATTTAATGCCAGGGTGATTTATGGAATGGATACTATAGAATATGCACTCACGCAATTTAGATGGAACAAAAGGTCTGGGGTAAGACGTTGATAAGTCACACCATATAAATTGGTTATCTCCAGGTATGGTGAATTTTTTTAGTCCTGAAAAGATTGAATTTTTGTATCAGATGCCTGTGCTTCTGCAAGTGCAGGTAAATCACATGCATCTATTTGTACAGCAAGAGTTGGTCGGGATAGACAATCAGCAACTATATTCTGACTACCTTTTACATATTCAATATCTGAAATAAATTCTGTCAGGATAGCTAATTGTCGTTGTTGTCTGTCTGATTTAGCGGGGTTTAAACTATAAAATGCACCACACAATGGCTCATGGTCAGTTAAAAGTATCACTTGGCGACCTTCTATGAGGTGACGGAAGTGCAGCACTCACAAATAAGCTGCTAAAAGTTCGCGATCGAATGTAGAATATCTCATTTGTGTTTGTGTTAAATTTTTAGAGAAAAATCCGATCGGTATTGGATTTCCTTCCACCATTTGGTGCAATACCGCATCGACAGCATAATTACTATTGTCAGTGACTAATTGCTAATTTGTACAGTTGGTTGAAACTGGTGAGCTAATGAGGATGTATCATTAAGTTCCTTAATTACAGAATTGAAAGATTGTCGTTCAGATTCATCTAATGTGAACGAGCCTTTAGGGGATAACCTCATTCTCTCAGATAGGGGTAAGACTATCTCTGAAAATTTTGGTATTAATTTTCTAGAAAATCCTACCATTCTAAGAAATCTGCGTAGCCCTTTTGCGTCCTTAGGGTAAGGAAAAGATTTTAATTCTTCTATTTTACTAGTTGTAGGTTTGATGCCATCTACGCTAATATGAAAGCCTAAGAAATCTAGGGAAGTCACAGTGAAAACAGATTTTGTGGCTGAAATTTTTAAATTGTGTTCATTTAAAATATTAAAAACAGTTTCAATGTCTTTTTTATGAGAAATCTCATCATTGCTGAAAATTAAAATGTCATCAATATATATAAAAACACAATCAAAGTCTTCAAAAATTTTGTCCATATCCCGTTGAAATGTAGCTGACGCATTTTTTAATCCAAACGGCATATAATTATATTCATAAAGACCAAATGGAGTGGTGAGAGCAGTTTTTGCTACATCGTCCGGATGCATTTTAATTTGGTGGTAGTCAAATCAAATCGATTTTGGAGAATCGTCGTTTGTTCGCAAGTTTTGCTGAAAAGGAATTTATGTTTGTTATAGGGTACCTGTCAGTCTTGGTTATACTATTGAGAGAACGATAGTCTCCACAACATCTAAATTCTCCGCTTTGTTTAGATACTATATGTAGTGGGCTAGACCACTCGCTTTTGGAAAGGGAGACCACTCCGTCTTTTTGTATGGTTTTAAATTCGCTCCGCGCGGCTTCCAGTTTTTCTACATTAAGCCGCCTGAGTTTTGCAAATACTGGCGTATGGCTTCCTGTGTCAATTCTGTGGTAGCCGCAGTGTTTTCCGTTACTGTTCTTATGTGGTGTGATTAGGTTCGGATATTTTTCTTTAATCATGTTCCGTATGAATGACGGGAGCTCCGTTTCATTTACGACTAGATTCACCGCTGATGCAGATATTTTTAAACTCTTTCTCTGTGTTGTTGTAGGATCGTAAATGGTTTTGTTAATGCAGTCTACTATTAGACCAAACTTGTTGAGGAAATCCAGTCCAAGGAGTGGGTTGGTGATATCAGCGATCACGAATGTCCAAGTAAAAGATCTCCTTAAACTGGGTATTCCAATTTCCAAACTAGCTTGTCCGTAGCATTTTTGGTAGCCCCTAATTTTGCGGTAATTTCTAATAGCGACGAACCTCGTGGGACTGAACTTGTTCGCCCTATTACTTTTCCGGATCACTTCCCGTAGGTGTTGCTAGTCGGGAACTAGGCAACATTTGTAGATTGTTCGTTTTGGGCCATTTACACCAAGGTTTACTTGTTCTTGCTTCATTGGCGAAATAAATATGAGCTCTGCAAATTTTTATCCGTTGGTTATTCTGATACGGCCTGACATTTAGTGGCACTGAAGTGTCTTGGTTGTATTTTCCTTTATAATTTGTTTGTGAGTTATACTTCGTAGATAAGTGTCGCTGAGCAACAAATGCCTTATCGTTATTCCTACTCCTTTCAAAAGAAACGTTTCCTTATTTTGCCGCCCAATTTTGAATTCTTGGCGTCAGTGTGTCTATCTTTTTCTATTTTTAGAACACTCGCCATTTTATAAACCATAACAAATCTTTTAGCCCCTCTTTCATTCCACTGAAAACGTTACACATATATTATTCTACAGAATATATATTGTTTAATTGTAAACCATTGTTATATATGTTAAAGGCTTTTTTTTATTTCTTTATTTATATATATATATATACGGGTTTTATATGTCTATGGTATTGGTTGCATATTTGTTTTTGCTGGTGTTTGAGTGTGTATATATATATGTGTGCGTTCGTATGTGTGTATATGTATATGTATATATGTATCTGTGTACGTGTACATATATGGGTATACGTATGTGTGTATGCAGGTAATTATGTACGCTTTTACGTGTGTATATGAGTTGTATGTGTTCAGATATATGTTTTTTATAGTACTAAAAGTATACGGTATTACAACTGTACGGCTGACCGGAAAATTTACCTGCACAAGGGTATTATTATTTTTGTTGTATTGTTAACCGAATAATTTTGATTATATAGTTGGTGCGGTGATTTAAACGAATTGATTAACTATTATATCTTAATTGTTTAATTTTCTTAGTTTTTAAAAAAATTCCAATTTCTTATTCTTTCACTAGTAATATGTAAATTTATTTTTAAACTTAATAATTAAGTTTTAACAACTAAATTTAAATAAAATAATTAGGTTTACTTTTAAATTAAATTTAAAAAAATTTTTTAAATTTTATATTGTATTATATTTGTTTTCTTGATTGCATAATTAGTATAATTTTGTTTATATATTAGTGTGAGTATTTTGTGATCACAACAGATTATTATCTCTTAAATATATTTTTAATTTTTAGACTCCAATTTCTTTTACCGTTAACTCATATTGTCTCTTTATTTTTTATTTTTTATTTTATTTTTTTCTCTCTCTTTTTTATTCTATCATCTTTTCATTCTAATTTAAATTTATTCCTCTGCTCCTTTTTTTTTTCTTTTTCTCTTTTCGTTTACGCTTCAAGATACTTAACCTTTCTTTTTGACGCTCTACCTCTCCCCCCCTCTCTCTCTTTCTTTCTCACTCTCTCTTTCTCATCTAACCCACTTTCTTTACGTTTCAAATCCACGGGTCTGCAACCTAAATGTTAAACGAATATATCTTTGAACTTTTGTTGACATTGGCCGCTACGCGTGCCATCTGATTATATGTTGCGTTTATATATGATTGTGCATGAATATGTGTACGTGTTCGCCGAACGGATGTATTTTTATAAATTTTCTCTTTTAAGGGAGCGACCGTTATTTTTATTCGCTTTTTTTTTAGTTTTTTGTGAATCTCATTCGTGTAAAATCTTTTGTTAAATAAAGACGGAAACTGACGATGGTTCGCCTGAAATAGGCCTACAGTTCCGATTCACCATGAAATAACGTGTCTGTCTTAATTTTTCTTATATATATATATATATATATATATATGAGAGAGAGAGAGAAATAATGTTATATATTATTGTAAATGAACAGCAATATTGGAAAAAATGTATGACAAAGTGAAAAAATTTTCTTGTGACGCGTTTCGTCCTTTAGAAATTCATCGGAGAAATTCTCGTTATGAGTGTGATGATAAATGATATTCAGGTACATGGTCTCTGATCGTAATTGCTGTTATTCCCAGGTACGCCCAGGCTCAGGGTGATAGAACCTGTTAGGTTTCCAGCTACGGAAAAAATAGCCTCAAACTATGAAACTGTGAATAGATAAAAATAGATTTTCATATTAAAAATACCTCCAATACATTAAAAAAAAGTATTGCTAGATATACTGATTCTCGACAAGAGCTCTCTTTACAAAAATACGTCAATAAAACTGATTTCTTACAAGGAATGCATAATCTATTCATACGAACCTATACTAAGAAATTTGTCGGCATTAAATAACCCACTGAAAACCGCATATTTCATAGCGGACTAAATCTACTAAGAGTGATGGAGAGAAAAAAGAAAAATGATCTAAATGAAATTATCTAGACATTTTCTTAAATTAAATAATTTTAAATATTACATTCAAAGCGCTTTCGTTCGTGCTCTTGTGTAGTTGCACCAATATAGTCTGATGAAGAACAAAACGCGTCAAATGGAAACCTTTTCCACTTTGTCATGCATTTTTTTTTTCAGATATTGCAGGTCTTAATATTTACATGAAGAGGAGAATTCATTGAAAACATTTTCAAGTTTCTTCGGTACTTTAATTATTTCCTATTTGGTGAGAAACGAAACATAATCAGATATTGCAGGTCTTAATATTTACATGAAGAGGAGAATTCATTGAAAACATTTTCAAGTTTCTTCGGTACTTTAATTATTTCCTATTTGGTGAGAAACGAAACATAAATAAAATAGAAAACCGGTGCCTCATAACAAATCCAATGAATATACAATGAATATATATATAAATCTAAACTTATTTATAAATGGAACTTTGTCTGTGTGTGTATGTGTGTGTGTCCGTTACCTATAGACTCCGAAACGGCTGAACCGATTTTCTTGAAAATTTACACAGTTATAAGCGTCTGCGAGTGTTCTTAGGTTTTGTGTCGAGGTACCCCCGATAAATATCGAAAATTGATAATCGAAAAAATCGGTTTATAGAAGGAGTGGTCCGATTTTAATCAAATTTGATACACTCATAGACAAAGACAAAAAACGACATTCAGAAGTTTCAAGGTTGCAGTTCTTACAATAGTGCAGAAAATCGATAATATATATATATATATATATATAAGGCAAGATGTTTGTGTATGTGTGTTTATCTTCCTGTGTGTCTGCATTTTTTTCAGCCCTTTTATTTTAGTTTTTGCTTCGGGTTTGGCTCTTAGTAGGTATAATTGTAGTTCTTAGTCTCAGCCATGATATCATTTACTCAGAGGACTTATTTAGCCTTCAAAATTCAGTTTAAAACGAAAAAACTTATTTGATATCGATACCAGGAAATCAAAATTTGACATACATCCATTCATTTTTCTTTTAGTCTACGGTTTTGCTTTAACTGGAAACAATTGGAGTAGATATATCAATTGGAGTAGATAGATCTATCTATCGCCCGGTTCACACTCCACCCACGTCTATTAAACAGGTTAAGAGGCTCATCCCTTGTTCCCTGTTTAGGATGTGGTTTCCGGCTTTCTCTTTTCCAATCTTTTCACTATTACGTAGCCCCCTGCACATCAGTGGCATTACCGCCTTGCTCGGGGTGATACGATTAAAAAAAAAAAAACTATTGCTTTTCAGTCTTTCGTGCCAACGTCCAAAGAATCTGAGCTCCAGGACCATGGATTAGTTTTAAAGCTTTCATTACACCCGAGCAACGCCGGGCTATACTGCTAGTATATATTTGAAAATATGGTTGGTGGTACAAAATTTTATGAAAAGATATTTTTTTTATGACCACTCATAATGATAATCTTTTTTTTAAATTGAAAAACGGGCTAGCTAATTAGTTTTAAACCTAGCTTAACAGAGCTAAATTAAGATTAATAAAGAAATAATTATCAATAAAAAATGGACAATGTGTAGGTAATAAATTCTTAGATGGAAATGATTTGGAGGCCAAATATATGATCCTTCTGTTTACATAATGATAGTTTTAGAGATAAAATATAGAAGGCCTCCAACACTTTAAGGTGGTAATTTGAGTGGGACACGCCAAGGATGGAGAATACGTCTACACTGGTATCTACCACCTTCCCACCAAGGCGGATGCGACAAGGTCATTTAAAGTAGGAATTCTGCGCCCTCAGCAAAAAAGATCCAGTAGACCCAGTTTAAGTGTTGGCCTTTTGTCTGTTCACCCCAAACGAGACTACCCTTCAGCAGAGCACCGTTTAGGTTCTTCTCCGCCTGGAGGCAGGGAGTTGATCAAGAAAAAGTGGCGGTTCTCCCTATATAGTGCAATCCACAACTACATTTAAACGAATAGATCTCCGAACTATTATGGCGTGGAAAGATAAGATCTTTTTCTATAGAGGAAAATACAGGTTTAGCAGAAAAAAATACTGCAGGAGTGTTGGCAAACATTGTCGAACTGATACAGAAATCTGCTTGGCAAATCTATCGCTGACAGTACCAAGCGAAGGGAAGTTCAGGTACACAGAACATCGTTGCTGGTTTAACTTTGTTGAACTCCAGTACTTTATTTTTCATTACTGATTGGACAATATCTAATGGATAGTGTTGTGGGATCACCCCTTTTTGTATACAATAATGAACTCGCCTGAGTGTACAAAAAATCCTGCCAATACATAGTTGAAGTTGTAAGGTGAGAGAATTTGGTTGATTTGTAAGTTGGTGCAGAGTTAGTTGGAGTTGCTTGGATCTAGAATCATTTACCCGGACATACTATTTCACTTCAAGACTGTATAATTTATTTCTACTAATAGTATTCCTGAATTGACTAACCCGTGTTGCAGTTTGTATATTTCGTTCAATATTACTTACATTTTCTATCTCCATATCTGTTTTAGTTATTTATTAACGGAATGCACAACAAATTGTGACACGATAACTAGGCGTATATTAAGGTGGATTTGTAAAATATGTATTTTATTATAATAGATTAAAATAAAAAATAGTTAAGAATAGAAAAATAGTTTAAAAACATGTGTTTCGTTTAACAAAAGTGAAAAAGAAGAGGAAAAATAAATAAATAAACGCTTTTTCTTTTATAAGGAAATTTGTGGAAGAGAAAAGGGGATCAGATTACTGTTAAATCCTACCAGTCTTCCAATAAATATTTGACTAAGTGATTTGATGTGATAAAAGATAAAGTTTAGGAAATAGATTTTTGAGTGACCAGATCAAAAACTGTCTTTACTGTATCGTGACCACACATTAAAAAAAATAATAGAATTTTTCCTTCCTCCAGGCAATAAAAAAAAACGCCTGGTTACGGGTAAAGTGTCATGGCTATAAAAACATCCGGCGGCCTTCACACGAAGCTTTATTAAGATAAAAATTTAAAAAAAATCCTGGTAAATACTTGGAGGCTTAGTGCAGACATCCCGTTTACACATCAAAGGAAGCAAAATTTAAGTACCTTGAAATTTTGGACTTACAGTTGCCAATGTTTATCGCCCGGTGGTCTATGCACTTCCAGATTATTTTAAATAAATACAAGTGATTTTTCCGAGCCGATCAGTTGAGTTAATTCAGCCGGGCGTGTGCTTGAAGTAGAAACATCGTTCGTCTGGTTCGGTCTGTTCGGCATTTGATCTCCGTTAATTAGAGTTAGAGCTGAGTGTCACATTCGCCCGCCCCAACTGCAAGACTAACTCTGAACAAAATAAAGCATCGATTTAACTCATCCAAGTTGTGGAAGTTCATTTCTTATAGTTTATCTTGTACCCCCAGCTTGAGACTTCGACTTTTTCAATCAACCCCCGGCAACATCACAGCGTGGAAAACGGTCGCCGGAGAAATTGTTCGGACCTCCACTGGGGTGTTACAAAATTGGCGACGAAAAATCGAACTCACTTACACAAGTCGAACAACAAATTAGTGAAGAAGATTCGTACACAAATCCACAATAAATTGGCGACGAACTCACGTACACGTATACTCCGAATCGCAAAAACAAAGTTTGCTACGAGGTTTTCGAACACAAGTCGACCACAAACAAATTGGCGACACAAAGGCAATTTAAAGAAAATTTTCCATAAATTTATTTCTACAAGATTAATTGCCAGAAAGCAATAGTTAAAAAACCAAGCCCCTCACGGAATCAAAGCAGCAAACCATGAAAGATTTTCAGATAGGAATACTAGAAATCATAAAAAGTCAAACGGAAATGCAAAAGGCAAATGAAGAAAGACAAATAGAAATGCAAAAGAGACAAATGGAAATGCAAACTACAAATGAAGAAAAACAAATTGAAATGTAAAAGGCAAATGAAGAAAGAGAATTACAACTACAAGAACAATTACTAAAATTAACAAGTACAGCACTAGAGGAGACGTTTTCGCAAGATGCTGTGTGGAACGCAGTAGAAACTTTTGAGTACTCGATTGATGGAGACAAAAATCTTGGAGAATATTACAGGCGATATAAAGATATTTTTAATATCGACTGTCAGCACGGGAGTGAAAAGAAAAAGTTAAGGCTTTTGCTCAGAAAATTAGGTACGGACGAACACACTAAATTTGTAGATTATATTCTTCTAAAAAAGATGAACGATTTAACGTTCAACGAGGTAGTGACAGGCCTCACTAAGCTATTTAGCCCATAAATCTCTTTGTGCCATAAAAGGTAAAAAAGCCTTAATCTCGTGAAAGACGAAAACAAAAACTATTCAACATTTGCAGCCATCGTCAACAAACGACTTTAAATTGGCTGAGCTAACTCCAGACGACTTCAAATGCCTCATATTTGTTTAAGGACTAGTCGCTGCTAAAGACAGCGAAATGAGAAAACGAATGCTGACTAAGCTCCAGTAGACAGTAAAGATATCGAAGAATCAGGAGTTGCGCATATTCGTAAGGTAAAAAGAAATTTACGTTTTTACCCTTCCCAAAAGCAAAACAAGATTTTAACGACAAAGAAAAAAGATACAAAACAACTAGTGAAAGAAATCAAATAAAAACAACCCCACTTCTGCATGTTACAGATGTGATGGATAGCATTGGGTTAGAGATTGTCGGTCCAAATACAAAAATTGCCGAGCGTTTGTAAAGATAGGGCACAAAAAATGCAGAAACAAAAACCAGCCTAGTAGGGTAAGATCTGCTAGAATGGAAGATGAAAACAAAGAAAACATGAAGAAATATGTAGAACTTGAAATATTGAATAAGAAGATCAAATTACAACTGAATTCAGGGTCAGACTTAACAATAATCAATCTACAGACATGCCGGAAGATTAATAAGCCGACCATGTTACACACACAAAAATTGCTAAATCCATAACAGGAAGAAGGATTAAATTTGAAGGTAAAATAATCATAAATGTGAAATTTCAGGGAAAAACCAAAAAGTTAAAAAAATATATTACGAAAAACACACAACCTGGTAGGAACGAACTGGATGCAGAAATTCAGTATATGGGATTTACCCATTAACTCTTGTTGTAAAATAATGTACCTACAGAAACTACGAAATTGAATAAAGAGGTATTCTCAAGCAGTAACAAATTCACAACAAAAATCGAGCAAAAGAAGAAGGTTCAATGAATCCAATAAATTTGTTTGCTAAAAGGGTCCCACGTGAAAAACCATTGAAACACCATGAATATGCCTATACATGACGCCGTCAAAACTACATTCCATGTACATCGTGGCAAATTGCATTAGTTCGACAAATATCTCCTCAAGAATAACAGGAGGTGACAACTAACTACGATATAAGCCATCAGCTCATATATCAATAGAGGGACGCAGGCAAAGAGTCTGGAAATGTCATAGGAACACATAAATTTGTTGGTTGAGGGATAACGCTGTATAAACTCGGAGAACTCAAACGAATCTTTAATACAGAAATTGTTATACTGTTTTAAAACTGGCTGTAATATAGTGGTACGCCATTTGGCCACGCCATGTTGGGAAGACCCTATCATAGATATAATAAGTTTCAATAAAACATCATCCTTATGTGTTTTCGGAAAACCATAGACTTAAACAAAACGTACCTACAATAATCCGAAGTTTGAACTATTCTTCGTTCGATACGCTGACCAATACATACGGGTTTTCCATAGCCAAAATCTTATAAATAACCATTATTGTGCCTCTAATTTTAGTGGCGATTCATTCTCAAGTCAACCGCCTTTTTCTCTTGATCAACTCTCTGCTTCCGGGTGGAGAGGAACCCAAGCATGTCTCCGCCAAAGGGTCTCGTTTGGTGTGAATAGACATAAGCCTTAAGCTGGGTTTACGAGATATTTTTGGCTGAGCTTAAGGACTTATTCTCGAGTCAACCGCCACACTCTTTTAATCAACATTCTGCTTCTGAGCAAGGAGGGACAGACGTGTCTCCTCCGAAGGGTAGAGCTTCGTCTTGGGTAATCAGACAAGAGCCCGACCCTGCCTTAAGCAGGCTCTATGAGATATTTTTGGCTGAGTTTAAGGGCTCAGAATCCTCACTTTAATTGACCTTGTGTCCCATCCACCTTGGTGGAAAGGTGATAAAAAACAGTGTGGACACGTTCTCTATCCTTAGCTTGTTATAACAAAGTTACCACCTTAAAGTGTTGAAGGCCATCTATATTCTAACTTCATTATATAAACAGAAAAATTTGGCCTCCAACTCATTTCTATCTAAGAATTCTTTTTCTACATATTGTCCATTTCTTTTACTCATTGTTGTTTCTTTGTTAAATTTAATTTAGCTCTGTTGAGCGAGATTCAAAAACGGTTAGCTAGCCTGTTTTTCAGTTTTATTTTTTTAAATATTATCACCGTGAGTGGTAATAAAAATAAAAAGTTTTGTCTATTTTTGACGGATATATATATATTGTCCTACACAAGTAGTTCTGTCACATTTACAGGGTGCGATGTATAAATTTTTGTCTAAATTACGCAAAAAGGAACGTAAGACTGACATCTTATTTTAATAGATATAATTACCAGATTAACACAAAAATATCATGAAATGCTAAAGACTAGATTTGTTCAATAAAATCGTCATTGAGTACAACCATGACCTGTGGACCGTTTCGGAATCGCTTGCATCTGTTCTTGATGGTTTCCTTGTTTAAATTGTTGAATGCTGCTAATAACCCTTGCCTTCAGTTCGTCTTTGGTGTTACAAGGAGTTTTGTTAGTCTCTCATTCAACTGCGCCTTACACATAATAATCAAGGGGGTTTGCAATCTGGGAAGTTCGGTGACCAGATGAAAGGGGTGATGTAATCACAGAAATTGTTTGACAGCCATTATTGAGTTCTCCTGCTTGTGTGGCATGGACCAGAGTCCTGTTGCCAGATATAGGGTTTACTAGCAGCCATCCTCTTGGCCAAGGGCAGCACTATCTTCTCAAGGCGCTTGATGTAGACCTCCATGTTGACTCTGACCAACAGATTCGGAATGATCAGAGTGTGTTTTCCGAGCTGCCATACCTACGTAATCACCAACAGACTCATCCAACTCTTTCCCAATCTTCTGCACAATCTTTAGATTAACACCCCAAAATACTGGAATGTTCGTATTGGGGCTTCCGGTGCGAATGCCAAGCAGTACATCATGCTGTTTCTATATTTCTGGGGGAGTGAATTCATGGTGCTCTTTTTTCTCACAGACGGTGTCCAACTGACCCTATGATACATTGTAGTCGACAAAAAAAAAAAAAAAAAAAAAAAAAAAAACGCGCATGCGCGAACTTAAAAATATAAAATGACGATAATTGTGTGCAGCAAATGTGTAGATGGCATCCTGTACATATGGGCGCGCCTGTAAAACTATGGTGAATTAATCCTTAATGCCATTGTCAGTCTGATCTATAGAGGAATGATGCAAATCCTGGTAAACAGCTCTATCCATGCATATATGTTCGTAAATGTGGAATCATACTCACAGATGTATGAATACACCTTGACAAAATTCATTAGTTTATTAAAAAAATACATTGTCTATGTATGTATGACGTATAGCCTTGAACTTTGTTTGTAACATTTCAGCTTATTCCAAACTAATTTATTCATAAGTAAAGACGTCGAAGTGCTACTTGTTGCCAAGAACCATTTCCTTCAATGAATAGTTCAATAAATCATAAGAAGGGTAAGTAAAATAACACAAGAAGACATTCAGAAAGTATTTCCTATAAGTTTCAAACACTGTGAATAACGTTAATATGTAAGTTTCATTAACAGAAAGCTATTTCTCGCTATCTACATATCGGCACACACATAAAAATACACAAGTAGCACTTCGACGTGATGTAATGGTTAACAAACTTGTCTTGCTTACCACTTGGGATTAAAAAGTGAGTTCGATTCTCACTGAGTGCCTCATTCTTTAGGCTTTCTGCCACATTTATGGTACAATTAGAAAATTTCCATAGACAATTTATGCCAGGAAATAACAGATGACCTGAATCGAAGAGATAACAAAGTAGATTTTGCCATCAGTGTCAGAACGGAGAATCAGAGGCGTCAGGTGAATCAGAGGGTTGACCTTTATGATTGCCTCATTTGCACCTCACATGATATCAGTGGCGGCAGATGGTTTACATAATATATTATTACATATAAATAAGTAAATAATCTAAGTAAATAATAAACAAATAAATAAACCATGCCCACAAAAAATAACCGTTAGAATAATATAACAGACTACACATAATGCATCACGGATCTGTATATATAAAAAGTCGAGAAAAACCCAATACCCATGGCTTGACGATTTCGTTTAGCAGGAAACAGACTGTCGGCTCTGTGTGTTGATTTCAATATCCACTTATATATATATATATATATTCGACATCCACATACAAGACTGTTTCGCTGTATCACAGCTCATGTGGCTAGACATCCACTTGCGTCTGGCCGGGATAGAAACTCGACCGATTTGGTGTCAGGCGGACTGGCTAAACCCTAAGCCATAGGCATATGGAATCAGAAAAGGGAAATTTTAGCGTGTTATATATAAGCGGTGTCTACACACGGCAGTCACCGAAAGAACTCAATTCATTGCTAATATATATATATATATATATATATATATATATATATATATATATATAACCTTTGAGATTTGAAAAAGAAATCACTCGACCGGCCGTTGAGTATGAGCGAAAATTTACTCGCCCCCAAATCATTTTACTCGACCGACTCCCTTTTCTTAATAGTCATCTTTCGTAAACACAGCGTGAATAGCTCACGGAAAACAAAAAATGAAATTTTAATTAAAATTTCGAACGTGTTTGAGAGGAATTAAAATTAAAAAAATAATAACAACAAAAAATGATCTTTCCTCTTAATAATAGCATGAACATTTTTATGATAAAACTTTGTTTTTAATAATTTTGAGCCCTTTTAACATCACGATATGCTGTTTTTTTTGGGGGGGGGGGGCAGTTGAGTGGAAGGTACCTAAATTCGTAGTTTCTTTCTTCTGTTTGACTAGAATCTCCATCTCATAGATGATAAAAAAAAATAAGAAATTTGATTTTCTCAACGATTTTCTATAAAAAAGATTCATTGTATGATTTGTTTTTCGATGCGTGGTTTAAAGAAGTCTGCGTCTTTTTTTTTCTTTCTTGCAAAGGTTCGTTTTTTTTTTGTTTTTGTTTTTTCGTAAGCGGGGAGGAAATATAGGATAATATTTTTCCAAATGAATTTCTAAAAGTCTGTGAACGTCTTTAATCTGGTCGACAAAGACATTTTGGCTCCACTCAGGAAGCGTTAAATAAACGAATGTTTACACTGACAGGGACGATAAAAGCCAAGAGTTCAATAATGTCATTGTAGGTCATTCAAATAACTTGTGAATCTTCATTTTTGAGTTGTAAAAGGAATCAGATTTCCTTTTTCTTTAATCGACCGCGAGGCGAGTAAAGCAATAAACTTTAATTGCCCAAGTAAGTTTTTAATTGACCGGACGAGTGAAATTTTATATATATATATATATATATATATATATCGAAAGTAATGCCTCCTATTTATTTTCTATGCAGAAAAAAGATACAGGAAACAGCGTAATGTTGTGGGACGAAGCAATTTTTAATATTTTTATGCTTTTTTTCTCAGGAGCATAAGTTTGACAGTAAATATTTTCTGTGTAATTCTTCTTTTATCGGCCCGAACATCACTTGGCAGACACTCACAAACATTTCATGCTGTAATAGTGCCATGCTACTTCAGAGATGAATTCACTTTTCACACTTCTGCTCTCATGTCAGACATTAGCTACTGACTGAAAAAGGGAAAAAAAAATTTTCACTAACTACTAACATGATGTCATTGATACCATATACCAACACAAAAAAATAAGTGGTATTCCTTTTGGAGCGCCACCAGTATGTAAAGTGGACATTGAAATTAACAAGCATGGATGACAATCATCAACGCTTATAAACGAGCTTACAAAGTCAAAATTCTGATACTTCTAAAAAAATTACACATTTCATAATTAGCCATCCCTAACACGAGGATCGTTACCACTACCTTTAAAACAATCGGTGATATAACCAAGAAGATAAATATATCAAACACCATTTCAAATGCCGGAATTTATCTGATAAACAGTTTACAGTGCAAAGACATGTACATAGAGGAGATATCAAGTTAGCTAAATCGCGTAGCTACGACTGCAACAGAAACTTCTATTTAAACAGACGTTCTAACTCTAACGTTCTAACTCTAGTTTTACATCGAAACAAGATGGATTTTAGTAATGCCAGCGTAATTAAAAAAAACCTAACCCTTCAAGGAGAAAATATTTTGAAAACATAATAACTGAATTACTACCAACTATAAACACACGCTTAAAACATTACATTACTTAACCATCTTGCTAAAGATCCATTCTTCATAAATCTAATGTATTTATAAAAAATAATGAAATAATACAAATTCATCTTCAAAAACGCATATTAAATAATTTAATGAAAAATCAAACGAAACCAAGTTTATTACAATTACATCTATCTGCATCTCACTGTCGCGCGATAACAGACATTCTTTGCACAAACACACACACAAATACACGAATATTATAAAAAATCGGACCAAGTACAAAATTATTGCAACATCTCACTTTCATCGCTATATTTCACCGACCAACATGACGTCTACAGACATATACACATATATGAACTAATGCCACCGTCCAACATATACACATATATGAACTAATGTTACCGTCCAACAAACACATATACACATATGAACTAATGTTACCGTCCAATATACACTTAGACAAACATGAGTTTCTTTACAAATACATAAATACACTATTACACACTTTACCGTCCGAAATATTCATAGCACATACATTTAAAAATTATCTATTGTTTTAATATACATAAGACAAACTTGACCAATAAAAACGAACCCCAAATCACAACATACCAATATTCTGACTCTTTGTTTTTCATTTTTCTCTCGATCACTGAAGAATCCACAAAATCTCTCTCTCTCTCTCTCTCTCTCTCTCTCTCTCTCTCTCTCTCTGTGTTTGTTTAAGAGTATTATTTCGGATTTTGTCTAACTGAAAGTCCTTCGTGGTCGAGCGGACAAGACACGTGAGATTCGAATCCTGTCCTAACAAGATTTCTCGATATACATACCGGTAGATATATATAAATATACTGTCTAAGTATAAAAAAAACTACAGGGTATCTACTCAAATGCAAGTATCAATTAAAAATAATGTTTAAAAATTAAAACCTATTAGTTTCATGAACATTGCAATGATCAGGTCTGAATTATATTATTAGTTGGGCTACCGGTGAGAATATATATATATATATATATATATATATATATATATATATATATATATATATATAAATCTATCGGTGATAATTTATTTCGTGAATGCTATAAATATTCAAATCATCAGACCGAACTGTTTTTTACAAAAATTAATGGGTTTGAAGGGATAGTGGGGTAGCAGAAAGAAAGAAAATATTATGTTGTTGAGAGAGGGAGTCAGGTATACAATTTTAATTTTTGAACGCGGATGTCATATATTCAATATTGCGTTTACGAAAAAGACCACACGATAACATGACCTTGGATTAATCTTTTCTTAGGGTTGAACATTTTCAATTAGATGACAGTAAATTTAGGAACCGTATTTTAAATAAACAATCTGAATTGTTAGATTTTTTTTAATGTTAGTTCTGACGGGAAAATAATAACTTCGTCTTATACATATGATCGTTTCGATTTCATGACAATAACATTAATATTAATCTTTAGATTATAGTAGTATGATAACAGTGTTGATGATGATAAAAAATTAATACTATATATAAAATATATATAATATATAAAATAAAGAAACGTCTTAAAAAATAATAATGATAATAATAATCTATAATAATAATAATAATAATTATATATATATATATATATATATATATATATATATATATATATATATATATATATATATATCCGGGAGAATAAGGAACGGAGAAAAATTTACAACGTCCAAAACATTAATTTAAAACAGTGTTCGTTATATAATATAGAGCTGTGAATATTTATTATAAATTATAGTTTTTTAGAACATGTACAATTTTTTTATATAAATAAATAAAATAAAATAAAAAATTGTACATGTTCTAAACTATAATATATATATATATATATATATATATATATATATATATATATATATGTATTTATATTTTATAGTTTAGAACATGAACATATACATATAAAACATATATTATAGTTTAGAACATGAACATATAGATATAAAATATATATTATAGTTTAGAACATGAACATATATATATATATATATATATATATATATATATACAATTATAAATTGAAATAATAATAATAATAATAGTAAAACAATTTTGTAAAGAAGTGTTTTTAGAATTACCAAGATTTAGAATGTATGAAACTTTTAACGGGAAATTTCATGAGTATTTTGTGAAAACAATGCAGGGCACTCTTAAGGGTTTTAAATTTTATATACAAATTTGTATAAATATCAGTTAGTTAAGTGCCATACGTGAAACACACTTGGGCGATCAAGTCTCGAAAGAGACATGGCTGACTGGGCAGAAGATTATCCCGCAGTAAGTTGCCATTGCTTTCTGCAGTAGACTGGTTGCCAGCCAAGGCTATAGAACCCAATCTGTTCTGTTATTTAACTCATAACTGGAAGGAAGAGACGGTATTTGTGCGTAAGTGAATGCAATGAATTCAACTGGAATTCGATCTCGGTTCCCCGATTTCTCGTTCCGAAGCAATATCCACTGCACCACAACGCACATTTCTTTGGACTTTTAAGCCGCACGTGGAATTCTTTTATTCCTTATTTTCTTTTCACTTCCGTTACTCCCCACACCCACTGATTTACCTGTGTCCAACATGGAAAAATAAACTTTATTTTTTCAAATGGCTTTGAACAATGTGTGTGGGTGTGAACTCTGGTTGGAAGGATTTTCTTATTTTTCCTCGTTGAAACTCGCTAATGTATGTTATTATGTATGTATTTATGTTTTTTTTTTTTAATTATAATTTTTTGCTTAATTCTCTGGTCATTTGAACGAATGGTTTTGCAAAGAAATTTCTTTGGACTTTAACTATGTTGAAACTTAGTTAACACCACTTTTTTTCCTCTTTTTTTTAAAAATTGGAGTAGATAGTACCTACTATCGCCCGGTTTCACACTCCACCCCCTTCTTTTGAACAGGAGTAGAGGTGATCACCTTGTTTCCTGTTTAGGAAGGGGTTCCCGGTCTTTCTACCTCCTCCTTCGGTCTTAGTGCTAGTTCAGTTGGAAACTCTTTGCAGTTATTTATAGTGGCAATGTCTCTCCATTCTGAGGGTACCGCGTTGGCAGTTTCCTGGTTGCTGCTGCCGACTGGTAATTAGGAGCCTGAACTCTTGCGTAGCGTCTTGAGAGGCTGCTCTGATCAACAGTTGAATAATATCGGGGGTCCTGTAGTGCCATATCGCGCATGGACGGGCGTCCCTTCACGAACCTCCGGTGGGCAACCCCGAAGCCACATTATGTTGCAGGCTGCGCCAGTCTCCATCCCTCACATGCTGCAAATAGTGACCGACTAATTCTACTCTAGACCTCTCTTCTCAACCAAAACACCATGGAAAAAAACAAACAAAATACCAAACTCAGACCAGCTACTCGGAAAAAGCCCAAACCTCTCTGTGTCACGTTCACTAACATTCGCGGTATCCGCACTAAACTTTCTAGCGTAGAATCATTCCTCCAAACTAACTCACCTGATATCTTATCCCTGTGTGAAACTAACCTTGACCCGTCTATCCCCTCCTCTGAGTCCTATGTTCCTGGTTACCTTCCCCTCTTCAGGAAGGACTCCAACGTCCATATGCATGGGCTTGCTGTATATGTCAGCGAACACCTCCCCCTAGCTAGAGTAACATCTCTTGAATCCCTGGACCAGTCTTTCATGTGTTTCCGTCTCTCACTTCTAAGCTCCGTTAACTATCTCTTCTTCCTCTACCGCTCCCCCTCCTTCTCTGACTGTTCAGTACTTGACAGCATTTCTGACAATATCGATAAGGCCATTTCTTCTCACCCATCTGCCCATATTTTCGTGTTTGGTGACTTTAACGCTCACCACACTAAGTGGCTCGAAAACTCTGTAACCGATACTGCTGGTGTCCACACCTTTAATTTTTCAATCTCCCAATCCCTTACGCAAGTGGTGGACTTCCCCACGCGTTTCTCCAATAGCCCTAACGGAAGGGACTCGCTACTAGACCTCTGCTTCACTTCCACCCCAAATTCTTGCACCACCAGACAGCTCTGCCCTCTCGAAAACTCTGACCACGCCGTAGTTTCTGTCAACATCTCGTTCCACTCCACCCCTACCCAAGAAACCCAGACCAGCAGAATATCCTACTGCTATCAAAGAGCCGACTGGGATTCGTTCCGTGACTTCCTCTGCGACGTCCCTTGGAACAATGTTTTTAGTCTTCCCGTCGAAGACTGTGCATCAGAGGTCTCCTCCTGGGTTAAGGCTGACATCGATGCTTTCATCCCTGCCAGGAAATTTCAGCTTAAATCCCATTCGTCTCCCTGGTTCTCGCCCGCTTGCTCGGCCGCCATTGCCCACCGGAATCACTTCTTCCGGCATTATCGTAGCCACGCATCGGACCAAAACAGGCGCCTTTTCGCCTCAGCTCGTAATAAGTGTAAAAAGATACTTAACGAAGCTAAGATGCTGTTTGCTGCCAGAATGAAGCAGCGCATAGTATCCTCTAAGTTCGGAGCCAAAGACTTCTGGCGCCTCTGTAAAAGCGTGCTCAACAAGAGTAAGTCCTCAATACCCCCACTAATTAACGAGTTTGAGGTCCTCACCTTCTCAGCGGACAAGGCTGAATGCTTTGCTCGTAGATTCTCGACCAATTCGTGTCTGGATTCGTCTGGAGTCCAGACACCCGATTTCCCATCTAGAACTGAGGCCCAATTGAATGACGTCCACATCACGCCCTCGCTGATTTCTAGCATAATATCAAAACTTGACCCTCACAAAGCGAGTGGTGGGGACGGATTCCCAATCATAGTCTTGAAGAAATGTGCTCCTGAACTCTCCTCTGTCCTTTCTAAGCGCTACAACCTCTGCCTATGTTCCTCCTGTTTTCCTGCCTGTTGGAAGTCTTCTTCTGTGGTTCCAATATTCAAGAGCACTGGTGAACCCTCGGACCCCGCAAATTACCGCCCTATCAGCCTTCTTCCGATCTTCGGCAAAGTGTTCGAAGCCATTATCAATGCGGAGGTTGTTAAGCATCTCACGGCCCACAGGCTTCTGTCGGACAAACAGTATGGCTTCCGCTTCACCAGGTCTACTGCTGATATGCTAACGACCATCATCGAGTATATATACCAGGCTCTCGACAAGAATGGTGAAGCCCGAACTGTCGCCCTGGATATCTCTAAAGCATTCGACAGAGTATGGCATGCCGGCCTTCTACGGAAACTGCGAAGCTACGGCATTACTGGACTTTTGTTGGACTTAATCCAGTCATTCCTCTCCAACCGCACACTGAAGGTGGTTTTAAACGGACATGCCTCCCAGAACTACCTACAAACGCGGGTGTCCACCAAGGCTCTGCCCTAGGTCCTACTCTCTTTCTAATCTACATCAATGATCTCCCCGATGCCATAAGATCACAAGTAGGCATGTACGCCGATGATACCACAGTATACGCTCGCCTTGATCAAACATCTGGTGTTGATGATAAGGCGAACTTCGCGGCTGAGCTTGAAAAGGACCTCCAATCCGTGGTGGATTGAGGTAGGAAATGGCTCGTAAAATTCAGTTCTTCCAAAACGAAGCTGCTGTCAATTAACCACCACAGACGACCGCACCTCCCTCCCATTAGCATAGAACAGGCATGCCTCTCAGAGAGTAAAACACTACGCCTGCTTGGCCTGACACTCTCAGCGGACCTCAAGTGGAATGACTACGTCGAATCCATTGCTAAATCCGCTGCTATGAAAGTTGGCTCTCTGTGCAGGGCCCGGAAATTCTTTCCACCTGAATCTATCCTGCACTTATACAAATCTACCATCCGTCCGTGTTTTGAATACTGTTGCCACATCTGGTCGGGTGCCCCTACTATTCTCCTCGGGCTTCTTGACAAAATACAACGAAGAATCTGTAATGTGATTGATACCGACGTGACGTGGCTTCCCTGTGCTTCTTCTATAAATACTTTCATGGCTTCTGCTCTGATGAACTTAAATCACTGGTGTCCCCTAGGTGTGAGTTTGCACGAGATACTAGATTGGCAATTAGGTCCCACCCTTTTACAGTGAAACCGATGAAATGTAACCGCAATTTCTACTCCAACAGGTTCTTTTCTCGCACTTCCCGCCTGTGGAATTCCCTTCCGCATGCTTGCTTCCCCGACGGCTATAACCTCCAGGAGTTTAAATGTAAGGTCAATAGACATCTCCTAACACACTAACCCTCCCATTCTCTCCAACTCTCCCCCTATGTACATCCTAACTCGTCTATCGCCCTGTGTAACCCCCTGCGCTATAGTGGCAGTGGAATGCCTTGCTTGGGGTGACATGATTAAAATATATATATATATATATATATATATATATATATATATATATATTATCTGACACTGGACAATTCTGCTTATCATATTGAAAAAAGTAAATTGCGAAACAAACATGTGACACATATTTTTGAAAATAATAGAGAAATATATTAAAATAATAAAATCATACTTACATTATATATATATATATATATATATATAATCCAAAAGGATAATCAGGTAGGTAAATCCCAAAAACCCGATCTTAATTAATTTTAATTTCATTAATATTACAATTGATTAAGGTGGAGGGCTCGTTGCAAATATTATATTCTAAATAAAATAAACATTTCGATGTTTAAATCCGTTGAATAGCCATTTCTACGAGGACATTCTCGATTCTTCAGCAACGGCGAAACAAAAAAATTATTTAATCAAATTCAAATGACAAAAGATTTTATACCAGTAAAAGTCCAAAAGAAAAACATCCATCTACAGGAAAATAAAATGGAATGGAATTAATAATTTTGAATTTAAGGAAGTAAACAGGGAAGCAAACAGATACCTATGTCTCATATTAGAAGACATCCCTTCCCCCTTATCTGAGTTGAGAGTTTAAAAAATGAAATTTAGCCATGTCAGGGGAATAGAAGTGGTAGGGGAACGAAAGGAAAAAAGAAAAGAGAAAAAAAGAAAAAGGAAAAGGAAAAAGAGGGAAGAGGTGGTTAACTGGGAAGTAAGTTAAGAAAAAATTATTCCCATACAAACAAAAGAAAACTGCTACCATCAGTGTTGAAAACTTTGAAAAATTTACGAAAGAGATTTTTTTAAATAAATAATAACTGGGGGAAATTTTATAGAGAATTCGGACGATCAGTTTTGTAATGTGGCTCATTAAACTAATTGTTCAGTGGAGTTCGTACTCGTTTGCACCTGGATCTTTAGACAGTGCTATGAAGATCGACTTGCTGATGTCATCTGGTATTTCAATACTATAATAAATTTCATTTATTATTTCTGTAATTTTCTATATGCCAAATTCTTCCAGGGCTATCAGCAGCTATATTACAATGCCATTAGTTTCAGCTGTTTTGTTTCTATTCAGTTTGGCCATTCAGTTTTGGCTTCCACTTCGGACTTTAGTATTTCCGGTCCGTCCTCACCTTTGCGTATTATTGGTTGTTCTCTCTTGTGGAAAAGATATTTTATGTATTCTTCCCATATTTCTTCTTTCTCCAAAATGGTCGTTCCATTCTTGAATTTTTTATATCCTGTTGAGGAGCAGGTTTTTTGTCCTGTCAGTTCTTTTATTTCTTTATGCATATCTACTTTATTAGTCCTGCTCAATCTCTCTACTTCTGCACATTTGTCATTGAGCCATTCCTCTTTAGCCTGCTTGCATTTGCACCTTATTTCCTTGTGTAGTTTCCTGTATTCCATTCCATGTCTTGGCATCATTTTCTGTTTCCTTTGCATCATGTCGAGAACCTCTTCAGTCACCCACTCGTTTTTTTTTTCTTCTGCGTCTGGTTTCTTTTGAGGCAATGTTGTTTGCTGATGTCACTAGTGCTTCCTTTAGTGAGTCCCATTTCGAGTTTTCTTTTCCAATTTGTTCTTCACATTTGTTTTCGAGCTGTTAGTGTATTCTTTCTGCAGGTTGATATCATTCACGAGCGTGTTTTATTGCAGCCTTGGTGCTGCACTAGGTTTCTTCAATCTCTGGGGTTTCACACTTAGTTTTTCACCATGACTGGGACGTGGTCGATGCCTGGACAAGTTTTGAATTGAACAACTGCATATATAAATCTCCTGTTTATTGCTATGTAGTCTATCTGGTTTTTCGTGTCGCCTCCTGGGTTTCTCCATGTTCATAGACGTCTTGGGTATTCTATAAACCAGGTGTTATTTATTACTTGGTCATTTGCTGTGCACCATTTGACCCATTTTTTCCTCGTTCGTTGCGGATTCCTAATCCAAAGTTGCCAGTTGTCTCACGTTCTCTCTCTTTGCCTACTTTGGCATTGAAATCTCCCATGATGATTATAATTTCTTGGCTTTTACATTGAGCCTTGGCATTGTCAAGAGTGAAGTAAAAATATTCTATTTCTTCCTCAGTGCTTTGCGTTGTTGGTGCATAGACGACTACAATTGCTATGTTGAACGGTCTCCCTTTCAGTTTGACCAGGAGAATTCTTTCAGAAAACTGGCAGTATCCCAGAACACATTTCTTAATTTTTTTGTATTAAACCGATTACTTTTTCGTTATTTTTGCTCCTGCGTATATTATCCTGTGGTTGTCGCTGATGAAGTCTCCATTGTTTGACCATCTAGTTTCGCATATTCCCAGAATGTTGATGTTCAGTCGGTTCATCTCCTGCTTGACATTCTCGAGTTGACCACAGTTGTTGAGCGTTCTGACGTTACATGCCCCCAAAGTAATTCTGTGTTGCGCACAGTCGCAGAGTAACGGTCCAGAGACACCTGTTGCTCATGTCGTTCCTTCACGGACGTGGGACAAATTTTGGAAAAAAGTGTCCCCTTTACGCTGTTGGTGCTAACAGTCGCCGGGTGTCGGTCAGTGACACCTGTTGCCCATGCCGATCATTAGCGGGCGAGGAGTTGCTTCTTTTGGAATTAACCCCCTACATGTCGTTAGGTTTCATATATTTATTTTGAAAAGTCATGATTTTGCGTGGAATAGATAGTGGAGTGGTATCCTGTTGCCTTCTCCACGGTGATTTATTGAGACACCACCTCTAGTTAACTGGCCGTTGCCTCCTTAAGAGTTCTTCCATCCTCAATGTAAAAGCCAAGAAATTAGAATTTTTTTCCTACCGAGTTGCTAACACTCCTTAAAAATAGAACTTAGATAGGAGAACATAAATATTAAGTATATATTTAGTATAAGTTCAAATAACTAGTTATGTAGAGGAAGATTTGTCAATTCCCCAGATGAGCATTTCATTACCATTAGACAGAAAAAGCTTGAATTTTTCTTTGAATTTCCATGTATATTTCAAAAACAATATATTTTCTTGTCGTTTTTGATAACTTCGGCCATTCAATCGTCAATTTAAAGACATGTGGAAAGATCCAGAGAAAGAGACATACAGACAACAACAAGAGGGGAGGGGAGAATTGAACGCCATTAAATATTTTAGATTAAAAATAACAATATTACATTTAAATGAAAAATTATTCTGTTTCTTTTAGAAACTAATAAAGAAAAATCGGAAAGTAAAACATTGAAAACATGAGTGAAACGAATTTTATATATATATATATATATATATATTATTTTTATGTATCTTATTTTATATATATATATATATATATATATATATATATATATATATATAATTATTACTTTAGAACATGTACAAAGGTTCATGCTCTATTTTTATATTGAGCACTGTTTTAAATTAATGTTTTGAACGTTGCAGTTATTTTCTTCGTTCCTTTTCCATTTATATATATATATATATATATAAATTCTACGCGACGTATTCCCCTATTCCATACGACGTCTCTCATACGATTTTTCAATCACTTCACCCCAAGCAAGTCAGTAAAGCAAAGCAATAAGTCATTTTCAACTATAAAATGATGAAACTTAGTAACAAATCTAGTACTAAATTCGTAAATTCGAGTTGCCAAAGAAGTAAGTTCAGTTGAACAATTGCTACGAACATATTTATCAAAAAAAGAGGTGCACACGGAAGCTTCGTCACGGTGGTTGGAAAGTGACTGAAACTGAGATGCCAAGTCGAAACCAATGACATTGCAGATTCTTCTTTGGGTTTTATCAAAATACTCTCCATAACAAAAGCACCTCACCAGTTGTGGTAGCAATATTCAGTGCATCGACAAATAGCAATTTATAATGGGTAAAGATGTACGATGCAAGAATATTTTAATTAAATGAAGCGTTTGTAAAAAATGCCAGAAGTGAAACTATAAAACATTTTCCTTATGACACTGACACCATTAATATTTCTAATAATAGGCGAACGTACATGAAGAAAATTATGAACTTTGAACTGTATCTACACAAATTTAGCCCGGATGTGCGACAACTTATCAACAAATTAAGAAAAATATAATAAAAAAATATTAACAGACAAGACTTGTCAGATGAATGCAATAAAACACGTTTACTTATGTGCGTGTCCGCGTGTGCTCATTGATTTTAAGAGTGTATGTGTAAGCATACTTATACATTTTCTAAAGTCTCTGATAAATGACATACTTTTAAAAGAATATGATAATTTACATATGCACACACACATAAATTCACACACACGTACACACACACACACACACACACACACACACACACACACACACACATATATATATATATATATATATAGAGAGAGAGAGAGAGAGAGAGACGGTAAACAATCCATGGTCAGACACCTTTCCTTGGTAAATAATCTAAGTGGATCCTAGTAATATAATATTAAAGATAAAAAAATATTAAAAATGATTCACAAAAGAGCTCAGTGTATTTAACTACAGAGCAAATATCTATTAAACAAAACATTTCGAATCACCTCATCTGGGGAAGAGTCTATTTCGGCAGACAAGATGTTTTTCGTCTATCCTGTCAACTCTGGTATGGACTAGGTTCACATTCGAAGTACAATTAATCATCAGACGAAAGGCACCCGACAAGGGTCAGGAGAGTGTAGAAGGTCATAAAGATAAAAAGATGTACAGAAGTTATAGAGAGGGAAAAATTGTATATTAATTATACCTTCAAAATCCAAGCAAAAAATTAATTATTTGCCTAAAAGAAGGTCATTTATTGACCTTCTAAGAGTTGCAATTTCAAATAAGAAATAAAAATATAACTAAAGAACTGATATATATATATATATATATATATATATATATATATATATATATATATATATATATAATAAACTTCAGTGGGAGGACCATGGTGAGAAATGACAAACTATAAAAACAAATAGTTTAATGATGTCGCTTAAAAACAGACACAGGAGATATAAAAAGGATTCGCTTAAAAAAGAAAAAAAAACCGAGGCAAGCCATTTGTCCGACAAAACTAGACATGGATATGTATCGGAAGAAAATTTGAAATTAGAGATGAAAATTGGGTAATATTCAGAAAGAAGAGGGGAATAAAAATTTATCGATCGTCATATACCTTCACCAAGAGACCTAAATAAAACTAATTGAAGCTTGAGATCTCTGTTTGCACAGAGAAATTCCCTTTTTCTGTTTTGAAGCGACATCATTAAACTGTTTGTTTTTGTAGTTTGTCATTTCTCATCATGGTCCTCCTCTTTAAGTATGCATTAGCATTTTGTTGTACAAAAAACTGATAGATAGATAGATAGATAGATAGATAGATAGATAGATAGATAGATAGATAGATAGATAGATAGGGATGAACAGACTGAGATAAGTCGATATAAACATATATACATACATATATATTACGGAAAGTTCCGGAGATTAACGAAATGGAATTAACAACCAACATATTTAATTTATTTGTTTCAACATTATTTTTTATTTTAATTGATACTTGTATTTGAGTAGATATTCTGTTTTTAATTAAACAGTATATTTATATCTATACTAGCAGTATAGCCCGGCGTAGCTAGGGTGTAATGAAAGCTTTAAAACTAATACATGGACCTGGAGCTCAGATTCTTTGGACGTTGGCACGAAAGACTAAAAAGCAATAGTTGTTTCCAGTTAAAGCAAAACCGTAGACTGAAAGAAAAATGAATGGATGGAAGTCAAATTTTTATTTCCTGGTATCGATATCAAATAAGTTTTTTCGTCGTAAACTGAATTTTGTAGGCTAAATAAGTCCTCTGAGTAAATGGTATCATGGCTGAGACTAAGAACTACAATTATACCTACTAAGAGCCAAACCCGAAGCAAAACCTAAAATAAAAGGGCTGAAAAAAATACAGACATACAGGCAGATAATGACACACACACAAACATCTTGCCTTTTGTATATATATATATAAAATTTTCTGCACTATTGTAAGAACTGCAAATTTGAAACTTCTGAATGTCGTTTTTATGTCTTTGTCTATGAGTGTATCAAATTTGATTAAAATCGGACCACTCCTTCTATAACCCGATTTTTCGATTATCGATTTTCGATATTTATCGGGGGTACCTCGACACAAAACCTAAGAACACTCGCAGACGCTTATAATACAACCGTGTAAACTTTCAAGAAAATCAGTTCAGCCCTTTCGGAGTCTATAGGTAACGGACACACACACACACACACACACACACACACACACACACACACACACACACACACACCTTTCCATTTATAAATAAGTTTAGATTTCTACCGGCCTAAAGAGATTAAAGAAACTTAACACATCCCTAAGACAGCAGTACAATAGACTGATGAATGACCCGAACCTGCAGGAAATGTATACGGAGAGCGTGAAAACGATATACGAAAAACAAATTGGAAATAGAAGTTCGAAATGGGACGCACTAAGAGCGGCTCTAATGACATCGGCGAACGGCATCATTACAAAGGAAAATGTACGCCGAAAGAAAAACGAGTGGAAGGGATTCTTGACCTCATGCAAACGAGTCAGAAAACAACAAGAAGATATGGAAATGAATACCAAGGGATTACACAAGGAAATACGTTGCAAATGTAGACAGGCTAAAGAAAGATGGCTCAACGACAAATGCGCTGAAGTAGAGAGACTGAGCACACCAGTAATGGAAACATGCATAAAAAATAAAGGAACTAACAGGGGAAAAGGACATGCTCAGCAAGAGGATGTATAAAAGCAAAGGATGGCACACTAATATTAGAAAAAGAAAAATATTTCAGAGATGGGACAAGTACATCGAAGATCACTTACACGTCAAGAGAGAGCAACAAGCAATGCACAAAATTACAGATGGACCAGAAATATTAAAAACTGAAGTGGAATCGGTAATGGCCAAATTGAAGAGAAACAAAGCAGCAGGACCAGACGGGATTGGAATAAAGATATTGATGTCCCTAAAAATCTTTGGCGTAGACAGACTAACAGAAATAATAAATTAAATCTACAACAGCGGTAATATACCGGAGGACCTAAGCAGGTCAATCTTCATAAAACTACCTAAGAAGCAAGGTGCAAAGGAATGTGGGCTCCGTCGAACAATCAGTTTGATGACCCACATAACAAAACTCATCATCCGGATTCTAATGAACAGAGCACGCAGCAGAAGGTCGATTCTGCTGCGTGCTCTGTTAGGACCAGAACAATGTGGGTTCGTTAAAGATACCGGAACGAGGAATGCGATATTCATGCTCAGAATGCTATTTGAATGATCAATATAAATACAGAAGGAACTTTATCTGCTTTATAGACTACGCGAAGGTATTTGACAAAGTACGACACAAGGGCATGATAGAGATGCTAGACAACCTCGACATTTTCAGAAAAGACGTTAGGATAATCAAGAATCTATATTGGCAGCAAACCGCTTGTGTACGGATAGGAAGGGAACTCAGCAGATATGCAAAAATAAAAATAGGCGTAAGACAAGGATGTGTTTTCTCACCGTACAGCGAAGCAATTATGAGGAAAATAAAAACATTGCCAGGATTCGTCATAGGTGGCCACAATCTCAATAATATCAGATACGCGGATGACACGGTTCTGTTAGAAGACACGGAAAGGAAAACGCAGGTCTTCTACAGAAGGTATCAAAAGAAAGTGAGAAGAAACGACTGAGAATAAACTTAAAGAGAGCTGAATGCATTCTCATCAGCAAAAAGAAGAGCCCGATATGCCAACTACAAGTCGGAGAAACTAAAATAAAACAAATAAAAAAATTAAAATACCTGGGAAGTATTTTGACAGAGAATGAAAAATGCGACATGGAGATCCAAAGACGAATTGGCATGGCCAAAGACGCATTTCAGAAGCTAACCAGAGTACTGAAAGACAGGAAATTCCCATAAGAAACAAAGAAAATAATTCTGGATTGCTATAAATAAATATTAATCTGTTAATCTTTGTAAGTAAGCAAAACAAGAATATGTAATAATTTTAACCATGAATCTTGTTTGTCAGACAAAAAAACAAACAAAAAAAACTGTAAGTATAGTCGTTTGAAAACAGTGTGTATATTATGGGGTAATATTCTGAATTATACATATAAAAAACAGATATGGAGGTTGTTCCAACGATAGAAATTGGTACAGAATAAAAAAGTGCGAGAAGCCGTGAACGATTTATTTAAAGTGTACATTTATTGTTGTTATTAATAATTACAACAATAAATTTCTCGCACTTCTATGTTTTATATATATATATATATATATATATATATATATATATGTAGATAGATAGATAGATAGATAGATAGATAGATAACTTTTTAGTACAACAAAACGCTAATACACACTTAAGGAGGAGGACAATGGTGAAAAAATGACGAACTATAAAATAAGTTTTTATAATATCACTTAAAAACGTCTATTTGAAGGTACCTTAAGGCATCTTGGATTATTTTTTCGTAATTTCGAGGCTTTGGCTCCACGCTTTTTTTCTCCATGCCACCTGCTTTTCCTTACTTTGGTAAGGACGTCCTTCCTATCTTTCAATAAGTAATGTTGTTTACAAATTCAAATGCTGGTGCGGTGCCGACTACAAAAGCCCGACGATCCAAAGTTTGGAGGTTCGCATGTCGTAACATGTACCCAGTTCCATTCGTGAGCACCGCCTTACTTCTGTGTTTTCGCAGACGCTCGAATATGCTATTAGAGAACTCTTATTATCTATAAAAGAATGCAATGACTTATTCTGCTGAGCAATTTTTTATTTTGCACAGAGGTCGTTCGCCTTTCCACATTACAGTTTTGGAGGCTTTAACAATATTGTCAAACCCACCTTCTCTGTGCACACAGAAAGATCTAAGGCTTCAATTGGAATTATTTGGATCTCTGGGTGAAGGTCTGTGATGATGGGGATTTTTTTCTACCCTTCTTTTTGAACACTACCTAAATTTTCTCTAAATTTTTCTGATTTTAATTTTCTTTTTTCGACATATATCCATGAATAGTTGTCGGAAGACAGGCTTGCCTTGGGTTTTTCTCTCTTTTTTAAGCGGATCTTTTGATCTTTTTTGATATCACCTTTTCCGGTTTTTTTAAACGATATTATTAAAACTTATTGTCATTTTTACACCATGCTGTTGCTCCTTAAGTATATATCTAAAGTTAGGACATAAATATATAACGAGACGAATATAATTATGGGCAAAAGCTAAATAATATCAATAATAATAACAATAACAAATAAATCTACACATTAAAGAAAACGTTTACGGCTTCTTACACTTTTTTCATCTATACCACTTTCTCTCGTTGGAACAACCCCTATTTCTGTTTACAAGATGCCACTACAACGAGAGAATGCCGTGAATGGAAAACAAAACATTGGAATAACTCCTGAATCTACACAGGCATCTAAAATAGGAAATCCTTAAATTAAATGAAAAAGTAGACACCAGACTAAAACACCCCACCTCCCAAGGAAACAAATTAAAAATACGAAGAAAAAGAAAACTTGTGGAATATCTTAAGACATGATGTAAAAAAACTGATGTGATTACCAAAGCACACATACAAAACAAAGCATTTAAAATAAAAATACAAAACCTCAAAATGTAGGGCAGCTTAATGAACCAAAGAAAATTAGCATTTTACAATACTATCAAAAACAAAGAAACTGCTGCCATATACAGAACATTTAAAGAAGGGAAAAACAACTTCATGCCAATAAATAATAATAACTGCTCACGATATAGAGAAGAAAAACAAATTAAAATAACCCTTAGCCGAACTAAGCTACATGAAAACATCGACATACAAGAGCAATGAACTATAAAAAAAATACACTGAAATAGACAGAACACTACGAACAAAAATAAAAGACATGCCCTAAAGAAACCCAAAAATTCTTATCAGAATTATGGGAATCCAAATGCATGGAGAAAGAAGAGAAAGTCCGGAACATTCTAGAAAATAAAATAACATGAATCAAAACACTACCAAGTCAACAGGAATCATAAAGAAACCCAAAACAGTAAGAAACGAAACCCTGGACAAAGAACATACCCAGGAAACTAATATGAACAACAAAATAGAGGTAAGCATTTCAGAGCATACTACCACACATAAGCACATCCACTCATCAGGTACAATTAACAGGTCATGGCAAACTATCGACTTACTAATTAACCTATATAACAAACAACTATTTCACAAGAATAATTTTCATGTTCACGCACCCACACATCCACCTATCAAATACACTCATTAAGTCGTACCAGGCCACCTACCAACGAGCCCACGCAACAGACCATTTCACATCACAAACACAACTACAGAATATTCCCCACAACACAAAACGGACGACACTACAACTACAAATCCCACAAACGAAACATACTAACCAACTCAAGATCATCCAGATATAACAACACCAAATTTTTCAGCACAAACCCCTACTACCCAGAAATTTCAGAACATATAAATAGAGGTTCCTCACTGACTAAAAAGCATTTTTAGAACATCCAATCCGAAGGTAAAGACTAATTTAAAAAACACAAAATCTATTTATTGTTAATCTTTCCTCGTATACTTTGAAAGAAGAAGGAATAAACCTTCTAAATCGTAAACACATACACATGCACACACACACACACACACACACACACACACACACACACACACACACACACACACACACACTACAATTAACAGCAGCAGTAGCAGCGTAATATGACCATTTGTTAAAAGGTACTCTCTACGAGCGGACATGAAACCAAGCTCTCCTATTAATGAAATATTGATGAATAATAAATAGGTAATACCCAACATCTTCTTTACATTCCTTTATTTTACTAAACACATTGTGATGGCCTTCAAAACCTACCCATACTCCTATTATACACAATGATTCAAGCAAATTACAAAACTCTCATAAACCTTCTAAAATTAGGACTAAAATTCTATCCCACACCAAAAAGTAACAATACAGACCTAAAAAAAAAGACCTTAGCGAAATCGAATGAAAGTCTAAACTTACAGAAACATTAAACAACAGCAATACTACCGACAGCTCAATAGTAAAAAACAAATCTAAATATTTTCCAAATAACAATAATAATTCAAATGAAACGAACACATTCTTTGAAAACCTCTGGGACACAGATTATAAAAACAATGACATCCCCAACATTCTCACACACAAACAAAAACTAGCATTCGTAAATAACAATAACATACTAACAAAGGAAGCAGTCTAGGGCAGTGTTGTAGTCATTATGGATAGAACCTACTTCAAAACAAATACGGAAGATATGCTAGGAGACGTAAATAACTACAGATTAATCAACCGAAATATAGATAAAAAATATCACGTCAAAAATTAAAAAAAAAAAAACTCTGCCTTACACACAGCAAAATACTAACAAAAAAGATTTTGTTACTGACTTTATATCGAAAACTAGTAATTTTTACGGACCCCCAAAAAATCTGAATATATTCACACCCTGACTGAGCAAGCTAATAGATAAAATGTTACAACCGTACACCCCAAAAATAAAAAGCTCTATCAGAGACAGCATACTACTAAAAGTAGACCCAGTTACACTCATAGTAACATTTGATGTGAACAGCCTGTACAGCAACAAGGTAAACATGTACATGACCAAGGTAAACAACAGGTACCGCGATGGGGACAAAAATGGCACAAACATATGCAACACTTTCACTAGCATATCTAGAGGAAAACCTATACAACAAAATAGGATACAAATATGGGGAAGACATAAAATCAGAATTTACTAGATCATGGAAAAAAACGTCTAGATGATTGTTTTATGTTTAGGTGATTAACATGGGAAGGCATAAATAAACTACACAATCTACTCCAAAACTTATACCCAAAAATTAAGTTCACAATAAAATATTGCTACAATGAATTGCCATTCCTAGACATACTCATAAAAAACAAAAACTATTGCATCATGACAGATATTTGCCATAAACCCACAGTAAACCCACAGACACCCAACAATCTATCTATCTATCTATGCCTGTTTATATATATATATATATATATATATATATATATATAAACAGGCATAGATAGATAGATAGATAGATAGATAGATAGATAGATAGATAGATAGATATGCTTTCTACCACAATCTTTTTACAAAATCTATAACTTTTCCGTGAGAGAGATGTTAAAGAAGCAAAAGTCCACATATGGATTTTTTAGGGAATATTCTGGAGTCAATATTTCCATGATTTAGTGTTAGAAATCCTAAGCATACTTCTACTTCAAATGCGCTGATACTTCTGACCACCAAGCTAACCCATAAAATCCCAAATCACAAAGAACCACATCTCCTTGTAAATTCTTGGAAACCTTCGAGAAAGACTTATTCTACTGAATTCTCAAAATAGAATTACGCAAAAACAATTTCCAAAAATTAGTAAGAAAAGAAATTTTAATGACATTTGGATTGAGTTCGATGAATCTAAAAACATATACAAATGCAAACCCTCACACTACCTCAAACTTCATAAAAATAAAATTGCCACCAATTATAAATTAGATAAATTCAACAAGATAATTTTGGAAATCGACAGTGATACAGCCAATTTTGTTAACGAAATAAATCTTGCTGATTTGGTGAGAAAAGTCTCTATTAACGACAATTACTTTTTATTTAAAGACCACAAAACTAACTTTAATAATAAATTACAAGCTTAGTTAATTAATCTTTCTAAAAATGATTTAGGATTAATCTCTAGGAAATTATCAAAAGAATAACTGAGAAACTATTGTTCATTCTCCGCCCAGATCTCTGAAAGAATTCTTCCGATACCATTAATTGATTTCCTAATATTAAAAAAAAGGAAACTTCTTTTCTTAAATTTGACTTTGTAGATTTTTATTCTTCTATCTCCAAAAACTTCCTAGATTGTTGTATTAACTTTGCTAAAAAACATGTAGAGATCACCGATAGAGAAATTAAGTTTATTCTAGCAGCTAAATTAGTCGATTTTAACCTTTGACCATTCCACTTAGAGCAAAGGTCGCTAAAACAAATTCGATGCCCTTACGGGGGCATATGATTTATCCAAAGTTGTTGATGTAGTAGATATTTATGTCTTAGATACATTAGGTAGGATTGTATACAACAAACAAATTGGCTTATACCGTGATGACGGTCTTATGTTCATTCCTAATAGCAACGGGCTTTTAACTAATATGATCCATAAGAAAATTATTATTTCTAGGTTTTAAAACTGAAGTTTATTCTGATCTAAAGTTTATCAGTCATTTGGACATCACTCTTAATCTAAATGACAATTCCTACAAACCTTACCTTAAAGAAAATGACACCTCTAATGATATTAATTTTAATTCCAACCACCCTTATATTATTATGAAAAAAAAATTGAACTCTTTTATTACCAGAATTAACCGGTTGTCTTTCAATCTTAAGACTTTAAGTGAAAATAAAAAAGTTATATAACAAAGCCGTCCAGGAGAGCGACTTCAAGGACAAATTAGTATATATAAAACCCGCTGTTAAATCTGAGGTATCTAAAACAACAAGTAGATGAAAAAAGTAAAGTAACATGATTTAAACCCCAACTTAACATCAACTTAACATCAACCCACTCTTCTTCTGTAACGTCCAAGCAAACATTAAAAAATTCTTCCTAAATTTAATTCACAATCTTTTTTACCATTTGCCCACACTATGAAAGATTTTTAACAAGAACAATGTTAAAGTTATTCATAGTTGCGTTAAGAATATCGATATATCTTTTTAACAACATAATAATATATCAAATATTTAGCCCACCTAAATAATAACAGTTCACCTACCACTTCTAAAAATAATTGCAACTGCTGGAAATGTATGACCTATGTACTAAACGGCCAGTGGATGTTTGAAAGTATTATACATAGTACTTGCATCCATTCAATTTTGGATCCACAGCAAATAAGTGGAAATATCGTTTCAATAATCATATGTTATCGCTAAACAATAGTAAATACAGCAAAAGCACGGCTTTACTTATTGGCAATTAAAAAGCAACGACAAACCAATTATTACCTGGATATCGTAACTAAAACCAAATCATATAATGAAAAAGGAGATGATGTAACTTACGTCTTTTAGAAAAACATGTCATCTTAAATCATATAAATAACACTAATCTACTCAACAAAAAAGTGAATTAATGACCACATGCTGCCATAGAAAAATACCTAATCAAATTCTCAAACCCAGAATAATTCAGATTCCCTATGCGTTTTCTTTCTTTCTTTCTTTCTTTCTTTCTTTCTGTCTTTCTTTCTTTCTTTCTTTCTCACTATATAGTCTCTTTCTTTCTTTCTTTCTTGACCTTATAAATATTATTTATTATTAATAATAATTATGAATTAGTCTCACATAATTTTAATAATTATCTTGATTTAAAATTAAAACTTGAATTTAAATGTTTTATCTTCATGTAATTTTTATCTATGTATATTATAGTCTTGATAAATCAAATACTAGTGCCTTAACATTGTAATATTTAAGTTTCACGAACATCGAGTGAACTTAAATTCAAATGTCTTAAATGGTCAGTTTGTAATATTGACCTGATGATTGCGTAGTGAATGAAACTTTTTTCTATTTATCAACGGAATATGGAACTTGTTAATTTTAGGATAATATGCATATTTATTAATATATATCATAGATAGATAGTTATGAACAGACTGACATAGATAGATAGATAGATAGATAGATAGATAGATAGATAGATAGATAGATATGAACAGACTGGCATCTATCTATCTATCTATCTATCTATCTATCTATGTGTATGTATTATATATATATATATATATATATATATATATATATATATATCTGTGTGTGTGTGTGTGTGTGTGTGTGTGTGGAATAACACAGACAGTAAAGAGAGTGAGGTGTGCGCGTGAAGTTGTGTTATAGAACTTGTTTTTACTTATCCTTCATATGTAACTCTTGACGTGCTTCTCAATCGTTATTTTTTCTACTCAATATTCATAAATTTACCCACCCCGTTTATCCCATCTGATCAGCTTTTTTATTTTATGTTTTCATTTTTTCCAATATTTCTTCTTTTTTTCTCTTCTATCTCTCTCTTTCTCTCGCATTTGTTTACTGATTAACATACTCTATGTTTCTTTCTACCCCCTTTCTTCCCCTCTCTTTTTACTCTTTTATTTCCCCTCTCCCCATCTCTGCAGCCTATAAATCATATGTCACAGCGTGTTTTTCGTTTATTTTTTTTTTACTTTGTTGCTCTTTCATTTTTTAATCACTTTTTCTTTCCCTCATAAATATTTCATTCTATATTTTTTCACCATCATGAGCTTTATAGACATTCTTCTTTGCCCATCTTTCACATACTGTTCTATCTTCTTTATTTTCCCCTTTCTTTCCGTTTAAGTCTTCTCTTTCTTTCTTTTGGCCTTTCATTCCCTTACAAGTTACATTATTTTTTCTATACCTTTTATTCTTACCCTTTTTTGTATATTAATTAATTTACTTTTTCTCCTGAAATTTACCTTTTTATTCTTTCATATTCCTAACAACTATCACACTTAATTTATTTATTTATTGTTTGTGTGTTTGTTTGTTTGCTATCTTGTTTCTGTTCTTTCTTCCTTTGTTTCTTTTTCTTTCTTTTCTTTTACTTACGTCGTTTTACAAATTTCGGTTTTTCCTTTTTGCTGTTATCACTTTTTTTTTTTATCCACCGTGTTTTACTACTTTTTCATTTCTCTTTTTTCTTTTTATTTGCTTATTCTTCGTCTATCTTTTCTCCCTTTCCATTCGATTATTACTTTTCCCCAATTTACTTGAACATTTTTGCCTTTCTTTCACTCACTATCTTTTGTTCCCCCCGCCTACTGCTCTTGCTCTACAGCCGCTTTTTAAAATTTTCTCTATTTTCCTCTATTCTCTCCTTCTGTCTATGTTTTAGGTTTTCTTTGACTTCTTCTAAATTCTTCTATCTTTTTCTTTCCACCCACTCTTTCAATCTCTTATCTAGCCTCGTCGTTTTCTTCTCATCCTTCAACTTCATCTTTTCTCCACTTACATTCAACCAATCAAAACTCTTCTTCACGGTTTCTTTTTTTTTTTTTCATATCTTTTATTGCATACACAGTCACTTTTTGATATCTTCATTTTATTTCACTTTCGCACCCCATCCATTCACTTTTTCATATCTTTCATATCATGTTGTAAATCTGCTCAATTTGTTCACAGACCCACTTTTTTGCAATGGAAATCAAAAGAAGATTTCATCATTGCTTTATTGTGCTAGACATTAGAATAGATATGTACATAGAAGTCGCTCAAAAAGAAAGCTCCATCTTAAAAAGAACAAATCGGATTTAATTGTAGCTTGTCTTATTAAAATTTAATACACTTTTAAAGATCGACTAAGGAACAAATTCTAAAATAATTAATAAAATGCGTTAATTATATTAATTTAGGCCTGTTTTAAACTGTATTTAAAAGTGGACTTGCGTTGAACCATTGATTGTATATACAATTAAAAGATTTTGTGTAAAATCTTAACTTTTTAAGCAGAAACCGTTGGTTACGTAAAAAATTAAAATGTACTTAAGCTATTTAAAGATATTAATAATGAAATTTTATAAAAGTTTTTTCTATCTTGCAAGCAGCTGAAATGTACCTGGTAAGTGTTTAAGGGATGGGACATAAAAGGTGATAACTCACTATTGACATGCATGCTACTGTAATTCGTGACGGTGACCAAATTTGATAAATATTTCTTTGAAAATGAACTGTCGAAAGTTGATAGCAATAATCGTAAATCTATAACTATTTCATTACACGCATTGTCATTTTGATTTTATGATCCCCAATACAAAAAAAATGGGATTTTCTAAACAATATTTATGCCTTCTGACATTTTCAAATATAAAATTTATCTATTTTTCGCAGATAGTTGGCAATTGATAAAAATAAAGAATAATGTTTTCTTTAAAAAAAAAGGTAAAAAGGTATTTTGTAAAATTGTTAGTGCACGTAGGATTGATAAAACAAATTTAACAAAGCCCTAATTATCCATATTTCTTAGAAAAGACATCATGATTATTAATTACATAATTACATTACTTTATTTAGAAAATTCAGATAATGTACTATTATGTCTATAACTACTAGGTGTAAACAAACAATATGACATGAAGTAAAATGTTAGCTGAGATAATGTCAATATCAGACAGTTCTCTCAAAATTGAGGGATGCGAGATCAAATCCCGTCAAAAACATGTTATTTATTTTCACGCTGCTAGTTTAATGACCGATTCTCATGCCCAGAATCATGCCCAGAATCTCTTCAGTCACCCACTCGTTAATCTTCAATAGACAAACTGAATAGAAACAAAGCAGCTGGGCCAGATGGCATAGTCATAGAGCTGTTGATAGCCCTGGAAGAATTTGGTATAGAGAAAATTACAGAAATAATAAATGAAATTTATAATAATGGTGTAATACCAGATGACCTCAGTAAGTCTATCTTCATAGCACAACCTAAGAAGCCAGGAGCAAATGAGTGCGAACTCCACAGAACCATCAGTTTAATGAGCCATATAACAAAACTGATCGCCCGAATCCTGATGAATAGAGCGATAAGAAGCATCAGGCCAGAGATAGGACAAGAACAGTGCGGTTTCGTCAAAGAGACTGGAACAAGGAATGCCATATTTATGATTAGGATGCTCTCTGAAAGAGCAATACAGATGAAGAAGGACTTATACCTGTGTTTTATTGATTATGCGAAGGCGTTTGACAAAATACGCCGCAAAGAATTAATGGAGATGCTTAGCAGCCTTGACATATTTGGGAAAGACTTAAGAGTCATCAAGAATCTTTACTGGCAACAAACCGCTTGCTTACGTACAAGTAATGAATTCAGCAGATATACAAAGATAGAAAGGGGCGTAAGACAAGGATGTGTTTTTTCACCGGATCTGTTCAACTTGTACAGCGAAAATATTTTGAGGACCCTAGAAGTTATGCCTGGATTTGTCATCGGAGGCCACAATTTAAACAACCTAAGGTATGAAGATGATACAGTGCTGATAGCAGACACAGAAAGGTAACTACAAGACCTCCTACAGAAGGCAGCTGAATAGAATGATAAGAAAGGACTATAAATAAACTGCAAGAAAACCGCATGGATGGTCATCAGTGAAAAGGGCAGCCCAATATGCCAAATACAGGTCGGGGATACTAGAATCAGGCAGGTACAAAAATTTAAATACCTGGAAAGTTTTATAACAGAAGACGGAAAGTGTTATAACAGAAGACGGAAAGGGCGACACAGAGATCCGAAAGCGAATTGGCATGGCGAAGGAAGCATTCCAGAAGTTGAGTAACAATTTCTCTAGAAACAAGGAAGAGAGTACTGGATTGCTATGTGTTGTCAGTTCTTCAATATAGCAGTGAATGCTGGACACTATCATCAAAGGTGAAGGAAAAACTTGAAGCAACTGAAATGTGGTTATACAGAAGGATGCTGCGAATATTATGGATCGAGCATGTGAGCGATTATGAGGTCCTAGAAATGATGGAAACAAAAAGGAAATTAATACTGAACATCAGGAAGAGACAGCTGAAGTTCCTGGGACATACAATGAGGAAGAAGAACTTGGAAAACCTGATACTAACAGGCCAGATAGAGGGGAAAAGAGACAGGGGAAAACAACGAATAACATATTTGAAGGACCTAATCAGGTGGATGATGGAACGAGGGTTGCATGATGTAACAGGAGAAGGCGTGCTAAGAGTCACCAGTGATAGGGAGACGTGGAAAGTCATGATTGCCTACGTCCTGAAGGGACAGGGCACATAGAAGAAGATACACGTTCACTCCCAGTTACAGTTTCAATTACAAAAGGAGTTAACTGGCTGACTCCGATTATTTCATAGCATCTATATTTCCCCGAGACAGACGAATGCTTTCGAATGATTACAGAATTATAATCGATGATTTGATATAAAGAGCAAATAAGAAATATATATACGAGAATGAGGAAAGGCGAAAAAGAAGAAAGAGAAATATTCTGTCGATATCTCATTCTCTGATGAACAGTACAGTTTTGTCCCTTGTTTCCTATTTCGGATTGGGTTTCCTCTTCCTTCTGAAGTCTACTTCTACACTATACTTGCAATCTTATCCACAAATTAAATCTTGACCACTTCAAACTGAAAAAATATTTTCTCTCTCATTTTTCTCATTCTTTTATCTTTTTCTTTCAGTTGTTTTTCTTTCTCTCTGTTTTGTTTTCGTTTCTATTTTGTCATTCTTTTACCTTATTCTTTTTTTAGCCTATTTAATTCCTATTGTCTTTCTTTTATTTCTTCTTTCTTTTTCTCTCCACCCTTCTTTTTTTACTGTCTTTTTAAACTTGTTTTAATAAAGTTTCACTCTTCTCTCTTTTTTCATTTTTTTCTTTCTCTTTCTCTCTGTCTCCCATTTTCACCCACTCCTTCTTTGGGGTTTAATAATTCTTTCTTTACTTTACCATTATTTATTTTTCCTTCTTTCTCTTCCCTCACTTACCATCCCTTTATCATGCACAGTATTCTCCCACTTCCCTTTTTATCGCTCTTAAACTTCTATAATAAATACATTACGACGGAGATAAACTGCTCTCTATCTTTGATTTCATGTCATTTGCCTTTCTTTTTCACGCCACTCTCCTCATTCTTTCCAAATACATTTTCCCCTAGTTTCTATCCTCATTTTTTTCCCAATTTTCCTCTCTTTTTTTATTTATTTTAAAATAGTAGAAAAGAAGATTAGTTAAAATGGTAGTCTATATAAACAGAATTAATCTTTTTTCCACCTTTCTAATGAAGATGGGCTCTGGGGGAAATTCTTTTTTTTACGAAATGACCTAATGTTAACGCAGTAAATACAATAATGCAATACTACTGAACGAAGATCGTTAGATTTATTTATTTATTTATTTATACCAACGGTGTTATTCAGTTCACACTTGTACTAGGCTTTCCGCAGATAATGCGGAGATAATGGGCCTTACTTGACACACTGATCTTGGTAGAAGTGTGCACTCACTCTCATACGAATATACATACATACATTATCTATCTATCTATCTATCTATCTATCTATCTATCTATCTATCTATCTATCTATATATATATATATATATATATATATATATATTATTTATTCAGAAATTATAGCAGGGATATGTTAATATCACTACAAAAGTACCGATTTTGTTTCGACACTTTATGTGTCTTGTCAAGTGATGTGGTTCATATTATTATTATTATTATTATTAGCTCTACTTTGTATTGAGCACTTTTTTAAGAATAGTGTTTCTTTGGATGAGGAATATTATTCCATTCATACGTACCCTATACCCCTATACTCGTATATATATATATATATATATATATATATATATATATATATAACATATAACATATAATGTTAACATATAATAAACCTACAATAGACTCCGAATCATCCAAAAATAAAAATAAAGGAAACTGTAGAAAAAGAAAGATAATTTGGTTTAACCCCCCTTATTGTAAACTAGCTAACATCAATATTGGTAAATATTTTCCCAAGTTAATAGACAAACATTTTAATAACAGTAACCCTCTACGGAAGATTTTCAATAGGTACACCCTTAAAATTAGTTATTCTTGCACCCCGAATATGGACAGCCTTATTAGTTCCCATAATAGGAGTATTCTGGTGAACTTGCGCAATGCTGAATCTAGGTCCGGAATTCTAAACGAATGCAACTGTAATTCTGTGGACGCCTGCCCGGTGGAGGGAAAATGCAAATCAACACAGGTGATTTATGAAACCCGCATTTCTCCATCTAACAAAAAAAAAAAAAAAAAAAAAAACGACTTCCGGACCTATATCGGTATGTCCGCCGGTCCTTTCAAACAAAGGCTGTATAACCACAGGTACTCCTTTTCGAACCCCGGTCAGAGGTACCAGACAGCCCTTTCGCGGGCATTCTGGAAAATGAAAGAAGAAGGGCTGGATCCTGAAATTAGCTGGAAACTGATAGGTTCAGCCCGTATTCCGAGGAATTTTCGTAATAGGTGCTGTCTATGTTTACTGGAAAAAATTTCAATATTAAAATACCCCCACCAACACCGGCTACTGAATCTTAGGAGGGAATTCATCAGTAAGTGCCGCCACAAGGCAAATTATTCGAATACTTAAATTTAGAATTTAAATCCCCGTTGACTAGATGTTAGAATATAAATTAAAAGGATTCAATTTAAGTTTTAATCTTAATTTTACCCTAACGTTAACCTTAAAAAGTATTTTAACCCCCCCCCTACCTTCCTATCCCAAGCTCCTTTAATTGCCTAGCTTTAGAAAATATGGATTCTTTTACTAAACCCCTTTTCCCTGGTTAACACATACATGTATAGATATATTTTTTTTCTCTAATATTTTTTTCTCTAATATTTTTCTTTAATAATTTTTAAACTGATAACTTCCTGTAATTGGCATTTAACTCGCTTCTACCTAAAAGGTTTAATCAAATAAACTTAAATAAAATTTTTTAAAATCTTATATTGAAACCCATTCCTTCTCGCCTAAATGCACCTCTTCAAACAGCCCAAAATCTTAACTTTAAAAAGTAATTTAACTCATTTAATTGTCTATCTTTATAAAATATGAACTCCTATTCCTCCTCTTCCTAAATATACCATTTCAACACCCTGTAACCCCGCAACTACCAGCTCTGTCCTTTTCCACTTTGTGACCGTTGTTAACCAAAAACCCCTCCACACTCCAACTCAGGGCCTTCGCCATTTGAAAAAACAATGTCGCTGACGTGACGTAGATTCTCTATTAGAGATCCAATGTCGAAATGTACAATCGACACCTTTGAATTTTGAAAATTTTCTCTAATTTATATATATATATATATATATATATATATATATGTATGTATGTGTGTGTATATATATATGTGTATGTGTGTGTGTATATATATCAAATATTGAATATTATTTGGAATCTTGCCTCATCTCTGTCTCTCTTTCTCGCTCTCTCTTTCTCTCTCTCTGTACATATCTGTATCTAGACATGCGTGTATGTGAATGTATATATATATTAGAAATTTTACGTATGTTAATATAAATTATTGTCTTGAAAAATAATTTATTTTTTATCAATAATTATATTAGGAATGTCTCCTAACATTAAACGACTAATTCCAGACCGTTAGAATCATTCCCCAAAACTAAACAAACATCACATGTAAGTTCCATTTATATATATATATATATAATTATTATTAATATCAATTAATTAATTAATACGTAAGAACAAACTAATTGTACTTTTTCACATGTTCTCATGTAATAATCAATAATAAATATTCATTGCTTCATTTTTATTAGTACCAGTGTTTTAAATTAATGTTTTGAACGTTGCAATTATTTTCTTTGTTCTTATTCATTTATATATATATATATATATATATATATATATATATGTGTGTGTGTGTGTGTGTGTGTGTGTGTGTGTGATTCCATCTTTGGTCTTATTCTTTCTTTAATTTTTATTAAATTAAATTTACTTTAAATTTACATTAATTGTAATTTTAATTTCCTAGGGTCCTCTTCTGGAAAAATAGTAGCTTCATAAACAGCTTTTTTCAGAATTGCACCTGCCATCAACGGGGCAGTTTGTATAATTGATACAATTACAGGAAAGTTTATTTTACAGAGGTTTGTTATGGAAGTTTTTAAGTAGTTTATTATTATGAGAATTAATTATGTTTTGCATGTTATTGGTAGTTGAATAACTAATTTTAAGAGTTTTCCTGTTGAATAATTTACTTGGGGGTTATTTTGGTGAAAGTGTTCTCTAACTAAATTTAAAAAATATTTACCTATGGTTACATGGGATAACTTGCAGAAAGAAGGGTTGAACCAGAATATTTTTCTTTTTCTAATTTTGCCTTTGTTTTCGTTTTTAGTTTTATCTTTCAATTTTTCTTGGTATAATATTTTTAAAAAATCTTATAAATATTTATAATTAGATTTAAATTTAAAATTTAAAATTACTCATTTTAAGTGCTTCATTGTATATTGTTTTATTCTTATCGAATCTTTCCTTATTAGATGATAATTTATTAATTCTAATATTAACTATTTTAGGTATTTGTTTAATGATAGATTTAGAATGATTTGAATTAACATTAATATAAATTGGGATTGATTACTTTTTTGGTATGGTTTAAAGGTATTATTGGACAGGTTAAAACTAATGTCTAAATAATTAACAATTTGGAGATTGGATGAAGTTTCGATTTTAAAACCTAAAATTTTAAATGCTCTAATATGTTTTCTCAATTCTGGATGTAAGAAGGTCGTTACTGCTAGGGAAGTAAGGCCATCATCTTGGTAAATATCCACTTGATTAAGATCAACAATTCTACGGAGAGTATATATATATATATATATTGAGCACAAATCGTGGATCTGATAGACATTAGCTTTAACCTGTCCAATAATACATTTAAACTATACCAAAAAAGTAATCAATCCTTAATCTATATTAACGTTAATAAAAAAACTAGTAAAGAAGCTAGCATATACCAAAATAAATATATCATATAACACTGAAAATATAAATATACACATACACATACCCCCCCATATATACATATATATATATATATATATATATATTCATAGACACACATACATCATCCTACTAAGATATAAAGAATGGAGGATTTACCCCCCCCCCTCCGTCAAATGGAGGATAATAAAATATGCTAACACTCCCAACAACTTCAGGGACAGATGTAATTTATGCCTGCAGGAAAAATTGATTATTATCAAATACAATAATCCAAAGGAACTCCTTAATCAACGAAACGAATTGATATTTAAATGCAGGCATAAGAATAAGTATAAAATAATTTAGCTAGATAAAAATTATAATTTAAATTAATTTAACTTAAAAATTTGGTTTTTATTTGGAGACAAATCTGGAATTTACCGTTAGGAACCTTTTACTGCCTCATTTTTTAGTAGTTATATTATTGTAATGGTTTTATAGAAGACTATGACTGATATTAAAAACTGAATTGAATTCTCGGAACAGAATTATGGCCATTAATAGCAGTGGTCCAATATATTTTCAACATCTTAAACTGGTCTCTAAACGACATCAGGCGAAGGGATTCTCAAACAAACGTTTCTTTCTAAGCATAAGATTCATCATAGACCGTCTATACATACTTCATAAAGAAGATAGAAGAGGTCTTATTCAGCTAGAATTGTCATACAAGACAACACCTATTGGCTTACTGACATACATAGAAACAACAAAAGACTGGATGATACAAGTAGTCAAACAACATGAAAACAGTAAGAAAAATATTCAATAAAAAAGAAGGCAGTAAACACAAACAAGATTTACGTTTAGTAGATTCTGTAGAAAAGCAAAACAGAAACCAAGAACCAACTATTGCGGCAAAAAATATGAAAATGAAAGCCAAGTATAAAGCTCTTGAACAGATGAAACAGCGCTGGCAAGACAAACCTCGAATATCCAGAACGTGCCAATAAATCCAAGGTTGACAATGTTGACATCGATGGTTACGTGCATGTGGATTAAAGTCTGAGACTGAAGGCTTTATTCTTGCAGCTTTATTCTTTTCACTAGGAAATTTCAAGCAAATATTATACATAATAATGTGGATCCACAATGCAGGTTCTGTGATAAACACCAAGAAACAATAGACCATCTAATCTCAGGATGTTCTGTACTTGCCCCAAATGAATATAAAAATCGTCACGATAGATTGGGGCAATATTTACATTGGACAATGTGCAAACACTATGGAAAATCTGTAAACAAACACTGGTATGAACATCACCCAGCACCGGTTACAGAAATAGAAGATGTCACCATTCTATGGGATTACACCATCTACACAGACAGAAAAATTGAAGCAAATAAGCCGGACATTATTGTTAAAAACCAGAAAGAAAAAAACTTGCCTATTAATTGATATGGCTTGTCCAGCGGATTGTAACATAGCAACCAAGGAATTCGAAAAAACTGTCAAAATATAAAGACCTGGAAATTGAAATAGAAAAATGTGGAAATTGAAAAGAATCGTACCAGTGATAGTAGGTGCACTTGGAATGATAAAAAAGGAACAAAACAACACATTGAAAGAATCCCTGGAAACCCCAGCTTAAGAGATATACAAAAAATTATCTTGTTAAGTAAAGCCCACACACTAAGGAGAACTTTATCTATGTGGAATTCCCTTCCGCATACTTGCTTCCCCGACAGCTGCAACCTCCAGGAGTTTAAATGTAAGGTCAATAGACATCCCCTAACACACTAACTCGCACCCATTCTCTCAAACACTCTTCCTATGTACCTCCTGACTCGTCTATCACTCTCCTTCTGACATTTCCTATATCCAATCGCTCTATGTAACCCCCTGCGCTATAGTGGCAGTGGAATGCCTTGCTTGGGTTGAAATGTTTTTTAAAAAAGCATGGAGCCGGAAGGGAGCTACACAAGTGAAAAACGCGAGTAAACAAACTGTTCGCATAGAACTTACGGCTACGTCTAGCCATCTCAACTAAAAATTGTTGAGATCTCGATGCTAGCGTAGTACTGTGCTTAAATTCATAAAGTATCATAGCGAAGAACGTATCCTGACAGTTAACACGAAGTATTTCTAGAAAAGACACCGAGAGGTAACATTAAGGCAGTGGGAAAATAACTGAAGCCGAGCTACCATATCAGGATCACAACTATTGCTGATTCTTCTTTGGATATTATCAAGATGGTAAATAGCAGGGACACTGGACTATATGTGGCAGCAATATTCTAAGCATGGACAAATGGTAGATCTATAGATATGCATGATAGATTCTGGAGAGAAAAGTTGTCTTCTACGACACGGTGAACCGACTTTTTAGAAGCTAACCTAATGGGTTCAATATATTCTATCCATTTCACGACAGCTGAAAATGTTAAGGCGAGGAACCGCAACGACTCACTTTTCTGAAGGTTAACATAAGCCAAGCTTATGGAAGGCAGAGAGGGCCGTCTCTCAGATGATTAACGGAGAAAAGTTTAGTTTTGGTGGCGCTAAAATAAACAAACCATCTTTTGCCACATTTAATGAAGGACTTGAGATTGTTTTGGATACTAGCTGCCATTTTCAACTAATCGGAGTGATCAGCCTTACTCCCAAGACCGAGGTACATAGTTGTGCCGTTACCGTAGATTAAGTACCTCCACCCATCTTCGATACCTAAATTTAAATTTAAATTTTAAAAATAAATAAGTTATCTTCAAGCTTTAAAATTAGCTTTAATGAAAGCCAAGAGATTAAATTTTAATTCCAGTAAGGAAAATACACTGATATATTTTAAACCAAAATTATATTGATTTTAATCTAATTTTTTCTGATCTGGAAAAAAAACATTAAATTTCTCACCATTTTTGATTGATCGACACATTACGTAAACAGCAGCCAAATTCCTGTTTTAAAAATCATACAAAAATAAAATATACCTCACTGACATGTCATTTAAGTCAATTATTAAAATTGAAACTTACCTTTATCTGATTTCAATCAAGTAATAATTGCTTACTGCCAGAAATTTACAATTAAAAAAAAACCCTTTTAACTAGGGTAGCCTTGTTTTATCTCCGTTAATCAGGTGATGACAGATTTATGAGTACCGGAAGTTGTCAAGAACAATAACCATACGGGCCAAAATTTAAAATATAAAATGTGAAAATTTTAATTTCTTTTTTTTTTTTGTTTTTAACTAAATAGTAAAATAAAAAATTTAATTTAATATTTTCAGCAATTATATAATATTTTATAGAATTTTAGTTTAGATTTATAGCCAGACATTTGAATATGCTTTCTGAATAAATAAAAATGAAAAAATTTAAGTTTCTTTTAAAATAATTTTGATTTAATAAGAAAGAATGAAAATAAAATAAACAAACTAAGTTATTTTATGTTATTTATTAATATTTTTATTATGTATTTTTCATATTATTAAGTTATCATTAAGTTTAAGGAATGGTAAAAATATCTAATTTAATTTTTATAGTCCTGCAGATGCTATAATTAAGTATATATATATATATATATATATATATATATATATATATATATATATATATATATTTGGTTACAGTATTATGTATTTATGCAATATCTTTATTTATTTATTTATGTATTTGTGCAATATGTTCGGAAAAAAGACATTCTGAGATATTTTGTGGCCCTGAAAAGGGCCTTTTTTTCTTCTTTTACCTGTTCAATCCTGCTCATTTTCAACATAACGTAGTCAGCACCAACTTCATATTTTCTCAATTGATAGTTCTCGACAACTTCATTGAAATAGGAAATCCATGAAATCCATGAAATCTTAATAAATTTTACACTGATGGCTAACTTTTGTTTTATTAGTTCAAAGCAGGACTCATTGGGGTATATAAATCACCTATTTTTTATTTTAAGTTTGCAATCATAATCTGAAACCCTTCTCCGAAGAGTAAAATAAAAAATGCAATAAAACTCTGATATAATTTAATTTGGTAAGCTTTTAATTGCTGGAATAAATAATAACTATTGAGGACATAGAATTTTTCTGAAGAAATTTTCTTTTCGATTAATAATAAAATTTTAAAATAATTGTTTTCATTTTTTTTACTATTTTTAAATAATTTAATAATATATAAAATTTTTAAAATATTTTTAAAATCTTCAAAGAATTTATTACGAGGAGACTTTTTAGTTAAGAACTGATGATTATATTGCATATCTAAAATTGAAAAGTTTAATAAAAATCGTTTTGCAGAAATATTTTAAATTAATTAAATAAAACATTGTTTTTGTGTATGTGTAAATATTTTCATTTACGTTCTATTTGACAAAGTACGATGTTCCATAGGAGTCATAATATGTTTCCAAAAGAAGTTAACATGCGTTTTGGATACCTCCTCTTACATAGAAAACAGCACTTTCATTCTTGCTCGATTGTATTATAGACGTTTCTAAAATTCAATAGCCTGTTTTGCAAGTCAATCCTTAAAGTTTTAAAGTAAGTATTTTTTTTTAATTCTTCAATTTTTTTTATTAATTGTGATAGTAGGGGAATATGTTGGCCGCATCATGAGATTTGAACATCCATCTTATATAATAATACGCACTATTTTTTTCATTTTTTTATGGTGAATTTTTTCACTCTCATTTACAGCTAGATATTTATAAGCTTGTTCTGGTTCTAAATCTTTTATTGTTACAGCAGGGTCTTAGCTAATTGAGGATGTTTGTTGAAGCGATCCACGTAAAACTGTACCTTTAGCACATTCATTCAAATTGAATTTAATTCCAATGTCTTCGCTGAAGCATTTTACAGTTTGCAGAAGACCTTCCAGCTCATTATCATTCTTCTTCTTCTTCTTCTTCTTCTTCTTCTTCTTCTTCTTCTTCTTCTTCTTCTTCTTCTTCTTCTTATTATTATTATTATTATTATTATTATTATTATTATTATTGCACACTGCAACTCAATAGCTATAAAGTTTCGGTGCTAAAATACCATCAGCAACCAGTAAAATGTGGTTAAATTATTTTGTAATATATATATAGATGAGGTGATTGAAATATATATAAAATGAAAATAAACAAAAATAAAAAAGTTATAAAAACATAAGAATAAAGAGGTCAGACAATGAGATGAATTAAGTAAGAGAGGTTATAACATTTTAAAGAACGGTGTGTGTACACAATAGAGTTGCAATGTTTTGCCACTGAAAGCCAAACATGTCAAAAATTTTTAAACAGGAAAAAAAAGATAAAGTAAAAAAAAAGATAAAGTAAAACAAAAAGAAAAGAAAAAGAAAAAAGGAGAAAAGAAAAAAGAAGAAGAGAGAAGAGACAAGATAGAAGAGGAAGAAAAGGGAAAGACTAGTATAGAAATATTCAGACGTTGGAAAAGATAAATAAACTAAAATAATGTAAATATAAGAAAATAAAATCAAAACCAAGATAAAGGATAAGAAGAATCATAATAAATAGAAATATTAAAATAATATATTAAAATATGAATAAAGATAAATTATTAAGGGTATTTGTTCATAAGAACAAATAAAGATTAATAGTAATTAAACAAATTGCCAATTCAATAAGCTAATTTTTTAAAGTTATAAAACGAGCAAATAGTGAAAATATTGAGATAAATTTAAACTTTCAATTGACAGTAGAATTTAGAGAGAGAAGTAGAATTATTATATGCTTTATTATTGACTATAGTAAATTTAAAGTAATCATTTTTAAAATTAGATTTCGAAGATAATTTTCCTACATTTTTAATATTACTGATTACTTAAAATTATATAAAAGAGCTCTAACATCATTTTCTTAAATTATGTTTTACAGATAAATTCTCCGTAGAATAACAATCATGATGTTATGACCTGTCACCGCCTAGTCAATAACGTAAAACAGGGTAAAAAATCAACTATTTTTAAAATACATTTCTGTTATTTTAAACTAAAAGTAGATATTTTTCCAAATCAGATTAATTCTACTTTAAATCAGAGTATTTTGATTACTGGAAATTGTAGATTTAATCCTTGAGCTCCCAAATAAAATTTTTGCTAAAATAAAAACTTCAAGACGGTTTTTATTTTATCTGAAATAAAAGCTTCAAGAAAGTTTTTTCATTTATAAAAAAAATAATTTTAAACTATAGGTATCGTAAATTAGTGGAGATACCTATAAAGGGGTAAATAGAACCATTACGAGGCTTTGACTTCCACAGCCAGCGGAAGTGAAGAGCTCTAGGTTTTCTTTGAGCTTTTTTCCTCTCTTCTATTTGTCTTCTAGTTTTTTTTCGAAGGATGTTGCTTTTTCGTGAACTGCTCTTCTTCAATTGCTTCTTTAGACGTAAGAAGAAAAGTCTTTGAGCATGAAAGCCTTGGCCGCGAATCATAATATATATATATATGTGTGTGTGTGTGTGTGTGTGTGTGTGTGTGTGTGTGTGTGTGCGTGCGCGCGCGCGTGTGTATGTGTGTGTGGGTGTGTGCGTGATCATTTCGGAGTATTACAGTTCATGTTTGCAATAAGTCAGATGAACATTCCTCTACCTGAAGAACAGGTTCTGGATGGTCACGTAGTATATGACCGATGTATCTTGACAAGATCAATGCATTACAGTGCCAGCAGTGGCCTCAGAAGTATCAACATTGATCGTTGAATCTGGTTTACATGTGCACCTTTTAGCTTTCCACTTACTCCCCTAACGCCAACGCTCAGAGTCACCTGAGGGATCAAATCGCACTCCACAGTGTTCAGTGAAGAGAAAGAAAGATCCACCTTCATGCAAGGGATGCTTATATGACGTAGACCTGGTGAATGATAGATTCTAAACTATAATCATACTGACACACAAGATCATCTTCCGTCATCATGGTGTCGAGTGTGCTAAGTTAAAACTCTCGCTCACCTTTGGTGATTGTAGCAGTAAAACTGAATAGTGCTATGTACGTCCAGGTCATTATTCAACTTGATATGCTGTCATTCCTAAAACAGAAAGGCGGTAGCTAAGTTCATCAGGATAAGGCCGACTTAAATGCTGTCTGCGTTACTCAACATGTGCTGTAAGTTATTCGATAACACCGACTTCCCTTGCAAACCCGATCCCCAAATTTTTCCCTTATGGAATATGAATGATGAAATTATATATAATTTATCAAGCTAGTTCACCTAAATATCTTGTCATATCGCATCAACTGGTACCAGAAGTGTTGAGTAACGTGTCGCTGGATGGAGATGGCCATGTGTATAAGCGTTCGCATTGATGCAGAGACCTGTGTCAATGTATTAATATGAGGGTCTGTGTACACCTCTTATTTTGGAAGCAAGATCTCATCATTTTACTGTTGAAATTCCAAAATGTAAAAATAAATTCTGTTTTAATCTTGCATTTCTCGCCTGTTTCTTTGTTTCCTGTCAACTACGATCTTCAATTATTTACCTGCAACCTCAATTGCCATCTTCTCTCTCCTTGAATCCTCTTATTTAATTGCTCTTACGCCTCAATAACGACTTCTAGGTTTCCTTCACTCTCAGTAATCCCTTGGATTTTAGTAACTTTATCACTGCTGGAATGAAATGATTCAGAATAAATCCTTATGTACGCATTGATCTGTAAATATGGTCTTTCGTTTACTGCATTGATTATGTTGTTTTTTTTTTATCATTTCACCCCAAGCAATGCATTCCACTGCCACTATTGCGCATGGGGCTACAGAGGGGAAGGTAAAGAGAAGGAGTGGTTAAATGTAGGAAATGTCAGAAGGAAGGTGATAGATAGGTAAGGATACCGAGGATGAGGGTTGGGTAGATGGGAAGAGTGTTTGAAAGAATGGGTGCGAGTTAGTGTGTTAGGGGATGTCTATTGACCTTACATTTAAACTCCTGGAGGTTGCAGCTGTCGGGGAAGCAAGTATGCGGAAGGGAATTCCACAGGCGGGAAGTGCGAGAAAAGAAGCTGTTGGAGTAGAAATTGCGGTTACATTTTATCGGTTTCACTGTAAAAGGGTGGGACCTAGTTGCTAATCTAGTATCTCGTGCAAATTCGTACCTAGGGGGCACCAGTGATCTAAGTTCATCGGAGCAGAAGCCGTGAAAGTATTTATAGAAGAGGCACATGGAAGCCACGTCGCGCCGGTGAGAGAGAGACTGCAGGCGGTCTGCCAAGTTGGTATCGATCACATTACAGACCCTCCGCTGTACCTTGTCGAGAAGCCCGAGAAGAATAGCAGGGGCATCCGACCAGATATGGCAGCAGTATTCAATGCACGGGCGGATGGTAGATTTATATATGTGAAGGATAGATTCAGACGGAAAAAACTTCCGGGCCCTGCACAGAGAACCGACTTTCATAGCAGCGGATTTAGCAATGGATTCGATATAGTCATTCCATTTGAGGTCCGCATTTAAGGAGGCGTAGTGTATTACTCTCTGGGAGGCAAGCTTCGTTCATGCTAATGGGAGGTAGGTGCGATTGTCTATGATGGTTAATTGATAGTAGCTTTGTTTTAGAAGCATTAAAATTTATGAGTCATTTCTTACCCCAATCCACTACGGATTGGAGGTCCTTTTCAAGCTCGGCTGCAAGGTTAGCTTTGTCGCCTACACCAGATTTTTGGTTGAGGCGAGAGTAAACTGTGGTGTCATCGGCGTACATACCTACTTGGGATCTTATGGAATCAGGGAGATCATTAATGTATATCAGAAAGAGCGTAGAACCTAGGAGAGAGCCTTGAGGGACACCTGCGTTCGTATGGTAATTCTGGGAGGCATGTCCGTTTAATACCACCTTCATTGTGCGGTTAGATAGGAATGACTGGATTAGTTCAAACAAATGTCCAGTTATACCATAGCTCCGCAGTTTGCATAGAAGGCCAGCATGCCAAACTCTGTCGAACGCTTTAGAGATATCCAAGGCAACGGTTCGGGCTTCACCATTCCTGTCGAGTGCCTGATATACGTACTCGGTGATGGTCTTCAGCAGTAGACCTGGTGAAGCGGAAACCATACTGTGAGATGCTAAACCACTTCGGCGTTGATAATGGCTTCGAACACTTTGCCAAAGATCAGAAGAAGGCTGATAGGTCGGTAATTTGCAGGGTCCGAGGGTTCTCCCGTGTTTTTAAATATAGGAACTACAGAGGAAGATTTCCAACAGGCAGGAAAGCAGGAAGCGGATAGGCAGAAGTTGTAGAGCTTTAAAAGGACAGAGGAAAGTTCAGGGGCACATTTCTTTAAGACTATGATTGGTATTCCGTCCCCTCCGCTCGCTTTGTGAGGGTCAAATTTTGAGATTATCTTAGAGACAGGCGAGGGTGTAATGTGGACGTCATTCAGTTGTGCCTCGGTTCTAGGTGAGAAGTCGGGTGTAAAAAGTCCAAACGAGTCCAGATTCGAATTGTTCGAGAATCTGCGGGCAAAGCATTTAGCCGTGTCCGCTGGGGAGGTGAGGACCTCAAATTTGTTTATTAGTGGGGGTATTGTGGACTTGCTCTTGTTAAGTACTCTTTTACAGAGTCGCCAGTAGTCTTTGGTGCCGAACTTAACTTCGTTAAGTATCTTTTTACACTTATTACGAGCTAAAGCGAAAAGGCGCCTGTTTTGGTCCGACGCATAGCTACGATAGAGTCGGAAGAATTGATAGCAGCACCCCTTAAATAATTCATTTTTCAGCTAAGTGACAGATTGTATACTTGTATTAATTTTCTATGGGGTTGGGAGTGTACACAGTACACAGACATAGATTGGATTCTTTTGTTGCAATCTTGGGTCGCTACCAAACTCTCTCTCTGTGTCTCTCTCTCCCTCTCTCTCTCTCTCTCTCTTTCTGTGTGTGTGTGTCATATTCCCTTCAGAACGAAGAAGCTCATTGCTTTCTAACCTGCTATTTTATGCAATTTTTACTGTTTTGCAAACCTTCGTTATTCTTATTTTGCCATCCATTTACTAAAATTCACATTTCTTTTCAGTATGTCTTATGAATGTTAAATTCCCCAAGCCTTCTTTGCTCACTATTTGTTTGTATGGTCAGTTTCTTATTGTTAGTGGCAATTTACAGTTCCTACTCTCCTTAAATTCCATTGTTTCTTGCAGATTCTGTTCATTTTCAATATTGGTCGTGGCAGACTGTTACGGCAGACTCTTTGTCGAATCAAAAACTGCATCTTGTCTTTAAAACTATATCATGTCTTTATTGAGCGAACTGTGTATTGTCTTTACCGAGCAAAAAGTAAAACTCTAATTTTAAACAAATTATAAATAAAGTTAATTATAATTTTGAGATAATTTGCATGTTTTAAAATGAAATATAATCTGAAATGAAACAAAACTTATAATTTCAAATGGAAAAGATCGGGTGTGTCACTATATTATTGATTTTGTAAGAGAACTGGACATCTGTCTATATTTTTTAGATGACTTTTTATAACTATTTACACTAATTGCATTGTTCGGATTGTTGTTCTCATCTTTACTGTCATATTCACAAGGTTTTAGCCGTTGTACGCTCCGACCGTCATCAGGAGCTATTTCTTTGAATTTCGAACCGAACCAAGAAAGTCATTCTGTATGTTGGCGTTTGTGAAGATTGGTTCAATGACATTTAGAAACACCAACATATGGATTGACCTGTTTCGGTTCGAAATTTAAATATCTTCTGAAGAATATACGACAACCGAAATGTTGTGAATATGATTATAAAGAAGAGGGCAACATGTGAGCAACAACGAGGTTTTGTAGAGAATGGAAACAAAAAGGAAACTTAACTCAGGAAGAGGCAGTTAAAATTTCTGAGTCACGTATTGAGGAAGTGGGGCTTCGAAAATCGGATACTCACGGGACATATCGCGTAACATACTTGATGGGCTTGAGCAAATGGATGGCGAACGATGGATGGATAAAGAAGGACAAAATTTATTAAGAACTACAAGGTACATGAGGGCGTAGAGGGCCATGATTACCTACGTTCTGAAGGGACACAGCACATAAAAGAAGAAAAGAATTGGACAGTTTAGTTGCTCAGTTTGTACGGATATCCGACTCGCTGTTTTGACTTTTTCCAATTTATTTTTCAGAGAGGAGGCACGGCAGGCAAAATGATAGTTAGCTTATTATATTTAGAAACTATTCCAGCGTTAACGGAGCTAATTGCGCAAATCTATAAGCAGTAATATCACGGAAAAAGTTGTAATGATGAGAAACAGAAGAAAGCGAATTTACAAAACTGGGAATAAGTACAAATAATATAAACACGTCTTGGCGGGGAGGACAGTTGTTCTTTTTTTATACGGAATCACCAAAAGTTAGAAGCCGAACTGACGGGATTCTTCTCTCCATAATTCTCTTCTCCTACTTGTGCTGTCTCTTGTTTTATTTTCCAAGCTCAATACACACATACACAATAAAATTAATTCACACCACGTGTATATCTAAAAATACAATTGCGCGGGCATCACCCCTTACCAAACCCTTTGGGGTCACAACAAGAACGGCACACCCAAAAGCTCGGACGTAGTTGAAGACGCACAACGTGGTCAAAAATATGAATTTTTGACCAATCAGGGCTTGATATAAGAAACACATTTCTTGATCTCCCGGAGCCTCACCATCAAAATAAAAGGAAAGTAGAAACTTTCAACACTCACAGGGAGGAAGAGCCAGCTCGAAACACACAGAGGGGAACGCACAGCTCGGAGCACACATAGAGAGAGAATTCTGTAGTTCACACAACAGCCAGTATCACGTATCAATGAACGTTGTTTCACCCTCTCTTTCTCTCATCTCGCTCGCAACACATAGTCCTTCCTTTCCCTCTCACATTCCCAATTCCTTTCTTTCTTTCTTCCTTTCTACAGCTTTATGGGCAAATATATTTTTGCATAAAAAAATAATTCTTTTATTTTTAACGAAAATAAACAAAAGTTTATGATACCTTATTTGTAGTGCATGTTCCTTTTTATTTATTGTTCGGGGAAATTATACAACCCCCCTACACATTTTTTCAATTATTTTATTGTTTCTTTTATTTTGCTTCTTTCTGTTCTCGCTTTTTGTCTCTAGTTTTTACTCCACATACTTCACCGCCTTTTCACTTAGACAAGCGTCTATTTCTTTATCTATTTCTTGACTTATTTGTTTATTAAATTTCTATTTCTCCCTGTGTTCAATCTCTTTCTCGAAGTAAATTTCTCCTTTCATATATATATATATATATATATATATATATATATATATATATATAGGGTAAATTTGCTCAATATTGGAGATATAGGTACATTCATAAGAATGTGGCGTAATGGTTAACGAGCTAGATCAATTAAAACTGAGCAGTGTGTTCCATACTTTCGGTCTTGGGCCACACCTATACAACGCTTAGTAAATCACTATGTGAATACGCATAAAAGCACTTCAACGTGAAATAATAGAAACGCTTGCTTCGCTAGATCGGTTGCACTAAGTGCTATAAAGTTGGATCTTTGTTCCGCGTCTAAACTACGTTTATTAAATCACTGTAGATATGGACGTAGACATAAATAGGGTGGATTTCGGGATAAACAATGCATGGTCACTAGGAGCTACACACTACTGGATATATGTACTTGAAACAACCCTCTTACTTGTGTAGAGATTTTCTAAATAAAATATGCGGCACCTAGTAAAGCTCGAACCTACTATTAGGTCACAATTGATTTCGCAAGTGAAGATTGTTAACCATTATACCACGTTTGGACGAAGAGTGTGCCGAAATTATCCATAGTGTCTACAGTCTTCATTAAAGAAAACTGAATAAAGATCTTACAAAATTTGTCTTGCCCATTCAAGGACAAACATGTGTGCTTGTGTGTGCGTTTTTGTGTGTTATTCTGTACCTAGCTATCTATATAACTACGTATCTATCTATCTGTCCGTCCGTTCATAACAAGAGGGCCCCCGACGTGATGCAATGGTTAGCAAGCTTGTCTCACTAGAACCTGTTACAACTGCGTAGAGTGTTCGATTCTCACTAGGTAGTCCATACTTTCATTCCTGTGCCCCATCTAAGCCACGTTAAGAACACTCACTATCTATTCCTCTTTGTTCATATCATTTTTTTATCCCTATTTATTCCGTTCTATCTATAACCACTCGCTTTCTTATTTTACCTCAAGCCTAATTTTTCTTTCTTACACATTTTGTCTTTGCCTTTCTCCTTCTAATCTTTCTTCTTTCTACATTGTTCTCCCTCTATCTTACTTTCAATTCATCTACCTGCTCTTCCTTGCTGACTCTATCTCCTCCCGTACCTCTTTCTAATAAGTCACTCACGTTTCTTTTTCTGCGTGATCATCTGCCTCAAGCATTCTCCTCCTTTGTTTGTTTCCTTTAACTGAAGGCATGCTGTTGTTGTTGCTTTCGCTGGTGTAAATCACCCGACACTATAAATTTTCTCGCCAAAGGCCAACCAACTCGCGCCAATTCTGACTCAGCAGGAGCCCCTCCTACCCACTTCTTTATTTCAACTTTCAGCCCCAACTCTGCCCCCGCCTACTCCTATTTCGTCTCATCCGAGAAAGAAAAGAGAAGATGCAACAGACTTCGACACCAGGAAAATAAAAAATGGTACACGGGATTATGTATCAGTATACATACGCACACCTCTCTTCACCCCTCCATTTCTCTCTACCTCTCACTCATTACCATGCTCACTGTTTTTCTTTCTTTATTATAATCATCTGTTCTTCTCTTTCACTATAAATGCCTATGTGTCATATTATAAAATAATTCTTCTTTATGTAAAACTACATAATGCATACACGCATACTGATATAATAATAATAATAATAATAATAATAATAATAATAATAATAATAATAATAATAATTTTTTCAGTACAAGACAGAACAATGTGCGATGGATGAATGGTTGTCTAAATTACACGAGAAAAGAAAATAACACTCACATCTTCTCCTTTTAACAGATATATTTACCCAAATTACACAAAAATATCTTGAAATACGAAAGAGTAACTTTATTCAGTAAAATCAACATTGGCTTCAACCACGGACTTCAGAAACTTCAGAATCTTTTCCAGCTCTCCTGGATGCTCTCTGTGTTTAAGGTAGTAAATGCTGCCATAACCCTTGCCTTCAGTTCACATTTGGTGCTGCAAGGAGATTTGTTGCTCTCTCTCTCTCTCTCTCTCTCTCTCTCTCTCTCTCTCTCTCTCTCTCAACTGCGACCTTGCCATAATAATAGGGTCTTCTAGAAGCTACCTTGTTGACCCAGAGCAACACTACTCTTTCAAGGTGCATGATGTAGGCCTCAGTGTTGAGTCTGAAGCTCTCACCAACAAATTCAGGAGTTCTTTTCTTATGAGAACGATCAGAATGAGTTTTCCAAGCTGCCGTTCCTTCGTACTCATCATTAGACTCATCCAACTGTTTCCGAATCTTCTCCACTGTCCTCAGATTGACACCCAAACACCCTGAAATGTTCGTATTGGAACTATGCCGTTTCCAAATTTCTGGCGGAGCGAATTCTGTTATGGTGCTTTTTTATCTCACAAACGGTTTTCAACTCACACTACTATATTTTGCAGTCAAAATAAAAAACAAACAACGCGCATGTGCAAAATTAAAAATTTTAAATCGAGACAATTTACCTATTGCATCCAGTATTTGTGTGTGTGTGTGTGTGTGTGTGTGTGAGAGAGAGAGAGAGAGACAGAGTGAGAGAGAGAGAGAGAGAGACAGAAAGAGGGACAGAAGAAGAGAGAGAAAAACTACTCACTAAAATTCATTACTCCGTAAAATTTAATTTGCCTTCAATAGGGTAAAAATACATATGAAACTATTGCACTAGCTTTTGTTCCAGTATTTTGATTATATGATATATATATATATATATATCACAAATATCTTTTTAAAATATATGCGCTGGCAAAATATATACATTATATTAATAGGAAAATAATTGTTTTCACATAATCAACATAAATGTGTGTGTGTATGGCAACAAACATGAGGAAAACAGTCGAATAGTGTAAATAATTAAACTACTTCATTTCAGAAAGTATTCATAAGCGTTTCTCTCTCTCTCTCTCTCTCTCTATATATATATATATATATATATATATATATATATATACAATTGGAGTAGATAGATCTATAATTGGAGTAGATAAATCTATCTATCGCCCGGTTCACACTCCACCCACGTCTATTGAACAGGTTAAGAGGCTCATTCCTTGTTCCCTGTTTAGGATGTGGTTTCCGGCTTTCTCTTTTCCAATCTTTTCACTATTACGTAGCCCCCTGCACATCAGTGGCGTTACCGCCTTGCTCGGGGTGATACGATTAAAAAAAAAAAGAAGATATTTAACACGTTTGACAAGGAACATTTTTTTCTTATATGCTTCTTGTATGCGTGTTTCCTATTATGTATTTAATCAACTCAAAAACTGTTTACTAAAAAAGATTAGTTTTATTCAACGAAAGATGCATTTTCTGCCCAAATACACAACTATGTATATAATATATACACATATATAGTGAGAGAGAGAGAGAGAGAGAGAGAGAGAGAGAGAGAGAGAGAGAGAGAAAGAGAAACACATATAACATTTTTGGAAATATTGTGATTATTTACACTATTATGACTATTTTCCTCATAATAACTTCTTTACCGTAGTCACGATATTTCGGCCGTTTGATTGGAATTTCGAACTAAACTCTTTATTTCCTTCACCGAGATAGTTCTCGTTATATGAGCCAGATGTCTCAGTATGTGTTATCTTCCTCTCTAAGTTTTGGTTCACCATTGAATTCACAACCCTGGATTTAACCAACACTTTTATCCACCGGGCCATTGAGGATATCAGTGCATAAATTTTTGGGACTTAATGTCTCACTAATCTTTTTTACTAGAGCTCATATTATAATTTTTTTTGTTTGTAATTGTTTTTCTATAGCAATTTGTATTATTGTATTCATTTTTATGCAATCCGAATTAAGAAATTTTTGCGGTCTAGCATATGTGCTGATTCCTTAAGTTTTCGTGTTTTCCAGTTCTCTATTATTTCCACTTCATCCCACAGGGGACGCTGATTTCTCTTTTCTCTCCATATTTGCAAATATTACACAAAAATATCTTGAAATTCGAAAGAATAAATTTATTAAATAATATCATCCTTGATTTCAACCATTGGGTTCAGACGACTTCGAAATCTTCTGCAACTCTTATGAACGTTCTCGTTGTTCAAGTTTGTGAATGATGCCACAATCCTTGCCTTCAGTTTATCGTTGATGTTATAAAGAATTTTGTTGATTTCTCGCTCAACTGCGCCTCATAATCAAAGGGGTCCCGTGAGTTAGGTGCCGGGATGTAAGAGGTGATGTAGACGCATAAATTCTGACAGCATGTGTGGAAGGCACAGAGTCTGTTGCCAGACAAAAGCAGCCATACTCTTGACTGAGAGCAGCAAAACTTCCTCAAGGCACTTGATGTAAGACTTCTGTGTTGAGTTTGAGATGCCCTGTGGGAAGATGAATAAAGACATAACATCACCATCACTAGTTGGACTCATTCAAATGTTTTCCGATTCATTGCGTCACGGTGGGCTTTTTCTCACAGATGGTGCCTGTCCAACTAATTCTACTATATTAAAAATATAAAATGGCAACAATTTACCCATCGCAACCTTATATATATAGAACAACGTGAATTAATAAATATACACATGAGAATGCACATATGTATTCAGGTGTTAATAAAACAGTGCTCAATGTAGTGTGAACAGAGTAATTTTATTATATATATATATATATATATATATATATATATATATTGTCTTACGTCGATGGTATGACTCGGGGTTTCATGCGTTAATTTAATTTAATTAGTGTAATTAAGCTGGCAGAAAAATGCACCTGATGATTGCATAACGCATAAAACATCGGACAATATGTATATTTATTGATATATATATATATATAATGATAATAGGACTAATAATATTCATTGTATATTAGTAGGCCTTCTGACGAAATGAAATGATAAAAAATATTTTAAAATTCGTAAATTTAAGCCACTCCAGTGTTGTCCTTTCTCAACGAGACGAGAAATACATATAAAAAATGAAATGGGACTTTCTTTTCCGAGGTAATTTCCTTTTTTTATTTGATTTGATTTGATATTTGTTTCGTTTTGTTTTCTCACATACGGTTACCATACTGTACTGTGTGGTCGACAAAATGAAAAAAAAAACAAAAATAAAAAAACAACGCGAATGAGCGAAATTAAAATTGAAAAATAGCGACAATTTACGCATCGCATCAGATAGATAGATAGATAGATAGATAGATAGATAGATAGATAGATAAGAAAATGGGAAAAGATCGCTGAAAATCGGTCGGAATGATTTGATTCATACATGAGATTATTCTAAAAACTATCTTAAAATATTTGTTTGGTATATATAGGATAGGGAACAAATGAAAAAACATTTATAAAGTATCGAACAGCAAGAAACTAAATTTAGAAACAAATACCGGTTTGCCGCTAAATTGAACTAACTGTTTATTTTCTTTGGATTCTATTTTAGGACATGGTCGAATAAAGAATTCTTCTGTATTTTATAAAACCGGCAAAACTGAGTTATCAAAATAAAATGTATTTATTATTTTAAAGCGAAAATTAAATTTATTATTAAGTAGATCAGAGCCTTGTGGTACATCAAATGTGCGTTGTTTTTTTAAATTTTTTTTTAGTTTTTTTAGTTTTTAGTTTTTTTTTTTTTAGTCTATGCTTCACCATAGTGGAATAGTATGAATTTTCGGCAAAGTAATATTATATGATCGGGTGGTATAACTATGTACCGTGTAGTGAAATTTAACGTTTCCCTCAACCTTTCAGATACTTCAGATACTGATGGGTAAAATTTTAACGGGGCCAAAATTTCAGAATACATTCTAAAATAAATTAATGAGATACACATACAACCACGGATTATACAGCGGCGACGGATTAATAACAGCAAAAGACAACAAAAAAGAAAATGAAAAAATAAGAAAAATGCTTTTCAAACTTTTTAAAAGCCTCAATTTTGAAATAGAATTTGAAACAAATAAGAAAGTTTTCCAATATTTAGATGTAGACTAATCTACAAACTGGCAGTGACTATCCATATATGAATTGAAAACAAACACAACTTTAAAGTACGTAAACACTAGAATAGATCTAACCACCAGACCAACTTAATCAAACACACTCCTAAGGGAACAGAACAAACACAGACTATCAAAAAATACTTCTAACAAAACAATCTTTGATGAAAAAAAAAAAAAAAAGATTATGAAACAGCCATAAGTGAATCGGGACATAAAAACAAATTAGAATACAAACCTCAGTCAAACAAACAAACGAAAAATAATACTAGAATTCGAAACATTATTTGGTTCAACCCAACGTTTAACTCAGAAGTAAATCCAAAATAAGTCAAATATTTTTTTTAAATGGATTGAAAAACACTATCTAAAAACTTAGAATTAAATAAAATTTTCAATAGGAATTCAATCAAATTAAATTACAACTGTACTAGTAATTTAGAAAATAAAAAAAAACAACGGAAACCTAAATAATAATGTGCAACATAACATCACTCATTTAGAATGTAACTGTAGGAACAAAAACAAATGCCCACTTAACGGACTTAGTAAAACAGAAGGGGTTACTTACAAAGCAGAGGTACATAATACAGATGAACAAACAAAAACATTTGGGGTCTACAAAAAAAACAAAAACAAATTGAATAATAATAAGTCTACATTTAAACTGAAAAACATTAAGATAGCCACGTGTGGAAATTAAAAATGAAAAATCAAACATACCCTGATATAACTTGGAGTATAGTAAAATAAAAAAAAGTTAGCTATTATGTTGTTTCCAGAACAAAAAAATATTGAATGAAATATCAAAAATAATGCCCAAAAGTAATCACGCTTATATCACATATTAGGTTTATACAAACCTGGAGGAAAGTGTTTTATACTTAAGTAACTCGTGCGTTGTGGTGTAGTGGATATCGGCTCGGAACGAGATATCAGGGTGCCGAGTTCGAATTCCAGTTGAATTGTTTGCATTCACTTACGCGCAAATACCATTGGGAAAGGTATTAACCCGTCTCCTATAGTCAGTTATGGGTTAAATAACAGGATAGATTGGGTTCTATATCCTTGGCTGGCTATATACATATATATATATATATATATATATATAAAATCTGGGAATGAGTAATTTCCGCAACCTAGGTTTCAACTTACGGTATCTCCAGGCGATAACTAATATATATATATATATAATGACTAAATGTATGTAAGTATGTTAAGTTTAGTCTTTTGAAATGTTAATGACAAAGTTATTTTCCTAGTGAGCATACCATCATATAGCATGGGCATACTATCATATTCCTTGGGCATACCATCACATGCAAATACAAAGCAATTTTTACCATTAAGCATTCCAATCTATCTATCTATCTATCTATCTATCTATCTATCTATCTATCTATCTATCTATAACATCCACCTGATCTGGCCCTGCAAATATGTTATCCGCTGCCTTCCTCTGTCTCTCTTTCTTTCTATCTGGCCAGTCAGTATCAGGTTCTCCAGGCTCTCCTTCCTCGTTGCGTGTCCCAGGAACTTCAGTTGTCTCTTCCTGATGCTTAGTATTAATTTCCTTTTTGTTGCCATTCTTTCCAACACCTCATCGTTGCTTGCATGCTCAGTCCACGATATCCGCAGCATCCTTCTGTAGAACCACATTTCCGCTGCTTCCAGTTTTGTCCTCATTTTCGTTGATATTGTCCAGCATTCACTGAAGAACTGACATCACATAGCAATCCAGCACTCTTTTCTTTGTTTCTAGTGAAATTTTCCTGTGTGTTAGTACTTTACTCAGCTTCTGGAACGCGTCCTTTCACATGCCAATTTGCCTTCGGATCTCTGTGTCGCACTTTCCATCTCCTGTTAGAACACTTCCTAGGTATTTAAATTTTTGTACTTGCTTGATTCTGGTACCCCCACTATATTTGGCATTTTGGGTTGCACCTTTTGCTGATGACCATGCATTCAGTTTTCTTGAAGTTTATTTGTAGTTCTTTTTTGTCACTCTCCACCGCTACCTTCTGTGGGAGGTCTTGTAGTTTCCTTTCCGTGTCTGCAATCAGCACTGTATCATCTGCATATCTTATGTTGTTCAAGTTGTGGCCTCCAATAACAAATCCTGGCGTGTCATCTAGGGTCGTCAAAATATTCTCGCTGTACAAGTTGAACAGATCCGGTGAAAAGACACATCCTTGTGTCCTTTCTATCTTTGTATATCTGCTGAATTCATTACTTGTACGTAAACAAGCGGTTTGCTGCCAGTAAAGATTCTTTATTACTCTCAAGTAATATATATATATATATATATATATATATATATATATATAAATGGAGAGAAAGAAAGACTATTAAAATATTTAGATTTTAGCTCATATTAGCTGCTCTTTTTCAAATAAAGAAACTTTCCGTTCCATCAAGTGGAAAAAATTAACAAACTGTTCCGTTTCTCGTAAAAATTAAAAAGACTTTTGAAAGCAAGTGTGAATAGAATAAAGCTGCAATTTACGATTTTAAACTGTAGCGTAGAACTAATAAAAATATGTTAAATATAACAATGGGTCTTACATTATCAACCACTTCATGTTTCATCCATATATAGAATAAATACTATCTTCAGGTTTATTTGCTGAACATTGATTAATCGTTTGAACTACATGAAAATGGCTTAATATAATTTTTAAACTTTTGTATTTTTTTATTCTATTATTTTGTAAATAAATCTTCGTTTTTGTTCACTTCTTATGAGACAAGGTACTGAACTTACAACTCTTTGGTTCAAGTCACTTCAGCAAACGCTTTTATCTACTGGGCCACGTGGATCTAGAACAATCTAATTCTGTGGACGAAATAAAGGGTTCATTCACCAGGTATTGAACTCACTACTCTTTGGATCAAGTCACTTTTGCATAACTTCAACCAACTCTTTCATCTACTGGGTCACGTGAACCTAGAACAATCTAACTCTGTCGATTTCATTTGAAATTCCAACGTATATCATCTGAGAAAAGCCGGAACGTACAATTGCAGAAAAAATTTGAATATGACAGTAAAAATAAAGAAAACCGACTGAACAATGTAAATAATATAAATAATATTGTAATTATGTCAGAAATAGAAGCAAAAGAGAGTTATTAACAAGAAAAAATGTAAATGGGTAAAACGTTTCGAAGAATATGGGATGCCCTTGTTAGAACGAGTTTTTGAATTTCCTGGAGAGATAGTGCAACAGGGAATTTGTTAATTTGTTGTTGAATTCCTTACTTTATCAGATATTATAGATATCATAAATAGACTGAGATAGATAGATAGATAGATAGATAGATAGATAGATAGATAGATAGATAGATAGATAGATAGATAGATGCTAATTTCAGCGTAGTTTTGAACACGTTCCATATAATATGGTTGTCTTGAAAATTGCCAACAAAATATATCTCGTGTAAACACTGGCTATAGACACGAGTGAAAAAATGCAAATGGTACGAAACTGCAAAAGAAGATATAAAATTTGTGGAGGAATGGAATTATGCAGTTCTTGGAAATATGACTGAAGATAGTTGAAGAAAATATTAAATAAAGTTAATTATATATATATTTTTATTGATTTTACTTTTAATTTATTTACTTCTAAACCAGTTCGAATTTTCAACCAACCTTTCTAGGAGTTTGTTTTTCTATCTATTTTGATTTCTTCAACTTCTGTTTGTCTATCTCAGTCGGTTCATTATCTATCTATCTATCTATCTATCTATCTATCTATCTATCTATCTATCTATCTATCTATCTATCTATCTATCCACACACACACACAAATATATATGTTACTTCTTTTTTTACTTATGTTTTTACTTATAGTGTTTTATTTTAAATAATTTAAAAGAGTTTCAATACAAATATTAATATAAAAGTTTAGTTATTCATTGCATGTTTCATGATAGTTAGCTATATAAGTTCATTTACAATGAACTTACATAGCTAGCTAACCCCTTCCTCTCAATTAAATTTTATAATAGAGAATACATAAAATCGGCCTGGTAACAACAGGCATCAATTAATCAAACACAAGTCAACCATGACGCCGTCCTAAAAATTCTTAAGGTCAACAAACATGATAAGTTCTCCAATCCCCAAAAAACCCAAACAAACACACAAAACTGACCAAGTAATCAAACTCCTCGACACACCACGTTCTTCGAAATTCTAACCAAAATATATACGCGACCGATAAAAACGTACATTCCAACAGATAATGCCATTAATCAACAATTTAGCACTTACACACCAAGGTCTTCAAAAGTCTAACGGTCAAAACGGAAGACACATTCCCTTCATTATCAATAACCCCAACCAACCCCACAACAACAACTAACCAAATATAAACAGCGGATGATTCCAGTTCTTGCTTATTCCTCCTGACGAAACGTTGGACACCCAACGTCGAAACAAACATGATTGTAGAGGACATATATAGAAAAAATTATGTACATGTTCTAAAACATAATTTAATATATATATATATATATATATATATATATATATATATATATATATATATATATATATAATCAAAAACCAAAAGTTGGATTTGGTAAGAAATATTTCGCGTCTCCCACCGCTCGTCAGACCAAATTCATACTACAATGAATGTTTCAAATTTATCCAGACGAAGTTAAGTGAAATAGAAAAAAAGGAAAAAAGAAAAGAATTTTAAAAAGAAAAGTAAAGAGAAAGAAAAAAAGAAGAAACGAATAAGAGGAAAGGGGGTTTAAATGAACGTATTAGATCTAAGCTTCACACAGCGTCTTTGACCTAGATTAAGAAACAACCTTTGTTAATAAAAGAATGGATCTTGACCCGAATTGCCAGTTGTCTGTTTTAGATGTATCACATTGAAATTTAAATTAAAAATTAGGGGCTAAATTTACGCTAGAAAAATTAATTGTTAGTTTTCCTTATTAATTTTAATCGAAATAATAGTATTATTATATTATTATATTTTTAGTAATAATAACGTGGTAATAAAGAAAATAAAATATAATGCCCTAAAATTAATAATTAAAAAAGTAAAAAATAATTAAAAGAATAATAGTAATAAATTAAAAACGTTTAAAGATAAATAAATAACTAAAAATATGTAGAAAATAATAATAATAAAAAAAATTTCTACACAGACAGAAAAATTGAAGCAAATAAGCCGGACATTATTGTTAAAAACCAGAAAGAAAAAACTTGCCTATATGGCTTGTCCAGCGGATACATAGCAACCAAGGAATTCGAAAAACTGTCAAAATATAAAGACCTGGAAATTGAAATGTGGAAATTGAAAACAAGAATCGTATCAGTGATAATATTGGAATGATAAAAAAATGATAAAAAAAGGAACAAAACAACACATTGAAAGAATCCCTGGAAACCCCAGCTTAAGAGATATACAAAAAATTATCTTGTTAAGTAAAGCCCACACACTAAGGAGAACTTTATCTATGTAATGCTAGGGATGATAGGGGAGATAGAAAAAACATGAAATAGCGCCATAACGACACACCACGCCCTGCCTTAGGTCTTCTCGCAGACTTGGTAGGTAGTACGACCATAGCAGAAATCGAAATATGATGAAAAATTACATAATAAAAATAATAAAATTAACTATAATAAAAATTATAATAATATAATAAAAATAAAAATACTACTTATAGTTAATTTTTAAATTGCTGTATAAACTTGGATTTACGAGCAGTGGGAGTCGCGAAATATTTATTACCCGTGGATTTGTAAAAATATTCAACTTTGTTTCTTGATTATAATACTCTGTTAGATTTAACAATAAATTTTAGCATTGAGTTCTCGTTGGAGTTAGTCTCGATTGGAATTTACCTTACCAAATTTCAAGGATTCTACTTTTACTGTTTGGGAGAATCCAACAAAGGGATTTTTAATCATATAAGTGTACCCTCTGAAATTAATGTATATAGGATTAATAAATAATGTCGTATGAAAAAATAATTTGACAATTACTGTGTTTACGTTTTGTGTACGAAAAGGAACCTAGCAGAAATAGATTCGAAGATGTCCCAATGAGTGCATTTCTTAAATAGGTAACCGAGCCAAGTTAATCTATCTATCTATCTATCTATCTATCTATCTATCTATCTATCTATCTACACACACACACACACACACACACACACACACACACACACACACACACACACACATATATATATATATATATATATATATATATATATACTGCTTAAATAAATAGAGGAACCTTTAGAAAACACATCAGATCTAAACTGGGGGAAAATGATTTTGAATATCTTTCCTGATAATAAGTAGGTGATGTATTAGTAACAAAATGATGCCACATACTTTGATAGAAATGAAAATGATCACCCTATACAGGGGGAGTGGAAATCAAAGACACCCAAAAAATAAAAGTGAAAAAATGATGCAGCAGACTAGTCCATTTTACCAAAATGTCATTTAGAAACTAAAAATGATTCTCAGTAGTTTGTGTGGTCCCCACGCGCTTGTACGCATGCCTGACAACGTCGGGGCATGATCCTGATGAGAAGACGAATGTTGATCTGGGGGATCTCCTCCCAGGTCTAAACCAGACCATCACTGAGCTTCTGGACAGTCTGAGGGGCAACCTGGCGGTACCGGATGGGCCTAAACATAATGTCCCAGAGGTCTTCTATTGGGTTTAGGTCAGGTGAACGCGTGGGCCAGTCAATTGTTTCAATTCCTTCATCCTCCAGAAACTGCCTGCATACTCTAGCCACATGAGGTCGGGCATTATCGTGGACCAGGAGGAGCCCAGGTCCCACTGCACCAGCGTAGGTTCTGACAGTTGGTCCAAGAATTTCATTCCGATACCTTATAGCAGTCACTGTGCCATTATCTAACCTGCAGAGGTCTGTGCGTCCATCCAGGGATATACCTCCCCAGACCATCACTGACCCACCACCAAACCGGTCATGCTGAATTATGTTGCAGCAGTATTATGTTCTCCACGGCATCTCCAGACACATTCACGTCTGTCGCATGTGCTCAGATTGAACCTGCTCTCATCGGTGAAGAGCACAGGGTGCCAGTGAAATAGTTGCTAATTCTGGTGATCAATGGCAAATGCCAATCAATCTCTACGGTGCTGGGAAGTGGGCACAGGGCCCCCACAGGACGTCGGACCCTCAGGCCACCCTCATGGAGACTGTTTCTGATTGTTTGGTCAGAAACATTAACATCAGTGGCCTGCTGGAGTTCATTTTGTAGGGCTCTGACAGTGCTCATCCTGTTCTTCCTTGCACAAAGGCGCAGATACCGATCCTGTCGCGGGTTTAAAGTTCTTCTAAGGCCCTGTCCAGCTCTCCTGAAATAACTACTTGACTCCTGGATTCTCCTCCATGCTCTTGAGACTATGCTGGGAGACACAGCAAACCTTCCTGCAACGGCACGTATTGATGTGCCATCCTAGAGAAGTTGCACTACTTGTGCAACCTCTGTTGCGTCCAGGTACCGCACCATGCTATCAACAGAGATGTTGATCCAAGACAAATGAAAGACTACAGCAGTAGAAAGTCAGTCATTAAAAAATCAGCCAAAAGAGATGAGAAGGGATAAGTATCAGTGGCCTAAACCATTCCTGTTTTAGGGGTGTGTATATATATATTACTTGCTTACATTTTGTCCGACTTTGATTTATGACACATTCTGTCCGCCAGTGTTTGGACCTTTCAACCACCTGATAGATATTCATGACCGTCTACATACTCGTGTTTGTATAAACACGTGCGAAAAAATAAATTCCATGATAAATTCCCTCTGAGGACGAAATTTGTCGGCTAAGAAGAGTTTTTCCTCCTGTCACTTTTATTCCTATTATATATATATATATATATATATATATATATATATATATATATTATGGACTATCCCGTCGATTTCGACGTATGAGCGTCTAACTTAGTTAGAATACCACACAAAGAATTGTTTATAGTGGTGAAGGCTTGTGTAGCACCATTCACACTTTTTGGAACCGCTGATAACAAACAATCGATGCAGAAGTTTGCCACGGATCGCATGAACAGCAGACCTCAGATATTTAACCCTAACTGGAGGGAATGGACGGATTAATACTTTTCCCAAGGGTACCAGTGCGTAATTGAATGCAAAGTGTTTGACTGGAAATCGAACTCAGCTCACTAATTTCTCTTTTCAAGCCGATATCCACTGCACCACAACACACATCCGTCAATATATATATATACTTCTGTCTTCTTCCTCTTTCTCTCTCTCTTTCATTATATAGATATGTATGTATGCCAATCTATATATTTCTCTCCCTCTCTCTCTCTCTCTCTTTTCTTTTCTTTATACTTCAGCATTTTTCTTTCTCTTGATGTATAATGTTGCCAGTATTTACCATGTCATGGTTTAAAAAACACACAAATTGGATAATATGATTGAAAATGATTGATATTTAAAATCTGCCAGCGGTACTGTTTACCAGGTAAATTGAGCAAAAAGAGCTAAAAATTCACGGAAACTTTATGCAGTAATGAATTAATTTCGTTATTATTATTGAATATATGATAAAAACCCTTGAGGCAGATAAAGTCCTCTTTTTTTTCTTTTTTTTTTTTTGGAAAAGGCACACAACCTTCAATTTTTATAACATAATATAACTCTCATAATAATCTGTACTTTGGACCGCTGTGAACTCATATTTTGTTAAAAAAAAAACGTAATCAAGCTTTTTTTTTTAATTTGATTTTTTTTTCGGACATGAAAACGTAGTTCTGGCTTTAATGTCCGAGTCTTTTGTTAAAAAATTTTCCGTTATTAGCAAGATTTAAAAAAAAATCTCAACTGCAAATAAACATTATGAATGTTTGTTTCTTTTATATTTTTTAGATATTTAGACACGATATTTTTGCGATCATCTAGCACTAATACACTTTTGAAAGTCATGAATTAACGTCTTCCCCTTTCAACTATGGGTTAAATACCAGGATAGATAGAACACTCTTGACAATCAGTCTAAGAGAAGAAAGATTCAAAACCATGGAGAAGGTAACGGCAAATCACAGCAGTATATTTCTTATTAACAATTATGATAATTCACAGGTAATAAAAAGAATTTGAGAAGAGCCACAATAATGTAGCGTTTATGAGTTATGTTGTTGTTGTGCACGAAATGATATACAAGCCAAATTCTTGGCTGAATAAAATGTTTCTAGTGTTTTCAGTTCCGATGCTAACAGCTAGTGATCGAACTCTAGTGAAGCGTGCATCTTGAATTTTGATTTTGGGGGTCTGGAATCTTCTCCTTCGGAGTATCAATATAACCCATTTTTCCTAACTGTTAACATTCTATCAATTTGTATCGTTGCACAAAAATTATTAAAACTCATTTTTCACCCTACAATCCCTTTCTCACAGACGAAACATTGCAAGCCTTTCACTGCTCTATAACTATTTTTATAGAAAGTTCTCGGACGAACTACATTCCTTAGTTCCACCAATTCTAACCTTCATAGTTAAGAACCAGTTCGGACTACCAAGAAAAGGCTTCCTCGATCGCTGCAATCTTAACTAGTCCAAGTCTAGGGTTAGCCGTTATATTTCCCACATATCCGCATAAACCTCGAGTGGTTCCCAGGCTTTCTACAGGATGAACATCACAGTAACAAACAGTAAAAAAAAAACAACAACAAAAAACAATATGTATTTTGTTTAAATTCATATCTGTTAGATTAATCAGTGATGCCAACAATCACACCTGCAATAATTAACGCGTCTATATTTGATACTTAACTGAAAATATCGATTACCCTTTGTTTGCGTGTTCTTGGTGCAAGTATAATATATCGATATAACTTATAACTACGTGTTAATTCGTTTATTTGTTAGTTATCTGCGTTTTGAATCATACGATAAAAGATGACGTGTATTGTGCTTTTTTTCTGGCTGAAAATTTGTGAGTTTCGGAATTAAATTAAAAGTTTGGAAATAAGAAAATGAAAAGCAATAATAGCAATATAATTTAAAAAATGACGAGAAAGAAAGCAAGAAAATATAGAAATAAAAGAAATGAGCGAAGGAAAAAAGCAAAGAAAAAATAAAGAATATATAGATGAGTAAAGAAGGAATAAAAGAAAGGTTTATTGAAATAAATTTCAATAAACCTTTCCTGAATGAAGAAGAAAAAGAAGAAATTGAATAGAAAAGAAATAATATCATGAAAGAAGGAGAAAAACCGAAGAGAAATCGGCGAAAGAATTAAAAAAAGAAGGAAAGAATAGAATAGATAATTGAATGAGATATGTGGTCGACGGGAAGAAACGGACAAAGTGAAAACAGACAGGACAACGGGGCCCCTAATGACAAAGATGCTCAGCGCTCTGGCCACTACAGTCGGTTGACATCAGTTTTGTCAGCTCCGTTTAAAGAAAGACAAACAGCATCTGACGAGAACCCGGATGTTTAACGACGGCGGAGAGGGACTCGGAGTTGGTGAGGTTAGAGGCAGGAGAGGAAGTTAGCATGCTGCGGAGTGAGATTGGACAAGTGTGTGTATGTGCGTGGTTGGAAAGAGGTTGCCGAGTCATAAAGAAAGAAGTTGCAATGGTAGTAAGTGACGTCCATTGCTGTCGACATGACCGCTACAAGGAGAGCAGGAACGCCTTGTGGAATACTGATTCTGCAAAAGTGAAGTTTTCCCTAACGGAAAATGGCACACTAAAGACGGGTTCGTTGGTGGCAGTGGTTAGTGAAAAGGAAGAAAACGAAATGTCTTGGGTTTCAATAGAAAAGATTGTTCTTTTTTTCTTCTCTCTCTCTCTCTCTCTCTCTCTCTCTTCTTCTTCTTCTTCTTCTTCGTTTCTTTTCCACTTTTTGAAAATTTCATATTGCGATTGTTGCTTTTTTCCTGTCGTTTCGCTCTTTTATTTTTTGCATTGCAGTTCTATCATTACCAACAAAACCCCTTCTCTGTCGAAAAGTACATAAGCTTGGATTTGAGGTCGCCACGCGTGAATCTTATGAAAAGTAAGAAATATGACGCCGTGTCTTTTTAATTGTGTTATGGCATGCAGTTCCGAAAAAGAAACGAAAGCGTTGGTGGTGGTGGTGGTGGTGGGGGGTACGATCTTAACTTGAATTTGAGGTGGGGGCGATTTAGGAATTGAAGTTCTGATGAAGAAGACCAGACAATAGCACAACCAACGGACGTCACTTGTCAATACTTATAAATCTCTCAGCACTCGGCCTCTGTGAGTAAATAAGGGATGGGTCTGGTATGTTTGCTGGCATTAATTTGCGTGTGGGTAACGAGGGAGGGTCCTATGGACATGACACCCTTTTGATATTTCTAAATGTAAATGCGTGTATCGGTAGACACATTAACGATTATGAGTGTCTACGACTGGATGTCTTAGTATCTGTTGATACATGTTTTTTTAAGCCTATATATGTGCGTTCTCCTGTTAATTAGTGTATGTGCAGATGTACAGATGCGGGTATATTTAAGAATATCAAAAATTTCACTCGTGCTTTTATCTGAAAATATGACTTTCATGCAGACTACTGACTAAAATTTCTTTAGTTTTTGCAGAATGTTTAAATATTGTTGCAGTTGGGGCGTTGCGCTTAGGTTTGGTCGTTTATAAGTATTATAACTCGATAAACTGTATACTGAACAGCATCTTTTTCTGTCATTAACTTTCAGGACGTTAGCAACAATGTCTTTCCGAATATCAATTGTCATCCCTTCTCAGGAAATGTGGTATGTTTTCTCAGTATCGTCTCTCCAGTTTGGAATTCACATATTTTCTTCTATTAGACTGTTTGTCACCCAAAGCAAGAGATCCTAGTCTCTCTTGCTTTAAATTTGAAGAAATAGAGATGAATTCATGCCTTTCTCAAGGACATGTGTGCAAAAGTGAACGCAACTGACTAGACAGGAATTAGAACTCGGCTCGTCTGTGCAGACATCTGTTACACTACATACCCATCCAATAAACATCTTTTTTTCCAATTATTTCAAATAAATTTTAAATTTGCAAACCGTGCCAATAATTTTACTCAATAGTATACATAATAAAACGTTCATGGAGAATGAGATTAAGGAAGTATCTACTAAGATAGATAGATAGATAGATAGATAGATAGATAGATAGATAGATAGATATTAACAGTCTCAGAGAGATAAATAATATGAACAGACTGAGATAGTGACAGACTTTGAGTTATGTTTTCGATGCGTTGAACGAAGAAGCACAATCAAGAAAAAGTTGTCACAGTTTTGCTGAAATCTGTAGTAGTATACGAAGTTCATTTACGGCGAGCAGTCTTGCAGCTGTCTCGTAGCAGTCTAGCAGTGATATTTGTTTTTTGTAAAATACAACAAAAATGTTGTACAAGACCAAAAGTGGGAATGAGGAAGGCCAGTTTTTATCACTGACCAAACAAATTATACAATATTCCTTACATTAAGAAACCACATTCTTACTAGTCTTACTACAAACGGCATAATACCTGAAAAACTCTATAAGTTCTAACTAGTCTAATATGTACAATTTGTCTGTGGGAAGTGGGGAGCAAAATAACAACTTTTAAAAATTAAAATCCCTATAAATATATTTACAATATGCATAATATTATATACAAGGAACGAAACAAGATGGCGTTTGTAATAAAAAAAAGCAAAAAAAAAAAAAAAAAATACGCACACACAATCATTAATTGTGACAGATCTATCATTTGACTGGACGAAATTTCTTCAGGGTTTGGATAAATTAAAAACAGCTATTCGACTAAACATACACACAAATATACAATCATCAAGACACGACAAGAAATAAAAAAAAAACATTCAAAAAACGAAAAGTGACCTGCATCTACCAGAGAACTAATATTTTTAGTCATTTGACGGAGGAGATGATAGGGAATAAAATTAAAGTGGGGACAAAAATAAAAGGGGTCAATGTACATGCATCCTCTAGCTAAGTTAACTTGGCGTAAAAACTAACAGCAAAACAAATGTAAACTAACCTATTTTGGGCGGGGCTACCAATCATTTAATACAAAGTTTCCAATATCCTGATGTCTAACCGGCATCAAAAAGTCACTCTAATTCGGCTTCTTTCACTCGACACATATGCAAAAAACTCAACCATCTTTTGCTAAAATCTAATGGAGGGAGACGTCGCCTTTCTATCCTGGTCTTTACTTTAAGTTGATACTTAAAGAACAAGATCAGTTGGGAAGAGATGAACTTCTCGTTTTCCATAGAATTCCTTCTGTCGTGTCGTCCGTATCACATAACACCTAGCAAGCACAAGAACACATAGTGCTCAGGGTTAGCTAACGACAGTACCACATTGCTGCAAATAGAACTAACCTCAAGGATAAAGAACTTTCCGTGCTGCATGCAAACTATGATGTTTTCGATAAACTTGCACAACGGGACTATGACCCTGCAGTGGAAGAAGGTGTGAGCCAGAGTTTCCATCGACATACCTTGGAAGACTTTTCTCCCCACAAGAAGGAAAACAAGAATCTAACTAATTGCATTGGTATGGCATACGGAAGTGGAAGCACGAGAAGCGATAAAGAATTGGGTAGATGTGCGAAACACACTTCCGCCTTCCTATTTAAGGAAAGACTCCTCTGCGATTAGAGACGAACTGAGTCCTCGGCCTTCTTTCGCATCTCCGACCAACTCATTTACAGCAGAAGATCTGGACAGAGCTAGACGCCCAGTACCTTGATCAGCCCCTCAGCCCAGAGGAAAGGACGGGAAGAGAAACTTCCTTCTAAGCGTCCAACTGCAGGCCAACAGACATCGCGGTTGATCTCGGTTTTCGTCACCGTATCGGACCCTTTGCCGACTTCGCCAGTCTCGGCTCTGCTTGACACAAGAACCGAAACGTAGGCGGAGTAACTGGCCGAGTTGGTAGTACCAGGTAACGAGATTCCGCGTGAGACCAGATCCACCTTTAACTCACGAAGGAAAAGCTCCAGCGCAAGAGCGTAAAGCAAAGACAGAAGCAAACAACCTTGAGGAATGGCGTGAGACAACACGAAAGGCTCCAATCGAACCTCATTTAATTTCACAAGGACATGGAAAGAAGCATGCAGAAGTCGGATCCGGGTGCAAATGTACGGTCCGATTCCGGTGGCCGAAAGAACAGCCTCCAGAAAATGATGGTCCACCCTATTGAATGCCTTGGAATGAACTAAATTTATTAACGCAACTTTGCTGTCGACTTTCTCAGTGATCAAGCGTGCCAAATAAAGATTGTCCTGAATAATCCTACCCTTTAGAGCATAATTATGCTCAGAGCCAATCAGACTAGACCGAATAGTCTGCAAACGGCTGGCGAAGATCTTCAACGCAGTATTTAAAATTGTCAAAAGCAGTAAGATACCTATGCTATCCTTCATCTACCTTGATTTTGCGCATTAGCTTGATCACACCCCTGGTGAAGCGTTGGGATATAGACCCCTGTCTCATCCAGCAGTTGTAAATCAGTTCCAGCAAGAGAACAAGAACAGGCGATTGCCTCAAGTACAGTTCGTGAGGAAGATCAACTAATCCCGGAGTTTTTTCTCGACTAACCAGCTTCCGCGCTTCCTAGATCTCAGACTCAGTAACGGATTCTCTCTCAGTTGCTTTAACTGCTGTGAGGCAAGGAAAGTTGGCCAAATAACAGGGCCAAGACCGGGCTCCCTGGTGAACAGATCCTGAAAATAGTCACGAAAAGCCTCGCATATGCCCGCGTTTGTAGTCACGTTCCGTTTTTTCGGTAATGTGACACACGTGATATGCCTTTTGGATGCATTTCTCAGTTCCTCTGCATGCAGTTTAGCGGCCATATTCATTGCCTCAGAAGATATTCTTTTTTATCTAGCCCTCACTACAAAACGTGATCTTTCTTGGTAAGAAAGGAAGCCAGCTCTACCCTAGCTAAGACTACTACCCCACTATCACGGTATTTAATCGCCCGATCAATTTTTGCTTCATATGCAATTTGCGCTGCTAACTTAGATTGAGTCGACGAATATAATCAGCAAAAACTACCAAACTTTAGCTTTCAATAGATCTCACCACCTATTCCCAACCATAGCCCCCGTCAACTACCGCTCGCTCATAATGATGCGTTCAATTTCCAGTTGCCTGTCATCTTAACCTTCCAACCTGGACGAGCCTATGATCCGAATAAACTACAGAATGGAAATTTGGACCACCTAAGAGCTCAACACGGACTCTCTTAACTAGAACTCAGTCGAGATAGCTAGAACGCACCACAGAAGCCGAACCGTCCCTATTCACATTACCTCCCGGGGGCGATCATTTCGATACTTAGCTACAAGATCAAACATGTCGATAAAGTCGGGAAATTACTTCACATACGGATTGTTAGATCGTAGATGAGATAGATCGGGTCCTATGTCGAGGTCAAGGATAGTATTCCTGCTAAAACTACCCGACGAGACATCGTCTAAAACAGCTTGAACCACCGATACAAATGAAACCGTTCCATATGGTCATTGGGTACAAATAGATTTATCCTTTATGGCAACATCCAGCATGCAAAGCCTTCCAGCCGGATCTGCGAAGACAAAAGCACAGTCTGCAGGCGTAGGTAATAGTACGTCTCACATGACATAACCTTTACTCTTGATTATTCTTTGGGGCTTAACCCCTATGGACGTCAAAGATTTTTATCATGTGTTTTTTGTGGAGCCCCAAATTTTGCGCTAATGCTTGTCGACTAAAAAGACGAACACAATACTTTTCTCAACCCTCTGTAATTTCTGGGGTTCTACCAGGAACCTAGTTTCTTTGATAAGATTTACGTAAATCTTGGCTCCCACCAGGAACTCTCTAATGTTAATTAGGGGACTTCCAGAAAGAGGGCGATTCCCTGGTCGCTACATTATCTTTACTGCTATTGTTAGTGTTATCGTTCTTGTTCTTTTCATTCTGTGTTTCATTTTTTATTTTTGGTTGGTGTAGTTTTCCCGGTTTTGGAATTTTCGATCACTATAATGTTTTCATTTTTCTTTTTGTCATCACTGGTAATATTCTACTGTTTCTTTTTTTTTTAAATTTTTTATCTGGTGGTTGATTTTTGTTTATTGAGTTCTTTTTTTGTTTTTGTTTTTTGGTAGGGGGACGAACAATTTTTTTAACGGACATACTTTTGTCGGCAATTTTTTAAAAGATTGTGCCCTTTTTTGTTTACTTTTGCAGTTTTTCTTTACAGGTATACCAAATAAAATAAACAACTGACCAAATGAAAAAACAGAAACAGTTAAAATCAACAAATTAAGACACAAATTAAAGTAAAAGTGTGGAGAAAAAATAAAAATTTCTACTGTTAAGTTGCGTGTTGTTTTTTGATGCTGTTCAAAGCAGTTCTGTTGTTTACCAATTTAAATGTCAGTGCGAGGCTGACTTATGTGAAGCTAAACCTTGTTGTTGGAGATCTGGAGTGGAAAGCATGTAACTTATTCATATAAAACAGGCTGGAGTTAAAAATTTGCTTGACTCAGTCGATTTGTAATCCAAAAACTACATTTGGTGAACAACCCAACTTGCACTTTGAAATATTCTGACGAAGTGTTTAGAATGGCACACAAGATTCGGTTGGCTAAACATATACGTTTTTTAGAAACTGTTCATATTAAGTTTCATCGACCGACTTTGTTCAGGTAGGAGAAGATTCTTCGTTTTCTGTGTCTGATGACTGGGTTGTGGGCACATATTTTCTGTTTTATACTCACTAGGGGTTTATTTACATCGATTTATTGTTTTAGTAATAAAGTTATTTTAGTCCTGGTTTCATATTACCTCCCCACCCCCGACAACATACACGTTTTTTCAGTTTCACCTTTTATAATTTTTTTTGTTTTGTATATTTGGGGTTTTCTTCCAACGAATCTTTTTGAAGAAGTGCTGAGTGAAAAAGGTACCCTTAAAGAATAGACTCCGTTATTTTTAAACAATACAGGTATGCATCACCTTATGTCAGTAATTTGTTCCAGAAGAGGCGACTTAAATCGAAAAACGATTTAAGTCGAATTTACTTACCTTTGAATTTACTTGTCACTAGGCTAAACAACCAATTCTGTATTTTATTTATAAATGCATTTTTAATAATATATAGTCAATAAGAATCTATTTTAAGCTTCCAAACAAATAAATTTTAGTTTTAGATATAGTACAGAAAAAATAATTTAAATTTAAGAATACATGTACGCACATACTAAATGTAGATGTTTAGAATTTGGCAATCTTTACAGTACATCACGGACTCTTCATTTGTGAATATGGTTTTCTCTAAGACATAAAATAAAATGATTTTTAAGGTAAATACAGTTATTAAGTTTTGTTGCATCCTTTAAAGAGGTTACAAACAAACAGAGTAAAATTAGAGTGAAAGAACAGCAACACGTGCTGCAACGATAAAAGAAGATATGTTTATTGCAAAGAGAATTGATATGTTTTTAACGACAAAATAAAACTGTTATGGGAAAATTACACACTCGCCGGGTATTGGAAATAATTAAGGAATTTATTAGTGTAGAAGCATGAGTACAGCGAACAGTTGTGGGCACGACACAATGTGTTTATAGAGAGCCTGGAAAAGTTCTGCACGCCATGTTGCGGGCTTCTACCGGAAGTCCCTTCTTGTTGTCTCCCAGCATGCACCTATTAGCTGGAGAATGGTCCAGGGAAGATAACTTTTGACCCCTTTTTTATGGTGGTCCTAATACCTCCCTTTTTTCTTTTTTTTTTTTTAAAAGAAGACAATTAGCTGTAACGTGCATGCCTGAGGTTAATTTGTAGGTGCTTAACTTTAGTTCTATTTCGCTTTAGCCGGTTCTTTCTAGGTTCTGCATTGCTCTCGTTTATATTTCTCAGTTCGACAGGTGGTATAGCCGGTAGTTCAAATGTGTCCACTAGTAAGTCCAGTGGAATGTTCGACGTGTTGTTTGTCTTAGTGTTGTTGATGTACCTAGAAGGCAATTGGCTTTTGTGTCGTGCCTAGTGTTGATTTCCAACTTGTACACTATATACAAATCGCCCTTTTATCTTGTGGATGGTACCTGGTGTCCACTTTGATTGCCCAGTCTTGTAACCCCTCGCAAACACTGGTGTACCAACTGATAGTTGTCGATCTGAACTCTGGCACATACTCTGTTTTTGTTGTTCTTTTGGAACGGAGCTTTCGCCCCATAAGTGCCTCTGCTGGTGTCATCTGATCCTTTATTGCACTATTGGGTGTTGTCCGATAGCAAAGAAGGAATGTTTGTAATATTTCTTCTTTGCTTTAAGCAGAGCACGTTTGAATGTGTCTACAAACCGTTCCGCTTGGCCATTGGATTGTGGGTGATAAGGAGGGGCTCGAATATGCGTAATGCAATTTGGTTTGTAGACACATTCAAACGTGCTCTGCTTAAAGCAAAGAAGAAATATTACAAGTGCCGAAACAACTTCGATGTAAATTGTGTTCCATTGTCGTACACAAGTGTTTCTGGTAGGCCATGTTGACTGAAGAGCCGTTTAAGGATATTTAAGGATAGTTGAGAGGGTTTCCGTATTTGTCATCGGAAAAATCTCTGGCCATTTGGAATGGGCACCCACAACTACCAGAAAATTCAGTCCATTTATGGGACCAGCAAATTCTACATGAACCCTGGACCATGGTTGCTCTGGATATGTCCAGTGTGAGTCCATGATTCGTGGTGGCTTTTTTGTGCTTCCATGCAAGGGACACAACTCTTGATCATTTGTTCGATGTCAGAATCAATGTTAGGACAGTATATCATGCTGCGGGCTATGGCTTTCATCCGATTGATGCCAGGATGTCCTGAGTGTAATTGTTTAAGAACAGCTCTCCCAGGTTTTGTAGGGATCACAACCTGGTCTGCAAACATAAGACACCCATCACTGATGGACAGAGAGTCTCTTCGCCGCTGAAAATGTTGCAGCTCTCCAGTGAGGTCAGATGGCCATGAGCATCTGAGAAACCGGATAACTTTTTGAAGCATTTGGTCTTGATGAGTCTCTTGCTTAACTTCAACTCTCGTTACAGGAATTCTTCTGACACAATCGGTAAGTGTGCGTTGAAAATCATCCTCAATGCTGATGGCCTCTATGACGGTGTCATCATCTGGGGCAGAATGTGATCTTATGAGGCGTGACAATGCATCAGCCTGTCCAAATTCTGTTGTTTGGTGGTATTTTATTTCAAAATCGTATCCCAGTAAGGTGATTGCCCAACGTTGTAATCAACTGGCTGAGTACACGGGAATCCCATTTTTAGAGCCAAAGATGGAGAGCAGTGGCTTGTGATCTGTTAGGAGCGTAAAATGGCGCCCAAATATCATCTTGTGAAACTGTTTTACTGCAAAAATCAGAATCAGTGCTTTCTTCTCTATTTGGCTGTAGTTGCGTTCTGCGGGTGTCAAGGATCTTGCTGCATGCATGATCGACTTTTCCGATTTATCTGGAAAAATGTGTGAGATCACTGCACCAACTTCCTGACTTAAGGCATCCGCTGCTACTACTATTTTCTGAGTTGGGTCAAAATATGTGAATAGCAATTCTGAGTTGATCAGTCCTTTAATTTTTTCAAAAGCTTGTTGACAATCTAATGGTCAGGGCCATTTTGTATCTTTTGTTAGCAGTTTATTAAGTGGTGACTTAATTTGATGCAGAGAAGGTAGAAAACGTCCATAGTGGCTAACTAGTCCGAGAAATGAGCGTAAGCTGCTTACGTCTGATGGGGGTGGCATGCATTGAATAGCTGCCACATTAGCCGGATCTGGACGACGGCCATGGCGATCAAAAATAAAACCAAAATATTTTATTTCCTGTAAATAAAAATGACACTTTTCAGGTCGGAGCTGAAAAACAAAATCTTGAATGCGTGTCAGAACTTTGTCTACACGTTCTGACAACTCCTCTTTTGATCGCCCGACAACAATGATGCCATCTATGTATGCTGCTGCACCCTCTACTCCTGTTAGCATAGTGTCCATGATTTGTTGAAAAGAAACTGGGGTTGTTTTTACTCTAAACGGTAATCGTCGATATTGGAATAAGCCACGATGGGCGTTTATCGTCAGTAGTTCTCTGGAGGTTGCAGAGACCTCGACTTCTAAGTAGGCCTCTGTGAGGTCTAGTTTGGCAAAACAGGTGCCACCATTGAGTATGGTGAAGATATCTTCTGGAACTGGTAGTGGATATTGATGATCTTCCAGTGCTGCGTTGAGGCCAGTTGAGAAATCGGCACACAACCGAATTGAGCCATCAGCTTTATTTACTACCACAATGGGTGCTGCCCACTGTGAGTATGTAACTGGTGTGATGACCTTCCTTTCTTCTAGGCGTTTCAGTTCCTTGTCCACCAGTGGTAGTGCTGCGTATGGTACGGGAGTTTGGGGCGGAACATAGGTTTAGTGGAAGGTTTAAGTGTCAGTGTGGCTTCAGCTTGATTGTAGCATCCAAGGTTGCTAGTGAAAACTGGAGAAAACCGCTTGAGTATATCTTCAGTCAGGTCCTTAATGGCACTCTGGGTCAGTGCTTTTGATACTGTATTGCAAACAAAATTGAGTGGGATGTCAAGACGACCCAGTGGCTCAATAAAATCAAGTCCCAAAAGGTTGTGCTGGGAGTTCGAAATATATATAATCCCAGATGCTGTCTTCTCTTCAATCTTGATTGTTGCTGGCAGTTCGCCTGTAATATAGACACAATCCCCAGAAGCACTCCGTGCTACATGTTTTGTAGATGTAAGCTAAAGTCTGTCTATACTTTTCCACAGTTTCTTGGAACTAAGGGTTATGTCCGATGCTGTGTCGATTTGTAACCGAACCGGATAGTTGTTCAGTTCCACCGACACATATTTGGGGTTCGACTTGGAGTTGGGAAGGAATGTTGCTACCAGACTGTTTGCTTGTGTTTTATGTCTGTTTTTGTTTTGTGATCGCTTGTGCGTAGTTTTGCGCCCTGGTGGTGTGCAAAATTATTCTTTGTGACCTTGCCGGTTGCATTCGCGGCAGCGGTGAGTTTTGAAGGGGTATTTCCAAGCAAAATGCCAGCCACCACAATTCCAGCAAGCAGATGGCATTTTCATAAACATTTTTCTTTTAATGGAAGACTGCTTTGTTTGACGAAATTTTTGATAGCCTGTGTTATATTCCTTTATGGATGTGTTTGAGTATGCTTGTTGGAATATTAGATCTTGTGTTTACATATTCCAGTTGCATTTAAAGTCACGTGTTGTGAACAGCATTACTAATTTAGGACCTGCGTCTGCTATTCGGTAACTTTTATCGTCATGTATATGTCAACACAAGATAATAATTGTCTTCGATGTTGGGTGTCTATATATTAACATCCCTGCAACGACTCTGAAGATGACTCATGTGAGCCGAAAGTTTAGAACCACCGTAATAAGAAAATATGCAACTGTTGGACAATCTTTGTCCTTATTTTCACCAGAAATTGAAGCCAAAATACGATGTTTAGAATGTCTCATGATTACCATAATAGACAATCATGAATGACAGATCCAAACAGATTGAGATAGATCGATAGATAGTAACAAACACACACAGATACATACATATATATATATATATATATATATATATATATATATATATAGATAGATAGATAGATAGATAGATACGAACAGACTGATCTTGAAAGATATGAACAGACTGATATATATATATATATATATATATATATATCGATAGATAGATACGAATACACTGAAATGTGTGTATATATGTAGATAGATAGATTACATTAAACGCTATATATATATATATATATATATATATATATATAATCGTTTCACCCCAAGCAAGACAGGATCACCGCGGGTGCGCAGGTGATTACAATGAAAGAAAAAGAAAGAAAACAAATAACTAGAAAACAAGGTACGAGGTAAGATTGGAAATCAAGTAGACCGAAAATGACAATTGACTTTTCATTAAACATTTATAGATTGTAGCTATCAGGAAAGCAAATTTACGGAAGGTTTTTCCACAGTTGCGAGATAGCATGCTGCTAGTGTAGAATTGGCGGTTACATTTGACTGTTTTGACCAAAAAGTGGTGTGACATAGAAGGCAATCTATTAGCACGAGGAAGTTCATGCCTTTGTGACAACAGGGAAGTAAGCTTATCAGAGCAAATTCTGAAAATATTTGTAGAAAAGACAGAGGGAAGCCACATCCTGAAGTCTAGCTGCTAAATCTGCATCGATTATGTTGCAGATCCTACTATGGATTTTGTCGAGAACCTCGGGATAAATAGCTGCAGTACCCGACCAGATATGACAACAAACGAATGCACGGACGAATGGTAGTAGATTTACAAATGTGCAAGATGGATTCTGACGAGAAAAAGTTTCTGTTTGGACACAGATTGTCAACCTTCTTAGCGGTAGATGTAGCTATTAATTCGATGTAGTCGTTCCACTTGTCGGTTGAGAGAGTAAAGCCAAGGAGTTGCAGTGAGTTGCTTTCTAGGAGCCTAGAGTCATCCATTCTGATAGAAACCAGGAAAATTTGTATGCGGTAGTTAATAAAGAGTAGCTTCGTTTTGGTGGGACTAAAATTTAAGTGCCATTTCTTAAGTCAATCAAGCACAGATTGGTGTTCCTTTCTATGAGCTTTGTCAGCCTTGGCAGATTTCTTACTGAAACGGAGTAAATGATGGTGTTATCTGCATAGATACCTACTTGGGAAGGTCATTGATGAAGATCAGAAGAAGCGTAGGTCTTAGGACAGAACCTTGGAAAATCCTGAGTTCGTATGAAAGGATCTGGAAGCATTCCCGTTCAAAACAACTTTCATTGGATTAAATCGAACAGTATTCCAGAAATATCGTAACCCCGTAGTTTGCGCAATTATCCAGCATACCAAATCCTGTCAAATGCTTTAGAGATATCCAGAGCAACAGTTCGAGCTTTGACGTTCTTGTCAAGAGTCTGGTATATATATTCAGTAATTTACGTTAGCACACCAGCGGTAGACCTGGTGAAACGGAAGCCATAATGTTTGTCAGAGAATAGGTTGAGGGATGTGAGATGATGAGTCAATTCAGTATTGATTATAACTCGAACATCTTGCTAAAAGCGGTAAGAGGCTGATACAGCGATAATTAGATGGGTCAGAGACCTGCCCAGAGTTTTTATAAATAAAAACTACAGAAGAGATCATGTAACAAGCAGAAATACAGGAAGCAGCGAGTGAGTAGTTGTAGAGTTTGGAGAGTACAGGAAAGTGTTCAGCTTAGAAATTATGTTAGAGACTGTAGACGGGGTTATATATACATCACTTAGTTCAGCTTCAGTTCTACGTGAAAAGTCGGGCGTGGTTACTTTAGAGGAGCCAAGTGTGAAGTTGAATAAAAATTTGTCTGAAGAGGATGCGAGGACCTCAAATTGATTAAACAGAGGAAGGATCGAAGGTTTATTGTTGTTTAGCACACTTTTGCATAGACACCAGTAGTTGCTTCATTCCATCAGCAAACAACAACTTAGCATCATTTGGGACACGCTTGCATTCATTACGAGCGGAGACAAAAATGGTACCTATTGTAGTCGGACGTGTCGCTCCGGTAAAGCTGGAAGAAGTGATTCTAGTGGGCAATGGCGACCGATCAAGCAGGAGAGCACCAAGGAGACGAATGAGTTTTAAAACAAAATTTCCTGGCTGTGATGAAATCATCACTGCCGACGTTCGCCCAGGAGGACTTCTCAGAGGTACAGTCTTCGACAGTGAGACTAAAATTTTGTTCCAAAGGAAGTCGTGATACGAGTTCCAGTCCTCTCCTTTGTACTAGTAAGATATTATACTGGCAGCAGGTTCCTGTGTAACCCTATTTTCAGATGGCTGGTATTAACTTTATTTAATTTCCAAGATGAGAAGAGATTTCTCTAAAATTTGAGAATACAATTATTTTTATCAGTAATAGTAGCCGAAAGGTTAACAAGTGAAAACCAGGTAGAAGTTACTGTGTACGAAATTATTTTTTACGCGAATTCATTAACGTGATTCCAGACAAAATATCTGTCAATGGGTTTTGATGATGTGTGACTCTAGGTCGAAATGAGGCCTTCACAATTTCCTGTGTACTGGGATACTGGGACAGTTGATAAAAGCTGGCAGACAATAAGAGGAGGTGTGAAGTCGAAATGAATAAATGTAATTGTTTTCATTTCGGGATGGTGGGGGTTATACAGTGAGGAAAATGAAAACCCTACACCCCTTCTTTCTCATACCGGTCTGAGTGCCGTTTAATAAAGTCAGGGTGCAAGACGAATTTAGTGAGTCGGGCACCCGGGTTTTGGAGAGACAGGTTGGGAAGAGGTTTGAATAATACGGTCAGCCTGAAAAACTCGCCTGTTGCTAGAAATAAAAGAAAGAAGAAGGGAGAGAGAAATATTCCAAATTCACCCAACTGATTGTCCCGTAGAAATAATATAACACGAATATTTTACTGAAAACCAGCCACTGATGTTTCTTCTCTGTCATTTATTTTGAGTTGCTTGTAATCTTGTAATTATTCGATATATATAAATATATATAAATCTACACCGTGTCGTTGCGGACCTGAATCTGGTTTTTATCATATACCAATCCCTCGCAAGTTTGATCCGTTCTCATTAAGTGGTAATAAGCGGTCCTGCTGTGGCTACTATGAGATCAACATCACAACGTTGGCAGAATTGGCCAAAGGTCAAGGAGATTGACTCGACGTGCTAGGAGTAGTGTTATACCTGAAGGAGGGTGAGTTGAAATATATATTAACGGAAACCACAGCATGATCAGAGTTGCCAAGAAAGCAGAGATTCATAGAACGGCAAGAGTCAGGGATAGAATTAAATTAGATCTAGAAGTGAAGTACGTGTTTTCGGGTTACTTGGGAAATGCGTTGGAAATCCATCACTTGAGAGACTGGGTGATTAAGAGTTCAGGTTATGGACGCCAGCAAGATCAGTGAACGAATTTTCCAGTCACGTGGCACGATGTGCATTGAGGTTACCGAACACAAATATGTTAGTGAACGGGTGAGATAAATTTGCATTGTCTGTAGATACAAAGAGATAGCTAGATACGAAGAGACTGAGATAGATAGATAGATAGATAGATAGATAGATAGATAGATAGATAGATAGATAGATAGATAGATAGCTGTTAATTTCTTGATAGCCTTTTATCTTATCAAGAGTTACGTAACATGGCGTTGACCATTTTCTCAATATTACTCGATTACTTTAACTTTTATGAATTGCAATCCCATGAATATAAATTATAAAGCATCACGAATATATTGGTTATTAGAGGCTAAATTCTGGTTGCAACCCTGTGTATTTTCACTTGTCAAATTGTTGGCTTTGAAAGGTATTTTTCCCATCGCATTTGATTAATAAATAAACCCTTTTGTCGTAAACTAACTTTTGACAGCAGGGTTAATATGTTTCGCATGATTGTAATAAAACTGGCATACATCAATATTTCAATCGATTATGCGAATAGCTGATGTAGGTATTTGAGTAGAAAAACATATATACGCAGTTATTTATGGAATGCCTGCCATATATTGGTAGTTAGCAATCTAACCAGTCAAACGCTGACAATGGGAACAAGAGCCCTAGAGTGGGATCAACTATTGCTGCTTTGTAAGACACCACTGACTTAAAATCAAGGCACCTGTAGGCTTGCTTCGTGGACTGACTGTGGCCAGAGACCAGTGTTCTATATTATTATATAATAAAAAACAGTTCTTTTTACTAAATAAAAAAAATGGCAACTATTTTTGTTAGAGAAAATGTTACAGTTATTTCACCCAAATAAAAGTTACAATTATTTTTATTGGAGGAGAAATAAATTTATTCCTTAGAAAAGCAGCAAATATTTTTATTAAAGAAAATATCAAATACTCACCCTCAAGAAATGTTGCAATTATTTACTTCAATTATATTTATTTCACTTCAGTTGAATATTAGTTCTACAAATAAAGGAGAAAAGCATATTTCTCTAAACACCAAAATTATCTTTCTTAATGTAAAGCGACAATTACTTCTACTAAATAAAACGAGATAATTATTTCTCTTAAAAATACGTGACATTCCCGTCCGTTAAAGAAAATTCGCGATTATGTTTACGTATAGAGAAAATTTACTTCTACTAAAATGACAACTAATTTCACTTAAAGAAATATTTTTGCATTTCTTATGAAGACAAAGAAACAATTAATTATTTTAAAATGAAAAAAAACATTAGATTTATCTTAAAGAAAACAGGAATTTTTTTTCAATTCTTACTGACAGCATTTTATATTACTCTTGGAAAGGTAAGAATTATATCTCTTGAAGAAAAAACAGTTAATTTTCCTCTTAAAGGAAAAAGAAAATTATTTATCTTTAAGAAAACTCATACATTCATAATAAACTAAAACTGGTAACATTAATTATATTTGAAGAAAAGTTAAAATAATTTCATTCAAAATTAGGATAATTTATACAGAAGAAAGTGTTCATTGGGAAAACTAAAGCCACCATACTTTCTCATAGAATAAAAAGTGGTTTCTATTCTAATTTCTCTTAAAGAAAATAAATATTTATTTTAAACACAATTGACAATGATTTCTCTTGAATAATGAAGACATTAATTCATCTTAATGAAATGAGTCATATATCTTTAAAGTGAAGTGATACTTTTTTTCACTTAAAGTTACATTTTATCTTTTTTAGGAGAGTGCAAATTATTTCTACTAAAAAATGAAACAATTTTTTAGAAAGTGATATTTATATTAATTACAGTGACAGTTATATATCTGAAAGAAAAACTCTCATTTTTTTCTAAAATAGAATATACATGTATTTCTCTTATAGATAAGATATTATTTATCCAAAATAATAGGTAGTATTTGTATTAATGAAAAACAAAAAAAATACTACTTTTATATGCCGTGTTTCTTCTAGGGGATCATGACTTTCCACATCTTCCTGCCCCTTATAGCTCTTTATAAGTTTTGCCTTTTTGTTATTTCTCCCAAACCCTGTTCTACCATTCATTTACTCAGGCTCATCAAGTATGTTACGCACTGTATTTCTTTGTCCTTTTTCTCACAATCTGTCCCGCGAGTATCAGATTTTCCAAGTCCTCCTTCTTCTTTACGTGCTCCAATAATTTCAACTACCTCTTCCTTATGTTAAGTATAAGTTTCCTTTGTGTTTCCATTTTCCAAAACCTCATCGTTCTTTACTTTAAAAAATATCGTTTTTCTTTTTTAATTTATCATGTTCTTTCAGAATGTTGTCAATCATGACTCTCTACAACATCCTATTTTTTTTGTTCTAACATTTGACCATTACCATCTTTGCTTGTTCTTTGTTTGTTCTACTTCCATCACGTAGGTTGTCAGCCTCACAAGATCTGCAAGGCAAGTCAAGCCCTGGACAGACAGAGCTCGTGTTCTGAATCAATACAATATCCAGCATTTCACCAAGCTCACGATACGCAAAACAGTTTACCTCACCAGCCTTCTTTATGGATGTGAGACTTGAACGCTGTATAGAAGTTACATTAAACCGTTAGAGCACTTTCACATGCAAAAGCAGTATTAGAAGCACCTAGTTATTCAGATCAGTTTATTTGTCCCCATTGCGTACACGTTGCAGCATTAGACTCTACAGTCAAGTTTGCGTTCACCCCTGCACATAGATGTTATTGTCGAACCCAACAGAGCACCACTATAGTGAAAGAAAATTAAAATGCTCTAGTCTATCAAGTGAAAATCATTCAAAATTCTGACTGATTTGAACAGAGTTCTGGAAACAGTGAGAAATATACAACTTTTTGGGACGCTAAAAGCCCAGATGAAACAATAGAACACATTTAATACATCGATAAGCTTCATCTTCTAAGTCAGTTATTCTTGGCTGGGTGCTCCCTATATATACAGATATGAACCTCAGATACGACCTCGCCTTCCCAGAATAAACAATTGCCGATCGTCCATGGATGTAGTGGCCAACTGAATTAAAGGTTAAAAAGGATGTTTAGTAGTAATTATGCTTATCATTTTCAGAGTCAATTAACTAAATTGGATTTGTGAAATTTGTGCCCGGACGCTAAATTTACTTCCGATGAATATCCTCATCAAGACGCCAAAGGAAGAAACGTTCGTTATCTGATTTTGATTGAAAGAGATAACTTTTAATTTTTTCATTTATTTTATTATTTTGAGCAGAAAAGCAATTTGCAATAGTTGTAGTTTTTTTTCTTTCTTCAGTACAAAGCTTGTATTGACAAAAAATCCTACATAAGGGCGGAAACATCGACTATCATGCGTGTTCGTTTGTAATTATATCATCATTTTTTAAAAATTACCTTCAGCAGAGCCTACATATACTTTGCTTTCTCCATTTATATCTTGTACTTCTGCTTTGTAAATAACGCCTTCAAACGTAAAAATAAATGTTCAATTAGTTATATATATGCAAAGAAAATCTTTTGATACTGGACTTCTTCGTGAGGTTTTTAAATTTAGAAACAGAGCAGCTGGACCAGACGGCATAGTCATAGAGCTGCTGATAGCCCTGGAAGAATTAGAGAAAATTAATGAAATAATAAATGAAATTTATAATAGTGGGGTAATACCAGATGACCTCAGCAAGTCTATCTTCATAGCACTACCTAAGAAGCCAGGGGCAAATGAGTGCGAACTCCACAGAACCAACAGTTTAATGAGCCATATAACAAAACTGATCGTCAGAATCCTGATGAATAGAGCGATAAGCAAAATTAAGCCAAAGATAGGACAAGAACAGTGTGGTTTCGTTAAAGACACAGGAACATGGAATGTCATATTTATGATTAGAATGCTCTCTGAAAGAGCAATACAAATGAAGAAGGATTTATACCTGTGCTTTATTGATTATGCAAAGGTGTTTGACAAAATATGCCACAAAGAATTGATGGAGATGCTCGGCAGCCTGGACATATTTGGGAAAGACTTGAGGGTAATCAAGAATCTTTACTGACAGAAAAAACCGCTTGCGTACGGACAGGTAATGAATTGAGTAGATATACAAAGATAGAAAGGGGCATAAGACAAGGATGTGTCTTTTCACCGGATCTGTTCAACTTGTACAGCGAGAATATTTTGAGGCCCCTAGGAGTTATGCCTGGATTCGTAATCGGAGGCCACAATTTAAACAAACTAAGATATGCAGATGATACAATGCTGATAGCAGACACAAAAAGGAAACTACAAGACCTCTTACAGAAGATAGCTGAAGAAAGTAACAAGAAAGGACTAGAAATAAACTGCAAGAAAACCGAATGCATGGCCATCAGTAAAAAGGGCAACCCAATATGCCAAATACAGGCCGGAGATACTAGAATCAAGTAGGTACAAAAATTTAAATACCTGGAAAGTGTTATAACAGAAGACGGAAAGTGCGAGACAGAGATCCGAAGGCGAATTGGCATGGCGAAGGAAGCATTCCAGAAGTTGAGTAAGATATTAAGAAACAGGACAATTTCGCTAGAAACAAGGAAGAGAGTACTGGATTGCTACGTGCTGTCCGTCCTTCAATATGGCAGTGAATGCTGGACAATATAATCAAAGATGAAGCAAACACTTGAAGCAACTGAAATGTGGTTCTACAGAAGGATTCTGTGAATATCATGGATCGAGCATGTGGTGAGGTCTTGAACAATGATGAGGGCTTAAAAATGATGGAAACAAAACGGAAATTAATAATGAGTATCAGGAAGAGACAGCTGAAGTTCCTGGGACATGCAATGAGGAAGGAGGGCTTGAAGAATCTGATACTAACAGGCCAGATAGAGGGAAAAAGAGACAGGGGAAAGCAACGGATAACATATTTAAAGGATCTATTCAGGTGGATGATGGAGCGAGGGTTGCATGGTGAAACAGGAGAAGGCGTGCTCAGAGCCACCAGGGATAGGGAAACGTGGAAAGCCATGATCGCCTACGTCCTGAAGGGACAGGGCACATAGAAGAAGAATTCAAGCAGTAAACAAAGTGGTAGTAGCACCTGTTAGGACCCCAACTATGGGAAAATAGAGATCCCCTAAACAAATAAAAATACAAGGAAAGTATAACAATACCTTGTTACAAAAAATATTACCAACCATACATTTTTATAGTGAAATATTCAGCATTACATTTTTATAGCCAAATAACCAATACATTTTTAGTAGAATTACCAACAATGCATTTTTTAATAAAATGACCAACAATACAATTTTGTATAAAAATGACAATGTATTGTCATTTTGCTATAACAGTGTATTCATTTTTATAGCAAAATGATACTTAATACATTTTATAGTAAAGTTGAAGACATGGCGTACATTGTCAAAAAAGATTTAAATTTAAAAGAATGTTATGATTAATCTCACTCCTTGGAAGAAATAAGTTTTCACTCTTCTTTTGATTTTGTAATTATAATTGTGAAATGATGTTTCTCTCTTAAATTATAAGGTTTGAATTTTCATATTGAGGTTTCGGCATTGAATAACCTTTACGGATGATTTAGTTGGTAAACAAAAACAATCAACCAGGAAACAAAAAATCATGTAAATACACTTAGGTGTGGTAGATGTCATAAAGCAACTCGTTTTTTTTTTGTTTTGTTTTTTGTTTTTGTTTTTTGTTTTACAGAATCCTTGCGGGAAAGTCAACGTCTTTCTGAAAAGGGATTCTACTAGTTAATATAAATTAAATTAACCGACCTAGAACGATAACATGTTAGTCTCCTTTTCGAAGTTCTCCCACTGGAAGCTAGAAAACTTATCCTAGTGTTCTTTTCAACTTTCGAAGCAGTCTGTTCGACAAAGCAATGGTTATTAGGGGAAAAGAGGTCAACGTGAAACTTTCTCCTTACAACTGGAAAATGGGGGAAATAAAGTCTTAGTTGTAAAGGTCTGAGCTGAAGGAACTAAAGAATAGAGCTCGTCTGAATATTTGCGACGGAAATCATTATAGAGTGTGTTGTGGAAAACACAACCGGTAACACTTTTGAATTGTCTAGACGCTTAAATAAAGAACTCCAGTGAGTCTAAAAAAACACTGACGTCAGACTTCATAGTATTTCTTAGAGACGTCACGACGAATGCCTAAGCAAGACTTTATATTATCATCGTAGAAAAAGACATATTAGTAGTGACGAGGATAGAAACTCATAACTTGAGTTACGAAGATAACGAAATTCATACTTGGTTAGAAAATAGAAAAAAATTGATTGCTTCGGTGCATAGGATATCAGTGACGACAATCTTGAACCACGTTGGTTTAAATATCTTTCGTTGTGTTTAGAAAAATACAAGAAAAAACAATCTTCAAATATGGAATAAATACTAGCTTAGTTTGTAGTAATCCAACAACGACCACAGGAACCAAAGCAGCAGCAGCAGCAGTTGTTGGAATTCAAGAAACAACAACAAAGTTGATGAAAATAATTCTGAAGAAAGCAAACACTTCCACAGCTTCTTTTGGAATAATTGCCATGTCGAAATTTACAAACAATATGGAAATTTACACGTAAATCACAAATGTCATATCGGAATATTAAAATAATCCGGATAATAGACTTACTTTTTCTGGGTATTTTCGAAGATATGAACAAATTTTCAGAGAAGAATGCAACAACTGGGAAAAGGAAAGAAAAATGAAACTTTTGTTTAGAAAGTTAGCACCAGTATAACACGAAAAATAGTGTAATTTCATACTAACGAAATAATAGGAGAGCTTTGTTCAGAAGAAACAATAAATATTTCGACAAATTTTTTATTCAACACTCGTTGTAAATTTATGAGTCTGACAAAAAGAAAACAGTGATTTTGTCACATTTGTTAGAATCGTTAACAAGAAATATGAAAGATTCAGACTAAACGAACTGCGGATATTTTTAAGGATTCATTTTCGTACAGAGTACAGAGAAATACGGGAAATATTTCTAACAAAACTTGAAAAGAATAACAAACTTACACTACAGGAAATATCGGACGAATGTCAGGGAATCCTAAATTTTTGACGCGATGCGGAAGAAAGTTAAGAAAAAGAATGTGCTTACGTAGAAGTGAAAGAAAAATACACAAAACAGAATTATAAATCCATGTTTCAGATGTGGAACTTTACATCTCGGGAACGACTTTCCCTTTAAGAATTCGAAATGCTACAACTGTGTTAAACTAGGATGTGTAAAGTTACATTGTAACACTAAACGAGGAAAAAATTCTCACAGTAAAAAAATTGTACGCCAGATTGCAACGGATAAAATAATCACAGAAAACAAAACAAAACATTATGAAAATGAAAATAAATAATGTGGGTGTGAAAATGCTACTAGACACTGGTAGTGATACCACAATAATGAAGACACATGGAAAGAAATTGGAAAGCTTATATTAAAAAGAACATCGAAAGTCGCGAGTGATAAATTATCAAATGTCGCAAGTAAGAAATTATTTTCTATTGGTGAAATGACTTCTGAATGACTTATGTGTTAAAAAATACTATGAACTTAGACTGGATGGAATTATTTGAGCTTTGAGATTTGCCTGTAACCTTTACTCCAAAAACGTAAGGGACAAGCAAACAAATAAAACAAAAACAGAGTGAAAATTGAAAGGAAGAATTGAAAAAAATGTTTTCCAGATGTTCTGTCGGGTGAGTTTTGTCGGTGTTCCAAATTCAATGCAAAATTTCAAGTAAAAATATGTTCCACGGAAGTATTTTAACCGAAACAAAGTATAACATTCGCAGCATTGAATCAAGTCAATGGAGAATTAGATAGAATCATCATTCAAAATGGGAAGCACCAGCAATGTATGTAAAGAAAAATAATAATAAAATTCGTGTTTGTGCTGGTTTTTCGACAGGGTTAAGAATCACATAATTACTTGTTAGCAAGTTTTGCAAAGTTAAACAGTGTAAAAAAAATCCAAAGCTGGATCTTTGTGAAGCATATTTACAAATACAGTTTGAAGAAGAATGTTCAGAGTTAACAACTATAAATACACACAAGGGATTGTATAAGTTCAACTGACATTGTTTTGCTGACATTCCAGCTATGTTTCAACAAGCTATGGATACCATACTTGCTGATTGTGATTTCGCAGTGGCTTATCTGGATGATATATTAATAAAAGTCTATCTAAGGAACAATATATTGGGCATATGTAAACAGTTTTTGAAAAAATACGAGAGTACGGATACAAACTCAGTGAGGAAAAGTATGGATTGTTTTAGCCTAAAATTAAGTAAATACCTAGGACAAACCATTAACAAAAATGGTCATCAACCAGATCCATCGAGGGCAAGTGCAATTAAGAATATACCTTCCCCGACAAGCGTTACAAGGTTACAAGTATTCCTGGGACTAGTAAATTCTATCAAAATTTATTTACCTAATATGCAGAAATTGAGAGTTCCACGGAACGATCTACTTAAAAAGAATGTAAGGTAGAACTTGACTGAAGGAGTTCAAAATATTAAAAAAAATATTAACGTCAGACTTATCATTAGCGCACTTTGATTCAAAACCAGAAATCGCAGTGGCTTCAGATGCTAGTGATTATGGAATAAAGGCAGTAAATTTACATAAATATAATGACGAGAAGCAGTCGCGCAAACTTGGCATTCGGTACTACCAGCAGAGAAAACTATAGCCTGATCGAAAAAAAAAAAAGACTTTAGCAATATTTGCAGTGAAAAAATTTCACGAATTTATACACAAAATAACTTTTTGGTTGCAGACAGACCACATATCTTTATTATCTATTTATACTTCGAAAAACGTAATTCTTAAACATACAGCAGATAGATTAAAACATTCAATTACGATTTCAGGATGGAATACGAATCGTCCAAAAAGTTAGGACATGCGGATGGGTTATCAAGGTTGATACAAAAAATACCGAACTGTTTAAGGACACTACCACTGAAACATTAAAAAGTGAAATTGAAATTGAAAATATATTATTCAATCTAGTATGCGAACTACCAGTTACCCTGGAATAAATAAAGGAAAAAGAAGAGCAAGACACGTTTATTGCGGAAAAAAAAAAACAACTAAAAGAAAATAAGAAAGAACGCAATCTAGATTTAATTGCTTACTCGCCATATGACGGAAGAGTTGTAATAACTAGCATATTACAAAAGCAAATATTAAATGAATTTCATAGTGGACATCCTGGAATTTCAAGGGTGAACTCTCTTATGAGAAGCTTTGTATACTGAACCGAAATGGATCGAGATTGTGTTCTATGCAGCAAAATTACCTACTACGAAAATAGAAAACAGAACTTCACTAATAACAGATATACTGTGGTCAAGACTGCATAAAGATTTTGAAAGTCTAATAAATGGATCACATTATCTTGGATAGGCTTTACTATGTGGCCGGAAATCTGTAACTGTAAAAACTTTTCTTCCGTGACAGTCAATTTTTACACAAGCTGTTTGCAAGATATGGCATTCAAGATATCATAGTGTCGGATGACAGTACACAATTTACTGCTCACGAATTCGATAATTTTCGTAATTTTCACTGAACATATTACGACCCCGCGGTTTCGCCCAAGGTCAAGATAAACGATTTGCGTGCACTTTCAAGAGAGCCTTATAAAAAGAAAATCATGAAAAAGTGAACGAAATTTGAGTGTTCATCGGATAACACTAAATGCCAATACACTGTCGGCATGTCACCGGCATAATTAATGTTTGCAAGAAAAAAATCGGTGTTTGACAAGTTGTTATCAAGTCAAAAAAATAAGAACGTATAACAAAAAGGACACTAAATTTTTCAAGATTGACGAAATAGTGTTTTTTCAGAGTGTACAAAGATGGAAACGAAATCTAGGAAGATGAAAAAGAAATGTGGGAAGACGGTGTAATAATGTAAAATGCATTGTAAAAAAAAGAATTGTAACATAAAAGACAAATAAAAAAAAAGTTTATAAAAAAAATCCTGAAACAATGGAAAAATTTATAAAAGTACTGTATGATGCTTCTGGTGTACCAGCACCCCAAGAATTCGCTGAATATACACGTACAATTTCCAGAAAAAGAAAATGTAAAGAAAAACTAGGGGTTTTAACGAAACGCAAAAGATACAAAATTAAGTACGTTGACGAACTCACCAGAAAGAGGAGTGATCACTAATAAATAAAATTAAATGTCTATTAATAAAATAAATCTCAAAAAGTGAATGTTGCAGAGTAAATACCACATCCCCGGTGATACTAATAAACTATTCTAGATGCTATAATAAAGAACTCCAGTGAGACTAGAAAACCGTTAGAATCTGTCTTCTGAGTATTTTCTTACAGAAGTCACGGCAAGTGCCTAAACAAAACTATATTATAACCATAGAAAACGAGTTATAACAAGAACCAATGAACTTGCAACATTGCCCATGTAGGTAAAAAGCTAATGGGTTAAGAATAAGTCCCCACCCACCACAATATCGCGTAAAAAACCTTGAACTCCGACTGGAATCTTTCTCAACTCTACCGAATTCCTCTGAACTCTGCTCGTGGCCCCCTCGGGGCTCTATTTTTATGCTTGTCCCAAATTCACTGGGGTGGGGGGATGACGAACATGCAAGTCCAATCTCTAGCCAATGAAATCATTTTCGCACACGTCCTTGGGCGCAGCCACCTTTCTCTCTGTTCTTTTTCCTTGGTTCAACTAATGAAGCAGCTTCTATTTTAGTGATATCATTTCTTTTCGGCTTTTTCTTTTTGATGCAGAAAAAATCTAGATTTTATGTTTATAAATCTTTTCCAACTAAATTTTAGATTTTATTTTATTCTCGTGGATTTAACCTTTTGCCCTCATCAAATATTTCCTTTTCTTTGGGACAATCCTTTCTGTCAATTCAAAAGCTACGTTTTGTTTAATCTTTTAGATTTTTGTCTGCGGTGTAACTCAGGCTTGAAAATTTTAATTCCACTTCTCTCCTATAGTCAGAATTTAACTTTTGTTGTCACTTATCAAATATTTCCTTTATTAGTGACATTCCTTCCCGATGATCAAAAATTATATTTTGATTTAAAATTTTTACTTTTATCTGTATCAATTGTATTTCTCCCAGCCCCGCCATTCTCCGCTTGTCAATAATAGCACACGCGGAAAATATTAATTTGTTCATATCTCTCGGCTTTGAATTTTGCGACCTCTTACCTTTCTCTGCCTACACTGAAATATTTTATTACCTGCGTTCATATTAGAACAACAACTTTTTTTTTAGTTGGCTCTTTACGATTTATAAAAATTAATAATACGGACCAACACAATTGCTTCCATCTGATCTGCAACAATTAATAATACCACTAATATAATTACTTCCGTCCGGCCAGGCTAAAAATAGTGTTATACAGTGAAGCGACTCTGAGAGAATTGAAATTCTTACCAGGATTTATTATTGTCGGCCAATATGCAGATAACACAGTGCTATTAGTAGACACAGAAAGGAAACTACAATAAACTCTGGGGAAGGTAACAAACTACAAACAAGATTGATTAGCCCCTCAAAAACAGAACTAGGATTAATATCTAAGAACATACTTAAAAACATAATTGACCACATACAGAAATTTTCCGCTATCACTCTGTGAAAGATTCTGCAGATATTATCAAATGGTTTAAGGACATCCAAAATAAAGATAAGGCAACCTTCATTCAGTTCGACATTATGGATTTCTACCCATCAATGTCAAAAAATCTATTGTTAGATAGTTTAAATTTCGCAAAGAACTTTGTAAATATTACCGATGAAGAATCCAAAATTATATTAGCATCTAGGACATCTGTATTATTCAATAATAATTCTATTTAGATAAAGAGCCACGGTGATAATTTTGATTTCCCAATGGGTGCTTTTAATTGCATCCAAAATGCAGATTTGATATTTTTTTTTTTTTTTTTTTTTTAATCATTTCACCCCGAGCAAGGCAGAAACGCCACTGATGTGCAGGGGGTTACATAAATGTAGAAAGATTAATTAGAAAAGAGTGAGGAGTACAAGCTAGTTAGAAAGGAACAATAGAAAACTGAGAAAGCAGGTGCAATGACAGGTACATGGGCGGAGAGAAAGGGAAGGTTATACAGGGGAGGGGAGAGAGCTAGAGGCCAGTGGTTAGTAGGTGAGTATTAACTTTGCTTTTAAATTTCTGGAGGTCGTAGCCGTCAGGAAAGCAAGAATACGGGAGTGAGTTCCACAGGCGGGAAGTGCGAGAGAGGAAGCTGCTGGAGTAGAATTGTCGTCTGCGTTTGGCTAACCTGACTGTGAATGGGTGGGACCCAGTTGCCAGTCTGGTTGAACGGGTAAACACCTGTTGAGGAGGCATCAGTGACTTAAGCTCATCCGAGCAGAAGCCATGAAGGTATTTATAGAAGAGACAGAGGGAGGCCACATTTCGACGATGGGAAAGTGGCTGCAGACGAGTCGCCAGATCAGAACCTATCACATTACAGACTCTCCTTTGGAGCTTGTCGAGAACACTGAGGAGAACGGCAGGGGCACCTGACCATAAATGGCAGCAGTACTCCATGCACGGACGGATGGTTGACTTGTATATATGCAGGATGGATTCAGGTGGAAAAAACATCCTGGATCGACATAGTGACCCAATCTTCTTAGCAGTAGATTTTGCTATGGATTCAATATAGTGCTTCCATTTGAGGTCTGAGGACAGGGTAAGTCCGAGGAGGCGTAGTGTATTACTCTCCGGGAGAATCATCTGGTCCATGCTTATGGGAGGCAGAAGAGGTTGCCTGTAATGGTTGACAGACAACAGCTTGGTCTTCGAGGAATTGAAGTTGACAAGCCACTTCTTGCCCCAGTTCACCACAGAGTGTAGATCCCGCTCAAGGTCAGCAGCGAGGATGAATCTATATCATAAACACTCTTAGTAGGATAGTGGACTCCAAGCAAATAGGTCTATACAGAGATGACGGACTCATCATTATCTCTAACAGTAATGGTCCACTATCATCTCGGATAGAAAAGAAAGTTATTAGGGCCCTTAAATGACTTGGATTTAAAATAGAGATTTCCTCCAATTTAAAAATAGTCAACTTCTTTGGTATTACTTTAAATTTGTTGAACAACATATTTAAACCCTACCAAAAAAAATAATGAAAGCCCAACCTACTTAAATGTTTACTCCGACCACCCCCAACATAAAATTAAACAAATCCCTACCATCGTAAATACTAGGATTAACAAACTATCATCAAATAGAAAAATACTTAATGAAAATAAGACACATTACAACATCGCCTTAAAAAAGTGGCTTCAAACAGGAGTTGCATCACATAAAACCCCTCGAAATTGCCGGAACAAATAAACCTAGAAATAGAAAAAGAAGAGTGCTATGGTTTAACCCCACTTTCTGTAAATTATCTAATATTAATATCGGACAATACTTTCTGAAACTAGTTGACAAACACTTTAAGCAGAACAGCCCACTAAGGAAGATCTTCAATAGGAAGACATTAAAAATTAGTTATTCCTGCACTAGCAATATTAATAACATCATCAATTCACACAATAACAGGTAAATTTTATAACAATCAAAAGACAGATAATACAACCCTCTGTAACTGTAGAGTTAAAAACAAATTCCCAGTTAGAGGTATATGTAGATCCGAAGTGGTAATATACCAAGCAACCATCTATCCTAGAGAAGACAATAGCGAGAAAAAATTATATATAGGAATTTCCTCCGGACCATGAAAACACCGCCTGTATAATCATAATCAATCATTTTCTAAACCCCACCTAAAATATCAGACCGCTCTCTCTAAACATTTCTGGAAATTAAAAAATAGAAATCTTTTCACTCAGATTGAATGGAAGATTGTAGGGAAATCTCAATCCCCTAACAGCTTCAGAAGTAGATGCAATTTGTGCTTAGACGAAAAGATTAAAATTATCAAATTCAGAGAATCTAGCCAATTATTAAATCAAAGAAATTAAATAATTTTCAAATGCCGCCATAAAAATGAATTTAAACTGTCTAACACATAAAATCTTAGAATTACCCCATTCCGACACACTTGCCAGTTTTTTCGTATTTTGTGTGAATCATTCGTTGGAGGATTTTACGGACCGAAGAAGTGAGGACAGAGATCTGTAAAGATTTGTTCTTTGAGTTATTCACTCGCTGCCGGGCAACTAGTATACACGTGTTGACTAACTCGCCTATATTGTGAAAAAATGTTTAAATTTTATTTTTGACTTCAGAAATTTAATTAAATCAACTTTCTGTGTTACCTCCTCGTGGTAAGTTCACCCGGAATCAGTCTGTCTTTTCTGTAATTTTTAATTTAATTGAATTTAATTTTTAATTATTTATTTTTTAAATTTGTGGTTTTTTGTTGAATTTTTATTTTATTTGTTTTGTCACTAACCTAAGTAGTTCGTGTAAATTATTTTGCAATTGAAGGTTAGTTTTGGCTTATACTAAGTTAAAACTTAGTAAATTTCAGTTACCTTTTTCTTTTTCTCTTTTTTTTTAATTGGAGTAGATAGTTCCTACTATCGCCCGGTCTCACACTCCACCCCCTTCTTTTGATCAAGAGTAGAGGTGATCGCCTTGTTTCTTGTTCAGGAAAGGGTTTCCGGTTCATCCCCCTTCTTCGGTCTTAGTGTTAGTTCAGCTGGAAGCTGCTTGCAGTTACGGAGTATGGTGGCAACGTCTTTACATTCTGAGGGTACCGGGTTGGCAGTTTCCTGGTTGCTGCTTCCGACTGTTAGTTAGGAGCCCGAACTCATGCGTAGCGTCTTGAGAGGCTGCTCTGATTAACAGTTGAATAATACCGGGGTTCTTGTAGTGCCATATCGCGCATGGACCGGCGTCCTTGCATGAACGTTCGGTGGGCAACCCCGAGGCCACATTATGTAGTAGGCCACGCCAGTCTCCATCCTTCACATGCTGCAAACAAGTGACCGACTGACTCTATTCTAAGACCTTTCCTTAACTGAATCACTATAGAAAAAAGCAAACATAATAGCAAAGCTAAACCAGCTAGTCTGAAAACGCCCAAACCCGTCTGCATCTCTTACACTAACATACGTGGTATCCGCACTAACTTCCTCAGCGTTGATTCATTCCTTCACACTAACTCACCTGATATCTTGGCCCTATGTGAAACTAACCTTAACCCTTCTATCCCCTCTTCTGAGTTTGACGTTCCTGGCTACCTTCCCCTTTTCAGGAAGGACTCCAATGTTCATATGCATGGGCTTGGTGTGTATGTCAGCGAACACCTTCCCCTAGCTAGGGCGACATCCCTTGAATCCCCGGATCATTCTTTCATGTGCTTCCGCCTCTCACTTCTAAGCTCGATTAGCTATCTCTTCTTTCTCTACCGCTCCCCTTCCTCCCCTGACTATTCGTTACTTGACAGTGTCTCTGACAATATTGACAAAGACATTTCTTCCCATCCCTCCGCCCATATATTTGTGTTTGGTGACTTTAACGCCCACCACACCAAGTGACTGGAGAACTCTGTCACCGACCCTGCTGGTGTCCACACCATGAATTTTTCAATAGCCCAATCCCTTACGCAAGTGGTGAACTTCCCCACGCGTTTCTCCGACAACCCTAACAGAAGGGACTCACTGCTAGACCCCTGCTTCACCTCCATCCCAGACTCTTGCACTACCAGACAACTCTGCCCACTTGGTAACTCTGACCACACCGTAGTTTCCGTCAACATTTCATTCCGCTCCCACCCAATCCAAGAAACCCAGACAAGTAGAATATCCTACTGCTACCAAAGAGCAGACTGGGATTCGTTCCGAGACTTCCTCTGTGACGTCCCTTGGAACAACGTTTTTAGTCTTCCCATCAAAGAATGTGCATCCGAGGTCTCCTCCTGTTTTAAAGCTGGCATCGATGCTTTCATCCCTGCTAGGAAATTTCAGCTTAAATCTCATTTGTCTTCATGGTTCCCGCTCGCTTGTTCGGCCGCCATTGCCCAGCGGAATCATTTCTTCCGACTCTATCGTAGGGACGCGTCGGACCAAAACAGACGCCTTTTCGCTTCAGCTCGTAATAAGTGTAAAAAGATAGTTAACGAAGCTAAGATGTTATTTGCTGCCAGAATGAAGCAACGCATAGCATCCTCTAAGTTCGGCACCAAGGACTACTGGAGACTCTGTAAAAGAGTACTTAACAAGAGCAAGTCCACAATACTCCCACTAATAAACAAATTTGAGGTCCTCACCTCTCCAGCGGACAAGGCTGAATGCTTTGCCCGCAGATTCTCGAATAATTCGAGACTGGACTCGTCTGGAGTTTCTACACCCGACTTCCCACCTAGAACTGATGCTCAACTGAATGACGTCCATATTACACCCTCGCTTGTCTCTAAGATAATCTCAAAACTTGACCTTCACAAAGCGAGCGGAGGGGACGGAATACCAATCATAGTCTTAAAGAAATGTGCCCTCGAACTTTCCTCTGTACTTTCTAAGCTCTACAACTCCTGCCTATCTGCTTCCTGCTTTCCTGCCTGTTGGAAATCTTCCTCTGTAGTTTCTATGTTTAAAAACACTGGAGAACCCTCGGACCCTGCAAATTACCGACCTATCAGCCTTCTTCCGATCTTTGGCAAAGTGTTCGAAGCCATTATCAACGCCGAGATCGTTCAGCATCTCACGGCCCACGGGCTCCCCTCAGACAAACAGTATGGCGTCCGCTTCACCAGGTCTACTGCTGATATGCTAACGACCATCACCGAGTACATATATCAGGCACTCGATAGGAATGGTGAAGCCCGAACCGTTGCCTTGGATATCTCTAAAGCGTTCGATAGAGTTTGGCATGCTGGCCTTCTATACAAACTGCGGAGCTATGGTATAGCTGGACAATTGTTTGAACTAATCCAGCCATTCCTATCTAACCGCACATTGAAAATGGTATTAAACGGACATGCCTCCCAGAACTACCATACGAACGCAGGTGTCTCTCAAGGCTCTATCCTAGGTCCTACGCTCTTTCTGATCTACATTAATGATATCCCTGATCCCATAAGATCCCAGGTAGGTATATACGCCTATGACACCACAGTTTATTCTCGCGGGTGACAAAGCTAACCTTGCAGCCGAGCTTGGAAAGGACCTCCAATCCGTAGTGGACTGGGGTAAGAAATGGCTCGTAAATTTTAATGCTTCTAAAACGAAGCTATCAATTAATCATCATAGACAATCGCACCTGCCTCCTATTAGCATGGACCAGGCTTGGCTCCCAGAGAGTAAAACACTACGCCTCCTTGGTCTCACACTCTCAGCGGACCTCAAGTGGAATGACTATATCGAATCTATTGCTAAATCCGCTGCTATGAAAGTCGGTTCTCTGTGCAGGACCCGGAGGTTTTTTTCCGTCTGAATCTATCCTGCACATTTATAAATCTACCATCCGCCCGTGCAATGAATACTGTTGCCATATCTGGTCGGGTGCCCCTGCTATTCTCCTTGGGCTTCTAGACAAGGTACAGCGGAGGGTCTGTAATGTGATCGATACCGACTTAGCAGAGCGTCTGCAGTCTCTCTCTCACCGGCGCGACGTGGCTTCCCTGTGTCTCTTCTATAAATACTTTCACGGCTTCTGCTCCGATGAACTTAGATCACTGGTGCCCCCTAGGTTCGAATTTACACGAGATACTAGATTAGCAACTAGATCCCACCCTTTTACAGTGAATGATAAAATGCAACCGCAACTTCTACTCCAACAGTTTCTTTTCTCGTACTTCCCGACTGTGGAATTCTCTTCCACATGACTGCTTCCCCGACGGCTACAATGTAAGGTCAATAGACACCTCCTAACACACTAACTTCCATTCTTTCAAACACTCTTCCCACCCACCCAACTATCTATCACCCCCCCCCCTTCTGACATTTCCTATATCTAACCACTCTTCCTATTTACCTCCCCCTATGTAGCCCCAAGCACAATAGTGGCAGTGGAATGCCTTGCTTGGGGTGAAATGATTAAAAAAAAATGCAATGAGTTGACATGCCAATATAAATACGCAACGACTTTATATTGTTGGTGTACGAAGTTAAAAATGTCTTGTCTTGATCTGTGTAATGATTTTACTGTAATGACTTCGATATAAATATTTCATGTGTATAATGGTGCACCTAACTGTAAGGTTAGATATGTTTTTCGTGTATATGGGTGCACCTAATTATGTGCATGTTCCCAAGTATAGTTACGAATATATGCGTTATATATATACATTATTGTATGTATTATTTTGTGTAGAGGCGTGCACCTAAGTATAAGTGTATTTCATGTATAAGAGCGGATTTAATTATGTATATGTTTTTCCAGTATGTGATAACACCTGATTATATGTAGGTTGTGTTAATCCTGGATGTAGCCGATTGTGCATTCTTGAACTGATTATACCTTCATGTATTGATCATTCTACTCATATGTGTACAGGTTAATATCAAGATCCGAATGATGTATGCCGGTATATATGAATATATGTGCGTAATGTTTGCTAAGATGTATGAAATGTGAAATATACCACCTCGTTTGGGAGTCAAAAGTAAATGGATAAGTGTACACAGGTGTACATTGTCTTTATAAATAAGGGTATACAAGAAGTTGTTTATATATATATAGATGTGTATACATGTGTGCGAAAATCCGCTCCTCATAAATTTGCGAGTGTGTGAACACAATAATTGTAGGTGGATATAAATAGATGAATGTATGTATGAAGAATACATTTATATGTGCGGGTGCATTTATGAGTAGATATACGTATGGATGTGAGGATGTATGAAAGTATGAAAATATATGCATAATTTGGGAGTATGTGTGAGAACCGTTAGCATATTTACATATATATAACACTATTTATACGCGCGGAAATCCTGTCTTTATAAATATATATGTGAGTACACGAACGCAAGATTCGTATGTGGGCATGAATAAATGTAAGTCTATAGGTATGTATAAGTATAAAGACAGTCACAATTGTATGTACATATGGGGATGTGTGCGGATATGTGTATGTGGATATAAGTTAGTGGGTGGGTTGATTTGTGGGGTTACACATACATACGTATCCATGGAATTAGAAGTAGGCGGTTAATGACTTGGTGGTCAACATCTTCGCGACTGGTCTGGATACCCCAACTGAGCTGACGCCAGTGCCTCTGTCCTGACCCTTTTTTCCTTTTTCCTTTTTCTTATTTTTCTCTTCAGTTAATAGAAATGCTTATTCCGGTAAAAAATTTTGGTACTAAATGGAACCAAATGGAACAATAGCTTATTGAAATGAATTATAATTTATAACCAATTTAAATGACGTGTTTATAAATATCATATTGCTCTGGATGACATCCATTGAACTCTCTATATAGATATAACACTTAATATTTTATATTAAGCTGATCTTGTTGGATTATCCTCACCGTTTATGGACTGGGCATATATATATATATATATATATATATATATATATATATATATATATTATAAATTATACTTAGAACATGTACATAATTTCTTCTATATATGTCCTCTTCCCTACAATCATATGTTTATTTCAGTGTTTAGATTTAAACACTTCTTCAGGGGAAATAAAGGTTTGGAATCATTCTCTGTTTATATTTGGTCCGTTGTTGTCTTGGGGGTTGGTTGGGGTTATTGGTAATTAAGTGAATGTCTCGTTTTGATCGTTAGACTTTTGAGGAATTTGGTGTGTAAGTGTGAAATTGTTGATTAATGGTATTATCTGTTGGAATGTATGTTTTATCTTTTTATCGGTTGGGTATATCTTTTGGTTAGGATTTAATTGGTTGATGTCTGCTGTTAGTGGACCTAATTCATGTATTTACTTTGATCCTGTGTCTAGGTTTTCATAGACGTGATAGGGGTGGGGTGTTTTTTCTTTCCAATTTAGATTTTTTCGGTAAAAAAAAAAAATGTATATATATATATATATACACCCATATACCCCTCTTCTCTTTCTTCCTTCTTTTTCTTTCTCTTCTCCTTCTTATCCTCTTTTTTCTTCTTTTTCCTTTTATTCAAGTTTGGAGTATAATTGTATTTAGGCGAAGTTATTTCAAGAAATCTAAATTTGTATTTTTTGGGAAGTAAATGCGAATTAGCGTTTTATCAGTTTTTTGTATAAAGTTGTATGTTTAATCTTAATTTTAAGTTTAGAGGGTCGGTTTTTTCTTTTAATTTTTTTTTTTCTATAAATTATCGTTTGGAATCTTATTTATTTCTTTTAATTTTTTATGTATTTTATTTATTTAGATATTTTTGCGGGCATTAGATCTTATTTTAAGGATTTATTACATCGATTTTTCTGTAGCATTTTTATCTTTTATAATAATAAAAATATTTATTCAAATTCCCAGTATTTTTGTGGGGTGATTGTAGGGTTAGATCTTACGTGTGCTTACCCTATATTTTTGTGTATGATATAATTATTCAGAAGTAGTATATTTAATCTTGATTTTGAATATATGAATTTTGATTCTTTTTCAAGTTTGAGAGCCATTTATTTAATTTTGATTCTTCTAGTACGGAATATTTTTGTATTTAAGTAAGGTTATTGTGTTAAGTAAGGTTATTGGTGTAGGCTTTAGTGATAGGTCTTCCTTTAAGGATTTATTGGATCGATTTTTTTCTATAGCATTTCTTATCTTTTATAATGAGGATATCAATCGAACGCTTTGTATTTCTTAGCATGATTGTAGGGTTAAGTCCCTAATGTGCTTGCTGTTTACTGTGGTTTCGTGTCTCTGATTTAAGAGCTTGTTACTATTTATATATTTAAGGATCTCTATTTTTTTCTTGAAGGCAAAGAAAGCATGGTTCTTTTATAGATGTTGCTGTTCTTGCTTTTTTGAGAATTTTCCATTTGACCATAGGTGTTTTATTTTCGTTTTTTAATTTCCAATAGTGTTTGGAGAGAGATGTCATGTTTTGTTTTTCTTTGTTATTGAAGCGCTTTTTAAATACGTTCATTGTATTCCCAATATATATTTTTTCATCCTTAGGATTTTCTAAGGATGAAATCGAACACATATATATCAGAGATTTCGTCAGCAAGCGTACTGAGAATTGGCGGACATGATGAAATTAAAAAAAAACCTGTTTGCTGTTCTGTGTGTTTTGCGAGCACAAGTTATTCAAGTCTAAGTCAGAAGAGGAAAGAGAAAAAGAGAAAGAATACTATTCTCATAAAAATAAGAAAGGAAGAGGACGCATAATTTACTAGAGAATAAGCCGGAAGATCAAACCAAATTAAAGATAGTAGACGAGAAAACAGAATATATTATTAATGAGAGTGTGGGAAGAAGCGAAATGAAGAGAAACAGTGTAAGAGAACAGAAAGACATCGTTGAATAATTGATTTTCTAAGCAACGCTTAGAAAATGGCATAAGACTGAAGGTACGGGATAGCTTGTGAGGATCGAACTCACTATTCAGTTGAAATAGGTTCTAGAGAAACAAGCTTGCTAACCAAACGAGGTGCCCAAACGTTGCTGAATAGAAAAATATTAAAAAAGATAAAGAAAAGGTGACAACATGGCTAACCACACCGAAAATAAAGAGGATATTGAAGTGAATTGATATGTTTACAGAGAGTAATAAAGAGTGTGAGAAAGAAAAGGTATTCTTTGTAAGAGAGAAAGAGAATGAAAAGTTAAAAGAAGGAGTATCGTTATTTGATCAGAAATAAAAACGTGTGGAAACAAGCGACAATAAAAGAATCAGTAAATGTGAAAATTTTTAAATGTAAGTAAAATCACATAGATAGATAGATAGATAGATAGATAGATAGATAGATAGATAGATAGGGGAATAAGTAAGAAAATGAATTAACAGTTAAAAATGTTGAACAAAATAATCGCTATATTAAATTTGACATGAAATACTTAAAATAATTTCTTTAAAGAAACCAGCAAGAAAAATGCACAGAAAGAAAGAAATATACAACTAGCTGAAGTGTAAACGAATCCATTGAAAATGGAAGAGGTGATGGCGTTATTTTTTGTGAAAGTGAGCATGCAGCAGGCGAGAATTGGCGTTGTTCACATGACGTCACGTGATAAATGGCTGCTGCATGGACAAGCGGCTCCTGGGGAAATCAGTTAATCGTCGTACGGCCTTGCAAAAGTGCTGCTGACTGCTTTCTTCGAAAACGAGCACAGAAACTAACGTCCCAGCTCGGAGTCGGCAAATTTGAACAGTTTATAAAAACTAGTTCCATCCACTCATATCTCGATACAGAGACTAGTCAATTCTTTCCTTTCCGAACTCCATTTTGTTTTATATTTTTTCAATTTTTATCCGTAAACTAGCTGAGTAAGCGACAATTCGCTTTTATTTCGACAGTTACCTGGAAAGCGTGAGTTGCTTTAGTTGCTAATGACTCACAAAACCGAATTGGCAAATTGCATTTAAGTTCTGATCATGCTTGCTGATATCATCCGATTCAGAAATTAAAACTTTTTTAGAAATAAAATTTGTACTAATAATTTAAGCAAAATCCAAAACCCCCAATTTTTCCGATAAAAAGAAAAAACATTAAGATACCGTTTTACCATCCAGCACTGACCTGGGAAATGGCTCAGAGGCTCAGATGACATTTCCTGCAACCCGGTAGCAATGGTACATGCCCTCCTAAGCATACTTCTGATGTTCTAGAGTTTAATAAAATGGACAATGTCATGACATCTACTGCTTTAACAGCCGCATTTGGAATTACCGACGACATATCCGTCACCTCACCAGACCTCATCCGGGCAGCAGGACGCAATGATCTCCAATACAAAAAATTGATAGATGCAGTGCAACACAGATTCCCAAGAACATGCGGTAAATTTTTGTTTTGTTCCCCGAAGGCCTTTGCCCCTTCAAATTTTTCAAAAACATCCCTATTTCCGTGCAAATGTATATGCTGAACTCAAATCGATAACTGTTTATTGAAAAAAAACCTACCTTTTTTTCATATTATCGAGAAGAAAAATATGGAGCTTCTTGTCGCTGTTTATCTCACCCCTTAACCACGGTTACATAATGTTATTCACTGCAGACTGACTTCACGCGTAATTTTACGATTTTTCTGCCTTTTTACTTTCATTTTCCGATTAATGCGCGGAAAATGAGTTCCGAAAAACAACAAATCGCGGAGCAATTTGTTGAAATGGGAGTAAGTATAACGAATTCAGAACCCTACGCCTCAAGTCATTCAGCGGTTAATCAGATTGAAGAATGGTGGGAAGGGGTAAGATATAGTCCGATTTATTTCTGGTCGATAATGTGAAAAAAAGGTACGTTTCTTCTATAAACAATTATCGATTTGAGTTCAGCACATACATTTGCACGGAAGTAAGAATGTTTTGGAAAGATTTGATGGGGTAAAGGCCTTCGGGGAACAAAACAAAAATTTACCGAACACGCCATCTCACTGCACCTATACTTCACGAATAATGGGAGGTAAGTCACCATTAAGCACTGACAATGGCTTAGTATTATTGGATAGAAGGATAGTGATTCCAACTTTTCACCGAAAAAATATTGCTCAGCCTACATTTAGCACACCAGGGTGTAGTTGGCTTAAAAGCCCGTGCCAATGAGTCCATCTACTGGCCCGGAATAAATGCAGCAATCCGTAATGTTAGGACCAATTGCGTGGTGTGCTCAAACATTGCCCCTAGTCAACCACGAGAGCTGATCAATTTCGCACAATCACCAGATTGGCCATTCCAGCAAGTAGTTATGAATCTGCGTTGACAGCTTAACTGGGTGGTTCATTCTTTGTCATTTAAGCCATGGACACACAGATACCTCTAGGATAATCTCAATTTGTCGAGTTGTATTCCAAACATATGGTGCTCCAGAGGATCTCAGTACTGATGGTGGTCACCTTTCAATTCACTTCCATTCCAACAATTCCTGAAAGACTGGGCAGTGAAACACAGACTATCATCCGTTGCCTATCATCAAGATAGCTGTCAAATCTGCTAAAAGAATAATACATACTAACACAGGAACTCAAGGATCCCCAGATAATAACAATACAGAAACACGCCCATCCAGACCATTAGGTTATCCCCAGCACAACTTCTACTACACCGTCGTCTACGGGATGTTATGCCATCTCAACTCAGGCTATACAAGCTACATGCGAAATGGATAGCTGCAGCTCAAAATCGTGAGAAAACTCTGTCTCAACGTAATGCCCGCCTGATAGAAAGGTATAACCGTACGGCCCATACTCTGCTTCCTCTTCAAAAAGGAGACATAGTATCAATACAACATCCAACCAGTCACAGGTGGGACACCACAGGTAGCGTTGTCGAGACACTACTTAACCGTCATTTCCGAAATCAGGGTGGATGGATCAGGCAGGATCACCGTGCGAAACTGCTGATTTCTCAGAAAGCTTCAAACACCTGCAATCCCTACTCCCATCCCTAGTGTACTACCGGAGCCTAGTATCAGGGACGCCCAGGATCCCAATACGCATGTCCCACATTCAAAGAAAATGAGACAACATCACCCAGCGTCGCCCAGACACAAAAAATTGCCCGAGCATTGTCAAGACTATTTACACACAATCAGCCGGACCACAAAGAACTCATATCCCCTCAAAGGCCATTACCCTCACGTGATGGTGGTGGAGAGAGATGAAAATCACCTTCGCAAGGATGTTCCCAACTAGCGTCCAGTTGGCAGACAAAAATAAATTGGGTTGTAACTCAATACATGTCCCTCTCTTCTCTCACCATAGGGTGGATATTGTGCTGATATTTATTTAGCACAATATCCACACTAGAATCATCAGCTAATCAAAACGTACATAATAGTCTTGCCTCAATAGTAAAATGGAATCTCCCAGGCTGTTATATAAACCACCTACCAATTTGCTGGGAGAATTTGAGCTGTCTAGCTGTTGCTATCCTGAATTCTACATCCTGTATCCTTCAAACAGTTTTTCAACGACTGGTCAGCTTTTAACTCACGCTGTAACTCCTCGAGAGGAGATCCGTTTGTCGGTAGTTCAGGGTTTGATTGAGGGTGATAGAATTATAAGTAAGGCGAACCTATCTATAAAATCTGCATTTGAAATTTTAGCTCTGAATCCTGACTCCTGTTTTCCCTCTGAGATATACGCAAGCTATTTCAATGACAAAACCGACCACGGCGTACTTTTGTATAGTTTTGCGTTTAAGTCCTACACCCATTTGGGCGTCGGGTGTAAAGACAAGTGATCTATCTCCTACACAAAACTTTTCATTGATGCTTCGACCTGGAGTAATAGTTAGCTAGCAAATCTGATTGATGGTTGCTGGTGTGATATGTTCGATCAAAAACGAATGTTCCATATTTCATGGATATGCGGATAGCGTAGTGGATATCAGCGTTGAATATGTGGTCGTATTGACGAGATCAAAATGCCGTTGAGGTCATTACGTCGACTTGAGAGGAGCGTGAATACATTTCTTATTCCACTAGCTATGGGTTAAATAGTAGGTCAGACTAGGTTCTCTAACATTGGTTAGTAACCAATATAGGAGAACAATAACTTTGAATTTAAAAGCCGCTTGAAGAGGAATGGGATCCGTTAGACTATCATGCCCTAAACACATCTATATGTGGTAGCCCAACAACACTAGCGGGTTGTGCAATTAAAATGTAAATTTTAATGCTTCATATTTCAAACCTTTAAATTAATTTCCAGTCATTTCCCCAACAATTTACTCCTTTATTAGGGTGATGAGTTGCGACTGGTAATGGCCATTCTTTTAAAGGACAAACGTGATGCTTGTGCTCAGAACATTTTATGATGAAAGACACCTTGGCAAAGGTTACTAGAAGGGCGCTTAGGGTGAACAGGTATCAGGAGAAAGCATCGGCTAAAAAGGATCTATTTAGCTGAACTAAACCAATCAATCATCATCTCCTGAGTCAGCCCAAATTCGGGTTTCTACAATAATAGGTAAATGCGAACATAAATAAAAAAGAGATTTAAAGAAAAAAACAAGAAACCAAATCTGCATTAAAATGTCTGCAAGGACTAAAAGAAAGTAAAGGGATGATGAAGGCAAAAGAGAAATAATTTGAGAACAACGGGAAAAGGAAACGACACAATAAATAAAAGTTAAGACAAATGAGAAAAAGAATTCAAGAAATTTGAAAAAAGAAGGAAAAAGGAAAACACACATGATGGCGAAAAATAAAGAAACTAAGTAAAGAAAAGGACCTAAAATACAATTTTAAAAAGAGAGATCAGAGACAAGCCAGCAGCAGGGAAGAATAAAACAAAAAGAATATTTCTAAAGAAAGCGTTGAATGATTATAATTACATCTAATACTGATAAAATCATACTTGTATCGACTTAGGTATCTCGACGTATCGTAATGGTTAGCAAGCTTGTCTCTCAAGAACAATTACGACAGGGTAGCGAGTTCGATCCCCACTAGGTGATTTTTAGCTACGCTTAGAAAATCACCATACTCGTACCAACTGACTACACTAGTAAATCTGTATAAACTATTGATGTAGAAATACTGGGGTATCGCATGATGTTTCAAGTACTCCACGATAGTATGAGATTGGTGTGAGATAACTCGGCAGTACAACTAGTTACGAGTAAAACAGACATACGCATCTATTTCATCGAAAGTAAACCATTGGTATCAGTATGGTTATGACAGTATTAAATGCAAATTCAACAGCTTAGGGCCATTAAAGACCACGATCTGTCAACGTCGAGTCTGAACTAAAACAAATCTTGGTATAAAAAGATAGAAACTATTTTCAGTATTTGAGATACAAAAATTTAATTATGGTTAAAAGGATTTTACGTTAGCCAATCAAAAACGAGAATACTGGAAGCGTGCAACCTACCCACAAATGCAACAGATTTAACTGCAGATAAAGGCTATGGGATTTACAAAAAATTACTAAAGGACAAATGCAAAAGGAATAAAAAAAAAGAAAGTTGTCGTTAATTCCAGCTGGTGTCAATGGTCGACGTTCGAGATCATAGAGGAAATCAGGAATTCCAATACCAGGCACACTTACGAGATGAGCGCACACAATCTTCATAGAAAGAAAGAAAGAAAGAAAGAAAGAAAGAAAGAAAGAAAGAAAGCAGCAAACGCCATCTATAAAAGAAAATAATTACGGTTTCCTAAGCGGCCCAGTTGCATATCTATGAAGGATATAATTAAAGTAGACTGATAAATATACGAAGTGACATACAGACAGCCAGACAGCTAGTATTGAAAAGCTGTCGATTGGAACATTTAACAAAATGTAATCAAGTAGCCAAATATCTTGGTCGGTTCGAGAATTTCTCAGTACATAGTAATAGATAGATAGATGCAAACAGACTCTGATAGATAGATAGATAGATAGATAGATAGATAGATAGATAGATAGATAGATAGATAGATAGATAGATGGTGTCATATATGAATAAAATGTCGCTGTCGACATTTGAGTTTGAACACGGATCATCAAATATAGTTTGAGGAATCATGCCACTGGGATCACGTGACGTTGTAAAAATAATATATATATATGAGTACATAATAAGCATTCCAGAGGGAAAAGAAAAATGCCTGACTATTCATTCTAGTATCTTCTTCTTCTTCTATGTGCCTTGTCCCTTCAGGACGTAGGCGATCATGGCCCTTCACGTCTCCCTATCCCTTGTGGACCTTAGTATGTTTGTTCCTGTTACTCCTCGCAACCCCCGTTCCGTAATCCACCCGACCAGGCCCTGCAAATATGTTATCCGCTGCCTTCCTCTGTCTCTCCTTCCCTCTACCTGGCCAGTCAGTATCAGGTTCTCCAAGCTCTCCTTCCTCATTGCGTGTCCCAGGAACTTCAGTTGTCTCTTTCTGATGCTCGGTATTAATTTCCTTTTGGTTGCCATTCTTTCCAACACCTCATCGTTGCTTGCATGTTCAGTCCACGATATCCACAGCATCCTTCTGTAGAACCACATTTCCGCTGCTTCCAGTTTTGTTCTCATTTTCGATGATATTGTCCAGCACTCACTGCCGTATTGAAGAACTGACATCACATAGCAATCCAGCACTCATTCTCTGTTTCTAGTGAAATTTTCCTGTGTGTTAGTACTTTGCTCAGCTTCTGGAACGCGTCCTTTGCCATGCCAATTCGCCTTCTGATCTCTGTGTCGCACTTTCCATCTCCTGTTAGAACACTTCCTAGATATTTAAATTTTTGCACCCGCTTTATTCTGGTATCTCCCACCTGTATTTGGCATGCTGGGTTGCACCTTTTGCTGATGACCATGCATTCAGTTTTCTTAAGAACGCGGAAATAAGATCCAGGATACTTGCTAAATTAGAAATGAATCCTAAATTAACTTTTCAGAAAATAGCGGAAGAATTTCAACGTTTTTTAAATCTAAAACTAAATCTAAATTTAAATCTAAATCCGCAAGAGATTGAGGAAAGAGACATTTCACAAGTACATCTAAGAAAAAGCATATAGACGTTTTTCAACTCCTAATAGAACATTAACAAAAACAATAAACCCCACCCTCAATATCTACTATTTTCCATGGTTAGGGAGGTACAATTTCAAGAGTTATTGTTTTTTAAGAACAGAAATGTCTCGAATGTGAGAGGTTAGGACAAAAAACACTTATTGCAAATGCAAAAAAATAGAAGAAAAATACAACATGTGTGAACATGGTAAATAAATGGTGCAAAGTCAAAAAGCATAAAGAAAAAATAAACAATGCTTCAAACCTGTTTTTAACCGAGTCAGAAGCACCTTAAAAGAGGAAATTTTCTTTTGTAAAAATTAATAATATAAAAATAAAACAAAACTAGATACAGGATCTAATATCACCATCATATATGAAGAGACATGGAGAAAAATGGGTAAACCACTTTTATTAAGTTCTAAAAGGTTGCTCATGGAGTTTCAAGAAAGAAATTGAACTTTATGTGTGAATTCACCTGTAACATTTCTTTTATTGGCATAACTAAAAAATCGGCGGTGCTTGTATTAAAGAATACAGCTAATTTATTTGGAACAGATTGGAGTGCATTAATTGATCTTTGGTACCTCCAAATGAACTCTTTCTGCAACAAAATAGATATTATTACCTACGGCAACTGAAAAAATTAACGAATTAATTAAAAAGGAGTTTCTTCAGAAGTCTTCTGAGAAGATATAGGGACATGCTCAAAACAAAAATTAAATTTGAAGTAAAAGAGACTGTAACACCGACACTTAAACCAAAAAGGAGTGTACCTTTGCTGCTTTAGAACCAATTAATCAGGAATTAGAGAGAGGAGAAAATTAGGTGTGATATCAAAAATAGACTATTCCGAATGGGCATCACCAGCAGTTTGCGTTAAAAAATAAAATCCGCATATGTGCTAATTTTTAACGGGGCGAAATGAAATTTTGAATCAATACAACTACCGTTATGAAGTCCAAAAGAAATTTTCCCAAATTAAATGGTGGTTATTTTTTTTAATTGGACCTGTCAGACGCTTACCTACAGTATACAAAGAGTGCTCAAACTACTAACAGTTAAACACTCATAGAGGACTAAACAAATTTAACCAGCTTCTTTTCAGAATAAAGATAGCACCAAGCATATTCCAGCAGATTATGAATACGATGTTTGCCAGTTTATATTATGCACAAGTATATTTTGATGATGTACTTACTGAAAATGAGACCCAAAATCAACATACGGAAGATGTAAAAAAAAGTATTTGAAAGAATTAAAGAATATGGTCTTAAGATCAGTGAAGGAAAATGCGAATTGTTTATGTCCAGAATTAAATATCTAGGACAAATTATCGATGCAAACGGTAGACGACCAGATGCTTCAACGTCAAGCACAATAAGACATGCTCCCCACCCCAAAAGTAACAAAGTTATAAACATCTTTAGGGTTTGCTAATTACTGTGATGTGTATATACCAATCATGCATGCATTAAGAGCACCCTTGAATAATCTGAAAGATATTAAATGGAATTGGTCAGATAAACGTCAAAGTGCTTTCGAAGAGATTAAGAAAATCCTAACGTAGGACTTGTCACCAGGTCAATTTGACACTGAATAAAAAATTGTGGTTACATCAGATGTAAGTGATTCGGGTATTGGAACGGTGATACTATACAAATATGAGGACAAATAACTAAACCGATAGCTCATGCTTCAAGATAATTTATAGTAGCTGAAAGAATCTTCAGTGAGATAGAAAAAAAAGCATTGGCCATCATATTTGCTATGAACAAGATTCATAAATTCATACATGGTAGAGATTTCATACTACAGATAGACCATTGTCCATTATTGTGTATATGTGGATCAAAAAGTGTGTTCCCACACATAAAGTGAATAGACTGTGACGTTGGGGAACTATCGTATTAAAATATAATTATAAAATGGAGTTTCTACCATCCAAAAAATTGAGACATGCTGACGTACTAATACCAAAATTATGCGAAACACTTGAGGATATAGTATTTGGAGAAATAAGGACCGAAAATGAAATTTTTATTATGCAATAATGTATTTATGTGCGGAGAAAGAATTGTGATACCAGCATTGTTGCAAAAACGTATGCAAATGGAATTTTGCATAGGGCATCCACGAATTTCTAGGATGAAATCCTTAATGAGGTGTTATACGTATTGGCCAAAAATGGACCAAGATATTGCAAACTTAGTAAAATCGTGCAGAGGTTGTGCTCTGGCAGCGAAGCTACCGCCTATAAAATTTCAACCTTAGACGAAAATCAATATTCCATGGTTCAGAATGCATATAGATTTCACAGAACAGTTAAACGAGGCATACTATTTAGTGGTGGTTGATAGTTGCATTAAATGGCCAGAAATATTAAAATATAGAAGACCGACTACAGTGGCAACGATAAATTTTTATATGAGATGTTTACAAGATCCGGTGTACATGACTCTATTGCTTAAGATAACGGGACACAATTCACGGTTAATGAACTTAAAATTTTCTGTAAATCATTCGCAATAGAATACATTAGAACGCCCACTTATCAGCCAAGAACAAACGGACAAGCCAAACGGTTTGTCGCTACGTTTAAAAGGGCACTAAAACGTCGGAGGGAGAGGAGTCAGATGAAGTGATGCTATAACAATTTCTGAATGTTTTCAGAATAACACCAAACCCAAACACCATGTCGGGAATGTCGCCTGCAGAATTGATGTTTACCAGAAAAATTAAGTTTAGTAAATTACTACTAAGGCGAGAGCATCAAGAAATAACAATATATTACTTCAAATCCCACACTTCACTTTCTTAAAATGTATCAATGTGCAAAAGAATTCTGGGAAGATGGTATTATAAAACAAACAGATCGGCAAAATGACACACATGGTACAGGGACAAAGGTGGGAACGTAAACGACACCGTAATCAATTAAAACAAAGATTCACCGACTTGTAAAATTTCTTAAAAGAGGTACCTATGGAAGTATTGTATGACACATTTGACGTACCTATGCCATTAGAAATTGTTGAACTATGATTTTACAGTAAAAGAAAAATCATGCTGTTGGTTTCACGCGACGTTATAAAAATAATATATATATGGGTGCATAATAAGCATTCTAGAGGAAAAAGAAAATAGTCTGACATTATTCTTCGAAGGCATTATTTCTAGGATAGATAGATAGATAGATAGATAGATAGATAGATAGATAGATAGATAGATAGATAGATAGATAGATTTGAACAGATTCCAACCTATCAAGCGAAAGAGATAAATTAAAAATAGATAGAAAAATATATTGATTGATAGAGAAGCAAATGAACAAACTGAGAGAGAAAAAAGAGAAAGAATGTTATATATGAACAGATTTCGATGTATAAAGAGAGAGACAAAATAAAAATCGAGATTAATAAAGATAGACACGAAAAACAAGCTATAAGCAAAATAAAGTTTTAAGAAAATGAAAACAAAGCAAATAACATATGTTGGAAGATGCAAAAGATAACAAATTAAAAAAAAAGAAAGAACGCAGTAAAAAAACAAACAAAAAAAACAAGCAAATCCATAAAATAAAGCAAGAACTGACGAAAATATATGAACGAATCGACGAGATTTTTGCCAAGGATAAAAAAACTTAGAGCTGGAAGTGGTGGAGAAAGTATGAAGCAGCTTCAGAAATGGTTGCTTTCATAACACAAGCGACCAATGTCAATTGATGGAAGAAAAAAGTGAGAAAAATCGGAGAAAAAAGGGGAAAAAACGTAGGAAGCGGAAAGAAAATGAAATAGAAAAAAATAATGAGTTTAGCATTGAAAGAAAAAAACGAGACAGAAGTTTGAAAATACACGGATCTAATATCAAGACTGACAATGAAGTAATTTATGTGCCGGTTTGGCTTCCATAGAAAGCTGTTGACACATCATTAGACTGTCATGGGCTGATATGGAATATCAGAGAGCAACTATGACACTTGTAACCTAGAATCATGAATCCCAAACATCTACTGGCTTTTTCATTTTTTTTTTCATATATTAGTACTATCATTTATTTCTAATGTGAGACTATATAAATATGTGTGTGTATCTTTGTGTGTGTGCGTTTGCATATATATATATATATATATATATATATATATATATATATAACTTTACATTTCAGTTTGTTTATTATACATATATGTGTGTGTGTGTATTTACATGTCTATGTGTGTGATTCATTCAATCATAGAAATAAGAATATACACACATTGTATATCTTGCTTAATTAAGAATCCATATATATATATATACCAATCATGCCATAAATATATGATACTATGCCTATATATTTTTGTTTATGTACACAATCATACACGCATGCACATGTGTGTGTATGCGTGCTTCTGTTGGCGCGTGCATTTTCGCCAGGGTTAGCTTTCAGTATTTGTCGTCCCTCGCTTCTGGTCTTATTTATTTTTCTACAAATCATATTTTCGACTTGGCCTTTTTGTATTACCCATATAGGTGCCTCTCTTTCACGTGGTCATTTCTGATGAGGCTCTCACCCGATTTTATTCTTTTTCTCTCGTCCTTTCGATATGACACTTACACTTTTTCATCTAACTTGTCATTTATGTCGATGTCTCACCTGCTTCATTACGTGACATGTACAGATTCTCACAAAGGATATATATATATATAACTGATCAACTGTATCTGTCTGAATGAATGACATCAAAAGTCGATAGTAAATAAATTGCAAACAGTCTCGTAGTTAATTTTTTTATGCTTTGATCAAAATTGCTGTATAGTTGAACGTCATACTGCCTGAATTTATATTATACGCGTTTTCAGCGAATCCAGTTTTATATAAAATAGCTTCCTTGTCAATATCGCAAGGTCTCAGTAGTTGTAACATTTTGCCTTATTTATGAAAGAATTTCTGTTAAAACAAGTCTATTCGGAATTAATTGTTTCTCCTCTATTATTGATGTCATAACTTTTTGACCGTTGTAATATTCAGTCTTCTTTGAGAAAATATTTCTTTTAAAACAAGACTATCCTGAACTAGTTTCCTCTTCTCTATTATTGGTGTCACCATCGTAATTTTTCGACCGTTGCTACATTTCTATTAAAAAAATTATTTTTTATCATTTCCAACTACAGGCTGGGGACACTAAAATCAAGCAGGTACAGAAATTTAAATACCTGGGAAGTGTTCTAACAGAGGACAGAAATGAGACACTGAGATTCGAAGGTGTGTTGGCATGGCCAAGGATGTATTCCAGAAGCTGAGTAGAGTATTGAGAAACAGGAAATTTTCGCAGGAAACAAAGAGAGTACTAGATTGTTATGTGATGTCTGTTCTTCAGTATGGCAGCGAATGCTGGGCAATCTCATCAAAAATGAAAGAAAGACTCGAAGCAGCCGAATGTGTCTCTACCGAAGGATACTGAGGATACCATGGACCGAACATGTGAGCAATGAACAGGTTTTGGAGAGAGTGGAAACGAAAAGGAAACTGATACTTAACATTAAGAAAAGATAGCTGAAATTTCTGGGATATGTAATGGGGAAGAAGGGCTTGGAGAATCTAATACTCACGGGAAAGAAAAAGATAGAGGGAAGAAGTGACGAGGGAAAATAATGCGTGACATATTTGATGGGCTTGAACAAATGAATGGCAGGGCAGAGTTTGGGAGGATAACAAGAGAAAGGGTGTTAAGAGCTACAAGGGATAGGGAGATGTGGAAGGCCATGATCGCCAACGTCCTGAAGAGACACGGCACATAGAAGAAGAAGAAGAAGAAGAAGAAGAAGAAGAAGAAGAAGAAGAAGAAGATATTTGTCGATAAATTTGCCGTGTTCTAACATGTTGGAACATGAACGACTAAAAATCGGCTTGAATTTCCCGGACAATTCAATCCATGACTTGACGCAAATTTTCTTTCTGTTACTTTATCACATCCAAGTTTTCAATTTGAATTTTTTGAATTTTTTGTAATGTTGTTATATATTATCTGAGCTGGTGCATATTTTCCGGAGGAAGCATATTTTTATGAAACAGCAAAAATATGCAAACTGGCTAAAAAAAAGAAAAATAGGTATTGTTTTCAAATTATTAGTTTATTTTCAAAATTAAGAATGCGAGCAAAATGTCCAAGGTCAGGAAATGTAGAAACAGAAATATATGTATTTGTGTATACTGTATACTTCTCCAGGATTTGTTATTGAAGGCCACAACCTGAACAACATAAGATATGCGGACGATACAGTGCTGATTGCAGACACGGAAAGGAAACTACAAGACCTCATACAGAAAGTAGCAGTGGAGAGTGACAAGAAGGGACTACAAATAAACTTTAAGAAAACTGAGTGCATGGTCATCAGCAAAAGATACAACCCAAAATGCCAAATACAGGTGGAGGATAACAGAATCAAACAAGTCCAAGAATTTAAGTACCTAGGAAATGTTCTAACAGGAGATGGAAAGTGCGACACGGAAATCCGAAGGCGAATTGGCATGTGAAAGGACGCGTTCCAGAAGATGAGCAAAATACTAACACACAGGAAAATCTCAATAGAAACGAAGAAAAGAGTTCTAGACTGCTACGTGATGTCAGTTCTTCAATACGGCTGTGAATGCTGGACAATATCATCGAAAATGAGGACAAAACTGGAAGCGGCCGAAATGTGGTTCTACAGAAGGATGCTACGGATATCGTGGACTGAGCATACAAGCAACGACAGGTGTTAGAAAGAATGGCAACAAAAAGGAAATTGATGCTGAGCATCAGGAAGAGACAACTGAAGTTCCTGGGACATGCAATGAGGAAGGTGAGCCTGGAGAACCTGATACTGACTGGACAGATAGAAGGAAGGAGAGACAGAGGAAGGCAGCGGATGACGTATTTACAGGGAATGATCAGGTGGATGACGGAACGGGGGTTGCCAGGAGCAACAGGAGCAAACATACTAAGAGCCACAAGGAATAGGGAGACGTGGAGAGCCATGATCGCCTACGTCCTGAAGGGACAGGGCACATAGAAGAAGAAGAAGTATACTTCTGAGATAAGGCGTTATTTACACTATTTACATTATTCGGACTGTTGTCCTCATCTTTGCTGCCATGTTTACGACGTTTCAGCCGTTGTACGCTCTAGCCTTCTTCAGAAGATAGGAATTTTGAACCGAACCCTTTATTAAGATCACTGGGGTATATCATTTTCATTCCATGTGCAAAGCCACTTCTTGTAGCCAAGAGTTATCGCCCTTTAACTTAACTCTCTGTTATTTGTTCACTACTGCTGTAGCCTGGTATTGAACTCACAACACACTGGATCAAATCACTGGAACTAACCAACGTCTATATCTACTGGGCCATATGACTTGATCCAAATAGCTGTGAGTTCAATACGAGGATACAGCAGTAGTGAACAAATAACTTAGTTAAGTTGAAGGGAAATAACTCATGGCTATCAGAAGTGGCCTCGCACATGTAATGAGAATGATATATCCCAATAATCGTAATAACGGTTTCGGTTCGAAATTCCTAGTACCTGAAGAAAGCCGGTGCGTACAACGACCGAAACGTCGTAAATATGGCAGCAAAGATAAGGACAATAGTCCGAATAATGTAAATAGTAACAACAGAAGTAACAACACCAAGAAGCTTGTCAAGCATTATTAAACAAATTCAGCTTTTAGCTGAAAACATTATATTTATTGTAATAAAAGCGAGAGGAGAGATGGTTTGTGCTTATTTTACACAAGTTTTTCTTATGACAAATTTTGAAAATTTCACCATTTCGCTTTATTATTAACCATTAATTATATTTAATCAATTATGTCTTAAATTAAAAATTAAAAATGCTTTATTTAATATTCCGGCAGACTATGAGCAAATCCGCTCAGGTTCAAAAAAATTCTTAACCGTTTTCACAAGGATAATAACTTTTTTTAAAAATCATATCACCTCAAGCAAGACAGTTTTACTGCCACTGTTGCGCAGGGGGTTACATAGCGGAAAGTGATGAGAAAGAGGGGTTAGTTATAGGAGACGCCAGGAGGAGGGTAATAGACGGATGAGAATACCGGTGTAATGGGGATGGAGTGAATTGAGCTTGAAAGAAAGGATGCGAGTTAGTGATATAGGAGATGTCTATTGACCTTACATTTAAATTCCTGGAAATTGTAGCTGTCAGGGAAGCAAGTATATGGAACGGAATTCCACAGGCGGGAAGTTTGAGAAAAGAAGCTGTTAGAGTAGAAATTGCAGTTACATTTTATTGATTTCACTGTAAAAGGGTGGGACTTAGTTGCTAGTCGAGTAGCTCGTGTAAATTCATACATAGGGGGCCACCAGTCAGCTAAGTTCATTCAAGTATTGCCATAAACTTCACTAACTATCGATAATCTAAGCATATTTTCTATCGTGTCCATCGTGACCAAAGCTTTGAGAACAGGCAAAACCGAAGGCAAAAACCAATAAACATTATGCGAAGAGCAAAAGGTTGCAAAGGGGATAAAATCAAAAAGTGACAAAAACGCTAAAGAAAGAAGATAAACATGTTTAGAATTATTTAAAAAACGTTATTTCTAATTATAGTGGCTGAGGTGGGTGGGGTGAGAACACTCATACATTTTGCATTTGCTTCCGCTACTACTCCTTTTTGACTGACAAAAACCTTGAACCTATTTAGAAAGTAACTTTGTTCATCACCATTTCCGTTGTCATGTATGCTAAAGTTCACCACAAGGCTCGAAAGCCACTGAATTGGAGATTTAGTAATTTCTGCCTTTCTATTAGACCAGACATTGTGCTGGTCAGAAGAAAATAAAATAAATGTAAGGTAAGGAAGTTTTTACCAAATAATCACGAAACATTTTCACTTGTTGTACCACCATAGGAAATTATATATATATATATATATATATATATATATATATATATATATATATATATATATATATATATATATATATATATTATATTATATTCTATATATATATATATATATATATATATATATATATATTCTATTCAATATCTGGTACTGTTATTTTTGGCGACTGGCGAAAGCTACCTATTACACTATCCACGGCTTAGAAGGCAAAAATGAGAAAAAAGTGCTAACATGCACTTAATTTCCTTTAGTAACTCAACAGATTATTTGCCTACTCTGCTAAGGCCAGGTATCGAACTCATAACTCTTTCAATCAAGTCAATTTGGGATTAATTCAAACAACGCTTTTATCCACTGGATCATGTAACCTTAATCTACAAAAATTCTTGGAGAGTTGAGTCTAACGCGAAATAACTGAAAAACTGAAATATCCAGAAAAAGCATGGCACGTAAACCTAGAACAATCTATCCTGATGGGTGAAAAAAGGGTACTGTTCGAAATCCTAACATATATCACCTGAAGAAGGGTGGAGTGTACAACGACCTAAACTCCGTGAATATGACAATAAAAGGAGGAAATAGTCCGAACAACGTAGTGTAAATTGTTGCAATAGCTAATCTCAGAAATATAGAAAGAAGTTTTGAATTTATCGGCACGTTTAGGTGGAATCCCGTCTCTTCCTTAAACCCTTCTCCTCCATAACTATGAATAATTGGGTCTGTGATGTGAATGAATGAAGAGGTGGTAGGAAGTGAATATTAAAATAGGAGAGGAATTAATGATTAGCCCTTAACTTGAGGAAATTAATTTTGAAGTGTTCAGGGAAATACCTACACAGGAGTCTGTTACACAAAATAGCTGTTGTTGGGAAAAAGCTGAGTGATGCTTTCTCTTTATATTTGGAATATTGATGAATCTTCTTTGGATCTTATCAAGGAGCTCAAGGTAAGTATCGAACATATGTGGCAGCAATATTCTAAGCGTGGATTAATGGTAGACTTATTGGTAACGTAAGATAGATTCCGAAAAGAAGAATTGTCCCTACGGACACAGTAAACCAACATTCTTAGTAGCTGACATAGTAATTGATTCAGTATAGTATTTCAACTTCATGTCAGCTGATGGAAGGGAGAGAGAGGTCTCTCAGGTGATTAAAGGAGAAGAGTTTAGTCTTGGAAGTATTAAATTGACAAGCCATCTTTTTGTTCATTTAATGACGGTCTTGGGGTCGTTTTGGACATCAGCTGTCATTTTGACCTTGTCTGATTAACCAGCCTTACTATTGAAGCAGGTGTAAATTGTTGTGTCGTCAGTATAGACGCCAAGTTGAGATCTGATATCATCAGGACGGTTGTTAATGAAAATTAAAAACAGCGTGAGAGCAAGGATGGAGCCCTGGAGGACACTCAAATTAGTACGAAATAATCCAGACGATTGGCTGCTCAGGGTAACTTTTATTTCACGATCTGATAGGAAGGACTGGAACAGCTGAAAAATGTATCCAGAGACACTGTAACTTTTCAGCTTAGGGAGCAGACTTTTATGCCAGAACCTATCAAAGGCTTTCGAGATTCCCAATGCTACAGCTCGGGCTTCACCTTTCTTTATCTAGAGCATTCTATTTTGCCCGATTTTGTTTTGTCCTGTTTTACCTACCTGAGCTTTTGCTAACCTTTTACGTTTAAACTCCACAGGAGATTGTCAAGTGGCAGATAAGTAATACAAATATACACAAAATATAACAACAAATTCTGCATAATGGAAATATCCCTGTGGAAACGTCAATTAGCCGAGTCTGGTGGCCTCATTAACTAGTGCCACTTCCAATACACCTACTGCTGAGATACCATTAACGGAAAACAATAGACGGCCATAGACGAGTTTCGCTTCAATGAATATTTCTGTAAGGCAATTGATAGCCTCGTTCTCGTGGGAAATACACACGAAAGAAAAATTCACTGCATTTTTTATCATCTTTCGTGTTTCTTAAATGTTATCTTTTTGCTTTCTTTATTTTCAGTTGGCCTTATTGTTTATGATTGGACCAGTTTTCATGATTGTTTTTTCACCTTTGTTTTCTTCGATTTTTTTCTTTATCGCGTTAATAAATTTTGCTGCAGTCATTGTTTTTGCCTTTTTAACTTTTAAATTTACTTTTTTCATTCGTTGATTTTACTTTTTCATAATAAACCCTTTTTTCAATTATTTTCCTTCTTTTCTCTTTTTCTCTTTCATTCACTTTTTTCGATTTACTTTTCTTCAAGTATCTTCTTTTTCAGGTTTTTACCTTTTCACTATTTTCTCTTTACTTTATCTACTTTATTTTTTATTCTGTTTATTCCTTACTTTCTTCTTCCTATTTTACTCTTTTTTTCTCGTTCCTTAATTATGTATTTACGTCTCTTTGTTATTTTTTATTCATTTTTCGTCGCCTCTTACTTTTTTTCGATAGAATTTATTTTTCTCATTCACTTTGCTCCTTTCTCTTCATTTGTTTATATTTTTTCTATATCCTTGCTGAAAAGAACTTCATGTCTTTTCCTTCAATCTCTTTTTCTTCGATATCTTCTTGACTTCTCTTCTTCCTTTCTTTCTCCTTCACAGCAACTCGTCACACTCCCTCTTTCTTTCATTGTCTTCTTTTGCATCTCTCTTCTTTTAATTGAAAAGTCACTGGTGCTAAGGATTATCGAATGCGGGGCGAAATCAATCGATCTCCAAAATAGACCAATTCTGTCCAATTCGATCGTTTGTTATTTGCCGCGGCTACACTTGTTATTGTTGTTGTTCCTGGACACAGCCATTAGATTGCTTTTGTTGCATGGCTGAATATTTGGTAATGCACCAGACGCCTTAACAATGTAGACAAGAGAGAGTTAGAGACGGCGGAGTTGGTGTAAGGAAGAAAGCAGTCCCTTGTGCATTTCGAGTACGAGCACTTTTGTTCAGCCGAATGTATTTTAATCTTGACGACACACACACACACACACACGCACACACACACACACACACACACACACACGCGCACACATACACACACACACACACACACACACACACAAATAAACACATGCGCACACAAGCACACACAAGTATACACACATAGGGAAATATACACATATACGAAATATACAGAGAAAGATAAACACACAAGTTATATATATATATATATATATATATATATATATATATGTATATATATATATATATATATATATATATATATATATATATATATATATCCTAAAGACTGTATTTAATCGTGAAACAGAAACTGACTACCGCCACTGGGTGTTGACCGTAACGTTCACTTTTATTTTTACGTACGCTCTATCCTTAATATAGTATACCATAAAACTATATTTTTTATCAAATATATATATGCATATGTAATTATATATATATATATATATATATATATATATAAGAACCAAGAATAAAATTGCAACGTTCAAAACATTGATTTAAAACAGGGCTCAATATAAACATAAACCAACAAATATTTATTATTCAACTTTTACATTAGAACATGTAAGAAACTACTACAAATTTATACATTTTCAATGTCGAAACAAAATGTACAATTTTATAGTAGCTTTTTACATGTTGTACATGTACACACAATTTAATTAACCGAACACAAATCAACTCATTCACAAAAAGAGATATTTTACTCTAAACTAAAAAATATTAAGCAGACTCTCATTAATAATGACTTCCCAAACCATATTGTAGATGATGAAATAAGATGATATTTCAAAAGCATCAACTCACATCAAACAGAATATGGTACTTCCACAAAAGACCGAAAACATATCAAACTCTTTTATTGCAACCAGATTCACGATAACTACAAACAGGATGAAAAATCATGAAAAATCTCCTGCGTAGTAATATATTTCCCGTTGATCCTAAGAAAAAATTAAAATCAATAATATATTATAAAAATATAATACTTTTAATTTAATTATCCGTAATAACTTCTACTCACCAACTGATGTATTACGTAAAATCAACATTATATATCAATTCAAATGTCTCTTAGGAGAATGTATCTTGACAAAAAAAACAAAACAAAAAAAAACAAATATATACTTTGGATTTCCAACAAATACATTAACAGACGTCTTACATTACACATGTCTGACCATTCGTCTATTTTTAGGCATCTACAGCAACATTCCTGTTTACATTCACAATATAAAAAATAATGATCGACACGACTATCCTACACCAAGAAAACAACAAAAGAAAACTACATATCCTTGAAGTAATATTCATTAAAAAAAACTTAAGTCATCAATTAATAGAATCAGCTATAATTATAATAGCAATGTTCTAAAATGTTTGTAAAAAGAACATTTTTATGCTTTAATACGTGCATGACCTTGACATTACAGCATAAAAAATCCATTTAGAAGAATTTTTACGTTCTAATGAACGCTAAGCAATTTGTCAACTGTTATATTTGAAGCAAGAAGAAAAATTTAATGTAATTTTTAGCAACACGGTTTTGCGGTTATTTTTGTTACCATAACTCACACTCCTAAAGATGGTCTTGGAAGTCGATTAAAAGTACTTGGGAATAATTTTTATTACCACAACTCACACCCCTAAAGATGATCTCGAAAATAGATTGAAAGTACTTGGGAATATCGAAAAAGAAAAAATAATATTATCTACCAAAATTACAGCTCATTTCTTACATCTTTCAATAATAATACGCGAAAGATTATCAATGTGTATGAACGTATTTTATCAAAAATGAGCAGATACAATGTTTGCAATTTATTAATCTGACGTGTCTACAAAAAAATTTGCTACCTAAATACACCAGTATATATATATATATATATATATATATATATATATATATATATATATATATATATATATATATATATATATATATATATATATATATATATAAGGCACCTCGGCGTGGTATAATGGTTAGCAAGCTCGTCAAGCTAGAATCCTTATAACTGAGTAGTGAGTTCGATCCTCACTGGGTACCTCCTACTTTCGGCCGTGTGTTAGGTCTAAGCTACGCTTAGAAAAATTACCTTCCTCCAGGTTTGGCGGTTGGGCTAACAACCCTGCCTCATAAAGAAACAGTTTTTTACGGAAACAGCAAAAACGCTTCCCCACACACCAATAGGTGTAAGGAAAAGGTTATTTATTTCATATATATATATATATATATATATATATATTGTTAAATATAACAGACAATGAATGTTTGTTATGTTCTAAACCGTTCTAAACATCGTTTTTAGCATTAATTTCAGGTGAAAATAAAGACAAAAATTTCCAACATTTGGATTATTAAGTTGGTTCTAAGCTTTCGGCTCACATGAGCCATTTTCAGAGAGGTTACAAGGACGGAGATATAAAAACAACCACCATCAAAGACGATTTTATCTTTTGTTGATATAAAACTTTAAATTTGTGACACTATCTTCCGCTGGTATGTTTTGTTTTTTTGTTTTTTTTTTTTGTTTGGTTAAATACAACTGAGAGAGAGAGGAATTAATATTAGTGGCATTATTAGTTGTGCTTTATTGTAATTCGCGATGTGAGCTTAGGTAAAAAAAACTATTTTAATACTATGATGTACTTTCAAAATCCTGGGAATAGATAAATTAACTGACAATTTGAAAGAGAGAGAAGGAAATATAGTTTTCTTTCTTTTTCATTATAGTTTTCTTTCTTTTTCATATACGATACGGATTATTTTGGGTTAGGTGGAAATTTGACAAAATGGTCGCAGTCATAACAAAATGTCAGGATTTACTTGAAAAGGTCAGGTAGGATTAAATCCCCAATAGTTGTTCTTGATAACAGAAATTGTGGGAATTGAAAAATCTAAAGATGATGTAATCGAAAGACAGAAGACAGAAAGATATTACGACATGTCAGATGTTGATATTTCATTCATCGAGCCATGGCTCTCCGCAAATCGTGTGTGTGGAAAACAGTCACATTGGTCAACAACTTTGAGTCGGCCGATTCCACCGAGAGGATTGGGGATGGTTATAAAAATCCGGACCCAGCGAGAAAAATCAGTAATTGTTGGCTGGAGAGTAGTTTTTGTGAGTCGAAATGTAACGACCGTGGAAAAGGGTTCCCAACGGTTCTGGTGGAAAGACGGCTACTGAATTTGCACAACACGATTTTCTGAGATCAAATCACAACGTGGACAGTGGGCAGTGGTCCGTTGTTGCAATAGAGGTCTTGAAGACCAGTTTTTATGACGAGATCATCACGACCAGCAACAGTGGCCCAAAAGCGTCAATACAGCGGGTACCGTTTCGACATTATCGCAGCGGGATCCGTTCCCGAACCAGCGAGCGACCGAACCAACCGGCCAGCCGGGTGACAGTGTCACAACTGGTGCCGTCACGACCGTCGACGAGAACAAGCGTCACAATTAGCCAGCCTGGGCAAGAGTGTCACAAATTAAATAACATTTCTTAGAAAAACATAGCCATGTAGGTCATATCAGACAGATTTTAGTCAACAATACAATAATCCTCACTCATACACACAGTAAAAAGAACCTTCAGATATTGGAGGTCATCAACATTAAATCCAAACAACCCACACGTAGTAAAATCACGTTTAAATATGGTCATAACACATTACATTGCATTTAAATATATGGTTCTGTTAACATTTCGAGCTCTCACGCGGTGTGACGTCATAGAACCGCTTTACAAATTTACGAACTGCGTTTGCTATTTAGTAACTGTTATCGTTACTTAGCAAAGTTTTATGTCAACACAAGATAAAATCGTCTTTGATTGTGGATGTTTTTATGTTAACGTCCATGTAACCTCTCTGAAAATGGCTCATGTGAGCCGTAAGCTTAGAACCAACTTAATAAAAAGTCATCCAAATGTTGGAGAATTTTTGTCTTTATTTTCACCTGAAATTAAAAGTTTGTGTGGATTTCAGTACAGTGTAAGTTTCTTTGCTCAGCAGAGGAGTTGGAAAGACTCTCTAGATAATATGGAGTCCCTTATGTTACCCGTTTGTCATCCTAAAATTTCCCAAATCATTTTCGACACGTATTTGCACTTACTGCATCCATAAGTTTAAGTGATTTGTGACATAGTTTTTGCTGCACAGAGGACTAATCTATTTATAGTGCATTTTATATTTGACAATTATTTTCACAAGTGAAATACAATTACCAGTTTTCCACAAAACAATTTTAAAAATGTACGCACGCACACGCGGTGAAAAGCCAAATAAGAATCACCGGCACTTCTGAGATTTCTGTATTAAGGAAAAAAAATCCAGTTGAATATTTTAGATTAAGCTAATAAATGATGCTGAATTGGAAAATTTAAAAAAAAGAGTGTTTTCTTCTTCGAACGATTGTCAGCAAATCTTTACAATAACTTTAACAGTAACAATATATCTATCGAAGAGAACAGATACAAAGAATCGATAGACTGAATGTAAAGAAACAGTCAAAACAGACAAGACTTAGTTTTGTTGGACAATAAATCTATCAGCAGATAAAAATTAAAAATGCTCATGAGAAAATACTTTCTATATGCGGATAGGGTAACGAATATAGGCTCGGAAAGGGGGTTCAATGAATCGAGTTCAAACTGCGGCTATGCCTGCAACATTCACTTTTGCTTAAATGCTCTTGAGCATAATATGATTTTACTATATCATCTTAGCTGTGGGTTAATTAGCAGGCTAGACTGGGTTCACTAGTTTTTGGTGTCAACCAGTCTAAAAAATATTTGAATATCTAACCCTGGAGAAGGCAAAGGAAGCCTTCCTACTATCTTTCCTGAAAAAATAATAGCAATTTCAGATAATAAAGGGGAGCTATGTCCACCTTGAAGAAAAATCAGAAAGAGAAGATACCATTTTCTTCACTGGGTCAGATAACAGAGAACACTCTCGGGGGATGAGAAACTTGAAAGAAGCGGCAGATATTATCCTTTTATTCAAATAGTTTAAAAAAGGAAATCTGTTAATTGCAAACTGTGAAGCAGTAAACGGGACAACAAGCCATTTTATTTCCCAACTAATAGTGGTAATTCACACATTATAACGAAAAGAAACCTATAAAGCAAGGAACACTTGTGTCCGAAAAAGACATGCCATTGAAAAATGAAGGATAAACAAATAAGCTTTCAGCTATACATATTAGTGTTATGCTTGCTTTTTTTTTCGGTCATTTAGCTTCTAGTAGAGTAGGTTGTGATGAACTGTTCTCAGCGTGGGAAATTCACTTCAAATTATTCGTAACCGATGATACATTAACAAACGAACATTTTAATCTGAACTTCAAGATCTGTTGTAAACTATGTGTAACTCTCGACTTTGATCTAACTCACCAACTTGGCCCCTAAAAACGCCGCTCAATTGCCGGCGATATAGAAATATCTTAACCTCATTGGCGGACCGAAAGGGATTCGAGACGAAGGGGCCACTTAAGGTGAAAGTTGCATAGTGTTCCAGTTTTAGAATGTTGTTTAGAAGGACGACAAATTCTCTAACGACATCGGGTGACACAAACGCGCGACATACCGCTGCTTAACCGCTGCTGAACAGTACAAGCGGGTTACATCAAGATAACAGCAGTAATTGTCTTTTTTAACTAATAAATGCATAAAAACTGAAAATAATCACACACTGGATATTAACTATCAACTATATAAAATAGTTAAGATGAAATTTTCCTCTGAATTTCAACAACCGGTAGTATTGACCAAGAATTACGAAAGAGAGAAATGCTATAAAATAAGCTCATCGTCAAATGCTAGGTAGCTTTTCTGAACGGTTAACTTGTAAGAATTAAAACTTTAATCGAGGACTAATGAAATTTACAAACTTAACGTCAGCACATAAATGCATATACACAAAAACACACTCGAACAAAAAAAAACTGTCATTTAGTGTATACGAGAGTGGATCAATAAATTCTCATCCTGAGTATGGTGATAAACTAAATCTGATAGCAAGATCGGGAGATTTTGTGGACCATAGAATCACCTAAATTGATGTTGGTCCCAGGTCCACCCTGATCCGGGGTGGTAGCTCCTATTAGAATCTCTGCTATGGGCAAATAATTAGCACAAAAACTGGAGTCTAAACATTATGAAAGTATAACAGTACATTTTTATAGTGAAAATACTAGCATTATATTTTCATAGTAACAATATTACCATCAATACACTACTGTTAAAAAAATTGCTACAATATATTTCTTTAAAAAAGAAAAAAATATTACCAACAATACCTTTTTTGAAAAAAAATATTGTTTGTAATATATTTTTGCAAAAGAATATATATATTATCAGCAATACATTTTCGTAAAAAAAAAAAATACTCGCAATACATTTTTGTAAAAGAAATTACTCATGCTCCAAAGAAAATTAAATTTCGTGATTAAATTACCCATAAGGAGTTGATATGCCGCTAAACACACTAGCAAACAATCAATAAATCCGTAACTTCATACGTAGATACGACGGAGGATACTAAAATGTTCTCGGTTCGATCGACTTTCCAACATTTTCAATAAATAACGAAATATCAGAATGTTTTATTCTTGTCTTGGTTTAATCAAAATTTTTCAGTACTAACTTATATTAGATGAATTTCGATTTGAAATTTCTACTATGTATATTTACTTTGGCAGATCAGTATTTCCATAACCGGATACGGAGTAAATAGCTGAATTTTTACATTAAATTTTCGCAGTATAATATTCAGTCTATATCCTCTATAAAGAATTAAGTGCATTGTCAAGGAAGGGTATTATGTAAAAAAATATTTTTTATGTAAAATAACTGCTTCTTTCATCATGAGTCGACGTACTTATTGATGTCTCTAAAGAAACCTCTGGCGACCATAATTATCCCTGTTATAGAAAAGACGAAATTGCCAAAAGAGGATACAGAAGGTAAAAAGATAAATAAGTATATATTTAAAAATCAATACGTAGCAAAAATTATGAGAAAGAAAATGAAGGCTATTTCTCATGGTACCGTTATGCGATTAGAAATTAGAAATGGTCTTCTGTTTCTTTGTCAATGTTAGACATGTGCAGACGTTTGATAAAAAATGTTATTTTTCCAGCCAATCATCTAATTACTTTTATTGGCACTTACTCGTTACTGACCAATCGATAATAAAAAGATAACAGCGATAGTTTCACATTCACTTCTATGGGACTTTCTTGTTCTTTATATATATATATATATATATATATATATATATATATATATATCACTCATTCAGTAATAAATAAGAGCACTCTGACCACTGGCATATGATACATGATATGCTAAAAGTCTGCCTCCTTCTACCGAGCACCCATAGCTCAGAGGCAGAATCGCTAACTGACGCCAATTCGGTCGGGTTTCAATCCTGGGTTAAAAGCAATCGGATGTCTAACCGTACTGATGAGCTGTGATACAGCGGAACAGATCTGTCTGCGGATGACTATATATATATATTTCTCACCGGTACCACGACTTGGTGTTTCATACACACTTTAATAGCTCTGTCATATTACATCGATCACTATTTTACCACCAGCATTCAATGTGTGATACCTTTCATATTTGTATATAAGTTTAGATAAAGACCATTGAAAATTCTTTAGGATTTAATAATAAAAATGTAAGCACCTGCCAATCCAGCCCACAAAATAAACTCGATAATACTCAAAATATAAGTTCGCGCCCCAAAAGTAATATTTATTTTGCGTAAAATGTGGCATAAATTCAAAAGGGGGAATGGGGAAGGCTGGTTTTTATCTGTCAAAATTAAAACTTAGCTAGACACAATCACTGACCCACATACCACATTATTCCTTGCACCATATCAACCCATTCTTACATACCATTCTTGTTATAATCACCAAAATACCCCAGAGTGCCTATGAAGTCTCTGTATGTAAAACTTATCTGTGGGTATGTGGAATAAAATAACAGCTTTTAAAAATGAAACCCCAATGAAGTTACTTTTTATGATCATCTTGAAATCATTTAAACTCAAATTGATGGAATCGACATGGGTTCACCTATTGGTTTAACAATTTTGGCGTTTAATATATCATCGCCAGATGGCATAAAGATCTTTTGTAATATTCTTAAAACTATTGTTCTAGTACTAACCTTGCCAATGTTTTTGGTTTCTAATTTGATTAAATGTTCTTTTTTCTTTATTTTTTATTTTTCATATAATGTATTTATTCCAATAAAAACAGATGTGTAAAAAGAAGAAAAAATAAAATCTGCATTGGTCATCATCGTTCATTCTTCAGAATCCTATTGAAAAATGAAGGAAGTGTGCATCACGAATAAAATAGAAGAAAAAACAAAATGTGTGTGTGCACGCGCGTGCATTAATAAAAAATGGCATTAGAAAAACCTTTTATGTCAATGCATTCCGTTCTCTGAGGAACTTTAAAGATTTTCCTCGTGTTATTTCGTTTATTAATGTTGTCTTCACACGTACATGTAACTATATCGTTAATTTTTACACACGCACACACACAAAAATATATATATATAATATATATATATATATATATATATATAGAGAGAGAGAGAGAGAGAGAGAGAGAGAGAGTGAGAAAGAGAGAGAGAGAGATAATAGGCTGGTTAATGAAATTTCAGGAATAAAAAGCCTACAAAACGATAATAATATTGACAATAAAATTAATGATCTTTATTACATATTAACCTTTTAACTAAATTGAAGCATGAAGAAAAATATTTTAAAGTCGTAACATTCGGGCACACCTGTGTCTCTTTTCAACGCGACGAGAAAAAGACAAAGAAATGTGACACACTCTTCTAGGGAATGTTGTGAATCCCACAATTATTTATCAGAATACGGATGATAAGTTTTGTCATATATCTCATTATGCTGATTGTCCTATGGAGTTCATAATCGTTTGCACCTGGCTTCCTATGCAATCCTATGAAAATAGAACTATTTAGATTTTCCAGTTCATCAACACGCTTTCCGTTGTAAGTAAGTAATAAAATAATTCCTTCTTAGATTATAGTATAATAATTAGAAATAATATATCTAAAGACTCACATGTGAAAGTCTTTTAATAATAGTACAGATTTAACAAATATATCGTCATTTTTTACAGCATTGAAAAAATAGTATTACCATAAGATTTTACGGGGCATTTTTCTTTTCTTCTCTATTATTATCGTGTAATAAACTGATGCGCTAGAATTGATACAATATTAATATAATTGGAAAATAAGTTTAAAGATACACATGTAAAAATTGTAATAATATGATTGATTCGTTTTCTACAACTTATCAGCAGCATAGCAGATTATTTAAATCAAAAATTTTAGATTGTAAGAAATTTTTTTAGATAATAATGATTTAGTGATACAAGTTTTACTTATTAACCCATAGTTGAGTGATGAAGAGGTGGGTTTATTACTACCTTTCCCAAGGTAAGTGAATAACAAATCCAAATGAAATTGGAACTCGACTCCACGATTAACATTTCCGAGATATTATTAATTACACCACCCGTACATCCAAAATTACAGCACCTAATTAGGGGCTGACCAGATTCGACGTTGTTATATGGTCGTATGCAAATCTTAAGGACTTAACAAAATCTGCTTCAATTTTTGACGGTATGTACAAACTTCTTAGTTATTGATCTAATTATTTTAACGTTATTTTAAGAATAAAGTAATTTTTAAAAATTGTTTTAAAAAGTTTCAAATTAAATTGTCTTTATGAACCGTGTTCCTTAAGAACGTGGGTGATCAAGGCTCAAGAATGTTTGACATTTTTAGCAGTACCATTTAATATCCTTTCACTCCTTTATACAGGTTTGTTACATGTGCCGTTCCTACGGTTGGTAGATTTCGTAAGATTTGATTGCAGAGAAAATTCGAGCTTACACACCTATACCTTTTCATGAGCCAATAAAAAACATACATTTATACATTCATCAGTAAAAAATTTCCTTTCACTAAATTTGCAACAACGAAATAAATACAACCCCTTATTTATTGGCCAATTAGAAACAAGGGAAAAAAAGTTGATCCATTTCTATTTTCCACAAATGTATAAATACGCATGATTTTGCTTTTCTTTTCAGCGAATCACAGGTCGTCAAACCGGACGTCTCATCAATGCGACCTGCCTTTTTCACACTCTCTATTTTACATCTTACTAATTGATTCTCCCCTTTCCTCATTACTTATCGGCAACAAAAAAAGAAAAAGGTACAAAGACACATTTTCTGTTTTCACTCAGGACGACCTCTTTTACCTACTACAATTGTACACACATTAGCGATATCATATTTGTCTTTTCTGGACAAATCCATTTCGTCTGACTTTACGAAAACTGAACTCTTAAACACATATTCAAAAGAAAAAACTTTATGCAAAAATTTTAAACATAAATATCATTTCAAAACAAAAAAATTGATGTCATCCTTCTCGTTAGATAAATTTACACTTTTTAATATAAACAAGACCGTATTATTTTTATTCAATTTTCTGTTCTTTCAAATGTGGTGGGTTGCGTTATGTTTGGAACGAGGCCATTTCGCAAGCATAGTTGACGTTCCCTACACCGTAAATGTTAAATTATTCAAGTTTGACTTTTCACATTATGTATCCCCAAAATCGCTATTGTCTTTTTCTGATTCAAAGCACAGGTGTATTTTGGTTTCCGTTTTCCTCAAATAGTCTTCGTTGTTTACTTGATCCGGCATGGTATTCTCAGTATCTTTCTGTAGAAATCAGATCTCTTTTACCTCAAGTTTAATATTCACATATGAAGAAATTGTTCAGCATTTACTACCACATAGGAAAACAGGTATTACATAGCATATGTGTTAATTGATATATATAATCAAATACAATGTAAATGATTTCATTGAAAAGTGGTTACAATCAGAAATTGAGGCAAACATTACTTACAATATAGTGTTAGTGTACGCATATATATACATATATACATATATATATACTACAAAGACATTATCCATATGAAAAACAGGATTATTTCCGTATTGATCAGCACTTCTGTCTTGGAGCAAAGTATATCTGTGCTTTGTCGCGGATGGAAATGTTGTCATTTTTGTACTTTCGGAAGTGTTATTCACGATAGATAGATAGATAGATAGATAGATAGATAGATAGATAGATAGATAGATAGATAGATAGATAGATAACAGACGGTAATAGATAGATAGTGGGATAAGGAACAGAGAGAGATAAGGCAACAGATAGTTTTAATGTGACTAGAAACATATTCAACATCAAGAGGAAAAGTGATTGTCAGTGTGCAAGGGATTAATGCACAGGCGTTACTGACAAAATCCGACTCTTCTCTGTCTAATATTTATTGTTCTGTTCAAGTCCCGTGGACACGTCATGTTATTTTACCTCATTGCATCATAATCTTTTCTAACAATCTTATATCGTTTTGGGTTCGAAATGCATGAGTCACTGTTGTCGACTAGCTCCCATCGCCGCTGAGCGCCTGTGCGCCGAACCCGAGGGCACCCAGTCCTGGTCACTTTCACGCTAACATTCATTGTTAACCCCTGCCCTCAGACAGCATACGCTGGCCACGTGGAACACTGACTTGGAAGTTAACTTCACCAGGGATTTAACTTATTTGAAATATCAAGACTAAAATCTATGAACAGCTTTTATGGCCATCCCAGACTTGCGAGCCAAGAGAAAAGAAATAGACAACGTTTAAGCCTGTCAGAAATGCCGAGAGCGCCTTGTGAACACGCGTGTGTGTGTGTGTGCATATATGAGTGAGTCGGGGAGGGGAGAAAAGGCGCCCAAAGGTTTCGTACAATAAACTTCCTAATGGTAACGTGGCTAAGAAATATAACTGCTATTATATTTCTGTGTGTGCTTTTCGCAAATATTTACAACTATAGATGTGCTTGGTGGTGTAATGGATATCTGCTCGGAATGAGAAATCGGAGAGCCGAGTTCGAATTCCAGTCGAATTCGTTTCATTCACTTACGTACAAATATCATTGGGAAAGGTATTAATCCATTTCTTCTCCCTCCAGTTATGGGTTAGATAGCAGGAGAGTTTGGGTTTTATAGACTTGGTTGACAACCGGTCTACCGCAGAAGGTAATGGCTACCTACAACGGGAACATCTTCAACATATTCAGTCATGTCTTGAAAGAGAAATGAACATCCAAACGTGTATCATGTACCGCAATTAACTGACTGATACTCCTATAAGCACATTAAAGCAGAATATTCTTTTTTACCAATTAGTGCCAGCTGTGAGAAATGCTTGTCGATAATGCCTCTCTACCCATTGGTATAACTACTACAATAAAGCCTTTCCTAACCTTTTTTTACATGGAGAAACCTTGAAATGCCTTCGAAGTGTTTGAAGCACCTAAAAAGATTTAGAAAAGATATAAGTTTTAATGATGGTGAATGATTTGTTATTTACGGATTATCAACCCTTTGTGGGTTATTTAAATTCGAAACATATTTGGGGCTGTAGAAGGTTGTTTGCAGTATTTTTAATAATGAAAATGAATTTGGGCCTAGACTTGCTGCCACCCGAGATTCCTAGTTGACAGCCATATTTAGAAGTCCCTGTCGTCACTCATGAAAATTACCGTGGGTTTTTTGAGAATCAATTTGACCTCCTGGCATAAATCCTATCAACTTTGCGATAAGGCCTATGCTGTAGAGTTATATTTCATGTATCTCACACTCAATTGAGTCAGAATTAAAAGAAGCTCTTATGATGTTGTGGTACAATTTGAGCGAAGGGGTGGTGAAGAAGTCCTGCACTTCAGTTGAGAAGAGACTGTAGTGTAGGAAGCTGGTTAATGTTTCTTTAATTCTGTCTTGTGTCAGACATAACCGAAACTCCCTACCGCTTATAGGTTATATGCAGAATTATCATCAGAAGGTTTTCATCGGAAGGTTGGTTGTCAGCAAGTTGGAATATGTGGAATTGTGTGGAATAGCGTAAGAAGAATAAAACATACATTTTGCATTTTAAAATAAAAGTTTATTGTAAGAAAAGAATAACACAAGTTGTAGAAGTTAATGTGCAATTCGAAACATTAAGAAGTTAAGGGTAGATTTCGTACAAAATGTTCGTCGTAGTAGTTGTTGAAAGAGATAAGGAGAAAGAGAAGAAGGACAAAGTCCAAGTCGCTTGAAGTTGAGTTACAGTTTAGATGTTTGTCTCGCGGCTCCCAATGATTCTCTGCTGACTGGCGCTGATGAAGTCCTTTTATTGTAATTGTCCTTTTGATCTTGCAAGTTGCTCCCATGCATAAAAAATCATTTTAACACCTACTTGCGTGGTTACGACTTTTTCTTTACGCAGATGGTCAATCCTTTTTCTATTTGAGAAAACCAGGATTTCACACGTCGTTGTGAATTTTTGTAAAAGTGAAAAAGAGAGTTGATTTTAATTAATTTCTTATCCGCTACAAGGCTAAGGGGTAGGTGACAACAAAAAGTGTCCATTTGAACTGTAAATATATACAAAATATTGTCAAAAAATAATAACAACCAACCTAAAAAGTTTCATAAAACAAAGCCTGTAACTTTTATTCTAAAATTAACAATGGGTAAATATATATCCCGCATCCAGTAAGATATAAGTGTTACTAATAAGAACTTAGTGCATTATTTTTGTGTATTTTTTACGTTGGTCGGCGACATGTTCTTTAGTGGAGCAATTAGCAGACAAATGATAGGTACAGCACACACACACACACACACACACACACACACACACACACACACACACACACACACACACATCTATGAGAGATAATTTTTGCCTTATTACAAATAAGAACTTGGATTATTTTTGTGTATTTTTGTGTTGGTCAAATTTTGTGAATGAGGTATTTAATTAACCAAAAAATACCTCAATCATATAAAAAATAATTCCCTCCAAAAAGGCAATTAATACCCATGTTTAATCCTCAAAATAAAAAAAGAACATCGTATAAATAAAAGCAAATAAACTCACACAACATTAATAGTAACTATATTCCATCCACTCATAGATAGTAGTAAAATAAAAAGTATCTACCCTTGCTGAAAAAACCTTACATCCCAATATAAGAATTACCCAGACAAAACTAAAAAAAGTGACCTGTCCAAAACTAAGCTACTCCGCACCCTTCTCCTAACCCAAGGCTGTATCTCTATGGCTACAAACTGCAGGCTAAACCATACTAAACTCCCATCCCACATTTACTTACATATCATATTACCAAAAATAAATGGTTTTCACCATTTATTTTTCATTTCAACTTATCACCAGATGAGGCGAACACGTAGCTCCGAAACGCGAAGAATTTTGTGTAGTGATACTATGCTTTTATAAACCATTGTAACAACCATTACAATATAAAGCTCTACGTTGTATCGAACACTTTTTATAAAAGTAAATGCATGAACAGTGGGTTCAAAACCTACGTGTTCTATAACTTTCTTCCAACACTATATATATATATATATATAAGGATTCTCCTATGTATATATAACAGGGTGATCTTATATATATATATATATATATATAAGAGGGTGCTGGGCATTTCTGACTCCGAGCTACTTCCCAAATGTATGTGAATAACACTATTGAGTGCGATATATATATATATATATATATATATATATATGCTAGCAGTATAGTCCGGCGTTGCTCGGGTGTAATGAAAGCTTTAAAACTAATCCATGGTCCTGGAGCTCAGACTCTTTGGATGTTGGCACGAAAGACTAAAAAACAATAATTGTTTTCAGTTAAAGCGAAACCGTAGACTGAAAGAAAAATGAATGGATGTAAGTCAAATTTTGATTTCCTGGTATCGATATCAAATAAGTTTTTTTCGTTGTAAACTGAATTTTGAAGGCTGAATAAGTCCTCTGAGTGAATGGTATCATGGTTGAGACTAAGAACTACAATTATACCTACTTAGAGCCAAACCCGAAGCAAAAACTAAAATAAAAGGACTGAAAAAATTCAGACATACAGGCAGATAAACAGACACACATACACAAACATCTTGCCTTATATATATGTATATAATCAATTTTCTGCACTATTGTAAGAACTGCAACCTTGAAACTTCTGGACGTCGTTTCTTATGTTTTTGTCTATGAGTGTATCAAATTTAATTAAAATCGGACCACTCCTTCTATAACCCTATTCTTTTCGGTTATCGATTTTCAGTATTCATCAGGGGTACCTTGACACAAAACCTAGCTAAGAACAGTCGCAGACGCTTATAGTACAAATGTGTAAATTTTCAAGAAAATCGATTCAGCCGTTTCGGAGTCTATAGGTAACGGGGACACACACACATACACACACACACACACAAAGTTCCATTTATAAATAAGTTTATATATATATATATATATATATATATAGTCTTCCGCATATAGGCCTGTTTCGCTGTATCACAGCTCATATATACCGTTTGGAGTAAAATAAAAAACATCGGATAAAAAATCAGTTGATTCTTTATCTATCTATCTATCTATCTATCTATCTATCTATCTATCTATCTATCTATCTAGTACCCTCTAAATGTATAGAAAAATATATGATCAGTGAAAATAAGACACGAATGAGAAAATGGAAATGGAAACTCGAAATGATACACTAAGAAAAGCTTTAATGACACCAGTAAACGACATCATCCCAAGGAAAAACGGACATAGAAGGAAAAACGAGTGGATCACAAATGATCACAAATGAGATTCTCGACATAATACAAAGGAGACAGAAATATGTCAAGACACGGAACAGGATACAGAAAACTACACGATGAAATAAGGAACAAATGCCGGCAAGCTAAAGAAGAATGGCTCAACAAAAAATGTGAAGAAATAGAGAGAATGAGTATCACAGATAAAGGAGATATGCATAAACAAATAAGAGAATTAACAGGACAAAGTACATGCCCATTAACAGGATGCATAAAATACAAGGACGGAGCGCTGACAGTAGAGAAAGAGAAAATACTTGGAGACGGTGAAAAAGAACCACCGGAAATACACAGAAATACGGACGGGCCGGAAATACTAAAAACCGAAGTGGAAGCTGCACTAGCCAAATTGAAAAGAAACAAAGCGGCAGGACCAGACAAGATTGTAATAGAGATGCTGTCAGCCTTAGATGACTTCGGAATGTGCATGAATACAGAAATAATAAATGAAATTTAAAACGGTGGTGATATATCGGAAGACCTAAGTAGATCGATTTTCATAGCGTTGCTTAAGAAACTAAGCGCAAACGAATGTGTGCTCCACCAAACAATGAGCCTAATTAGCCACATAACAAAAGTCATCTTCCAGATTTTGATGAATAGAGCGCATAGCAGAATCATGACAGTGATAAAACAAGGACAGTGTGGATTCGTCAAAGACACAGGAACAAAGAGCGTTATATTTATGCTCAGAATCTTATCAGAATGGGTAGGCGGACAGTTCAATATGTCAGCTACGAATTGGAGATGTCAAAATCAAATAAGTGTGAAAATTTAACAGTCTGCGGAGTATTTTAAAACCTAGCAGTAAATGCGACACCGAAATAGTAAAAGAGGCCTTTCAAAGGCTAACCAAAGTATTAAGAAACAGGAAAATTTCTTTATTATGTAATACCGATCCTTCTTTATCGCAGTGAATTCTGAACCATCTCCTCACAGATGAAGAAGATACTTGAAGCAACAGAATTTTTGTTTTACAGAAGGATGTTGAGGATACATGGAACGAACATTTGAGCAACGAGGAAATCTTATGGAAAATGGAAACAAAAAGACACTAATACTTACAATCAGAAAGAAATAGTTGAAAATTGTGAGAAAGTATAATGAGGAAGTAGAGCTTGGATAATTTGACACTCAGAGAATCAAAAGAGAACATAGAAGGGATATTAAGGGCACAACCTTGCTTAGATTTACTAAATGTAGGAAGTTGTGGAGAGCCTCCGGCATATAAATACATTTAGAATTTAATTTATAAGATAAGCAATTGTCAATATTTTTGTATTCTTTCGAACTGTTTTTCTCATCTTGGTTGGTATAGATGCTATTTGACCAAGTAACCTCTGGTCATCATCAGATGCCCATTGACTGGCTGACATGGGTTATCTATTGATTATATTCACATAAATGAATAATTAAAATTTTCAAAACATATTTGCTTGTTACTGCAGCACCTTCGCATTCCCGAATGTTGCATTTTAGCATCCTTCAGTGTCAAGACTTTTGGATTCAGCATCCTTTCGTGCTTAGACTTTGGAGTTTGGCATCTTTTTAGTTTGTATTTTACCTTGATGCCCAGACAGTATCTGACAACTTTGAATGTTGATATGAAATATTTTTGTCTTCTAATACTATTATCAAAATTTAACTACGTGGTTAAATAAGATTAATTGTACTTTGAAGATTGGCACCACATGAACAGAAATTGCAAAAAAGGATCAGCTATCATTTAAATGTGAAATTTCCATCCTGTAAAGCTTTGCAAGGGAACAGGATTGATCATGGAAAAACTGCAAGAACGAATCTCAACGGAGCAAAGATAAACACTTGTACGTTAAAATGACAGTTTTATGAATGCGAGAACCATGCTTAATTTACTGGAAGGTAAAGATATCCTTCTTCATTGAATTTTTACCTTCAGGGTTTGCTTTGCTACATAAATCCCAGAGTCAAATCATGGGGAATTATCTCGAAAAATGATGTTCCAGTATGGTCAATTGTATATAGTTCTTAGCCTTGGAAAAAGACGAAAAACATTAAAGTATAATTGAAGATGGGCAGAACAACTAGAAACGGTTTCATCAAAAGCGTTCTTCGTTAAATAAACAAAAGTTGTATAACGTATATCTAAAGATCTCGATACGTCCATTGAGCTGCGTGTGAGTGAATTTTGATACGAATGAAACAGAAAATAAGTCAGGGAAAATGTGTCTATATTTCTGAGATGAGGTAGTATTTACCATATTTGCATTATTCGGACTATTGTCTTCATCTTGTTTGTCATAAGTACCACATTTCAGCCGTTGTACGCTCCGGAATTCTTTAGGTACTAGAAATTTCGAACCGTACCTTTTATTAGGATGTGCGTTGTGGTGCAATGGATATCGGCTCAGAACGAGAAATCGGGGAGCCGAGTTCGAATTCTAGTTGAATCCATTGCATTCATTTACGCGCAAATACCCTTGGGAAAGGTATTAATCCGTCTCTTCCTTCCAGTTATGGGTTAAATAACAGGACAGATTGGGTTCTACAGCCTTGGCTGGCAACCAGTCTACCGCAGAAAGCAATGGCAACCTACTGCGGGATAATCTTCTGCCCAGTCAGTCATGTCTCTTTCGAGACATGATCGCCCAAGCGCGTTTCACGTAACTGACCTTTTATTACTATCACTGAGGTATATCATTCTCATCCTTTGTGCCTCTTTTGGTAGTAAGTCTAACCCAACTTTCTAAGTTACTTGTTCATCAATATTGTAGCCTGGTATTGAACTCACAACTCTTTGGGTCAAGTCACTGAAACTAACCAACGTCTATATCCTTATGTAAATCTGGCACTGCATATGATAATGATAAAGGACCACTGCTAACCCCTAATAATGAGATCCATGAAAGAAAGATGATGTGCGTGTTTGGCGGTATTATTGATTGAGAGTTCTTAAGAACGCAACGGGACACTAAATAAAATAAAGATTTGGCTGAAATTCGCATTTCGCTCGTCAATAGGAAAAATGCTGTTTTTCTTCGTAACAACGCAGGCCACTTGCAGCAAGAATATTTACATAAGGGCTAGTATGTGCTGCAGCCTGTGGGCCCAAGGACTAGAGTGACCTCCAATGGTCCTCTAGTCTTGGGTCATTGATAAAACTACAAAATACTGTAAAATTTCGGCATTAAATAACCTAACAATAGTTGTTATCAACCAAGATAAATCAACTCAATAAATAATTATGCTTAATTTTCATTAATTGATTGATTCGTTTGTACAGATTATCAACCCTTCTCAGGTTATTTAAAGTCAGAACATATTTTTAGATTGTAATAATTCTTTAGACAATAAGGATTTAGTAACAGAAGTTTTACTAATTAATCCGTAGCTAAGGAAGAATATGTTGAGTAATACCTTTCCAAAGGCTATTTGCGTAGAAGTGAACCCGACTGGTATTGGAACTCGGATCTCTGCTTAACAATTCCGAGCCATTATCACATTGCACCACCCGCACATCCATGTTTACAGCACCTGATATTCCCAAACGGCCTCCCATCTAGATACTGACTAGATTTGGGTTTCCATGATTCATCTCTTGTCATAAACGCTTCACTTCTTCCTTTCCATTCTTGCTTGTTCGAATTTTAGCTTTGACAACCTCAAGTTTCTGAACCTTTTCAGTTTATTGAAAAGTATATTCTAGATTGGTAAATATTTAACTTTAAGTTTTTGTATTCCGATAGAATCATTGATGAATCCATGTGTAGTGGGGGAATTTTATCACATCAAAATTGTTTTGCTCAGTGAATCATAAGAAGCGTTAAACACATTACAGGAACGTAAACGGGTGACTGCATAAAACGCATAAATATATACAAAATATATACAGGGTGCAATGGGCAAATTGTCGCTATTTTATATTTTTCATTTCACGCTTACGCGTTGTTTATATTTTATTTTGTCGACAGTATAGTAAGGTTAGTTTGTAAGAATACTTTCTGTAAAAAGTAGAGTCACATGATGCAGTTCACTCAGCAAGAACTTTGGAAACAGCATACTGTACTACTTGACATTCATGCTAGAAGCTTCAATATGAACATTTCAGAGCGTTTAAGTGTCAATATGGGGACTGTGCAGTGTGTTTGGAAAGAGCTGGGTTAGTCTAATGGTGATTATGAATGTGTTTGAATGGACCACTAGTGATGGCGATGTAATACTATCATTCATCTTCCCACAGGGACTCAGACTCAACACGAGCGCCTACAACAAGTGCCTAGCGGAGGTAGTATTGCCCTTTATCAAGAGGGTAATTGCGGGAAGACTCTATGTCTGACAACAGGACTTTATACCATGCCACACAAGCAGAAGATTCCACTCATAGCTGTCAGACAATTTCTGTAATCACATCATCCCTTAAAACTGGCCACCTCCCCAAACTGCAACCCCCTTGATTATTATATGTAAAGAGCAATTGAGCAATTGACCAGCAAAACTCCTTGTAACACAAAAGATGAACTGAAGGCAGCATCCATCTACTTACACAAAGACACAGTCCAAAAGAAATGCAGAAGATTCCGAAGTCGTCTGGAGGCTGCAGTTGAAGCCAATGGCGACTTTATTGAATAAAGTTCCTCTTTAGTATTTCAAAATAATTTTTGCGTAATTTAGATGACTATTTATCCAAGCACCCTGTGTCTACATATATACGTGTGTGCATGTATGTGTATATGTGTGTGTTTGTATGTGTGTGTTTAAAACAGAATATAGAATCATGACATCGCAACGTTTTTAAGAAATTTAACAAATGAAAACACACAAACATATATTCCTTCGTTTTTCGAACTGATGAAGTTTAGAAAGGCGAAACGAGTAATCAAATCTAGTCCCAATGAATACTATTTATCATATATATATATATATATATATATATATATATGTGTGTGTGTGTGTGTGTGTGTGTGTGCGCGTGCGTGTGTGTGTGTGTGTGCGTGCGTGTGTGTAAAACAGGCATAACAAAAATGAAATCCTTATTTATAGTTATACGTATATTATCTCTATTTTGTCAGTAACGTTAGCAATCATTTCTAACCGCTAACGACTCGGTATGACTGGTATCATCAAAATATGCTGTTTCGTCGTGAGAGTAAATACAAGTTTTGATGTATTTAATTCATCTTAGCTATGATATCGCATGTAAAATGATAAACGATGAAACTTTCAGTAAGCCTCTTTGCGACTACAACTCAAGTTCGCCCCAAATCTTAAGTGAAACGCATGTATATGACCAATCGTAAAGATAAAGTAAAAATATTATATTAATAAGATTTGCAAGTGTATACGACAAAACTTTTACATAATATTTACAAATGGACGACTCTTTGTATCACTCCAGAGAGTGGCTGACTACTCCTGTCATACTCAATTTTTTTAAAAATCAGATGACGAAAAATGTAGTATTGCTGCTATATCTGTACTGAAGCCGCCAAGATACTACTTAACAGAGTTCAAAAGTGTTTTTGCAGCCTAGTCGGTAATTTTCAATCACAAAACTCCTTTCGCACAGACAAAACATCACAAGCCTCTCGCTACTCTATAGCTAGTTCTGACCTTCGCAGCTTGGACCAGACAAAGTCACGTACACAGAGTTGAATAATCCTCATTAATTATCCTCATTAATTTTATTAAATTATTAAAAAGTAAATTCCACCCAGAGAGCTACATTGCCGAATCGGCTCTCGAGTGGATGCTTTTCATGGCCACTGCAATCTTAAATTCTTCAAGTCTAGAGCCAACTGTTATTTATCCGACATATATTCATAATCTGCACTGACTTTCTCTTACATCCATACAACAAGCTTATTCTGTAACTTCCTACCTTGAGTTTCTCTTAGGTCTTGTACTGGATGATCATTTAGGAAAAAAATAATTATCAAAACAGGATGGAAAGGAATGAACCATTTAAGAATCTGGCAATGCAATTAGGATGTTCAACACATTTCAGCAAATATTGAATTTATGTATATTAACTGGGATATGATAGTATTCGTGTAGCATCTGATGAAAAACAAATTTACTATGCGCCGTTTGATAGATGAGTTTGTGATGCGTACCCCTGTCGGTCGTTGATGACATTGACACAGCAGCTGGTACTCGGGTTGACCTTTCCAACGGTTATCTCCTTTGCCCACGTTGTGAAATTGATCTCAAGAAAGTCACGTTGAATTCTCGCTAGATGTCTCTCCGCCAAGTCAAACCAAGCTGGATCCGCACGCACAATTTGGTAAACGAAAACGGCACCAAAAATAAAATGAATGACGCCTGAATAAGTTGTAGAAAATCTTTATGTACAAAAGGAAATAAGAGAAAAAACAATCACCAATCGTCTTCTTCCCAAACCCTGCTCCTATCAATCTGGCGACGGAACGGAAGTTTTGACCAATTTCTCTTAGTAGTAATTTGCAAAGCATTTTTCTTCCTATTATTAATTCAAGTTTTTTGGTTGACAATATCACTTCACCTCCGGTCGGACTTTTAAGTTTCTCGAACTGACTTCGTCTCACTTCGCACCGACACTTCATGGAATCTGCCGAAGAGTTGTCTTTGAGTATTGTGGGTGGCTGGAAGCGGCGCTAAATTGACTTCGTTTCCGTGCGGTGCTGAAACTCGAAGTAGATCTCGGACCCGAACTGACTTTGGTCCATCGGGGCTCTGTATTTATGCTTGTCCATTTTTACTGTTGAGGGTAGGACGGTTAACGGGGTTGTTTATGCAAATCATATCCTCAAGAGTTTTTTCATCCATCCAGTGAAATCTCTCTCTCTCTCTCTCTCTCTCTCACTCACTTTTGAGCAGAGTTATTATATGACGTCAACTCTTTCTATCTTCTTCGATTCAATTCAGTTAATCAGATATTTTTGTCTTTATCTGTTTTGGGCAGAGCTTTTACATGACATCAATCCTTTCTATCTTTCCGCCAATCAGATATTTTTCTCTTTACTGTTTTGGGCAGAGCTTATTACATGACGTCAATTTCTTTCTCAGGAAAATCTTAATTTAGTCATTCTCATAATTAATTAATTGTCCTTTTCTCTCCGTCAACAAATCAACTTAACCTTTGCACTAGAGTGAATTCCCCAATCCGCAAAATTTCTTTCTTTTCACTTTGTCTATAGTTTGCAATACATCGAGCCTAACCTTTTTGACCCTCACGTCATTCACAGGTGTGTTTTGCTTTGCATTTTGCAGGAATAAAAAAATAGAATTTTTTATCTATTGTTTTATAATTTATCTGACACTGATTCAGATAGCTTTCTGTGGAGACTCATTCAACACTGTCCATTGACACTTTGACCTTCATTCATGTCAGCTAGCATATGCCGAAATTTCAGGTCGGAATTCCTTCTGTTTTGAGAAAAAAACAAAATTTCATAATCACTTTCCGTGGCAAAGTAAATTTTATTACCAGCTGGATCGTTGAGAATTTAGAAAAACAAAAAACTTTCCAAGTCAAGCCTTGCTTGCATATAATACCATTTCTGTCAACAACTTTTTATCTGACCTCTGTGACCTCGATTAGCTCCGCTGTTTTATTCTAAATGAACTAAATGAACTAATTTCTGATTTATATTTATTTTTAGTTTCTTCCTAGTTCAATCTTTCTTTGGAAAAAGTTAATCTTTTCTCAAAACAAAAATCGTCTTTTTTTCCTCTGTTCATATTGGAACACAATAAATATTTCTGGCTTCTCTACTTCAAACGTCGAAGCCTACGCAATTTTTTCTTCTGCTGTGGTTGGTTTGTCAGGAAAGTGAACAACTCCCCTTCTTCGTTGTCGCAACTCACCAGCATACCTTTAATCGACTTCCTTCTATATTCATTAAATTTCCATTTTGCTGATACTATTACAGCAGTAAATATCAAAGTACGTATCACAGCCGACCAATTTATTATAATTTTCTTACTATCCTTCCATGCAATGCCTCACTGTCCCAACGTCTCTAGTTGGTCCCTTAATTGATTCATATTTATCTTCTCTACAGGTTCCAATAGGGTTGGCATCTGCCTTAACTTAATGTTGGGGAATTCCTTCACTATGGGATTCCACACTTCTGTATAATTGTCCGGACTCCAGTTAATCAATTCTACAACCGAATCCTTTTTCTCATATTTCTCCTCTCTCTGATAGGGATATGGATACTCCAAATGCTGAGCATCCAAGGGGCAAATTTACTAAGGATAGCGTCGGTCTTACTTTTATTGTCCCAGTGGATTCCCCTCCACATACCTTGGACAATCCAATTTATGAACTGCTACCGCCCACACACCATCGGATACACTAATAGCCTGTGGCAGCATTGTTTTTGCTAAAAACTTTCTACTTAAGTTTTCTTAATGCTTTCCCTTTTATTTTCAGACAATTCCAGTACACACATTCTGTGATTACCTGCCACATAAATGGGACTTAGTAAGGTACAGGTTCTCAAAGCATCATTCTTACACCTACCTGCTTCATCTGCTGACAGTATCATAAATTTCGTCCTAGCTGAATTCAAAGCTATATATTTGGTTTCAATTCTGTATCTCGCAACCACTCCTAAACCTTGATCCGCATGTGGGTAGGGAATAAGTTTATAACTTGGTATATTTCAAAAAGTACTTTCTCTATCCAACAACGGAATAGACATTAAAACTAGCAATTAGTTATTTTCTAACAAGGTTACACAACCTAGGACATTATAGTATTTCCATAGTTCTCTGGTGGAATCTACCGGTAATCTAAGGTGATGGGGCAATTCGCTCTGTATTTTTAAGAAAAGCCTCTTCAAACGCGCTGAAGTTACTATGCTAGGGGACAAATGTCCCATTGATAACATGTCTATCTGAGCTCTCACATGTTGCAATAGAATTGTCAGTAACCGACTAGTCTGTCGCACTCTATTAGTAATGGTGATCAACTGGAAATAATGTTGAATGAATCTATTTAATCCATGCACTTCAGTCGCCATAGCCTCCGAATTATTAGCTATTTTCTGCTTCAGCTCACTAAGGCTACTTATTAATCCATTGATACTGGCTCTATTTCTTCTCTTTTGGGCTCTTTTTGACCTGTACAAACAATCTATGCTGCTGTTCTATTACTAACTCCTTATCTGACTCAGCCACAACATCACTGCTGGCCCTCAACAGGTCCTTTACTTTAGCCTTAAACTTTTCAGGGGCTAATATTTCTTCATCTATTATACGATCTACCATCTTTAAGTCCTCTCTTTCCTTTTTATCTAACCTTATTCGTTGAAATATTTATAATAATTCCTCACAAAAAAAGTTCATTGCTGCAGGATTCGAGCCCGCGACACCCCTCGGATGAGTGAACTACCGTTAGAACACACACTAGCCAATTGAGCTACAAAGAACCGATCAAAATTGTACCTTTAAGCGAAACTTCTCTAGTCATAGAAGTTCCGACATTTTTCACAACTGCGCAGTTTTGTATACAAACAAAAACAAAGCAATTTTTTGAAAGAAAGTAGTATATTTTTTTTATTTATTCAACAGGTTTGTTATCTCTTAAGAAACAATACGCTCGTTATTTATGAATGTGGGAAGACAGAAAAATGTATGCGTGTGTCCAATTTATATATATATATATATATATATATATATATATATATATAAATTAATGTTCAAACAAATCATTTCATATTCATATATATATATATATATATATATATATATAAACATCGCCACATTTACCTGACGAAGTGATAGATTTTTGTTTTTAGCTATTAATTTCTGCATTATCGTGTATTCTTGATAATGCTGTTCCTTTTACTGTTGTTTTCAAAGTCACATTTATAATCCCTCATAGTATCCTTTGTCGAATGGTCGAATATTGCTATTATGGAATCGCTGACCATTTTTCATTCGATCACTAGTTTTCATTCTGATTGCAAAGTTCCGACATAAATGTTTGAGGGCCAGATGTCACCAAAGAAAGACCGTAGAAAACTTTCTATTACAGAAATTTTATTTCTGTAATAGTAAGTTTTAGCAACGGTTTTTCTTTGGTGACATCTGGCCCCCAAATATTTCCCAGTTACTATTTGCACAAATGGTTTGCGAATTTTTACTTTAGAGATTTCAGCCAGTTTTCGATTTTGAAACGATATTTTCCTGTTATAGTTTTTACCCATTTATTCTTGCTTTTTCGAAAGTTATTTGTTCAGTCTAAGCTCTTCAGTCGAGGAAATAAGGTAGGCACTTCCACTCATTTTTATACTTAAGTTTTAAAGTGAATTTTTTAAAAATTCAAAGCTTTCTTGACGCTTCCATTCTAGCTTTACTTGAAAACTAAATGATTACATTTACTATTTCCAGTAAGCAAAATACTCTGATGTATTTCAAATAGAAATTATATTGATTGGATCTCACCTTTTGTTAGTTTTCAAAATCATTTTTTCGTTCATTTTTTTGCAGATTAATTCTCGATTTTAAAAATCTTGAAAAGATAAAATATGCATCTGCAAAAATTAGCAAATTTAAAGTTAAATTAATCTGATTTGAAACAAGTATTAATTGTTTATCACATGAAATGTAGAATCACGGAGGTCATATCTTTCTGACGCGCTAAGTGATTGATGACAGATGTGTTGACACACTAAGTATATTTTGGCTCGAAGATTTATTTCTTACAAATCTTCGAATGAAAATATTCTTAAAATAATTTTTATTTTGTGTATTTATTTTTTTTGTGTGACATTAAATGGTCACGTGTTTTACGCTTTCTTCTCCTTACAAAAAAAAATGGACAATTATGTCAATTCTGGCCAACCATGCTTTTAAATTTTTGATTAGTAAATATATTCTTCACTTAATAACCTAACCGCGACAAGTCTTTGAAGAATTTAAAAATTATTATTGAAACTTTATATATTATTAGAATTTAAAATAAAAACAATTTTTGTAGAAATTTATAGTCTGAAGAATTTTTTTTCAATGAATATTATTGTCTCTAATATATTTTTGAAGATATTAAAATCTTATCTAATTAAATAATGTCATAGTTTGATTGCATTTTTATTTTACTATTCGGGGCAGATTTTCGGTAAAAAGGCTAACAAATTTTCGAAAAAGAATGTATACTTTTATCAAGCTTTTCTAAAAATAACAATTTCAAAAATAATTTTACTTAACTGTGAAGAAGTTCTGGAAGTGTCATTAAAATTCGACAATTATCTTATTTTTACAAGAATTTCTAAATTAATGTGTTTTTTACCGAAAAAAACGAGTTACGTAATATTTTCATTATCTATAGTAAACTCCGCTAAAATTTGAACAGCCGCTGATCACTCAAAAATGGCGTCAAATTAAAAAATTAAAAAACTCAAACTTTTATATTCCAATCAATATAATTCCTGTTTGAAATAAACCAGAGTATTTTGCTTACTGGAAATAGTAAATTTAATCATTTAGCTTTCAATTAAAACTAAAATAAAAGTTTCAAAAACAATTTTCTGTTTTAAAAAATTCAGTTTAAAAGTAACTATGCAGTTTTTCCCTATTTACTGGAAGTACTTAAATTAATAGAGGTACCTAAAAGGTAGTCTTGGAAGTATTTTGAGAATATACTGTATGAAATTCTTAGAATGTTGAGTGTACTTTTCTCTATCACAATTTCTACTGTTTCGTAAAATGTCTCTCCTGTTTTTATACTGTGTGTGTGTGTGTGTGTGTGTGTGTGTGTGTGTGTGTGTGTGTGTGTGTGTGTGTGTGTGCGTGTTGACATGTCGACAGAACGACAGGAAAATGCAAAATATGAATGAATAAGTGCGTGCGAGTAGATAACTTTCCTTAGAGAACCGTGTTTGATATTTAGTTCATCCTATTGAGTTGATCAAATTGTTGATGTTTCTGTTGTTAGTATGAGAAGGGTTTAGTTTCCACTTCACTGATCACTTTCGCATTGTTTCAAATGTCATATTGGGAAACATTTTTGAAAAATATGTTAAAATTGTTGTATCTTACATTGGTTCTAGCGCTATAAATGGAAGAAAATCAACATTTTCGATATATCATGATTGTTCATTTTTGTTTTTTTATGATGATGTTCACTCAGTACAGAGCCCAATAGCCACTGTTGCAGAGGGTTACAGAGTAAAACGGTTACAGAGTAAAAGGCACTGTTTATGCAGATATTATTATTGTTTTTTAGTCTGTTCACCTCAAGCAAAAGAAAAGAAGGGATAAACATCTACTCTTATTCAAAAGACCGGGAAGTAGTATGTTTTTGAAAGTACTAACTCAGTAGTTCATGTTTGTAAATTGGAAATATCATTAAATACTGAATTTCCGTTGTATAAAAGGTATTAGTATTAATATGATTCATGAGGTGTGCGTTGTAGTCCAGTGGATATCGACTCGGAACGAAAATCCAACAGTTTATATTAAATGAAAGAAAACCTAAAAAAAGAAAAATAGAAATACTGAATGGATACGATCTGTAAGAATCGTATATCCAGCAATTGATATGAAGTCAATATATGTATAAATTGAGTTATTAATAATTTAACCATAAAATTAATAATAGCATTCGAAGAAATATTTGCTTGTACATTTTCATAATAGAAAATGCATATTTGCATAATTCGTAAATCCAGTAATTTATATTAAATTAAGAGAAATATTACAAGGAATATTATATAGTAATTTTTCCAGAGAATATAACGCATGAATCAAGCAATTCATACCCAGAAACCCCTTAGAAATAGCAAAAATCAATGCATTTCCTTCGTATAAGACGTATGTTCTATAATAACCATATCTACAGTAATTAATATAAAATTAAGAAAAATCATTTACTCTACATTGTTCGGACTGTTGTCCTCATCTATATTGTCATATTCACGATGTTTCGGTCGTTGTATTCTCTGACTGCATAAACAGTGCCTTTTACTCTGTAACCCTCTACGTTGGACATTTGAACCGAACCATTTATGGATTAGATTGTTCTAGTTTCACGTGCCTTCCTAATTCCTTTCTTGGATATCTCAGTTTCAGTTATTTCCTTTTAGTAATTCATTTCTCCAATAAAGTTGCTCGTAATCACTAACAAAGTGTAAATATTGAACGGGAAGTTTCTTTCATCCAGTGATCATTTTGTTCTTATCTTCCGCTGGCTCTGTCAGTCGTTTTTATTTACCTGTTAAATCAAAGTAATTCTGCACCTGTTGACCCAGGGATTAAACTCACGACTTCCCGGAAACAAGTCCAACGGTTTTATCATGTACAACACTCAAGTAATATTACTATGTAACTTTATATGTGATGATTTTTCTTTTCTTTTGAGAAACTTCTAAATGATATTCATATGATTGCAGTGTCTTGTTTGTTTGTTTGTTTGTTTTTCCGTTTGTTTGTTTGTTTGTTTTTGTTTTTTGTTTTTTTTTATTACCTATATTGCGACCGTTGTCTATTATTTTAATTTCGTTTCAATGGGTTTAATGTGTTTTTTTCTACAGAAAGGTTCACCCTGTACAAGGCCCGGAGATTCCTCGAGGTAGAAAACTACGTGAAAAGGTAATTTATTTAGTTCATTTCACATGAGAACTTAATTTATTTAGACAGGAAGGCTCAGTCTATTTCACATGAGAACTTAATTTATTTGGACAAAAAGGCTCAGTCCATTTCACATGAGAACGTAATTCATTTTAACAGGAAGGCTCAGTCCATTTTACATGAGAACTTAGAGATAAGAAAAGAAAATCGACAACTACAATGATTTAAAATATGATATTTTGAAAGTTAGAGCAGAAATGGCAGAGAAAGTAATTATAATACCAGTAATCATTGGAATACTGGGGCTTGCATAAAAACATAGAAAAAACTTACAGATATTGGATGGAGATTTGGGTATTAAACAATGGTAAAAAGCTCTGTGCAGCGACGTTGGCAGTTATGCCAATGTGCATGCGCTGTGGTAGGGCGATGGAGTATTTGGACCACATCTTCTTTCACTGCAGTGTCATTAGGCTGTTGTACAAATTGATTGAAGGTTACACGGTTCGCGTCTTGCGTGGAAAGATTTTTGTCCTTGGGGCCAGTTCCGTTTGTAGCAATGTCGTGCCGCAGTTGAAAAAGAATGACCACTGTGTTCTTGTGATTACTTGGTATTGTGAGAGTTGTGATTTGGACGACGAGACAGAAGGAATTTCATGAAGGTGAAAAGTTTTCCTCTTCTTAAATGATTTTGTTCTTTAAACATCAGCTTATAGTCAAAATTAGGGCAGAAAGGAACCTACTCTCTTCATTAAAATTTGGCAAAAGATGGGTGACTGCTTTGCGTTTGGTTCGTGTGAGAGGGGCTAATTTAGAGTGAAATTTGGAATTGACCTAGGCCTAAGAATATTGGTTGTCTGAATTAAACATCCGTCAACCCAGCCCAGTGTTAGATTAGTGTAGGACTTTATTTACGTTTCGTTTCTTTTTAATTAATTAACTTAGCTATGATATAGTTGGTCATTTTTTTGTTGGACCCGCTTTATCTTCTTTTTATTCTCCATCCCTTACCTTTTTAGATGACAGTAATGGTATTTCTCAGCTAGCTATGGGGTGATTTTCGTTTAGAGCGTCTGATTTCGTATTTGTAAATGGATGTGAGTAACTGCAAGACGAATGCGTGTGATTCTATTTTGTTAATCCCTTGGTATTTTCGTCCAGTTAACTACTGTCCCTGCCATGATTGGATTGTGGGGGCTGCTCCATGCTAATGTCATTTTTGTTTAGTTCTTCAAATAATTTTGCTTATCATGAATATTGAGGAATTTTCTTTTAACTTTCATATCAACCCAGCCGACCACAAAAATTGTATATAATGGGTTTAGGTAGGAATTCATAGAACAAATGTGGTATTCTGGTGCTTGTGTACGTTTCTGCTGTCTGGATGTGATGTTCTGGTGAAAGAAATTATATATGGACAATTGGGTCAGTGATAGAGGCTAGTTAAGTTAATGATGGGATAAATCAAGACCACCCTCCATCTCCATGTTGGTCTTGTGCTATATTTACACGTTTTTTGCATAGTAAATATTTTCGGACTGTCATTGATAGTCTGAGTGGATCGACTGCGTGCGTCAGTCGTTCACTTTGTGGGACACTCTGCCTTCAGGCAAAGAGGGACCCAAACGAAACTCCGTCGAAGAGTAGAATCTCGTCTGGGGAAAAGCATTTTTGTTCGAGTTTACGGGCTTGGTTTTAGCTACGTTAATTGGCCTTGTGTCGCATCTACCTCGGGCTTCTTCCCATGTGGATGGTCGTAAATAATTCGGAGTGTTATTGAGATTTATTTTCGGACTGTGCTCTCTGCGGCTCTAACAACTTAACCTCTCTTTATAATTATTGTTGTTCTGTCTTATGTGTTTGTCTTGTGTGTACTTTATCCATTAGCACGGATATTGTGCTGTAGATATTTCAGCACATGTCATTTAGTATCGTACTGCCACCTCGCTGATGCAACATTGACTTTGAGTGATACATCTAGAATGTAGTTTGACTATTTAAGACTATAACGGAATTCACTACCTTCCTACCGAATGTCACCTGAGCCCGAAAGATTTTGTATATTTATACATTTTATTGCCCTACTTCTATACAGGGGTGGTTACTTTTGAAAAGCTTGCATTTCGATTTTATTGAAGACCCAGTTGATTGTAATAAAAACCCGCCGGTCGCTCCAAGTTCGCTTGACTCGCTTTCCTGAATGATAAACTATACACGGCAGCAAGGTCTATGATTGGAATGTTTTGAGGAGCGTGGAACAATCTCTTCGTTGCTATTTCCCAAGTCCACTCTAATCTGGGGTAGTAGCAAATGTTAAGGTCTAAGCTGTGGGTAAATAGTGAACCACCGAACTGAGACGAAGACATTATGAAATTGTGAAAATACATTTTTGTAGTAAGAATACCAGCAATATAATTTTCTAGTAAGGTAAAAATTATCATCAATAAATTTTAATTACCAAATCTCTCAAGGAAGTTAAATTTCTGCATTAAATGACCCATAATGAGTTCATATGCCATAAAACAAACTAAAACACTTGACTCAGAGAGTAATCATTATGTTACATCTAAAGTAAGTAGAAACACTTTTCCAGTTCTTTCGACCTCGACGAGTCGGCTGATAAGAAAGCACTATCGATATATCTACACGACACTTTATCAAATACCGCTACCTCCTAGCTGGTATGCTTGGTGGTTGGTGTAGGTGCTTGTGTCCCACTGACACGTGTTTGAGTGCAGGTAAATCAGAATTTTGAATGCTGATTTTACTGGCGATGCTTAGTTAAAATGCAACCATTTTACAAATCTGTGCTTAGCAAATATCTATAACACTATCACTCGATGGTTTATGCCCAGGGAATCGTATTTTACCTTCGTTAACAATAAACATGTTTAATTTACATCGTTATTGGTAGTCCTTCTTGGGAACACACAAAACATACGCCGTATACCATAATCTATCACGAGATATCCCATCCCAGAAGAGGGACATTTCGACATTAGAGAGTTTGAAGAAGAAAAGAAAAAATCATATGTTCATCATTTTCAATTAAGATCAATTAAGACGAAATAAGGAAAAGGGCAAGAAACTCTGCTCTATTTCCTAAATTGAGTTGCCATTCTGATAACGTTGCAGTCCGTTAAATCAATAAGTACAGAAAAGAAAAGAATTGGTTTATAGAGAAATGCTCCTAATGGAGTCCACTAGATAATATTTTGTGGCAAGAACTTTTTGCGTTGATTGTCTTTTCGTTGCATCTCGCCTGAGACTTTCCTGGAAAGGGCAAGGGACGTAATTCAAATCCTTCAAACACTTCGTCAATGAGAAAGATTATACAAAAACTGGTGTTGATAAAGAAAAAGATGAACTAGGATGTGATAGAACAAGAATGGTTATTATATATTATTTTCGAAAGCCAAAAAGTTTAAATGGATTCGGAAGGAGAAATAATATAAAGGTGTCAATACATTATTATTGATTGATTGATTCGTTTTTTACGGCTTATCAACCCTGTGCAGTTTATTTAAAGACAGAAAATATTTTTGCATTGTAAGAATTTTTTAGATAATATTCGTTTAGTGATACAACTCTTACTAATTAGCCCGTACCTAAATGAAGGGGAGGATTCATACCTAATTATAATCTGATAAACAAGAAATTATGAAGTGGAGAATCACTTCTGTATAACAAGCTGATCTCTCATAAACTGATCTCTCACTTTGTAGCCACTATATTTTTTATACATTTATATCCAGAAAATGCAAATAAAGCTAAGAGACATGCCTGTGTAGTTAATCAGTATTTCAATGATTGATTGATTGATTCGTTTTCTACAGCTTACCAATCATTTGCAGGTTATCTAAAGCCAGAAAATATTTTAGATTGTAAGATTTTGATTTTTTGGTTTAGTGGTACATGTCTTACTAATTAACTTATAGGTAAGGAAATAACTGTATTCATACTTTTCCAAAGGCTATTTACGCGTAAGTGAATATAACGAACCCAAAGGAACTGAAACTCGGTTCTCCGATTAATAATTCCGAACCATTATCCATTACACTACCCGCACATCCAAGCATAAAATACATGGTATTTCAAGCGTTGACACATCTAGGTACTTAACTTCTGTGATTGTACGGGAACTGGTATTTCAACGTGATACGACCGTAAGCGGTTACAATGTTTAAGGGACAACATATTCAAAATACGATATCATGACATTTATCAAACAAACGCATTAAAATTTTAATTCACTTTAAAGATAACAAGTGTCCCAAAAAATTCTGAAATAAAAAAGGAAGTCAATAGAAACTGTTTAAATTCAGAAACTCTTAACAAATCGTTTTCATATTGATTTTCTATTGATAGTAGTTTTACAATAAAAAATAAAAGTTTTGCATACAATTTTTCTGATAAGTTTGTCTATGTTCTAAAAAATATTATTATGTCCTGAATATTATTAGGTTTTCATACGTGAGTTTTTAAATATATTTTATTACTTCTTAACGGTACAAAACTGAAATACGACAAGAAACGAAGACATGTAAAAAAATCTTCAGACTCGATAGACTCCAAAACACCTCCAAGTCCTTGTGAGTGATGAATTATTTTCCACCAACTTTTCTCTCACAGGCTGCATGTGGCAAGTCTCTCACTGCTCTGTCACTACCTCCATGGAAAGTATCCATATTAACTATATTCCTTGGTTTCGCCAGCTCTAAGCATCACGAAAAGGACCCGCCATGCCTCTTACATAGTAGCAAACTACCCAAATTCTCTCCGTATTCCATCGGAGGGCATAAGTTCTACTCGAACAGCTTCTTACTGCTTTGTGGAAAGAACGTTTCCCCGATCACTACAATCTTAATCAGTTCAAGGCTAGGATTAACCGTTATCTTCCCCTTCTATCAACACAAATTGCCTTCTAACGTAACCCTCTACCTCGAGTGGTTGCGGGGCTTGTAAAGGATCAACCTAACCTTTCGATCACCCTTATCTAAGAATGTTCTTGATAAATTGAAGATATTTTATAATCGTTGATCGACAAGCGTTAGAAAATTCACGCCACCTTTCTTTTTTAATTTTGATTCTTCATACAACAATTTTTTTAATCGTTTCACCCCACACAAGGTGGTATTGCACTGATGCACAGGGTGCTACATAAAAGTATAGGTTTAGACAGGAGGAGAGTGAAGAGAAAGACGAACCAGTTACAGTGGGTATCAGAGAAAGGGCAATAGAAGGATGGGAACACAGGAGTGAAGACAGTTGCGAAGTCAGAGAGAAAGGAAAAAAAAAACAAGCTATATGGGGTGATGTAGAAAAAACTGAAGTCAAATGGATAAGAGATGAGTATTGACATTGCATTTAAAATTCCTGGGGTTTGTTGTACCTGTCAGGAAAGCAAGTATAGGAAAAGGAGTTCCACGGGCGAGAAGTGCTAGAAAAGAAGCTGATGGAGTAGAATTGCCGGCTGCATTTGGTAGATAAATGGGTGGGACCTTGTTGCGATTCTGGTTCCACGAGTAAATTCATGTAGCAGGGGCACCATTTCAATTATTATGTTAATATGTAGTAACTTTGAAGTGATCATCTTTACAAATTAAGGAAGAGAGAAAACCGATCCCCCATTTGATTTTTGATATTAATATGAGTTTATACATGCCGTCAAAAAAGGGGTAAATTTCATTAAGATGTTGTTTCTTGTTGCTATTAGAAGATTTTCACGTATGAATCAGTAAAAAAAGGCATGAGTCAGTATTTTCTTGGATTCTGTTTGACTGGTAGTTGTATATTCATAGATACAACATGGCAGGAGAGTTAAAGCTAATCCTGGGGATAACATCTCTCTCTCTCTCTCTCTCTCTCTCTCTCTGTGTATGTGTGTGTGTGTGTGTGTGTATGTGCGGGTGTCTGTGCGTGTGCCTTTCTGTATAAATAAAAAAAAATTTCTTTATATCTATAAACATACACGCACTTCTCCTCCTGGATACAAAGAGTTATCATTTCTGACCACGTCAAAACACCACAGCTGAATTTTCAGGAACAAGAACAATGTCAAATTGATGCACACTCCTTCGAGTTTCTCAGCATCAAATTGTTATGCAGTAGAACTTCATCAGAGCATGTTTCGACTGCAATGTGATTTCTCATCTTCAGTGTGGCTGCTCGTCTCCAAGCAAGCCAGTCTAACCTGACCTATTTGTGTTTCTTCAACATCCAAGAACCACGTTGTGCTTTATATGGTAACGCAGGCATTAGTTACAGTTCAAGTATGTGTTACGGCTGGGAACATACGATTTTGAATTCACAGAAGTTCTTCTCTTAGACTGGTTGCCAACCACAACTAGAGAGAACAACTCTATCTTACTGTTTAATATATGATGGAGAGAAGAGTTCGAAACATTCCCAAGGTTATTTGTCGAAAGATAATGCTACGATTTCGATCAGAATTCGAAGGCGGCTCACCGATTTCCCCCTCCGAGTCTGCAAATTCTCCGATAATACATCCACCGGTAACACATTCTGTGATAAAGTATGACGTTAGTCCAATATCCAACTCTTGCATCTGTAACAGTCCAATATCCAACTCTTGCATCTGTTTGCATCATTAGCTGTTGTATTTCAAGTTTAATTTGCACAATTTAATTCTTTGAACAAAACATTATGGGCTTACAACCACTTCACGTTGATATGCCGGTTCCCGTACATTAGCCAACGTTAAACCTGAATGGATGAACGCTTGGGAATACCAAGGGCTGTACGCTTAGATTTGCGATAGGTGTAATGGATAATCCGAGAGCCGATTTCCAATACCATTTGGGTTCGTTATATTCATTTACGCGCAAATATCCTTGGGAAATGTATGAATGAATTCAGCCTTTCTCCCTCCGGCTATAGGTTAATTAGTTAGATATAAATCACTGAAATCATTATTATCTCCGCAAACATTTCTTGCTATCTAATAATATTTTCTGGTTTTAAATGATCTGCAAAGAGTTGATAAACCTTAAAAAATAAATGAAACAATCAAAAAAGCAAAACTATGTTCTACTTCGGATATTTCCGAATATGTTTGATGATAAAGTAATAATTAATTAAGTTACACGCATGTTCTTGATCCTGGCTTAGTTTTAATGCTACCATCGTCATTGGCTGGGACTAGTAAGATTAATTGGATACTTAGGATACGTAAGGTTGTTCTTTTTATCACAGTTTTATCGTTTTTATATACATTATAACATTTTAATTGTTATAAACGTTGTTATTTAATGGTCACTCGTATTTGAAATAGACGTCTCATTTTATCTTTATTTTAAACAGTGTCTATCGGTCTGCGCATTGGAAAAATCCTTAATAAAGAAAGACGATTATTCATCCTAATTTGAATTCATAAATATCCCGGATTAAAGACATAAAACCATTAAGATATATAATAGTAAAACTGGGTGGAGGACATCAGTAATGCAAATACTCCAACTATCCTACAGGAAAAAAGTGGGGAAAGGTTAGTCTTCCAAATGTTTCGGATCTTCTAGCCTTGAATATCATCATTCGATATGCAGGCTTGTCCTGAATTCGGAAACTTCCAACTGGCCCCCTTGCGACAATATCAACAACCAAGCACTCTTCTACGGACGAAGCAAATATCTGATGATATCGAACACAGAACGAACATGTCCGCGACACGCATCAGGCAAAAGATAGAGAGCCAATAAAAAATCTTTTATAATGGATGACTCACAAAAATATGGTGCCAAGTGTTTTCTTTTTCTTTCTTTTTTTTTTACATCAACGACTGGATATGTATGAGGAATCAGAGAGTTACATATACGCACATGGATCAGAGTTACGCAATTATGTTTTATGTGCGATTTTGTTTTTACTGGCTAATATTAACCTTTATATGCGTGTCTGTATTTATTTGTCTCTGTAAGACAGGCAACATAAAAACAGAGCATGCGTTTATATGTGTTATGCATGTGTGAGTGAGAGTGTAAATTATTGTATCGTATCGCACACCAATTTGCTAAACTAGGAATTACGAGACTCACAAGATGCATTCCTACTGCGAGACTTTACTGATGTGAAAAGGGGTGTTTGAAAATACATAGTTTGGCATATATATATATTTACAAGAAAACATTCAGAGAAAAAAATCGCAATGAGTTGAAATAATGCTACTGAAATTAAGATTATATATATATATATATATATATATATATAGCATATCGAGGCAGCAGATAATTTTCTAAACATATATTGTTAAATATAACAGATAGTGAAGTCTATTATGTTTATTCATGAGCCGTTATAAATATCGCATTTTGGATTTAATTTCAAATTTACCAACTGCGTCTACTATTCGGTGACTGTTATCGTCGCATAGCAATGTTTTATGTCAGCACAAGATAATATCATTTTTTATGGTGAATGTCTTTATGTTAACGTTCCTGTAACCTCCTGAAAATGGCCCATGTAAGCCGAAAGCTTAAAACCAGCATAATAAAAAAATATCCAAATGTTGGACAATTTTTGTCTTTATTTTCACCTGAAATTAAAGCCAAAATACGATGTTTAGAACGGCTCATGATTTAACATAATAGACATTTATTGTTTGTTATATTTAACAATATATGTTTAGAAAAATATATAAAATCTTCTTTTACAAACGATATGCTATTCAACGTAAATAAGTTCAATTAAAATAATCTACTTTTAATTAACTGGATTTTTTTTTTGCAACACGCTAAAAATACTTTGAAAAAACCGCTACTTTGCAGTTTAATAATTTCTTTAATCTAATATTATATGATATTATGTTAAATAATATTTTTAAGAAAATTTATTTTTCCCTTTTTAAAGACGAAAAAACTGGAAGGAATTGTTGTGTAAAATTAGATCTATACTTTGTCAGATAAATTCTTTTGTGAAGCGTATGGGGAGTATTTCTGGGTGTTTTTCTATCCAAAATGCAATGGCTTGTTTTCCTAGTTCATGGGGTATTATCTTTTGGAAATCAATATGGGGGACATAAACAAACTACACAATATACTACAACACCTTCACCCCAAAATCAAGTTCACGCTAGAAAATAGTTATAAAGAATTACCGTTCCTAGACATACTCATAAAAAACGAAAACAATCACATCCTCACAAACATTTACCACAAACCCACAGACACCCAACAATACCTCCACTTCAAGAGTCAACATCTAAAAAGCTGTTTAAAATCCATCCTCTATTCTCTAGCACGACGAATTTGCACGATATTAACTGACAAAACACTCCGTAAAATACGCCTAGAAGAACTACGAAAAACATTACAAATAAGAGGATACCCCACCTCACTAATAGACAAGGGTTTCCAGCTAGTAGAATAAAACCCCATTAGAATCCCTCCGGACCCCCCCCAAAAAAAAACAACAAGAAAAACGCGAAAAAGAAGAAAACATTCTAGCATACGTTTCCACTCATAACAAAAACAATCCAAAAACAATCTTAAAGACAACCAAAATAATTAACAGCAAACACCAGCCCAAAAATATAAAAGACATCCTAACCTCATCGAAATTCGAACAAAAACACACAACACAGGGGTCACACAATGCAACAAAAAAAGATGTGGATTATGCAACATAATAATAGAAGGAAAACACTTCCAGTTCGAGAACGCAACTACATTCAAAATAAAATCGGATCTGAGCTGCAACTCGAAAAATATCGTTTACGCTCTAAAATGCGACAAATGCATAAAGATATACGTGGGAGCGACACAATGCTTGAATAATAGAATTTACCTTCGTAGAAGCAATATAAGATTATCACATAACAGGAAATTATATGTTTCCCAACATTTGCATGAATGTAGTGATGGCAAATTCAAAGTTATACCTATATATCAAAACACAGATTACGAAATATTAATAAAAAATATGCAGGAAGAAAGATTCATAAAAAATGCAGGAAGAAAGATTCATAAAAAAATACAAGCCTTCGCTCAACAAAACAACATGAAAAACACACACACATCGAAAAACATACAGACACACACATACATACACATCCACACATACACACACCCATATACACACACACACACACACCAAATTCAAAAGATAACCACAAACAATAAAAAAGAACCTATAAAAAACAATTCTAAAACATAAAAACGAAACAAAAAACGCTCACACACACACAGACACACACACACAGACACCAAATTCAAATCACCGTCAAAGCAATAAAAACTGACAACTAACTGACCGATGAAAAGGATTATAGATAAACAAAGGCGACTAGAAGACAATTTTAACATTCTAAAAAGGTAACCCCAGACCAATATAATTTCAAAATGATTCATCTGTTTATTTATTTAGCTGTTTATCAATTTATACACGTGCTGATGTGAAAAAACACAAACCATTCAACGTGCTAACATTTGATTTATTTTATCTTATTTTATTTTATTTTACTGATTCTATTTATTTTCTAATTTATTTCTACTTACTTATTTATAAAACAACAACTTGGCGATCAGAAACAAAAGAAACTCGATACGTAAAGCCACAAATTTATTCGCCTGAAGAGGTTCAATTTTAGACTCAAAACATGTGTAGCGTCACAAATACCATTATGAACACTTAATGTATCATAAGATGTATAATAACAACAACAATAAATATACATTTTAAAGAAAACTTTCACGGCCTCTCACACTTTTTATTCTATACCCATTTCTCTCGTTGGAACAACCCTATTTTTCCAATATATATATATATATATATATATATATTGATTGATTGATTGATTGATATATATATATATATATATATATATTTATTTATTAATTTATATATATATATATATATATATATATATATATATATATATATATATATATATATTTATTTATTTAATTTATTTGAATGTCCTTATCAATATATATATATATATATATATATATATATATATATATATATATTGATAAGGACATTCAAAATAAATTAAAAAGGCCACTATAAGATTAAATTGTTGAAGTCTTGCTCCCAAAACTATGTCATACCTGGGAACACTGCTATCTAATGTTAAGTATCGTAACACTTATAGTATTCAACGAGCTTTCCTTTTGTTAAGTGTGTTTTTAATTGATTTAGGCATTTATCTATAGGAACATTAGAGTACAAGGATTTTATATCTAGACTTACCATGCGTTTGTATTTGATGTCCATTATGTTTTTTTAGTTTGATTAAAAGGTCACCAGAGTTTTTTTTATATGTCAGGGATTGATTGTACCGATAATTTGTAATAAAGCTCATTTCGTCATTTTGCCTTGATAAAGTCCATCACAGGACGAAACGCGTAGGCGAGTTAAATATAGTTTTCCTCTTGTCTTCTTTTTATTTAGCCATCCTGCCCTCAATCTCAGATCATAACTGAGTATAATTTTACACACACACACACACACACACACACACACACACACACACACACACACACACACACACACATATATATATATATATAGTCATCCGCAGACAGATCTGTTTCGCTGTATCACAGCTCATCAGTAGGGTTAGACATACGTTTGCTTTTAGCCAGGACTGAAGCCCGACCGAATTGTCATCAGTCAGCGATATGGCTGGATAAGCTAAAATATATAGCTATATCTGAATAAACACAAGTCCAGCAATATATTTGTAAATGAAAAGAGGCTGCATCAACTGTTTCAACCACTTTATGAGCCATAAATAACTTTGCATTGGCTCCGTCTGGCAGGATAAAACTGTAGCGCGCTGTTCCGAGTGTCATGTACGACGATAGACGGAAACTTGTGACGAGACATGGAGTAGGGAGTTTGGTGTGAGGACAATTGGAATCGATGTTTCGGAGGATAGGGAAACAGACGATTAACGGAAAGGCAGTGTCTGTATCTGACGTCACTATTGTTACAAGACACGTGACCGCAACCTATGACGTATTAAGGCAAAAAGCAATCGAGAATATGAAGAAAAGGAAGAAAAGGGAGTGGGTATTCAAAATCTAATGGGTTAGGAGGAATGAAAGAAACGCTAAACGCTAAGAGAATTTTTTATGCATTTTGTTTTGTCAGTCGTCGTTGTTAATTATTGCTGTCCATCTTGTCTTTATTGCTATATATTTAATTCATTTTTGCAAGGAAGGATCGTCTTGTCTTTTCTTTTTTCGATTTTCTTGACGTTACTTTTCATATCTAGTCACGTGATTAACTCATGCAATACTTTTACTCACGTCCTGTCTTTCGAAAGTCAAATATTGTACACAGACGTATATTTCTTTTTTATTGCCATTTGTAAAAAACTAAAATAATAAAGAAGCAATATGAGTTTTTGACGCATAGATACTCTTATGGGTCACAAAGAGCTATGCATTTTATTCTTCGTAGCTGTCTCAAAGTAGTGATAAAGGTTCAAGCGTGAATTCTTATAGTTTCAGGAGTGAAGACGAAATGGTAGACATGGCGACACTCTTTCGCGGTAGATATTTTATCTTCATTGTAAATCGTTAAAAAAGAAATGCCGAGTTCAAACCAATGATATCAGATGGTTAATCGACTTTCCGTTAAATAAGCGCATCGCAAATGATATAAATAATAACTTAGACATATTAAACAACTATGGCAGGCATAGAATGATGATTTGTGCTGGAAATAATCCAAAATGGCCGCTAAAGCTGGAGGTTATATTTCCTCCTATAAGAAGAACATTTTCCCTGGCTAATACGAACGTGTGCAATGATAATACATACGATTAATCTATTGTCTCCTTTCTTCGCGTCTTTCTTTCGCTTTTGCATCTTAAAAGCAAGCCTAGTATAAAAGGAGGTTAAATGCCGGCCAAATATCGTGAGTCACTTGCCGGAGGAAGACCTATCAAGGCGGGCAGACATATTACCCACGAGGCCACTGAATGACGTCACTTATCAACAACTGTTCCTCAGTGGACTAATTTGCTTGTATTGGGACATGAAGTGGAAACAGAAGGTTAATGGATATGGTTTAGATAGATAGATAGATAGATAGATAGATAGATAGATAGATAGATAGATAGATAGATAGATAGATAGAATAATCTATATGCGATTGTGTACTATTAAAAAAAGAAGTGAATGAATAAAAAATCAATTAAAATTGAATATAAAATAAAAAAGAAAATAAATAAGAAATAAATGACAAAAAACAAGAAATCAAACAGAAGAAAAATGGAATGATTTTTTAAAAAATGAAGTAAAGAAAGAAAGAAAGAAAGAAAGAAAGAAAGAAAGAAAGAAAAATGAAAGCAAAAAGAAAGAAAAAAGAAAAACAAAAAAGAAAGAAAGAAAATAGAAATTACTAATAGAGAGACAATGAGTGGTTGAATAGTTTTGGGGTTTTTTTTTAAGAAAATAAATCAAAAAACGAAAAGCAATGAATGAAACGAAAAGAAAATATTCTTTGCTTTCAAATCAACAAGCGTATTCTTTTGCTTGGAACAAACTTTGAAAGAGAAAGAAATGGTGGACATGGCGACACGAGAATTAAAAAAAAAAAAAAAAAGAACCGAGTGGAAAATTGTAATGCAATTTAAGCAAAATAAAGAGACGAAAGAAACTAAATATGTCCTTCATTGAAAGAAAATGAATAAAAATGTATAAGTGACAAAAGCGTGCTATCAAAGAATGGAGGCGAAACATTAAAAAAATGGTGCTACAAAAGTGACGAGCAAGGGGTTAAGCCATAAGCGAGACTTTATTTTGTAAATGACTTCGCGAACCGAATCGGAAATTAGCTGATGATGGACGCCAGCCAAGTTATGATCCTGTAAAAATAGACACAAGAATATGCTAACAGAAATAATACATTATCAGTGGATGTTGACGCGCTTTCCTTGAAATGGCGGGATGTTTGCAAAAAGTTAATACAAAGATAAAATAGCATGAGTACATTACTTTTTTCTCCATCAAGTGTAAAGGAAATTGTTGATAGTTAATGATATCTTTTCGGGAAGGAAACACGAAAATGAGGAAAGTTCTAATAATCTCTTTCTTTCTCTCTCACTCTCTCACTCTCTCTCTCTCTCTCTCTCTCTCTCTCCACACACACACACACACACACACACACACACACACACACACACACTCTCTATTATTCCTAGTTCCTCTTTTTCATGAATGACTTTCTCATTTTTGCACATGCCTTCATCGCTGTTTTCAATTCAGTCATTTGCTGCGTACTTTTCCTTAATTTCTTTCCCTCAAACAATTCAATTTTCTTTCTCGTCTCTTCATTTTTCTAAAAATGTTCACCCACTTCTCACCTCTTCCTCTTTTATCTATTGCCTTAATCTCATTAATAAACATGCCCCCTCACTCTCTCTCTTTCTTTCTCTCTCTCTTTCTTTCTCTCTTTCTCTCTCTCAACTTCCCAGTTGCTTCAATTGTATTTATAGCTCTGTTTTGTACATTATCTCTCTCATTTTATCCTCCTCGCTATAAATATCAATATGAATCCGATCATTTTCTTTTGCTCCTTCTATCACACCTTTTTCTTTATTTTTCTCTCTCCATCCCCCGAATCTTTTCCTTCAAATTTCTCTTTCTCCTGTCTTTATATATATATATATATATATATATATATATAGAGAGAGAGAGAGAGAGAGAGAGAGAGAGATTTATTTCTCTTCTAATATCTCTATTTTTCATTTCTTTTTTTTTTCTCTTCTTTGAATAAGAAAAGCTATTTCTCTCTTTCAGCGCAATATCTTGCAAGCAAAAATGGTTAACCAGTTTCTATATGGCTTTGTTAAAGGACAGCTCCACTCTTTGCCATTGACCTTATTGCAAATGGCCTTTTACCTTATCAAGTTTTGTCAAATGAGTCCCGGGACGACAAAATTATTCTCACTGTCAACCTAACCTTTGTTTCATAGTTTGTGCATAAGCGCTTCCGACCTGCTGCTATTATTTAATGACCACTCTTTTAAAGTATGCGATTTCAATACGCGCCAACGTAGAATATAATTCAAAATATTGTTATTAAAAATCTGCCTGATATGGCTTTTCACTTGTCATCCGGCTTTCTTCTCTCGCTACAGCCATAGAGTGATGAACACTTTCATTGAGTTCTGCTGTTTACAATCATAAAAAAAATTGTGTCTGTTGAACATATTTGAAAAAGTTAACCAAGAAATGAGTGGCATGTAAAGGTAAAAAGTGAAAGGTAAAAAGGAAAAGTAAAAAGTGATTAACCTATGAAAATGAAGCTGCAAGAAAGCTGTAATCAATTAAGAGAAAGAAATCAGGTATGGCTAATCATGTATTGGGGGAAGATGACCGAAATAAGAAAACAAGAAAAGGGGTCAAATTAAAATGCGCATAAAATTAAATGCCATATTTTTAAGGAATAAGTGAAAGTTCCAAACTATCCAATTTTTAAGTAAAAAAAGATAGGGATGCACTATAAGAAGTTCATCCATATCTTTAACAACAGAAATTAGATTTAAGTCGTAGAAGACCATTTGATTCCCAGGAAGTCGTGTGTTCAATGTCTGTAATAGGAAACGCAAAAATATACAAAGATTCGTTGAAGATGGAAAACGATAAGAAAAAGAATAAGATTGTTACAAGAGCTGAAATAAGCCTCGAGGAACAAACACATGACAAATATAAGTACACGAAAAGTTAATCAATTAAAAGTTATGATTTGACATTTTCAGGAGAACATGATAGATATCTAAAGATGACAGGAAAGAAATTAGTAATTAAAACAAACAAGAATAAATTGGTCCAAATAATATTTATCGAAAATATTGATATGGATTATTTGGTACAAAAAGAGCAATTTCATCAATAATTTTTCTTTTTTTTTTTCAGCCTGCATAAATTTTATGAGATGTTGAAATCGTTATGCATTTTTAACTTTGAAGAATTTTCTCAATCATAGTGACCTCGACCTGTCTGTCTTCATTCTATTTGCGTACATTTCGGAGGATTCTCTTGATATTTCTGATATCTAACAAAAAATGATCCAGTTCAGCATAATATTTCACGTTGGCATTTTATCATTTTATTTCACGTGGCTTTTTATCATTGCATTTGACGAAAGCTTTTTATGACTGCATTTCAGGAGAGCATTTCATCATTGTATTTCACGTAGGCTTTTCATATTGAATTTCACAAGTGGTATTTATCATTATATTTCACGTAGGATTTTTATCATTGCAGTTCACGATGAGATTTCATCATTGTATTTCGTGTGGGGCTTTCGACATTGCATTTCACGTGGAATTTTCATCATTTTATTACAAGTGCAGATTCCATTATTGTATTTCACGACGGGGTTTCATCATTGCATTTCACGAGATTTTATCATTGTATTTCACAAGGGGGCTCCATAATTGTATTTGATGAGAAGTTCGATCATTTTATTTCACTTCAGTTTTTCATCACTATTTTACGTAGGATTTCTATCATTGTGTTTCATGAAGGTTTTGTTCATTGTATTTCACGTGGACAATTCATATTTTTATTTCACTTGTTTTTTTTTTTGTTTTTTTTTTTCAACAATGTATTTCACTAGGTATTTTTTTCGTCGTTGCCGTTCACGGTGTGTTTTTATCATTGTATTTCACGTTTGAGTTGCATCATTAGATTTAACTTGAGATTTGAATCAGTGAATTTCACGAGGATATTTTCATAATTTTCCGTTAATTTTTCAACATTTCATTTCACAAGAAGTTTTCTCCATGTTTTAAACGTGGCATTTTCTTATTTCTTAATCATATCGCAGGTAATTTCCATGTATTTCCTTGTTATTTCTTATTTTATAACAATAAATCTACCTGTGACTCGATCTCACGTTTCTGTTCTCTGTACCCTATTATTGGTACATTGGTACTGGTATATTCAATGAATTTCCTTGTTATTTCTAATTTTATTATAATTATTATACCTATGCCTCTTACATTACAGTTCCTTTCTCTTCATCCTATTTCTGAACATTTTCATGGGCCTCCGTGATGTTTCTTCTTTTATTACAACTATTCTACATGAGCCTCTATCTCACGTTACTTTTCTCTTCATCTTATTTCTGATCTCTTCCACCTATTCGTAGTTATTATTTTATTACAATTATTCTACCCGTGTCTCTATCGCAGGGTTCTGTTCTCTGCATTCTATTGATGGTATATTCAATTAATTTCTTTGTTATTTTTATTTTATTAGAATTATTATACCTCTATTTTACGTTTCTTTTCTCTTCATCTTATTTCTGGATATTCCCATGTATTTATTTGAAGTGTCTTATTTATTACAACTGTTCTTCCTGAGACTCTATCACACGTTTTTTTTTATATTTCTTATTTTATTACAACTGTTTTAACTGGGCCTCATGTTTCTTATCTCTTCATCCTATTTCTGGTCTTTTCCACGTATTTCCAAATTATTTCTTATTTTATTACAACTATTCAATCTGACCCTTTACCTCACGTTTTTTTCTCTTCATCCTATTTCAGTTCTTTTCTTTGTATTTTCTTATTTTATTACAACTATTCAATCTGTGCTTCCATCTGAATTTTCTTTTCTTTTTAATTCTGTTTCAGTTCTTTTCAATGTATTTATTTTTTATTTGTTATTTTATTAAAACTATTCGATCTGTGCTACTATCTTACGTTTCTTTTCTTTTTATCCTATTTCAATTCTTATTTCTTATTGTATTACATCTATTCCACCTCTGCCTTTATTTCACGTTTCTTTCATCTTTGTCCTATTTCTGGTCTTTTCCATGGATTCCCTTTTTATTTCTTATGTTATTACAACTATTCTACCCATGCCTTTATTACTTGTTTGTTTTCTCTTCACTCTCTTTCAGTTCTTTTCAATGGATTTTATCAATATTTCTGTTTTCTTTTTCGTGCAACGATTCAGATATCTTTTATCGATTGCCATGCTGTTTTCATTATTTCCAGTTTCTTTGCCTAATTTCAGCGATCTGTTTTATTCTTTTTCTTTCTCTGGTACACATTTTCTTTTTGGTTGTAATGATTAAATCCTTCGTTTTGTCTTGAAATTCAGACTTTTTTAATCCTTGTTTTTTGATTCATTTCTACTAATGTCTTCATTTTTTTATTACACCGTTTCTGCCTCCTTACATTTTCACCAATATATCTTTCAATCTTTTTGTTTTGTTCTAATGTTCTCGTATTTTAAGCATATGTTTCCTATGTTTTGCTCAATTTATCCCATCCCTAGACAGCAGGCATTAATATTCACAGTAAATTTGAGTCACCGATTCAAATGAATGTGCAATGTGCCTGAGGTTTCAAAAACTATTACTTATATGTGATTTTTAAAAAAATAAAATTCTTCTCATTCACAGTCAGGTCTGAGTTTTGACACGTGAATGAATGGTTGGAAGTTCTTTTTAAGGCATGTGCAGGAAATGGCGAACCTGAAATAGAAAGTTCCAAAAAATTTACAAAGGTGCTTTGTTTGACTTTCAACAGACACCTGAAGAATGCCAGACTGTAGAGAATTTAAATGTTGCAATAAAAATCAAAATAGTTGAGAAAAAATATATTTACACCTTAACAAATATGCAATGATTAGAATCAACCAATATGTGATAATTAAGTGTTATGGTAACTTAAATATATATGGCACATTGAACTCTTCCGAATTAATAAGTAGCAGTTCTGCTTTGTAGAGCAGAGAGTGAGAGCGGAATCTATTCCATCAGATAACTCTGGCAGCCAGGCTAAGTAGTTACACTAATAATCTCTTATTGGTATATATTTCTACTTTTGTCTTACTACAACACTAAGAAACTCAGAAAAAGAAAAAAAATTATTGCGTCATATCTTTAAGGGACAATTTTATGCTTTATAACTTTGATACTTCGAACGATGGAATCAAACCCAATTAACACATTATTGACTTTTAAAGTTAGTTTACTTTTTCAAAAAAATTTCTTTTTTTCTTTTTTTCTTTATCACTTTCCTTCTCACTCGTTCTGTCTAGTTTATCTTTCTTTCTCTCACTTTAGCTCTCTCTTCTCTCCCGTCTTTTCTCTCTTTCACTGTTTCTTTCTTTTCTTTCTCTCTTTTTCCCCTTTCTTTGCTTCTCTTTCAATCCTTTCCTGTTTGTTCTTCTCTGTCTTTCTCTGTCTTTCGCTCTGTATTTCTTTTTTTCTCCTTCGTCTCGTCTTTTTTACTCTTTCTCTGTTTTTTCTCTTTCTCATTCTCTTTTTCCTTCGTCTCGTCTATCTTTCTTTGTCTCTGTATTAACTTTTTCTCTTCCTTTGTATCTCTCTGTCTCTCTGTCTCTGTCTGTCTGTCTGTCTGTCTCTGTCTCTCTCTCTCTCTCGCCGTTTGTCCCATTAAAACTAAGTTGCTGGAATAAATCTTCTGAATTGCTTTGACAGAAAGGCCAACACTATAAATTGTAAAAAAGATCTTATAAATTATTGTCAGCAGGCAGATAACATAATGTCTTTGACTATCACCAACAGCCACCATATCATAAGCGGAGATGACTGGAAGCTCTTCAGATGAAGAACAATAGAAACGCTGATTGATTTGTGCTCATCGAGAAAAGAAACACCTCGCTTAACTATTTACAACAAACACATGTTTCCTCACTACCCAAAAAGAGGGCGTTTCGCAAGCCAAATGGCGTAAGAAAAAATTATATTAATTTTATGTCATTTTACTTTTATTTTTTTACATTCGCAGATACAAAAAATGTTCTTGTAGGAGATTTTCATAATGACTATCATTACTGGAATATTTCCAGAAATGTAAATCTTTCATTTTGACATGGCCCCGTCTTTTAAACCATTTCGGCCTAAAGCAATAAAGCCACTAAGACACAAATGGTTACTGAGTCTGAAAGAATAAAAAAAGAAAAATATTATTATGGATCGATAAAAGAAGAAGCATCAAGAAGACGAGGATAACGATTTACATTGCATTTCAATATTTGAAAATCAAAGTTGACTGGAAAGTAAGAAGCTAGAAGAGAGTTTCACTGGTGAGAAATTCGAGGAAAGAAATTATCAACAAAGAACTTACGGTTCTATCTAGACATTGCAACTGTAAAATGATGAGATCGACCTTGCCAATCTTGTACTGCGTTTAAATTCTTAACGTCTAGTTACCATAGAGAAAAGTTTATCAAAAAAATTACGACGGAATTATTAGTAGAAGAGGTACAGAGAAGCTTTATTACAACGGTGGGAAAGTGATTGAAGCCAAGATACCAGGTCAGGTCCAATAATATTGCATATTTTTCTTTGTATTTTATTAAGAAACTCTAAATATATAGCAGGAGAACCAAAAGAGATGTCACAACAATATTCAAAGCTGGGATGAATGGTAGATTTAAAAATATGATAAATAAAATGCAAAAACAATCTTTTTGGCGATTTTCACTACGACTGACACTGCTGCAATATTTACAGAAATTTAGATTTTTTTTTAACAGGACAAGGTTAGCAGAATGTTTTAATTCCCCCAAGAAATTGTATGATAGAAAAATGTGTGAGGCTATTAAAAAATATAACAAAAATTGCTAATTATGTTCCTCTAGAAAATGTAAATGATTTCATTATAGAAATGCATTATAAACTAGTTTTACTATAGAAATGCAAAACAAATTATAAAAAAATGAATTTTCAATTGTCAGGAATTAAGGCTAAGAGAATCAATCTAATAAGTAAAACCTTCATTTATTGTCTTACTTTATCATTTATTCTATTTCCTGCTTTTTCCATATCTTTTTAACCGGTGATACACGAAAAACAAAGACGATGCAGGAAATGCCATACTTTCGAAGAGCAGCAAATTGTCACATTTCACTGCTTATGTTTTCTTTGGTTTCAATGCCTGATTTTTTAGGTTTTTTTATGTTATAATTAGTTATTTTCCTATTTGAATTTTCAATGAATCCTAATTCTTAAATCATTGACTCAATGAGTTCCCTGCGTGTCCTTCGATTAAGAAATACAAATGGAAATTCCTCTATTACATTGTTAAATATCTGAGTTTAGCAACTTTACAAGCCATTGTAATAACAATCATAAATATTAATTCAGATAATTATTTAAAGAAGTAATAGGGTACAACCTTTTTCTGTTTCAACGAAACAGACGTTAAACGCATGAGAGCGTTATCGCCATCTTTGTCTTTCTTTCTTGGCAGGGCGTAACGCACATACTAACTAAAGAACTTACATACTAACAGAAGAACAAACAGATTTATGATTTATTATAAGACAACCGATTTTGGCAAAAAATCTCAAGGTAGACGTTTATCTATATGATAAATCTCGTCTTCGTCTTTCAATGTCGAAACAAAATGCACAATTTTGTAGTAGTTTTGTTGTGAATCCTGGGAATGGGAACCGCACAAATAAATGGAACAACAACCAGAATTTGAGATAGGAAAATAAGTATATTAACGTAAAGGATGCAAACTTGAACGCAGGTTAGTAATCCAGGAATACGAGTTAGTAAGAAGTATATATACAAGTCTCTGAATTGAATCGACTATTTTAGGTTCATAACTTGAATTGTAGGGTTTTGCTACAAATAATTCACCACAAAGATTGGACAAACACTTAAATAAGTTATTACGAGTTTAAAATAAAAATTTGATCGACAACTAAAACTGAAAAATAATTATTCTACAAATATTTAATCGCTACATTCAAATAATTTAAACATAATTGAAGGAATTCAAAATTTTATTCTTAAATATTAATCTTACCTCATTTAAATTTGTTTTGAAATTATGTCATTATAAAAATAAAGTTTAAGAAAAATGTGATTTGTATCAACAAAACTCGTAGTTAAGTGAATTATTATATTTTATTTATTATTATTAATAATATATAAAATATATTTAAGCAGAAAGTAGTTTATATATATATATATATATATATATATATTGAGAAAAATGCATGACAAAGTGGAAAAAGTGTTCTTGTGTGCGTTTCGTCCTGCAGGACTTCATCAAAGGAATTGAGTCAGAAAAAACATTTTACATTTACATACATTTTTGTCATACATTCTTCCTCAATACTGTTCTTGATATATAAAAATATATATCGCTATTTCATATATATTCAGTAATGAATTGAGTTCTCCCGGTGGCTGGGGTGTGTGTATACACCACATATATATAACACGCTAAAACTTTCTCCTCTTCCTCAGCCATGCGCCGATAGCTGAGGGAGTAGGCACTCCGACTGACATTAAATCGGTTGTGCTTCGATCCCAGTTAAAACAAATTGGATGTCTAGACCAAGTCGGCCCAAAAAAAAAAAAAAAAATTAATATTGCCCCATTCTCAAAAAAATAAGAAAATATTTTACTAAAATTTACCTCATATTAAGACATCCCACGAAGCTCAAATAGAATACTCAGGACTAACCACCGTATATTTCTTTCTCTCTCTCTCTCTCTCACTCTCTCTCTCACTTACTCTCTCTCTCTCTCTCTCTCTCACACACACACACACACATATATATATATATATATATATATATATATATATATATATATCTTTCTCACTTCCTGTTTTCTGTAAGATGAGTGGTATTCTTAATTCCTTAGTATTGGTTCTTTTATTTGTCTCATGTTTTATGTATCTTACGTCTCTCAACAAACGTGGGTCGTTTTATGCATTCCATAGAAACGCACCCACCCAAAATGCTACTTGTCGGCAACTTATTTGCCGCATATTTTAATATTCTCATATATATATATATATATATATATATATATATATATGGTATTTGTGCAGATGTGCGTGTAGATAGATATCTATAAGAGCACAGTTATCTAAGCGTGCATGTATGTGCACACGAATAAAGATTTGAGTCAGAAATTCTTGAATTTTTCATGAGTATACAGAAAACGTGCCTTGAATATATACATGTGTGCGTTTAGATAAACTAATGTATCTTTCCGTAATACATATGTTTATTCGTATGCACGCACATTTTGTGTATATATATGTATGCGTACAGACCAAAGAGCGTATGTATATATTTCCGACACACACATAAACACATACACACACATTATATATATATATATATATATATATATATATATATATAGTTAGTTAGTTAGTTTTTGGTCACAATTAAATTAGATCACTATTTACATTTTTTGTACTATTGTCTTCATCTTTGTTGTCATTATAAGATCCTCGATGCAGTTCATTACGGAACAACAAAGTGACAATAAACTAGCATTCTTGAATATGCTAATATGTTGAACAGAGAGGGGTTTCAAAACATCCGTACACCGCAAGCCAACATTCACCGGACAATACCTCAGCTTCAACTCCCACCACCCTTACAATTTAAAGGGATTGTCTGCTGCCTGCAACATCGAGCAAATATCATAAGTGGCAACCCAGAGACATACGAACAGGTAATAGCTAGTATAAGCAGTACCCTACAATGTAACAATTATCCAGGGTACATGACAACAACACCAACGAACCTAAAAGGGAGGGTGCATGAGGATAACAAATCTCAAAAAACAGCCTCGGTCTGTCTACATATGTAAAAATCAGAGAAAATAAAAAGATCTGCGGTCCATATAACATCAGGACGATCTTCAGGCGTGGTTCTACACTTCGCAGGTACTTCCGAGTAAGACCCCAACAGAAGAGGACATGACTAAGGACTGTGTGTACGCCATTCCATGTAGTAGTGGAAATAAATATAAAGAAGAAAAAAGGCCGCCCCCTTAAGGTAAGGCTACAAAAATATCGCAAGGCTGTAACACGAGGGGAGATCGAAAAATCAGGCGTAGCTGACCACATATGAAGGGAGAAAGGGGACCACCGCCCCGTATGGGATGAAGTTGATATAATAGACAGAAAACGCCACTCGAAACTACGTAAACTTAAGAAAACGGCACATATGCTAGGCTACAAAAATCTCCTAAGCCGATCAAGCATATAGATAAATACAATATGGGAACCAGAAATACAGAGTACCAGAGAAAACCATTAGTGTCAAAACATTGCAATATAAGCTCTGGTAAAAATAATAGAGAAAGCCATTAATATAAAAAAAAAATTGCAATAAGGACTCTGGTAAAAAAAATAAAAGAGAAAACCATTAACATAAAAAAATACTAGAGAAAACAATTTACATAAAAAATTACAATATGAACTATATGACAAAAAATGGCTATTGAACATTAGGTTCATAAATCCCAGAAATTCAGTTGTCTTAAGGACACGTAACCCAATGGATATAGGCGTGACGTGGCTTCCCTGTGTCTCTTCTATAAATACTTTCACGGCTTCTGCTCCGATGAACTAAATACGAATTTGCACGAGATACTAGATTAGCAACTAGATCCCACCCTTTTACAGTGAAACCGATAAAATGCAACTGCAACTTCTACTCCAACAGTTTCTTTCCTCGCACTTCCCGACTGTGGAATTCCCTTCCACACGATTGCTTCCCCGACGGCTACAATCTCCAGGAGTTTAAATGTAAGGTCAATAGACACCTCCTAACACACTAACCTACTCCCATTCTATCAAACACTCTTCCCATCTGCCCAGCCCTCATCCTCGGTATCCTTACTCATCTGTCACCTTCTTCCTGACATTCCCTATATCTAACCACTCCTTCTCTTTACCTTCCCCTATGTAGCCCCATGTGCAATAGTGGCAGTGGAATGCCTTGCTTGGGGTGAGATGATTAAAAAAAAAAGTTGTGAGTTCAATACCAGGCTACAGCAGTGGTGAACAAGTAACTTAGAGAGTCGGGTTAGAGAGCGATAACTACGAAAAAAAGCTTCGCACAAGGAATGAGAATGATACACCCCAGTGATCGTAATAAAGTGTTCGAAATTCCTAGCACCCTTAGAAGGCAGGAGCGTACAACGGCCGAAACGTCGTGCAAATGGTAACAAAGATGAGGACAATAGTCCGAATAATGTAAATACTGTAAAACTACCTCATCTCAGAAATATAGACAAATACTAAATTAGACCAGTACATAGCTGCATTAAAACACTGTATAAAGCACCCATTCATATTGTAGAAATTGTTAATATTTATCATTTGGAAATGAGTTATTTCTGCAACCTAGATTTCAACTTTTCGGTATCTTAAGGCAATTTATAATAGCTGATTTTTCCGTTTTTCAGACGAAAGAACTGTGATTTTTATGAACGCACAACTAGAATTTTCAACAACCGAAAGTTTTCAAAATTAGTGGGGAGATATTCAAGGATCTTACAACACTTTCATCCATGTTTGTATGATCTTAGTATATTTTTATAGTTGTGATTGTATCTAAACATTATTTTTGATCTTTCATTTAGTAATTTTCTTTTTGTTCTGGGAACAACACAATGGCTAACTTTTCCTCCTAGCACAGTCTGCATAGATCGCCACCGTTGCATGATTTGGTTATTTTCACTATACTTCAAGTTATATCAGGGTCTTTTCCATTTTTCAATTTTAATGTTCACATGTGGCTAGCCAGTTTGGTACAATATATATATATATATATATATATATATATATATATATATGGGCAGCAATCATTTTTTAAACACCTGTCTTTATAAGACGACCGACAAGGAAGATTTTATTAATTTTTTAATTTAAAATTTTTGCTTTTCCAACAATCTTACAAGTTTCCTTTTTGCATTTTTTTGGATGTTCTATAATTATTAACTCTTCGATCGCTTTCAGCCACTTTGCTGGCTATTCTCAAGGATGTTATTTTTCCGATGTTGTTATTTTATCCTCATGTTTTGACTGTAATGTAATTTATTTTGTATTTTTTGAAAAGGAGCGTTCTTTAAAAGCAACCACGAGACACGCATGACTGGACATCTCGTGAGCGTCTGTATGTTTTTAAAAAAAATTTAGAAACTCCATTTCCACAATTAAATAATGTAGCGTTGGTGGTAGAATAAAATTGTTTGGTATATAGTGCTTCTCTTATAGCGAAATGCTTTTGATATTGCGATTCAAATAGTATTTTTGTATTTTCAACCAAAATTTTTCTTAAAGTTTCTTGTAAATTATAAGTTAAAATTTTTTCTTATTGCATTTTGGCTGGATAGGTGGCTTGTAAGTCGTCTATATAAAGAAGTAGTAGCATGTTTAATATATATAATTGATTTATGACATGAAACACAGTCTTGTACAGGGCACTGAAATTCATACACTATTTTAGTCATCACTAGTTTAGATTTTATGGTGTTATTTTGAATAGAAACAACAATGTTTGCAGTCTTTCATTTTCTGTAATATATATTAAATTTTACATGTTTTTGAGGAATTATGGCAGAAATATGGTGTTTAATAATTTATTGTATCGCTAATTTGTCCTTTATGCATTTTGTTGCAGTAAAATATATTGATGTTTTTATGTGTTATTTTTAATACTGGTGTTGTGTATTTTTTGTAAAAAAGAATTTTATTTGTTTATCAATTATATAGTCGAGAAAATTATTGTGTAATAAGGTTTCTCTTATGTTTTTTTAGTTAGTTCAAAAATATTCTCTGAGAGGAGGGATTTTGATATGCTTTATTTAAGAAGTTCGTTATTACTGCTATTTTATATCTTTCCGGCTATTAGCTATTATAGTTTAGAAGACAAAAGTTCTTACTGATGTTTTTTTTAATATAGTAAGTGATAAATTCTTTGGTTTTTAGTTCTACATTAACGTCAAGAAACAGGATTTTGTTACTGTCCATGAGTTCATAGGTACATTTAAGCGATTTAGTTATTTATATAATTAACTATAAATGTTTTAGTTATTTTCAAAATTGGTTTCAGATTTACAATTTCGTCCCTAATTTTTTTATCAAAACAAAAATGTCATTGACATACCTTGTATAAATCTCCGGTTTATCGGTTGTTTTAAACAATTTGTGTTCGATGTCAGTCAGTTAAGTGCCATACGTGATACACGCTTGGGCGATCATGTCTCGAAAGAGACATGACTGACTGGGCAGAAGATTATCCCGCAGTAGGTTACCATTGCTTTCTGCGGTAGACTGGTTGCCGACCAAGGCTATAGAACCCAATCTGTCCTATTATTTAACCCTGTACTGGAGAGAAGAGACGGATTAATACCTTTCCCAATTTGCGCGTAAGTGAATGCAAGGAATTCAACTGAAATTCGAACTCGGCTCTCAGATTTCTCGTTCCAAGCCGACATCCACTGCGCCACAGCGCAAATAGAGAAAGTAGAGGCTAATTGGCTTGCCATACTGACTCTGTTTTGTTTAGATGTAGATGTTACCATAATGGTCATAAAATAGTGTTTTTGTGGTACAGGTGATGTGAAGTTTCCGAAGAATTGCTGGCTTAATTTTTGACGGAGGGGTTGATGGGTGTTTGTAGACACAGTCATTAATTATATTTAATGTTTCTTCAACAGGGACCTGAGTAAAAGGATTTTCTACATCCAGCCAAGCTAGAATATTACTTTTAGAATTAGTTGCTTTTAATATACAGAGGAATTCGTTTGTTGATGCGATGCTATAATTGATATGTGTATGTGGAGAAATTATGTGATTTAAGGTTTTTCATAGTTGGTATACCAGTGTAGGTATTTTTGATATGATAGGTAGGAGGGGAAAAACCTGCTTTATAGATTTTTACATTACGATAATGACACCCTGGTTAGTAATTACCGACTATTTTTCTTGATTTTAAACTAATATATGTATATGGGGGATAACAGATGGTTTTTACCAAGATTTTCTAAAAATGACAATTGCATGAATAATTTAATTCATTTGTGAATAAGTCCTGAAAATTTCATTAAGATCAGATGATTAGTTAGTTTTTGCAAGGATTTTCAAATGAATGTTTCTTTCAACGCCTAAAAACGACTTGCGTAATATTACGTTTTCCTTAGTAGTCACATTACGTAAACATGTCGTGAATCGCTGACGCCAAACAAAAAAATAAATTTTAACTAAAATTTCGGACGTATTAGAAACGATTAAAAAGTTTTAAAAAATAATAACAACAAAATTTGATCTTTCCTCTTAATAATAGCATAAACAGTTTGATGATAAAACTTTGTTTTTTTATTAAGTTTGAGCCCTTTTAGAATCGTGATGTCCTGTTCTTTTTTTCGACAATTGCGTAGAAGTACCTAACTGAGATTTTTTATTTTCCGGTGAAAAAATTTAATTAGAAATTCTTGCAAAAATCCAATAATTGTCGGATTTTGATAAAACTTTCAGGACTCATTTACAAATGAATTAAATAATTTTTAAATTGTTATTTTTAGAAAATATTATGGAGTTTATTTCTATCTTTTCTGAAAAAAATAAAGCCAACTGTTTTTTTTTCGCTCCGAATAGTATGCAATAAAACTATGACATTATTTAATTAAATAAGCTTTTAATTACATTGATATATACATATATATATATATATATATATATATATATATATATATATATATACTCAGAGGTAGAATCGCGCGTTGACGCCAATTCTGTCGGGTTTCAATCCTGAGTAAAAAACAATCGGATGTCTGACCGTACTGATGAGCTGTGATACAGCGAAACAGATTTGTCTGCGGATGACTATTTACGCTCTCACACCCTGATTGAGCACTCTAGAAGAATGGTAGATATTGATAAACAGTAGCTACTCTAGCATATACGCATCGTTCATTCAGCAATGAATTAGAACACTCTCAGCTATTGGGCATGTATATTGATAATATACACGCTAAAATGTGAGAAAACCGAGAATTAATTTTTGTTTATAAATGTGTCGATCTCTCAAAAATGACCGAAAAATTGAAAAAAACATTTTAAACTCAAAAGTTGAGTATATGGATTTAAATCCTATCAGATGATAGAATAACTAAAGAACAGGCAGAAAAAGTGTCTTTAATCTAATATGCTTCACTTTATTAAGTTTCTTCAGAGATTTGTACACGAATTTTAAAATTAAAAATTTAAAAAAAACAGTAAATTGGAATGCTGATTAGAGCTTGATTTCATTGGTATGATACGTGTCACGTGTGAAGCAATATATGTTCAGTTTAAAAGTAGGACTGCTTGCCTGTTTATATGTATGTGTACAATATGTAATGAAAGCAATAGACATTTATTTTAAATGTGCGTATAAATGTCTGTTTAAGTGTATGTGTGCAAAATAATACACGTGTCAAGTGTATTTAAACGATGGACAATTTTTAAAATATGTTATGAGAAAGTCATGAATTGTTAAATGTATGAATGTGTGTGTTTATAAGTCGGTAGCATTAGTATGTGTGGGAACGAAATACATTTCTATTTAAAATTGGAGGCAAAAAATGTTTACAAGAATCAAGCGAACTTTTTTAGAAATAAATACATGAATATATTTAGGAATCTTTCATTGAAATAAAATGTGTTAAACTACTAATATTTATGTACAATTTGATATATACAATATTATAAGTAATATAAATAATATTTAGAAATATTAAAATATACATAAATATGTACTTCCACTAACTTGCTGAAAAAAAACAAGACATGAAGAAAAAGAGCTCTAAACTTAATAAAAACAAAGTTTTATCGTCAAAATAATTATGCTATTATAAAGAGGAAAGATCAAAGTAATTGTTTTTATTTTATTTTTTCTAACACGTTCGAACTTTTGTAAAAAAATTTTCTTTTTTTTTTTTCGTAAGCGATTCACCCAATGTTTATTAGAGTTTACTACTATGGAAAACGTAATATTACACAACTCATTTTAGGGTGGGGTGGCAAGACACACTAACTTTAAAATATTTGCAATAATCAAATAATTGTAGGATTTTAATAAAACTTTCAGGATTTATTCATAAATAAATGAAATCATTATTTTTATAAAATCTTGGTAATTTTTAACATCTATTACCCTACACTCCATGTAAATTCATGAAATTTCAAGAAATTATATTTTGTATCAAAAATGTGTTTAAATGCAGAACTCCTTGAAGAATGTAAATCATCTATTTTTTTCAAACAGTTGGCCGTTTTTCCAAATATATACTCTGAATAGTAAAATAAAATATTCAGTAAAAGTATGATATTATTTAATTAGATAAACTTATCATTGATTTTTTAAAATATATATTTATTAGGATATTACAGTCTGAAGGTATTTTTCGATGAATAATGAATTTTTACCAAAACTGTTTTCATTTTTCTTTTTTGTCATTATTTATAAAGAGTCAAAAGTTTTTTTTAAATTCTTTAAAACCTTTCCGCAGTTAGATTATTAAGTTATTAAATGAAGGGTATATTTACTAATCAAAAAATGAAAAGTTAATACAAATCTTCTAACCAAAAGATCTTTTAAATAACTTTGTTTTATTTTTCTGTGTGCATAGGAAATCTTTTTTTATGTTATTTTCTGCGTTACATTAAAAGATCACATATTTCATGGTTTCTTCCTCTTACAGGATAAGATTTGGACAATTATGTCAATACTTATCAACCATACTTAGCTTATTCCCACATCTGGCTGTCATCACTTACTTCACACATCACTTCACACATCAATTACTTCCCAACTCTGTGATCAAGAAATACTTTTATCTAAATTATGTGCCATAAACAAGTAATACCTGTCTAAATCAGATTAATTTTACTTTAAATTTACTAATTTTCGTAACATAATGAATCACTGATGTACATTTTATTTTTGCAAGATTTTTAAAACTGAAAATTAACTTGCAAGCTTGTCAAAATAAATGAAAAAATGATGAATTTCGTAAACTCTCAAGAAGTTTACATTCCAATCAATATAATTTCTATTTGAAATATACTAGGGTATTTTGCTTACTGGAAATAGTAAATTTAATCACTTAGCTTTCAATTAATGCTAAAATGAAAGCTCCAAGAAACGCTTTTATTTTTAAAAATTCAATTTAAACTTACGTATCGAAAACGAATAGAGTTATCTATTTATAAGTAATATCTATGACATTATTATACAGGACATTATGTATCTAGGATATTATATATATTAAAATATATATTATTAAGGAAATAATGGAGAGAAACATAATTATAATATAAATAAATATGAAATAAAATATATTAATATAATAAATAATATAGAATATAGTGCATATACAGAACATATAATTAGGCATAGACAGCCGAACGGGAACAATCAATCACCGTAGATGAAAAAAGAGTTCAGATAGATAGATAGATAGATAGATAGATAGATAGATAGATAGATAGATAGATAGATAGATAATGATGCCAAGTCCATAAACGGAGAGGATAATTCAAAAAGATCTATTTAAAATAAAATAGTAAGCGATATATCTGTATAGATAGCTCAATGCATACTGTCAAAGACTACAAATCCAACTTCAATAATAAACTACAAAATGAGCTAAGACTTATTTCTAAAAATATAAATAAAAATATAACTGAATACATACAAAAATCATCCTTTAAAAATCATTTAATGATAGGGCAACTTTCATTCAATTCGATATTATAAACTTCTACTCCTCCATATAAAAAACCATTGTTAGATAGTTTGAATTTCGCTATATAACAAGGTTTTACTAGCTATTTTTATTTACCACTAATAATTTTACATGGATAAAAGCCACTGTGATAACTTCGATGTCCCTATATAGTTGTCTCCAAACAGATCGGTCTATATAGGAATGACGGACTTATTGTTAGCCCTAATAGTATCCACTGTCCTTTCAGATACAAAAGAGAGTTATCAGGGATTTGAAATTACTTGGAGTTAAGATATAAATTTTGTCTAACCTCAAAATAGTCTTCTTAGATATTACTTCAAATCTGTCGAATGAAACATTTAAATCATATCAACAAAAAAAAAAAAAAAAAAAAAAACAAGGAGGCTACAATCTACATTAATGTTAACTTCAACCATCCTAAACAAATAATCAAATAAATTCCTTTCAGGATCAACAAGTTATCTTCTAATAGGAAAATCTTAAATGAAAATAAAACCTCTTACAATAACGCCCTCAAAAAGTCGTTTAAGATAAGAATTATTCTATCTAGAATTCTCTAAAGATACCAGACTATATAAACCTAGAAATAAAAAAGAAGAGTAACATGGTTCACCCGCCACCTTTCTGTCAAATTGGTCACTACTTACTGTATCTGGTCGATAAACATTGTAACAAAAACAACCCACTAAGTAAGATTTTTATAGAAAAACATTTAAAATTAGCTACTCTTTCACTAGAAATATTAATAACATCATTAATTCACATAATGACAGTATACTAGATAAACTTCAGAACACTCATCAAATAGTAAACCCTACTGTAACTGTAGATTCAAAGACAACTTCCCAGTTGAAGGTATAGGCAAATCTGAAAAACATTTATACCAATCAACTATTTTCACTAATGAATACAAAAATAAGAAAAAAGTATACTTAGGAATTTCCGCTGGACACTGGAAACTGAGACTATATAATCATCAGTATTCTTTCTCTAAAGCTCACCTAAAATATCAAACCACTCTTTCTAAATATTGCTGGGAATTAAAAGACTGAAATCTCTTCCCCAAAGATTGAATGGAAGATTATAGGTAAATCTCAAACCCCAACAACTTGAGAAATAAATGCAATTTATGATTAGAATAAAAAATGAGAATTATCAAATTCAGAAAAACTAGCAAACTATTAAAGCAGAGAAACGAAATCATCTTTTAATGCTGCCATAAAAATAAATTTAAACTATCTGTTAAATAGAATTTTAAGTTTACTCCACTCTATTATACTTACGGGTTCTCTCTCATTTTTGTTGATCATTCTTTAATAATTTTTGCGTATTGATAAAATTATGGTTGAAATTTGTTATATATTTGATATATGCCTATATATGTGTGTACAAATACTTTGTTTTATGTGTGTACTTGAATGTAGGCTTTTTTGTTGGTTTGTAAACTTGTGAATGTATGTGCTGGTACTGAAATTCAAATGATCCCACTCTATCACACTTGTAAATTCTCCTTTTTATGTTAATTATCCGTTGATAATTTTTGCGTATTGAGGAAATTCTGGTTGAATTCTCCAATGTATTTGACATATATACCTGTATATATGTATCATTACTTTGTTTTACGTATTTAATTGAATGTAGGTCCTTTTCGTGTGTGTATGTGAAGTTTGTATACTTTTACTTGTATGTGCAATAATTTTGTGCATACGTAAGGATATCTGGTCTTCGTAGATGAGTATGTGTGTGTGTGTGTGTGTAAATACGAGATCTCAAGTGGAACTATTACATTGAGTCAATAGCTAAATCCACTGCTAGGAAGTTTGGGTCACTGTGTCGGGCCATGATGTTTTTTCCTCCTGAATCCATCTTGCATGTATACAAATCATCGATCTATCCGTGCATGGAATACTGCTGTCATATATGGTCAAGTGCATCCGCTGTTCATCTCAGTGTTCTTGACAGAATCCAAAGGAGAATCAGTAATGTGATAGGTTCCGACTTGGCTGCTCGACTCCAACCACTTTCTCACTGACGGTATGTGGCTTCCCTTTGTCTGTTCTATAAATATTTTCATGCTCCAACGAACTTAAGTCACTGGTGCCTTTGCCACAGATGTTTACTCGTTCAACCAGACTGGCAACTGGGTCCCACCCATTCACAATTACATCAACCAAATGCAGACGACATTTCTACTCCATCGGCTTCTTTTCTGGCACTTCCCGCCTGTGGAACTCTCTTCCATATTCTTACTTTCCTGACGGTTACAACCTCCAGGAATTTAAATGCAATGTCAATACCCATCTCTTAACCACTTGATTCTAGTTCTTTCTACATCACCCTGTATATCTTTTTCTTTCTCTCTACCTTTGCAACTGTCATCACATCTGTATTCCCATCCTTCTCTTGCTCCTTTCTAAATGGTTCGTCTTTCTCCTTACTTTCCTCCTATCTAATCTTTTTACTCTTATGTCGCCCCTGCACATCAGTGGCGTTACCGCCTTGCTCGGGGTGATAGAATTAAAAAATATATATATGCGGATGGATATGCGCATATACATGTGTGTGTGTGTGTGTGTGTGTGTGTGTGTGTGTGTGTGTGTGTGTGTGTGTGTGTGTGTGTGTGTGCACGTGAGTGAGTAATTGTTGGTACTTAGTTTATGGTCACTCATTCTGTTCAATGGACACTTTTCCCCTAACCTATGTGAGCTTTACAAGATAAGACTAAAATTTCTATTCTGGATCATATTACTTCAATTCTCCTTTCTTTGAAAAATGTTTGTATGTTCAGAGGAAATTTAAACTAAATGACATTGTACTCTAAAGAGATGAACATATTCACACGTAGAAATAAATAGTTTATAACCACTTTAAATTATGGACTGAGTTTTCATATACATACTAGTGTAGCCGTGCTGTAAAAAATGACGGCGTAGTTTTAACAATAAGATGCAATTAAACAAAAATTTAAAAAAACAACACAGTAAAGCAGAGATAAAGAATTCTCAATTAAAATTAAAGCAAATGAACCGCTTAATTAATCTGATTCCCTTATTTTTTGTAGACGTTTAATGGTATCTATGATTCATTGATTACTCATAATACAATATAAATTTCTTTTTTCTCAATATCTATGTTAAAAATGTATGTGTTTAATATGACAGTGAAATGGATGTATTTCTCGAATTAAAAAAGGATTATCCACAGAACGACAAAGACGGCGATCACAAAGCCTATTTCAATAACAAGTTGCTGCAATACGATCACTTAATAGACAAAGATATCTGAGTGTCTCACGTCAAAGGCTTGAACAAATAAGACTGCAATCAAAGAAACATAGGAGTAAAGGAACTAATTAAAAAAAATCGAGTAACTCCGAAGCATACGACTATTTCTATTTTTTAATGCTCCCCACATTTTTCATAAAAAATCTTAACTCTTAAGTGGAATCCCTTCAATTCAATCATCTCTTTCTTTATACATATATATTTATTAAAAATAAAAAAGACCTCGAAACCCATCAAAACTTGAAATACTTCGTCCTAAGAATTATAATCGAAAATTGCAATTCAGGAAAGTTTCCTTGTGTCAAACAAATGTAAATGTTACCCTCTGACACTGCTACACCCACGACATTATAATAAACGTTTGTCGCTGTCTTACAATAGATGGACTGATAACAGATTAGGGATACAATGAGATGACAAGGGTGGGTCATTGGCTCCGTCGACCAGAACAGGATTGTTGTTACGTGGACCCTAGAACCGGTGGAACGACGGTGGCGGTTTACTATTATGAATTCAAATAGATGAATGTTCGTCTCTAAGAAGATCTCATCTGTTGTAGAATGTGTTGATAAATGCGCAGTTGAACGATGCGAATCACTTTGGGGATAGACATTAGGGTTAGAGAAGATAAAAAGAAGCGAGAAGTTGATCGGACAGGAAAACGAAGTGAGAAAAGGAATGAATGATTTGGAGTGAGCTATAGAGATTGAGATGTAAATGATAAAGAAAGAAAACGTAAAGATGTGAAGGATCTGAAAGAAATATTAAGAAAGAAAAGAAAAGGAAAAACAAATAAGAATGACAAGATAAAACAAACAGTAGATAAAGAAAGACAGAAAAATCTGGACTATAAAGAAAGAAAAAAGTGATTTCAAGGAAAATCCTTAAAACAATGATAAATAGAAAAGCCAAAAGAATAAATAGGAGAGAAAAAAGAAAATAAAGTAGAAAATATTAAAAAGAGAAAAAATGGCAGAGTATTTAGGGCCACCTTGGGGAGTACGCAAGCAATGAAGGAAGTTGTGGACAGCTACAATAAACCCGCCTTGCCTGTCGCGGACGTGGGACTGGCGTGTAAGGAATTCCGTCGGACAGAAGGAATAATTTAGTAGAAGCCAGGGGGAATTGCCATTTCAATTCCACACACCCTTGTAACACCCGTTTTCTCTCATATTGATTGGTTCGTGAAGATTATTATTTTTAGTTTTATTACTATTAGCATTAGTCGTCGTAATTACTGTGTTGGTGTTAGTAGTCATTGCTATAACTTCGTCTTTGAATATATTCATGAATATTTTAATATCTTTCATTTCTTTGCCTTTTTGGTTATTTTTCTTCTTTTCATTATCATTAATAAAATCGAAGATATATAAAATAAAAACAATTTTTGTTTTGCCTGATAAACTCAAAGTCTCTAATCTCTTTTGTTTTTCTTTTTGACAGTCAACCTAATATTTAATTTTTGTCTTCGTCGATGTAATTAGCTTCTTCTCTTTTTGTTAAATCTTGAAATATTTATCGTCTTTTCATGGACTTTAACATCATTACCCTGTTGTGGAATGGTTTTCTGTTTCCTTCTCCACGGTGATTTTATTGAGGCGCAAAAGAAAAAAAGAAAAAAAAGAAAAAAAGAAAAAAGATTTTATTATTATGCGTAATTTCAGATTAAGACATCCTCCATTTATCGCCTACTAAAATGTGTTCTTAAACAAATGGAGCATCCTATACTCTGTTGTCGCCATTATCATGTGTGCTACGTTCTTGTTTGCTAATATTTATTAAGTTTAGTCCTCTGGCCTGGATTGAATGATCCATTTGCACTTCAAATCATTCATTATTGCTGTAAGTGCTTTCTCAGATAAGATCTTAATATCTGGTAATCAATGCTTCGATATCTGGCCACAACCAGCAGCCTTAGGTAAAATGTAGTTTTCTTCTGGCTGTTAATGTTCATCACTTTTCGGATTATTCTTGCCGTTACTAAAAGAACTCATTTGTTTAAACTTTTTGAGATTATTATTATTATTTTTCTAAAGGAACAAATGTTAACTTTTCTTAAACCGCTTTCTTGTAAATAGCGGAATGTTCTTAAACAACTGGTGCACCATATACTATATTGTCACCATTATCTTTTATGCTATATTCTCATTTACTAATATTAAGTCTACTTTTTTGACTGAGATTGAATGATTCATTTATATTTCAAATCATCTAATATTTCTTAAGTATTTTCTCAGATAAAAGCTTAATATCTTCTAATTAATGTACGGATAACTGGCCACAAACAGCAGCCTGCGGTACTTTGCAATTTTACCACTGTCTCTTAGTGTTCATCACTTTTCGGGTTATTCTTGCCGTTCTTGTTTTCTTTCTGAAACAGTTCCACTGGCGAATAAATATTTTTTTTTATTATTATAATTATTGTTATTATTATTATTACTACTACTACTACTTTTATTGTTTCTTGGATTTCTGTTGTCTTCCTTTCTTAAGGGCAGAAATGGCATCATGATATTTTATCTTCTTTTTGGTCTATCTTTGTATCAAAAGGGCCCGATGGATTTTCTTTTTTCTTTTTTTAATTTTATCTCGCATTTGCCTGGCTTATACTCAATTTTCTATTATTATTGCTACTTTTGTTGTTAGCTTCACCGTTACAATCTTCGTTCTGAAAATTGTCATGAATATTATTATCATTATTATGTCATTTTTCATTACAAATCTATTTCCATTATGGTCGCACTACCTACCAAATGTGCAGGAAGAACTAAGTTAGGTAGTGGTGTGTTGTTATGACTCCATTTCGTGTTTTTTCATATCTCCCTAACATTCCTAGCGTTACATAGACAAAGTTCTCCTTAGTATGTGGGCTGTACTTAACAAGACAATTTTTTGTATGTCTCTTAGGCTGGGTTTTCCAGGGATTCTTTCAATGTGTTGTTTTGATCCAATTTTATCATTTCAAGTGCATCTACTATCATTGGTACGATTCTTGTTTTTATTTTCTACATTTTTTCTATTTCAACTTTCAGGTCTTTATATTTTGACATTTTTTCAAATTCCTTGGTTGCTATGTTACAATTTACTGGACAATCCATATCAATTAATAGGCAAGTTTTTTTTCTTTTTGGTTTCAACAATAATGTCCGACCTATTTGCTTCATTTTTTCTGTCTGTGTAGATGGTGTAATCCCATAGAATGGTGACATCTTCTATTTCTGTAACCGGTGCTAGGTGATGTTCATACCAGTGTTTGTTTACAGATTTTCCATAATGTTTGCACATTGTCCAATATAAATACTGCCCCACTCTATCGTGACGATTTTTATATTCATTTGGAGCTAGTACAGAACATTGTGAGGCATGTGGACAACTGGGATAGCAAGGCTATTAATGGCCATAATTCTGTTCTGAGAATTCAATTCAGTTTTTTATATCAGTAGTAGCTTTCTATAGTAGTCTTTACGCACTATTTCTTTCATTTTTTATGGTGAATCTTTTCACTCTCATTTACATCTAGGTATTTATAAGGTTCTTCTGGCACTAAATCTTTTATTGTTACAGTAGGGTCAAAGCTAAATGAGGATGTTTGTTGTAGCGATCCACGTAAAACTAGCTTTAGCACATTTATTCAAACTGAATTTCATTCCATGTCTTCGCTGAAGCATTTTACAGTTTGCAGAAGACCGTCCAGCTCATTATCATTCTTAGCATACAACTTTAAGTAATCCATGTAAAATAGATGGCTTACTTTCTTTTGGGCTATTTTATAACCACATTCTGTCTTGTTAAGTTGGCTGGTTAGTGCTATTAGTGATATGCAGAAGAGTAAGGGAGACAAAGAGTCACTTTGAAATATACCTCTTTTGATGTTTATTTCACCAGACTTATAGGTTCCATTTATATAATTGAGGTAAAGGGTTGTTTTCCATATCAACATATATTGTTTGATGAAATTGATGATGATGGGTAATATCTTGTATATATTTAAAGTGGAATGTGGTACACTATCGAATGCCTTACGATAATCTATCCAGATAGTACTAAGATTTTTCTTTGCATTGCAGCAGTTTTCCAGGATCATTCTGTTAATAAGTAAATGGTCTTTACATCCGTAACAGCCACGTCTGCACCCTTTTTGTTCAAGCGGTAGTGTGACATTTCTTTCAAAGAAGAAATATGTCTGTTTTGTTAAAATAGATGTTAATAGTTTGTATGTTGTCGGAAGACATGTAATTGGTCTGTAGTTTTTCGGGTTGTTTGTATCACTATTCTTGGGTAGAAGAAATGTAATTCCTTTGGTCATCCATGCTGTAATTTTAGTGGAATCGTTAACCATTTCTTGAAGTTCTTTGGCTAGATTTTATGTGCTGTATTTAATTAATATAGCCAGAAGTTAGGAATTTTATCTATTCCTGGAAATTCCCAATTGTGTGCTTTTTTCAGAGCACATTTAACATCCTCTTCTGTGATTCCAGCCCATGTCTGTTCTGGTTTATTTTTCATTCGTTTTATCTCTTGCGCAAGCCAATCTACTTCTTTGCTATGTTTTTTAGGGCATGCCAACATTTTTTCCCAGAACTGTATAACTTCTTCCATTTTGGTGAGGAGGTGTGGACTGTCACTTCAATTCTTTTTTTTTACCTTTTTCCCTGAAAAATTTCTTTGCATCGCTTTGAAAATTCTTGTTTTGTCTGTAGAATCTTGATCTTTTCTAATAACGTCTTATTCTTTGAGCCTTCACTTGTATTGTTTGCGTTATTTTTTCCTTAGTTGATAGGACTTCATTTTCATTTCTAATGTTGTATTTTCTTTCGACTCTTCTGCCTTTTCTAGTTCTTACATTTATTCCTCTTGTCAGTTCATTGAGTACTGATAATTCACTTCTAAGTTGTTCGATTTCTTTTTCTATTTTTCTTTGCCCAGGTGGATCTTCATGTCTGCGAGACTGCCTTGTTTTTAATTTGATGTTCAATTTTTTGTTGCTGCTATTGCTGATGCATATATTGCTTCATTGAGATTTATATGAGTGTCTTCTTTATCCAAAATTAATTTGAGTGCTGCATTGTATAGCTGAATATTTTCTAGGTTATGCTTTGTTGGTTATAATTTTGGGAGTTGTTCTCGTTCCTCCATTACAATATTTTGTTTTGTTTTTTAATCATTTCACCCCGAGTAAGGCGGAAATGCCACTGATGTGCGGAGGGCTACATAACTGTAAAAAGATTAATTAGAAAATAGTGAGGAGTACAGACCAGTTAGAAAAGAGCAATAGAAAGATGAGAATGCAGGTGTGATGACAGTTATATAGATGGAGGGAAAGGGAAGGATATACGGGGTGGAGAGAGAGCTAGAATCCAGAATATTGACGTTGCATTTAAATTCTTGGAGGTTGTAGCCATCAGGAAAGCAGGAATATGGGAGAGAGTTCCACAGGCGGGAAGTGCGAGAGAAGAAGCTGCAGGAGTAGAATTGTCGTCTGCATTTGGCTAACCTAACTGTGAATGGGTGGGACCCAGTTGCCAGTCTGGTTGAACGAGTAAACACCTGTTGTGGAGGCACCAGTGTCTTAAGTTCGTCCGAGCAGAAGCCATGAAAGTATTTATAGAACAGACAAAGGGAGGCCACATTTCGTCGGTGGGGAAGTGGCTGCAGTCGAGCCGCCAGATCAGTACCTATCACATTACAGACTATCCTTTGGAGACTGTCGAGAGCACTGAGGTGAACGGCAGGGGCGCCTGACCATAAATGGCAGCAGTACTCCATGCACGGATGGATGGTTGACTTGTATATATGCAGGATGGATTTAGGCGGAAAAAACATCCTGGATCGACATAATAACCCAACCTTCTTAGCAGTGGATTTAGCTATGGATTCGATATAGTAGTTCCATTTGAGGTCTGAAGAGAGGGTAAGGCCGATGAGGCGCAGTGTATTGCTCTCAGGGAGAATCGCTTGGTCCATGCTTATGGGAGGCAGGAGAGGTTGCCTGTGATGGTTGACAGACAACAGCTTGGTCTTAGACGCATTGAAGTTGACAAGCCACTTCTTGCTCCAATTAACCACAGAGTGTAGATCCCATTCAAGGTCAGTAGCGAGATTATGTCTATCCGCCGCGACAGGTTTCTTACTGGTGCGGGAATATATTGTGGTGTCATCTGCGTAGATGCCTACATGGCCCTTGATCTCATCTGGGAGGTCGTTGATGAAAATAAGGAAGAGCGTCGGGCCCAGGATAGAGCCCTGTGGGACACCAGCATTGCTGCTGTAGGATGAAGAGGCATGCCCATTCAAAACGACCTTCATTTTGCGGTTATTTAAAAAAGATTGGATTAGGTCAAGCAGGCGACCGGTAATACCGTAACCCCGTAGCTTGCATCTGACTTATATGGTTCTTGATTTCTTTCTTGGTTTATTGTATACTGTTCTGGTTTTCCGTAAAATAATTCTGTTCAATGTGTTTTGAAATCGTTTTATTGTCGTCTTGTAACTTGACTCATATCACACCTTTCCAGCACTTCTAAGCTTCCAGCATTATCTTCACAGTGATTTTTGTGTATCACGGTTTCTACATTATAACCTGTGGCTTGTTTGATGTTACTACTTTTTATTTCTGATTCCGGTTCTCGTTCATATTTTGTTGATTCGTCTGTTCTGGTTGCAATTCTTTTTATCTCATTAATTTCAGCCTCTGTCAGTCGGTTATTTCGCATGATGTATCTTCGTACATTGGTTAATTTATTTTCGTCAATGTATTTTCTATTTGTTTGTCCAACCTTTTCTCGCCAAATGTCATGTTTGGCGAGTGATGATTTTTGAGGTTTGAGTAACGCTTCATGAAATGCAGTCATAACGACTTTGTACTCCTCACGAGACCATTTTATTTTTCCTTTCTTTAATATCCGGTTATAGCTCTAGCTGAAGAATTTTCAGTGCCATCATTAGGATTATTCTGGTTGTGGGGACCTGAAGATTCATTCTTAGTGTAGGGGTTTGTTTTTATGGCAGATTTTTCGGCCTCAGGTAGGTTCCCTCCTGAAGAACGGGCTCCCTGTTTATCCACTGGAAGAGCCATACTGGACTTATTATTTCTATTTGTATTTCTCATATTTTCCCACAAGTGACGCACGGGTCCAAAAGTCCACCCAAAGTTGCCCGGCACATAGGGTAACGGTCTTTTACAAACAGGGTCCCGAAGCCTATAGGGGATCGTTTGTGACCTCATAACGCAGTAGCCATTCACTCATCGGCACGATTAACACCGTTGCGGGTTGTTGTTCGGAGTTTTCCTTCTCCTAAATGGGTTGCCAAGTGACAGCTAACAGAGACGCGACTGGAATTCAAAGAGAAAGACTGGTTAAAAAAAATGTTGCTACCATCCTTGCATCCTTGCAACAAAATAATTGTTAAGATAAAAAAATCAAAATTTACTGGAAAAGAAAAAGTTGACATACGTTTAAGTTTATTACTGCCGTGAAATTTTAAAATAATAATTTGTTCGCCCACTGTATATTCTGTTATTCCTTCATTAAAAGTCGTCGAAAATAAGTTATCGAAAAATAAATAAATAAATAAAATGAATGAATAAGTAAAAAACAAATAAATACGTATTCTTTCTAATTGTATCAATTGTATTTAGTGTTTTTCATCGCATTTTTTTCTGTTGTCTTGTTTTATTTTATTTTTTAAGAAAGATTATCATAGTTTTAAAAATATTTCGAAATATCTACAACTAAGAGAAATATGAATAATAAGAAAACTAGTTGATGAATTTATTAGGATCACTTAAAGAAGAAACAGATAATTTTAATAATATAAGAAGAAAAATTCATGTTTACGTTTAAAATCTTAGAACAAAATTTCATTAAAAAACGTTACGTTTTTCAGGAGCCTCAGAAAAACACGTTCTTCTTGTTGTAGTTCAAATCGTGTATTTATTATTATTATCATGTCATTTTTCATCATATTTCGATTTCTGCATTGGTCTCACTACCAACCAAGTCTGCGGGGAGACCTAAGGCAGGTAGTGGCGTGTTGTTATGACTCCATTTCATGTTTTTCTATCCTCCCTATCATCCCCAGCATTACATAGATAACGTTTTCCTTAGTGTGTGGGCTGTACTTAATAATACAATTTTTTGTATATCTCTTAAGCTGGGGTTTCCAGGGATTCTTTCAATGTGTTGTTTTGTTCCATTTTTTATCATTCCAAGTGCACCTACTATCACTGGCACAACTCTTGTTTTCAATTTCCACATTTTTTCTATTTCAATTTCCAGGTCTTTATATTTTGACAGTTTTTCAAATTCCTTGATTGCTATGTTACAATCCGCTGGACAAGCCATATCAATTAATAGACAAGTTTTCTCCTTCTGGTTTTTAACAATAATGTCTGGCCTGTTTGCTTCAATTTTTCTGTCTGTGTAGATGGTGTAATCCCATAGAATGGTTACATCTTCTATTTCTGTAACCGGTGCTGGATGATGTTCATACCAGTGTTTGTTTACAGCTTTTCCATAATGTTTGCACATTGCCCAGTGTAAATATTGCCCAACTCTATCGTGGCGATTTTTATATTCGTTTGGGGCAAGCACAGAACAGCCTGAGATTAGGTGGTCTATTGTTTTTATTATTATTATTATTTATTATTATTATTATTATTATTATTATTATTATTATTATTACTGAAAGTTTTTCTTGATATCCTACTTTGTTTGCTAACGGAACCTAGTCCATTCCCTCGACTTGGGGCTAGTATGAGAGTGTAATGTATATCCATTAGTCAGTTATATGATGTATGTCATACCCGCTTGGGCTATCATGTGTCTATTGATACATGAATAACTAGACAGATGATTTATCCCGCAGTAGTTTGCCATTTATTTCTGCGGTAAACTGGTTGCCAACCAAGGCTATGTCTGTTCCGTAGCTGAGGAACAAGATTCCTACCTTTCCTAAGAGTATTTGAGCGTAAGTGAATATAACTGGAATTCCGACTCGACTCTTCGATTTCTCATTCCATGTCGATATCCATTAAACTACAAAATAATCTTCCTTAATATGTCAATAGTATGGAAGAAAAAGACCTTCTGGACTTCTTACGTCTTGATTTTACCAGATATTTTGTAGGTGATTTTTCCCCCATCGCCTACTTGACCAGTTGGCCGCTGATATCGTTGTGGTCATCATGTCTCACATTCTTTCAATGTCTATTTTGATATCTTTATTTTTGGAGTTTTTTTCCTCGGAACATGAGCTGTTCCAAGCAGTGCCGCCATCTGAGTGAGCACTCCCACTGATATCAGGTATCCATACAGCATCCTACGAGGCAGAACAATCCCGGAAATAGTACCGAGTACGCCAACGACAAAAGGCAGAACTTGAGCTGCTGTTTGATATATTTCTTTGATCGCCCTGCCAGGTCTTCGAACCTCTGCAATTCCGTCTGATCCCAGACGATGTTCTTATTCCAAGAGTTTGCTTCTTCCGCACAGCATATGATGCTGGTTGTTGCTAAGAAGTTCATTTTCAGGCCACCTCTATTGACGTAATAAAATAAACTGATGCCTTGTGAGAATATTGGGCCTCAAACTCAGACTCGACCTCAAGTGGAACTCTTATATACGATTCATCGCTATGAAAGATGCAGGTAAAATAATCAGCTCCCTGTACCGGTCCATTAAGTACCTGACTTTTCATGCTATACTCAACCCTTATAAAAGCCAAATCAAGCCGAAAATGGAGTACTGTTGTCATATTTGGGGAGGAAGATCTCCAATCCTAACTTTCCAGTCTTGATAGAGTTCTCTGAAACATTTTTGGAGAATAATATTCACTCTCCAATTCTCTCTAACAGGCGGGATGTGGCGAGTCTCTCACTGCTCTATCGCTACTTGCATGGAAAATGCTCGGACGAACTACATTTCTTGGTTTCGCCAGGTTTAACTTTCACGGCTACGACCTGTCATAACACTTACATTGTAGCAAACCACTCACATTCCCACCGTATTTCATTGGCAAAAGTAAATTCCAGTCAAACAGCTTCTTCCTGCAAATCACTGCCCTGTGGAACAAACACTCAAGAGTATGTTTCCTCGATCACTACAATCTTAACTTGTTCAAGTTTAAAGTTAACTTTTATCTTCCACTCCTATCCATATAAACTACCCGTTAACGTAACCGTTTACCTTGAGTGGCCCCGGGACTTGTACAGTATAAAAATGCACATAAACCCTATGAGACGAAATTAAATAGACAAAGGTTACAATTTAAGTTAACACAAAAGAATCAAGCAAATAAGACATTGCAAAAATGTTGTACAGGAAAAAGTGCACCTCAACCAGATGCAATGTTTAGCTAACTTGTATCGCTAGAACGATTTCAAGTGAGTAGTGAGTTTGATCCTCACTAGATTCTTCCTACAGTCGGGTCATCTCTTTCTTTACATCAACAAACAGAATCCAATATTTTTCAGAATATCCTCGCCATTGCGAACAGGCAAGGCTTTTTATCATGGCTCTATTCCCAAATCACAATCCAGTTTTTTTGTGCAACCCCAGTGTTTCAATGATTACTGGTACTATAATTACAATTTTTGCCAGTTCTCCTCTAACTTTCAAAACGTCATATTTTAAACCATTGTAGTTGTCGATTCTCTTTTCTTAGCTTTAAATTACCATGTCAAATCGACAGAAGACTTCTATCAAGTATCAAATCTTTCTGTTTGTCCAGTAGGACTAAACCTGCTTTATTATACACTAAAGTCGTTATTGACCGTATTATTATTATTATTATTATTATTATTATTATTATTATTATAAAAGAAAGCAATTGATTGAACCTTGTCATTGTTTTAAGCGTTGGTGACTAGAGTCGTCGGAATGAAGAGATTAACAAGTCACGCGGAGATTAGTTGTTAGGCAATGTGTGCTTAAAGACGCTGTTGAGGGCGTTGTCTGTCGGTAGAATTTGTGGCGCTGGTGAATTTCAAAAGACTAGAAGCATCGTGTCACAAAAACAACTTTATAATAAAAAAGGAAGAATAAACAAACGAATGAAGAGAAGAAACTGGGGAAAAGGGTGAGATACTGCAAAGGACGAAGACAAAGATGAAAAAATAAAGGAAAAGATGGATCGGTGGGCTTGGGACTCAAATTTGAATAATTCACGTCACACCATCGCAAGATGCGCAGAAATAAATATTTCATAGATAATTTCTTTCTAACGCAGACTGGAGTGAGAGGAAATGTTAAAAAAAAGGGAAAGAAAGAAACAAAGAAACAAAAAAGAAATAAAGAAACAAAGAAACAAAGAAGAAAAAGGAAGCACGGTTATAAAGAAAGAAAAGGCACTTCCACAAGAAAGAAAAAAGAAATTATACAAAGAAAGAAGTGTACAAAGAAACAGGTCTAGAAAAGGAAAAAGGGGAAGAGAGAAAGAAGTACGCTTACAAAGAAAGAACGAACGAAAGAAAAAAGTACATCCACAAAAAAAAGTAATTCTAATAAGAAAAAAAGAAAAAAGAAAGAAATTCGTAAAATATGAAAGAGATTTAGTAAGTGAAAACATGAAGAAAAAGATAAGAACAAAGACGAGTAAAAATGACTAGAAATGAGAATTCAGTTTTATTTAAGAAAGTAAATTATGCAGAAAAAGGGAAAGAACTAAATCCGTGCTTCAATTGAAAAAGAATCGAGCTATTAGGTTGAGCCATAAGTCATTTCCCTTTTTGCGAACCAACTGTAATGACGAATGTGTCATTTTAGCTACTACTGACTAGTTTCGAATAAATTTAGAGTTTACTAACATACGACAACGTTCAATGCAAAATTGAAAAGGATAAATTTTCACAAGCGATCACAAAGTCTGTGCTCCATGGAATCGTTGAGATATGATTCATTTAGAGTACTTCAAAGTCCGTGAAATGCTAAGTGAAAGCAGAAATTTAATATAATTTATATATTTTATGATTACATTTGTTTCGTCTAGGTACATCAAAACCCTTAATATCAAGATGACTCACTTAAATATCTACAAACGTTCTTCAGTCGGACTATAGCTATCATCTTATACCTCCATCTTTCGAATAAAAACAAATTATCACAAATTCATGCAACAACAATTGAATCATGAGATTTACAACTCGTGATTTTGGGATATTCAGAAAAGTTGACATTAGACATTTCGGGAATTTACTCCCGTCTTAATGGTAAGTTTGATTGGTTCACAATGGTAAAATTGGCAGCTGATATAAATAATGAGTCCTTAAATGTAACCATGTTCATTATGCTTATATGAAAAACTATTTATTATTAGATCCCTTAAAAATAAAAATTTATTAAATAAACGTAACGAAATTAATGTCATATGTAGACATTGTAAATTATTCACATTAGAAAATGGATAAAACCTAAATTAAATAACATGCTCACCTATGAATTAGGTAAAAATATAAATGAAAATAAAAATAAAACGAAAGATAGTATAAGTTAGTTGTCTTTTTTTTTAATAATCCTCCCCCTTTTGTATCAGGATAGTAAACTTTACAGCAAATTGATAGATGTAGCGAAAAAATAGCAGTTCGGGGTTTACTGGAAGGAAAGCAGACAAGAGGGGAATAGGGTCAAGGAAAAAGAAAAAAAGAGGTTGAAAAAAGTTGGTTAGCACTTAAATTCCTCAAGGTCAAACCCCTAAGTGAATCTCCATTCTGATTAGCCGAACACACACACACACACACACACACACACACACACACACACACACACACACACATTCACAGTATTTGTCATTTAAATGTAAATCGTCTGCACAACCACACCAGCATTGCCTGATAATGAGAATTAATCTCGAAACATAGAAATTTCCATGTAGCAATGAAAAATTGACATAACCATATAATTATATTATATTATATTAAGCTCTATAATACTCATTATATTGAGCACTGTTTATAATAAAATAAATGCCAGAGAACTCAAGATATAAAAAAACCTCGAGTCCTCTTCACTTGGAATTATATATATATATATATATATATATAACTTTCAAATTTGCTGACTTCCGAAACGGAAATATTATACTATAAAATATCTAATATAACAAAATTAAAATAAAATTATGATCATGTGAAAATAAATTTATTTGGTGTAACTTCCATTATTCCCAAGTATAGCCTCCACAAATCTCCCAAAAGCACGCAGATTTTAACCACAAAGACCTCAAACCTCTGGCCCAAACCAGTTTGAGGGAAACTTTGAGGGCATTGACGTCGAGTGGGATATTTTCTTGGCCTCACATAGCGTGGTATCTCCGGTTAAGGAGAACAAGAAGTCTGTTGATCAGAAATCAATATATTTAACTTTCTAGAATTTCTGCATCTTCTTGACTGTGTGACCGAGAAATACTGTCCCGGCTCCACACATAATTGCTTACTTGGCAGCTATCCTTTACTCATTGACATTGCTGAAGTCATCAGCACCCATCCAAGCTTGTAAAAGAATTGAAGCATCTTTTAACCATCTTATTTTTTCCACAATACCTAAAGACCATGACTTGCGCCGGATAATTGGTCATGGTGATAAAACTTACATTAATGATGCAGATACAGTATAGGAATATATATATATATTCCGTATATATTAAAATGGAATCTTTTCTTCAAAACTTACGAGAATCCTATTATTTTTTCAGTCTAGCGTTATTTCATGATTTTCGTCGTCACGCTTCATGGCCCACGTCGTCATGACAACGGTTTCTATTGGAAACACGAGAGACAACCTCTCCAAGGTTGACCGCTCGCTACCGTCTGATAAAACTAGGTGGTGTTGTCTGCAGTTGTTTCAATGGCGGCTCCGATAGCATTGAACTGTCGTGCACTTCCGGTTTGAATCCATCATCCCAGCAGGTAGTGGTCCGCACATGCTGTGTACCTTCGGGATCCCGAGACGGAAATTAACATTCAGCCACAATGTATCGGATATAAGGTTAGTAATCAGAAGTTCGATGTAGTGGGTAGGAAGAAGAAATTTAGCTGGGAAACGTTGCAAATAATAAAGCAGATAAAAGTGAAACAGAGAAGGGGATAGAAGAGAAAGAAGGAAAATATGAAAATATAGAGGAGGAATAGATAAACAGGAATTGTAGATGCTGTGTCCGTTGGGGTTTTTTGTGTGAGAGCGTTTAGGAAGACTGTCGAGTTACGAAACAAGTAAATGGTTGGATTGGGTAAAGAAGTTTTTTTAAAGGTAAAAATGAAGATGTATGTTGGTAGAAAGAAAGAATGAAAGGAACATAAAAGCGTAATACAAGACAGGAAGAAAAAAAATTAAAGAAAACGAAATCAAAGAAGAATTTTAACAATTTAACGAAGAAGAAAATTGAGAAAAAAATGGTAAGTGCGAAAGAAAGAGATTATATACTTACACTATTTACATTGTTCAAACTGTTGTCATCTTTATTATAACATTCACGACGCTTTATCAGTTGTACGCTCCCGCCTTGTTCAGGATCTATCTATATTTCGGAGATGAGATATTGTAACTATTTGCACTATACACATTGTTCGTGTTATTTTCCTCATCTTTATTGCCCCATTCTTGACCTTTCGGTCGTTTTACGCTCCAGTTTTCTTCAGATGATATACATTGAAATATTCAACCGTAAATTTTATTTAGTTCTCAAGGACACATGTCGCAGTGAATAAAATACTTGGTTGATTTAATCCGGTGACTTGACGCAAAGAGTTGTGGATTCAGTATCTGAACACAGCAGAGTTAAACAAACCATTGGAAAGTTGAGTTACTAAAGGAAATTAATTGAAACTGAGATATACAGAAAAGGAACGGCAAGTGGAATTCGAACAATATATCTCTAGAAAAACTATATCAGTTTTTCTTTATTGAATGAAGCATTGTCAACAATTATAAATTTTGTTGCTGCTATATTTTTTCATCTTTATTATAATTGCTTTCCATCACAAGTAATCAAAACGTCAGTCTACAGACAGTGCGGAACAAAAATAAAGAATAAGCACAATCATACATATATGATCTACCAGACGCAGATTCTTATAGCTCAGTTGGAAGAGCAGATTTTACGGATACACAGGGCTCACGATTAAAAGGTTGCGTTTTGTTTATTGGCAGCTGTAAACTGACGGCCTAAATCGTCAAGAATTGTTAAATGGTTGGTAAGTTCAATAGACAATAAGAAATTGTATTTCTGCGATGAAAGGTTGTGACCTCTCAATCTGCGTCTTACAGTGTTACAAGGTAACAGGAATTGGATAATGGAAGCAAGGTAAAATAATAGAGAGGAAATATGCATTTTCAGTGTGGTGCTGATCATTATGTAATTTGATGAGTAGAATTATATGGCGTTAATTAAAATTAATTTTAAGCAATATTAATAAGAATATTCATTCAACTCTAAGTATCTCCTTCTTTTAAAAAATACTTTTTACACCCTTTCGATTTACGAAAGTCCGGCATTAGTACAGGTTCCCTCTGCTAACCGAAATGACGTTAACTAAATAATTCATTATTCAATTATATAAGAAAAACTTTTTGAGCGTTTCCTTATCTTAAAATTAACGTTCTTCCATGTCAACGCCGAATGTCAAGGTTGGTTGTGACTGTAGGAAGTTTAAACTGAGACAATATGCACAGGTATTTTTCTGTCATGCAGTTCTTTTTAGACGCTGAAAACATTCTGCAACCCTTCCCTCCACGTCCTTTCCAAATTAAGTATACAGCTTTGCAATCATTGTAATACTGTCAATCATTGTGAAAATGTAATAAAAGCTTATTTTCTGAGAACGCTCAAGAATGTCTCATATAAATGAATAGTCTTCACTTTACGACATTTCGGATTCCAAAAAATTTCAGAGGAAAGCTCTACTTTCAGATAGTGAACGAGAACACTGTACTAACCTATTTGCCATTGGTTCTAGGAGTCGATGTTCGAGCCCAAGAAAAATCTCGAATCCTTTCTTAGCAAGCAGTCAATTTTTCTATATTCAGAAGATTGGTGCAACATAATCTTTCTCGATTTATTTTTTTATTTAGTCTTGTAAAAAGCTAAGTAAATATGATGGTAAAAAGAGAGTTGAAAAAGAAAGGCCTTTTTAAAGAAAAAGAAAGATAAAACAAAAGGAAGAGAGAAACAGAGGGAACGAATGAAGAAAAAAATTGATACCAAGAAAAGTCAGGAATTCGAATAATGATTTTCAAAGAAAGCAAGTTTTTGTTTTTTTTAATCGAGCTACAATATCCCACTCTTATTTTCTCCCTCAAGTTGACAATATGTTAGACTAAATTATATTTAGTCAATAGTAAGCGTTTGCAATAGTCTGAGATTGATTGCTTCGTTTTCTGCGGTTTATCCTGCCTAATTCTATCGCACGCTGTGCTATTCATCAGGATTTTTATGTTAAGTTTTGTTATGTCTCATTAGGCTGATCGTCCGATGGAATTCACATTCGTTTGCACCTGGCTTTTTAATTATTGCTATGAAAATGGATCTACATTTAAGTATATTACCACTGTTTCTATAATAAATAAATAATAAAAAGATTCTCTCTTATATTTACTACATATTAATATAATAATTGGAAAGTATATATGTAAAGACTCCCCCGTAAAAACATTTTAATAATAGTAAAGACTTCACATACATCATCATTTTGATAGCATCGGGAAAATAATAGTAACATAAGATTCCATAGGACATAAAGTAGGTTACTTTTTCTTCTTTGCTGTCATTAACTAATAAACTGATTCCCCAAAATTACTACATATTAAGATACGTGGAAAATATGTTTAAAGAAAATCGTAATATGAATTTTAAAAAAAGTAATATGATGGATTCGTTTCCTACGGCTTATCAACCCTTTTCGGGTTATTTAATGACAGGAAATACTTTTAAATTGTAAGAATTGTTATTGGAGAAAATAATATTATAGTAATATAATTTTTACTAATTAATCTATAGCTAGGGGGATAGCAAGAGAAGACGATTTCATACCTTTCCAAAATATATTTGCGTGTAAGTGAATATAACGAACCAAACGAGAATTAGATCCTGGCTCTCCGATTAACAATTGTGGCGAACGAACATGCGTCAATAAAGATGCAAAAGTGGCCTTGGATCGCATTCGGATATGTTCGTCAACGGCAGTTGCTTATCAGCGGGACATTTGGGTATGTCTACATACGGCCTCTCTGCAACTGGTAAAGATGCCTCATGTCAATAAAAGCAGAGAGAAACCGAGGCATGCTTATGGAGCAGATCTTGAGATTTGATTTTGAACACCCTCGAAAAAGATCTCGAGACACACCATGTGGTTCTTGTGACTCCAAAGGAATTTAAGCAATTCTCTCTCGGACCAAGCTAGATTGGTACATGGATTTCTCTATTGCATCGCACCATCTGGCCATCTTCTTTAAGTATAGGCTTTTGGTTAGACAGGGACAACGAAGTCTTCTTTGATGGACTTTTTGACGAAAAAGTAAAGTTCTGATTATGATATAGCCATGTTTCTGCTATCTTTTTTTTTTTCTTCAACCTTTTCTCATGTCATTTTCCGAGCGATTATAATTCTACTGAAATATATCATCATGTGGTGGAGTATATTAGCATAACTTTGTAAATATATTTCATACCATTTAAGTATGAACTTTTGTAAATTTTCACGTGGAAGATTTCAAGATAAATGCAATGTTATGGTGAAGGGTTGGTTCAGTTGTTTATCGGTTATTTAACCTATACTTAATGCCAAGATCTAAACATTTTGTGTGCAATATTCTTTTTTTTAAGATAATGATGATTTTAATTATATAAATCTTGCTAATTAACCCATAGTTGGAGGAAGAGCTAAATTCATTTTTTTCCAAAAGGTATTTGCGCGTAAGTAAATATAACGAACCAAACTGGAATTGGAATTCGGCTCTCAGATTAACAATTACACCACCTGCTATTCTCAAACATTTACCCATGTAGGTACTGACCAGGCTCAACGTTGCTTAACTTTGGTGATCGTAGAGGGAGGGGCCGGTGTTTCAACGTGATGTAGCTTAAATCAAATACGGTTAGGTGAATAACTGTTGCTAGTTAAATTAATGTCAGCTTCTTGTAAACCATGTGCTACATTTTTGTTGCTCTTTTATGAAATAATTATTGCCAAGCGAATATCAGTTCTAAATGTTGTTTGTTTGTTTTTTTATTTTTTCAGTGTATTTTGAATAAATTTCGCTGGTTTAATTTCTTTGTCGATTACTTATTTTTCACTATCTTTCAACAATTATCATGTCATTAACAGTGTAACTTTCGGGTTAATATTGGTTTTGTTTCTGAAAATCATTTTATGTATGCAAGTATATTTCAGTTTGCAACTGTTAGCTTTATACTTATATGCCTTGCTTTGTCCTGTGTATAACGATAAACTACATCTCGCAGCTAGGCCTCTGGTCGTGAGAGTTTTGAGGGGCATGAAACCACCTCTTAATTGCTGTTATTCTCAGGTCCACCCTGACCCGGGGTGGTAGCACCTGTTAGGGTCTCAGCTATGGACAAATAGTGAGCCCCCAAACTGGGGTCAAAACCCTATGAAAGTATATAAATGCATATTTATACTAGAACTACCATTAATACATTTTTGTAAAATAAATAAATTTACAAAGTTCTCAAGAAAATTAAATTTCTCTATTAAATGACCCGTAAGGAATTGATACGCTGTTAAACAAATCGATCAATCCATCTGACATTAAATATTTCTCAAATAAATTATAAACATGTTTATATACCTTTATATATCTTTATTTTATATTCAATATAGAAGAAATTTCTAAAGCTTAACATTTTAAATCCAATTCTTACACTTTTTCCATCCCATAATAATAAAGAGCATTATCTTAGTTCTCCATTACTAAAAACAACTCTACGAATACAAATGAAAAAAAAAAACAATGCTGAGAGTGGCTACTTTACATTTGTTATTTATATTGGCTTAAATAAAACTGGCTAAGAAGCATATGTGCATCACAGCCTATATGCAACGTATTGCAAGACGCACTCGTGTGTCTTAGGATAGTGAACGTATTTAATCTATAATTTGGTTGGTCTTTGCTTAGAATTTCGTGTTTCTATCAATGATTACTACTTCAGTAACTCTTTAGCACGCACCTATGAAAAGAAAAAATGCCTCATCTGACAAACGGTTGCACTGTAATGAGTACTTGTCATTGGGTAAATCTCTATAGCTAAGCCAGTGATTAGACTGTACTATGATGACCTTGTATTATTGACTGATGTATTGAATGATCAAACCTTCTAGTCAATCGGCTGTTTGTTTAATCGAATGCCAAATCAATTCATTAGACGTGGGAGAGGACAATTCTCTTTCGTGTTTTAACATGTTAATCAAACTGTTAAAGGCTACTGGTTACAGCGCATAGACAATTATCAAAGGAGACGGAATAGAAATATGTCGACAAAGATCTGGTCCTTGTCGAGCAAGGGATGACTAATAAAGGTGAAAACTTTGAGAGATCGATTGAAACAAACCAGCAATGTCACAAGGCTATATCTATGAAGTGCTTGGAGAGAGACTGTATAAATGCTTTTTGAGACTAACATCTACTTTTTGAGACAAATAACTAACATCTACACTCCTATTGAGAAGTCTAGTTCTTACATAACTAGAAGTGCTGGAAAGTTACAAACAGATCATCTCTTTGCTTGAATGACAACATCTATGCGACGTATTGTACTATCTGTTAGGCTCCAGAATAGTTGCATAGGTATATCTATTCAGGTGCATCCCAGAGTAATCGATAATTGAGTTGCTTGTTGGGTGTGGTTGCAAAAAAATTCAGTGTAGTTCGCATGTCATATAAATACACATTGGTGTTGTTTGCTATCCAAAAGTTTATATAATTTGAACCTTTAGTTAGCACCTTTTATAGATTTGTTTTCACTAGATTTTTTCTCCACTTTTCTGTTTTCTCGCATGTTTATAATAGTTGATTAAATAAGCGGAACATAGCGATTGGTTGTGTAGAAGGCAGTGGAAGCAATGAGTTGATTGTCGTGTGTGAGGCCAGAGTAGCATCTTGAGAGAGAGAGATCTGAACAGAATGAAAGTCAAAGAAAAAGAGAGAGAGAGAGGGGGGGGAGAATAGTTGATCTAATCTTCATTTGTTAAATTGCAGTAATTCCGAGCAAAACAACGTGAACCTAACTGTAATTGCTAAACACAAATTTAAGCCAAGTTCTTATTGATAGGACCAGATTTCTCTTCAGTGTTTGTTTTCTTGTGAGCATCTCTTCTATAGTATTCTACATCTTCTAGGCCGATTATGACTAAAATTTTCAATATTTCATAACACTGGTTTCTTTCAGATGGTCAATACTTTCTTACAATACAATTATTAGCGCTACATTTGCATTATTTCTATAACAATTCTGTCATGTCATTCATGCTTGCATTCATTCCTGATCACTGTAAATGAATTGGAATTTCGGTTCAAATCGGTCTTTTAGCTGGCATTGGACTTATAGACCAAATCAGAGTTACAGTGATGTTTGAAATTCCATGGAGTGAAGTGAGGAATTCAAAGTTATTTCTTCAAAATTATCATTGCTGTTTACTAAACTGAATCTAAGACTCCTTTACTTTTAATCCAGAGATCCAATTGCCCATCTGCAAGACCTAGCTTAAAAGCCTGCACGGAGTGCAGCTTTTAAACTAGTATACCATAAATGGTTAGCCTTTGTTTAGAGAGAAGAAACAGTAATCTCACTATACTATCCACAAGCCTATATATATGCCACCCGCACCATTGGCTTGTATTCTCTGTTTCTCACTACCACCCGAATAGTGTGTCCCAACACACGGAACTCTCATTAATGGAATAATCTGTGGTGCGTACAAAAAGTTTTTCATTTTTTTATATTGTATGCACTGAATTTTAATTCTTTTACATTATTCAATGTACAATTTACACCGTTGGCGTTAACACATATTTTTATATATATATATATATATATATATATATAGCTTTTTATAACTTGACCGTGATAGTATTTTGAAAGTGAGCTTGTAAGACTAAGAAACTTTTCTGTTGTCCTTGTTACCCTATGATATGTTATTTAAATTTATGGAAAACGTGTGTTTCTCAAAAATGATTAAAATTTCATAAAATTTGTTCAAAGTTGAAGTGGTTTTCTAAGCGAAGCTAAGATGTAGTACAAAGCCTAACTTGTAGAGCCCCCAGTGAGGATCAAACTGGCTATTCATTCATAATTGATTTAACGAGACATGCTTGCTAGCCATTATACCAAGTCGAAGTGCACAATTTTTGTTAAAAGTAGTGATTACGGCATCATTCACTCTTCCGGTTACGTACAACCCATTTTGGTTGTTGCTTTTGAAATACCTCAAATGATGCGGATTTTGTTATTTAGATTTCAATCTGATGAGTTTTCTTAAGGATATTACTTGTTTTCGGTAAAAGTTTTGGCTTTGTAGCATATGGCGGTATTGTGACTCTTAACACAGCCTATTCGATGTTCAATGTTCTTATCGCTTTTATTATTTTTTTTATAATTGATCTATGTACTGAGGTATTTGAATTGTTTCGTATTTATTAATCCCATATTCTAAATTTTTTATGGATTCAGGGTAGGTGTCATGACTGCTTTCGTTTTAATTCCAGATTATAACTTCTGTTTCGGAAAGGTTCATTTTTAGTTTTATTTCTTAAAACACTTGATGGAGAATTTTTTGTTTCAAGATCCTTCTCAATGAATATCTGTCATCATCATATTCCCTCTTATCATCACTACACTGATATCGGAAGGAAAAACACGAATGCTATTGGAGCATCAAAGAAATATCAAAAGCAACCAAAAATGATATATGTTGTTAAAAGAATGGTACTTGCAAAGTAGCGGCTATTGCTAATGGGCTTGCAACGCGGACAGTCTTTTGCTAGATACTGAAGTGTTCAAACTGCTATCACCATCTGTAAGGGGGAAGTCTTCAAAAAGGTTCTACCTCACCCCGTAGAGTAAACGTTGGATTGGTTAAGTGATAATCCTCTTTTAACTATGATACAACGTAAAGGGAAATTGGCAAATATGACAATGCACAAAAAACTATAAGCAAAAATATTAAGATGCTAAATTCATCTGAGAACCTAATACCATGAACAACAAAATTAAGCGAATCGATTATGTGCAATCGATAATGAAATCAACTAGCGAAAGCAAGCAACTCATTTATATCGATAAAAAATCAAACTGGAAATTGTTTTTACCGCGTTCGCGGGGAAGATGTAAGGAACGGAACAGATGATGTGTGAAGGTGTCTTCATCCAGATGCAATAATATGCACATCACTGAAGCAAAGAGATCTGGTCTACTAGGAAAAGCAAAACAGAATCAGTTACAAAGAACAAATCCTGCAGATGGTTCAGAAAACTTCTCTTGAAACATTTCGGGCACAGTAAGAAAGTTATTGTCTGTGACAATGTGCCTGTTTATGTGGATTTGAAAAAATATTCAATAAAAATAATTTATCGGCGCTAGTATCATTCCCTATTGACCCATACAGCTCGTCTGTAAATAAAATTGATGAATGCTGGAACGTCTTCTATGAAACGCCGGGTATCCTAAACATTTAAAATCATGTTGTCTTCACCAACAGCAGGAATTACTCGCTACCTCGAAAAACAATCGAGTAAGCTATGTCTGCAATTAGCCCATTACTGTGTATAAAAACGTACAATCCTGTCAAGAAAAAAACTTTATCCCGATCTTGTCGCACAAGATCTCCAAGTTTTTGTTGAGGGTGGTAATGTGTAAACTAGCTAATTTCGAATTAACCGTCATCTATTATAATGTTCATTAATTTGGTTGGTAAACTAAAATTGTATTTTTTGTAGTAATAAAATTCTACTTTGAGGATGAGTCTTTTCTCAATTGGCAGGTAAAAAGGTGTAGAGATATCTTCAAAAGTTCAACACGATACGAAGTACATCTATTTAAATAAAAGTAATAAAAACTAGGGAGAAATTCGCTTCAATTTTCCGGTAACAGTTACCTCCCCTACAAGAATCGTCATCATTTTATTTTTATTTTGTTACAGAAAAACAAAAAATTTTATAAACAATCAACAGTCTATATTTCTTAGACGAGGTATTGTGACTATTTACACCATTTACATTGTTCGGACAATTGCCCTTATCTTTGTCTTATTTACGACGTTTCGGCTGTTAAACGCTCCGGCTTTCTTTAAGTGATATACGGTGGAATTTCGAACTTAACCTTTAATTTCGACCATCGAAAGATAACTAAAACTGAGATATCAAGAAAAGGCGTGGTATGTGGAACAAGAACAATCTACCCCGGTGAACGAAATAAAGGCTTTGGTTCGAAATTCTTGAAGATTGCTGGAAAGTATAACAGACGATATAACATGATTATAACAATAAAGATAAGGACAATAGTCCAAATAATGTAAATAAAAACGCAACAAATACCTTCTTTGTTTAAGCAGAATAATCAATTGAAAACAACAGTAGAATTAATTCCAATAATTGTTTAGAGGTTGGATAAAATAAAATAACGTAAAATATTAAAGACTCATTTGAAAAATTAAAAACTCTGAAAAATTCTCAGTCCAACACATTTCCCAACGTTAGTATTTGAGGGTTTGGGAAGAGAGCCGAGAAATTTTCAGCATAAGCTTGTGCTAAATTGAATAAAGAAAGAATATTTGTGAGATCCGGAGTAAGGATAAAAATAGAGAAAAAAAGAGATCGTGCGTGAAAAAAAGCGCAAATCTGTGGACAGTGTGTCATTAAAAACGCATATCTTTTCTTCAATAAAGACCGTTAACTCCAGGTGTTCAGGGCTAGACAAAAATAGCATTGTAGATCTGTGAAAAGAAAGACAAATCGGAACTTCCGGGATTTAACGATTTCCGGTTGTCCACAACGCAAAAGACCATCAAACGGAAAACAAAGGAAAAGCTTTTATATTCTGTTTACTTCATTTTTTTTTATTTTTCCTTCTTTACTATTTTTGTCTTTCTTCCCAATTCCACAATGATTTACACTTTTCTTCTTCATTCTTTTTACAACGCCCTTCTGTCATCATTCTATTCCTCCTCATTTTCGTTTTTTAATTATATATATGTGTGTGTGTATGTGTGTGTGTGTGTTTGATAATATATATATATGTAATTTAATATATATATATATATATATATAATTCTTTCTCTGAGCTATGGACGCTCGGTAGAAGGAGGCAGACTTTTAGCGTGTAATATACCATGTAAACATACGCCAGTAGTTAGAATGTTCTAATTCATTACTGAATGAACAATGAGTAGATGCTAGAGTCGCTACTATTTTTTTCAAAGTCTACCATGCTCCCAGGGTGTGAGACCGTAGTCATATATATATATATATATATATATATATATATATATATATATATATATATGCGTTATGAAACCCTGAGTGGTGACACAGACGTAGGATAATATATATGTTTATTAATATATATACAATTCAATTCTGTTCATACATTGAGCACTGTTTATTAACACCTGAATAATTAATACTATAAATATGTACACTCTCCTCATATGTATATTTATTAATTTACGTCACTGTGTGTGTGTGTGTGTGTGTGTGTGTGTGTGTGTGTGTGTGTGTGTGTGTGTGTGTGTGTGTGTGTGTAAAGAAAGAAAAGGAAAAAGAAAAAGAAGAAAGAAGACACATTCAAACATTGGAAATAATAAAAGAAAAAGAAAAGAAAAAAATAAAAACTAACAGAAAGATATGAATAATGAACTGAGATATTGAAATATTAAAATATTTTCTTAAGAGATTTGTTCATAAGTACAAATAAAATGATAATATTAATTAAAAAATTACCAGTTCATTAAACTAAAATTTTAAATTATCATAAGTACAAATAAAATAATAATAGTAATATCAACAAATAGCCAGAACATTAAGCTAATTTCTTTAAGTTACTAGAATAATTAACCCTACGAAACCGGAAATTAGTAGAATTAGTAAACAAATTCTAGAGAGAATCAACCAACAAATAAAAAATAATATTGAATTAACCCAATGGAGTAATACCACCGAATTCTTAAATTGGTTCAAACAAATTAACAACAAACATAAATGCTCACTTATCTATAATTCGACATAGTAGATTATACCCCTCCATTTGGAAGGATTTGTTTATAATTACCTTGGAATTTGCTTCGGAATTTTCGGATCTCACTGGTGTAGAAAAATATCATTTTAAATGCAAAACAATCCGTCCTCAAACATAAAATGAACAATGGATAAAATCAAATTACCGAGGACCCATTTGACATTGCCATGGGAGTATAGGATACAAATCCTATATTATCCAACAGTTAACGAAAACACACAAAGTAAAATTGCACACCCGCAAAATCGGATCCAAACGACTAAAAACATTTTGGAAAAACCCAGACCAAGGCAAATTTCACAAGTCAGTGTGAAAACAAAGATTCTGGACGCTGATTGGATAGGAAATAACAAATTGATCTATGACGCCAGTCAATTTTTTTTACAACTAGAAAATGAAAATGCCGTTCGGAGCCTGTCGCATGACGAGATTAACTACTTAAACCCCATCCCTTGACCGGTCAAAATCAGTCAGAATTGGAGCGGTATTTGAAGTATCTAGCCGCCATGTAAGGAAGAAACTTCAAGCCGAGGTCTTGTTTCGTTGACGTACATTCATTCTACCACTTTTTCCAATTTTCCATTTTTCATTTTTACTCAACGCAGACAAAGAAGACAACAACAACAACAGCAACAGCAACAGGATATCTTCAACTTACTAAAGACCACTCAGTACAATTTCTTTATTTGTTTCACCTTCTTTCTCACTCAACCTACCCAAAAAGGGAAAGGAACATAAGACATTTTAATCTTTTTGCGTACATACATTTCAGTACACTTAGCTACTTATTACTATTTCTCGGGAACATTTAACAACGTGCATTTTTCTATTAAAACATTTAACATTTCACTCATACAAAATAACTAACTACATGCATTTTCTATTTCAGTATCTTTCTTCTTACAAATTCATGTTATACTGTTCAGTTAACAAAATTACACTTATTTTTTCAACAACCTGGTGATATCTTTAAATGCGGGGATTGTCGGCTATGTTTGGAAATGGCCTTGTACAAGCCATGGCCGCTACACTCTACATATTTGGTGACCTCGCAAAGAACACGCACCCTACTGAATGGTGACTCCGCAAAGAACGCACAGAGAAATTCTGAACACTACATAATGGTTACCCCGCAAAGAACACGCAAAGAAATACTTATCTCTACATATTTAATAAAACCGCAAAGAACACGCACCCTAAATAATGCTGATAATAACAATTTGCTTACTACACACAAAAATAGTAAGTTATTTTCTCTCGTTAAAATAAATTCAACATTTATACACAAAAACGAGAGACAAGCTTGCTCCTGTTCATCTCAGTATCTTTTCAACCTTCTCCACTACATAAATGGCGACCACGCGAAGGATACGCAGAGGAATTCTGAATTTTCCAGAGCGTGCTACATTCTGAAATAAACAACACTCTGATAGGGTTACACTTTCGTCAAAACCTCAAGTGGAATGATGCATAAAACGAACATATTGTTCGATAGACTTAGAGAACCCACAAAGTGTATATTTCTTGACCAACACGTCCTATTCATTCGTGTCTGAGGTTTTGTGGGTACCAGAAACTTTAAGCAACATTTAAGAAGATTTTTATCCGAACTTTTGAGCCATATAATCGGTGTTTTTGGAAGATTTTTTGAGCGGCGTGACGAAAATTTCTGTTTTCGGTCTAATCCAGAAGATCTTTTTAAAATAAATTTTTAATAAATATCAGATTTCAAAAATTTAATTTTTTTAACTTGATCAAGGACCCTTTGGTCTGTATGTTTGTGTAGTATCAATAATTCCATTATGTCGTTGGGGTGCAGTGGATATCGACTCGGGACGACAAATTGGGGAGCCGAGTTTGAATTCACTTACGCGCAAATATCCTTGGGAAAGGTACTAATCCATCTCTTCCCTCCAGCACAGATTGGGTTCTATAGCTTTGGCGGGCAACCAGTCTACCACAGAAAGTAATGGCAAGCTACTGCAAGATAATTTTCTGTCCAGTCAGTCATGTATCTTATGAGACATGATCACCCAAGTGTGTATCACGTATGTCACTTAACTGACTGAATTTTGTAAACTCACTTCACAGAAATATCAGTTTTTTAATATAATCTGTTTCCTTGTCAGTAGCGAATATTAATCATATAAATCGAACATTATACTGTGAAAATATCCGATCAAAATGCAATGAACACCTAAGACATGCTGCTAACATATTGATCTACAGACACATCCACACACACACAGTGTTAAAAGCAATCAAAATCGAGTTGATATTCTGCTTAGAAGTCAGACACGTCGCTTAAAAATATCAAAGAGTAATTTCTAAAATCAGCAATTTTTTTAAATTTAAAAAATTAAGCAGTATATATTTGCAAAACAACGTTCACTTATTTTAAGCGTAAAAGTATTTTAATTTAACTTTATCAAATTTAACGTATAAGTAGTTTAATCTTTATCCGATGTAGGGGAATTAACTCATTCCGAAACATTTCCAAATTTTTCAATTTGAAAATGTCCCGGCTATGTTGTATTTTTACACTCTTTATGTATTTGACCTATCTCTTCATTGATTAGTGAATAACGAGTCCCTTGCGCCCTTTCAAACGTATGCATGAAATCAATTAATTTAAATAACCAATTTTAAAAGTTCTTGGGTCAAGATTCATCACCGAAGTTGAGATTAGGTTACCAAGTGCAGAGATTGGTGTATAGTAGGTTATCCGTTCTAGTGGAGAGTAGTTGTATGTTGTTGCAGATTAACGGAATTTGGCCTCGTTGTAGATATAAGTTATAAAAAGGTTATAAATCAAGAAAGACAAATTGAGTTTAGAAATAACATTTTACATATACATATATCAATTAAGGTTTTTACAGTTAAAGTAATCCTGTAAATATGTGTCCAGCGGACGTTAAAATGTTCATGGCAATAAATGCTGAAAAGAGAATTTTTGCGTATGAATGTAAAAGCGTTGTAAATTAGGAATGTCTTTGATGTATCCGCTCCTTTGGTCGGTAAGTAGTTTTGAGACAGCGAAGGATAAGATGATAGGGAAGGGAGACGAGCATAGTAATTCGCTTGACGTCGGTCAAAGGAGATACTAATTACACTCGTCTCTCTCGAGTCTGTCAGTGTGTGTCTGTCTGGGTCTGTCTATCTGTCTGTGCTTTCTGTATCGACTTTTTATTTCGTCTTTTTGGATCGCAGCAGATCATTTGGGGATTCACACTTGTATTTGATTCTGGGCTTCCCATTGGCCGATAAAATAAATTCGCGTAGGCTCGCGAACTAGAATTTAATATTTAATTAATTTTTAGTTTTCTATCGGAATATCTGCGCGGAGCCGGAGTGCGCACCGACCAGTTTTGGTCTTTTTTTTTTTTTCGTGAGAGTGCAACCATCCGGTCCCTCGCTTTGCTCGGTATCACTACAGGTGTACTTGTCAATGTAAGAAGGCTGATATTACTATAGAAATACCGAGGTCAGCAATGGAGAACAAAGAATGCAGGTTTGTAAATAACATTAATTTAGTCCCATTATTGAAGAGACAAAGTAATAATGACTTGGCATTTTTTTTTTTTTTTTTTTGTGCCGGTTTTATCGGTGAGTGATAATGAGTAAGAGTTCAGACGTGGATCAGTAAGACATGTATGGAAATTGTGGGTTGATGAAAATGTGAAATGAAGCAACTACAACAATATTGAGAATGAACATTTTGTCACATTGACAGTCGAATTACATAACCTGAATTTTTGAACGATTCAACTCGCCGTTTAAGTTTGGTGTCGTTTTATTTATTATGAAGTATAACCTGAAGAAAACTGAGCAGTGAAAGCTGATCGGTTAGAAAAAGTTTTCTATGTGCGACGACCTCATTGGCTATAGCCATGGTTCAATAAAATCCATTTAACATAATAATTTTGGTCTGTTGAACCTTAGTCAACAAAGGATGTGATCACTTCAAATTCTACATTAAAAAATAATAAAAATCTGAGCTAAGTAGAAATTTAAATTTGATAAGTTTAACTCTTGAAAATTATAAAATAACTCGAAGAAATATTCAAAATTGTATTCCCCAAACAATAAAAAGGAAGAACACACATTTAAGTAAACCTGCTTGCAAATTATCAATGTTGTAACCGGCGTTTAGACCGTATGCGACGCTCTCACAGCTCAATCCTGACGGCTTAAAAACAAGTTAATGCGCAAGGGTTTACATGCATCATTTCCGTTTCAAAATGTACAAAAATATAACTCTATTTTTAATAAATCCTACCATTACCTATCATTCCTGTAAAAAAAATGGCGTTTTTCTGATCCAGAAGAAATATATAAATTAAGTCGCAAACGGATTTTTCGTGAGTGAGGAATCTGACAAAATACATGAATACACATCATGGCATACTCCGGTAAACCTGCTAGCCGAAAAAAATTCAATTTATTTTATGCCTTACGAATAAATATATTTCTCCCTGTCAACGCTCTCTTTGTCACATATCTCTTTATTGATTAACGAATAACGAGTCCCTTGCACAAATATTCACACTATAAAAAAAACTTTATACGCGTATTCACACACTCTGACATCATTACTGATTTACGCACACGTAAAAATATCTGTTATTCACACGCGTCTATCTACTTACATACGAACACACTCTAACGTATATAAAGAATTTTAATAATTCCTCATAAAAAATATAAATGCAATTTTCTAAGATGAGTTTTCATTGGAATATTAAACATTGTTGATTTAACAATTCTGACATCATTTTAAACTATATTAAAGTATTGGAGTTTTCCTTGCTTTAAAAGAAATTCCGAACCCTTTATAAGATTAATAAACAAGTGTGAAATTTTTTTAAAAAATTGTATTTTATATTTTATAGCAATCTTTTGAGAAAGATGTAAGTAAACACACAAATATGAACAAAATCAACATCACTGTCTTTAACTGAGTTGGCAAATATTGTCAGCTTCTTTATTCTTCAGATCTCCGGTACGCATCCGGATGGTCTAGCCTTCCAAAGTTTAACACAAATGATTTCAATTCCTACAGACATTATTACTGGATGAGATAAGATACTTCCCATATTTCTACCTCTGTGTTTGCGTGTGTGAAAAAGAAGTGAAAACTTGGATTTTAGATTCTTTAAACTCATGTATAGTTTATACACCGACAACCGACAACTCAAAGCTCAGAGGACGAAATAGAATCATTCTATTCAATACTGGACAGTGCTAAGGCTCAGTGCAAAAGCCAAGAAGTCAGGATAGTAATGGGGGACTTAAATGCAAAGGTAGGTAAAGATAGAGAAGGAGACACGAACGGCAACTTCGGACTAGGAGAGCGCAACGAAAGAGGAGAAAAATGGATCCAATGGTGCTCAGCCAATGACCAGGTCATTACTAACACCTGGTTCCAAGAACACCCACGACGTTTATGGACATGGAGAAGCCCAGGAGGGGACACGAAGAACCAAATAGATTACATAACTATAAACAAGAGATTCAGGAACGCAGTAGTCCAATGCAAAACGTACCCAGGTGCTGACTGCGGAAGTGACCACGTCCCAGTCATCTGCAAACTAAAAGTGAAACTCCGAAGACTGAAGAAACCCAGCATAACACCAAGACTGCAATACGACACACTAGAGGATGATCTCACCCTGCAGAAAGAATATAATAACAGCGTAAAAAAGAAATATGAAGAACAAATTGGAAAAGGATACTCAAAATGGGAGTCACTAAAAGAAGCAATGGTGACCTCAGCGAACAACATAGCCCCAAAGGAAATCAGACGAAGAAGAAAAAAATGAGTGGATGACCGAAGAGATCCTCCACATGATGCAAAGGAGACAAAAAATAACGCCAAGACACGGAACAGAGTACAAAAAACTTCACAGGGAGATAAGGAACAAATGCAGACAAGCCAAAGAGGAATGGCTCAACAACAAATGTGCAGAAGTAGAGAGACTGTGCAGGAACAACAAAGCAGAAATGCATAAAGAGATAAGAGAACTGACAGGACAAAAAACCTGTTCCTCAACAGGATGCATAAAATCCAAGGAAGGGACAATCATAGTAGAGAAAGAGGAAATACTCCAGCGATGGGAAGAATACATAAAGGATCTCTTTGGCGACAAGAGAGAACAACCGAGAATACACAAGGAGATGGATGGACCGGAAATACTAAAATCCGAAGTGGAAGCGGCAATGGCCAAAATGAACAGAAATAAAGCACCTGGCCCAGATGGCATAGTGATAGAGCTGCTGACAGCCTTAGAAGAGTATGGCATAGAAAAGATTACCGACATAATAAACGAAATTTATAGCAGCGGAATAATACCAGACGACCTATGCAAGTCGATATTTATAGCACTGCCGAAGAAACCAGGTGCAAACGAGTGTGAACTACACAGAACTATCAGCTTAATGAGTCACATTACAAAACTGATTGTCAGAATCCTGATGAATAGAGCGAGAAGCAGAATCAGGCCAGAGATAGGACAGGAACAGTGCGGGTTCGTCAAAGACACTGGAACAAGGAACGCCATATTCATGATTAGGATGCTCTCTGAAAGGGCATTACAAATGAAGAAAGACTTGTACCTATGCTTCATTGATTACGCGAAAGCATTCGACAAAATACGACACAAAGAATTGATGGAAATGATAGGAAACCTCGACATTTTCGGCAAAGATATAAGAATAATCAAGAATCTCTACTGGCAGCAAACGGCCTGCATACGGACAGGTAACGACCTCAGTAGATACACAAAGATAGAAAAAGGCGTAAGACAAGGCTGTGTCTTTTCACCGGATTTGTTCAACCTATACAGCGAGAATATTTTGAGGACCCTAGATGACACACCAGGATTTATTATTAGAGGCCACAACCTGAACAACATAAGATACGCGGACGATACAGTACTGATTGCGGACACGGAAAGGAAACTGCAAGATCTCATACAGAAAGTAGCAGTGGAGAGTGACAAGATGGGACTACAAATAAACTTTAAGAAAACTGAGTGCATGGTCATCAGCAAAAGATACAACCCAAAATGCCAAATACAGGTGGGGGATAACAGAATCAAACAAGTCCAAGAATTTAAGTACCTAGGAAGTGTTCTAACAGGAGATGGAAAGTGCGACACGGAGATCCGAAGGCGAATTGGCATGGCAAAGGACGCGTTCCAGAAGATGAGCAAAATACTAACACACAGGAAGATCTCAATAGAAACGAAGAAAAGAGTGCTAGACTGCTACGTGATGTCAGTTCTTCAGTACGGCTGTGAATGCTGGACAATATCATCGAAAATGAGGACAAAACTGGAAGCGGCCGAAATGTGGTTCTACAGAAGGATGCTACGGATATCGTGGACTGAGCATACAAGCAACGACGAAGTGTTAGAAAGAATGGCAACAAAAAGGAAATTGATGCTGAGCATCAGGAAGAGACAACTGAAGTTCCTGGGACATGCAATGAGGAAGGAAAGCCTGGAGAACCTGATACTGACTGGTCAGATAGAAGGAAGGAGAGACAGAGGAAGGCAGCGGATAACATATTTGCAGGGCCTGATCAGGTGGATGACGGAACGGGGGTTGCCAGGAGCAACAGGAGCAAACATACTAAGAGCCACAAGGGATAGGGAGACGTAGAGATCCATGATCGCCTACGTCCTGAAGGGACAGGGCACATAGAAGAAGAAGAAGAAACTCATGTAAAGAGGAGAAAAAAGACGAGTTCCTCTTATTTTAATTTCCTTTTACTCTTTGGGCTTTGATTGAACTTCATATTTTTTCAGTTTATCAACGGCTCTGACTACTGAATAAAATCAGCAAGTAGAATGGTGTAAGTACGTTTACAGTTGAGCACGAATCTGAGCCCTTGATCATAGAAAAAAAATAAAAACATAAGATTTTATGTACATGGGCTTTCATTTACAAACCTCTGTGCTGCGTGTTAGTGACTCGTTTGGGCCGTCTATTCTACACTCGACCGTTTATTTTGAGACATCTGCGCATTGATTGTTGTGGTTGGATTCGGTTCATTTCCGGCAAACCACTCCTGTCGATTATAGTTTTATTACGAAGTCCACATGAGTCCACGACATGAAAATCTGCCCGGTGGATATGAATAAAGCGATTTCTAGTCAAACTCTACTGGGACCTAACTCGTCTTATTACGGCATTCATTTGGTCTTTACAGTTTTAATTCTCTCGCTTATCGAGCTTTTATTACTTAATATGTGTGTATGTGCGCGTGTCTCCCTCCCTCCCTCTCTCTCTTTCTCTCTCTCTCTCTCTCTCTCTCTCTCTCTCTCTCTGTTTTCATTCAGAGAAGCCAGATAAATTTAGTTCCTTTCTTTCTATAATATTTAATTTTTAATAATATTTCTCCCTCTCGTGGTTTTTATCTATTACTTTGCGTCATAAGTAATTTCCGTTTTTGTTAGCCAATTGTAATGACTTATGTATCATCCTTACTACTAATTATATGTAGTAGTTTAGAATAAATTTGGAATACATTAACGTACATTAAATTTTGAACGATAGTGGCAGCGTACACAGTGGATTAAAGGAAGTGTTGTTAACCTCTATGACAACGCACACCCACATACAGCAACAATAACACCAGAAAATGTCTTGTAACTCGGTTGGTCGTCATATTCTCCGGACGTTGCACCAACCAATTTCTCACCATTTTTTTTAACACTGCAAAACTTTGGAGAAAATTTCCAAGTCCAGCAACTGTAAAGTGTCTAAAAATGTTTGGTCTAAAATCGCACAGCGCGTGTTTATATATATATATATATATATATATATATATATATATATATACATATACATATACATATATATATATATATATATAGAAAGAAAGAAAAATCTAAGAGCCAACAAACCTACCTAGGTTTCACCCTACGGCTCGTCGTTTGTTTCTTTTTTTACTTCGCCTCCTTTTCCTTCCGAGTTTGTCCTCGGTGGGTTTTTCAAGACGAACTAAAATATAGTATAGCAATTATTAGCATTATTATAGCAGTATTAGCATTATTATTTTTGTTGCTATTACAATTATTATTATTATGTCATTTTTCATCATATTTCGATTTCTGCTTTGGTCTCACTACCAACCAAGTCTGCGGGGAGACCTAAGGCAGGTAGTGGCGTGTTGTTATGGCTTCATTTCATGTTTTTCTATCTTCCCTATCACCCCCAGCATTACATAGATAAAGTTTTCCTTAGTGTGTGGGCTGTACTTAATAAGACAATTTTTTGTATATCTCTTAAGCTGGGGTTTCCAGGGATTCTTTCAATGTGTTGTTTTGTTCCATTTTTTATCATTCCAAGTGCACCTACTATCACTGGCACAACTCTTGTTTTCAATTTCCACATTTTTTCTATTTCAATTTCCAGGTCTTTATATTTTGACAGTTTTTCAAATTCCTTGATTGCTATGTTACAATCCGCTGGACAAGCCATATCAATTAATAGACAAGTTTTCTCCTTCTGGTTTTTAACAGTAATGTCTGGCCTGTTTGCTTCAATTTTTCTGTCTGTGTAGATGGTGTAATCCCATAGAATGGTTACATCTTCTATTTCTGTAACCGGTGCTGGGTGATGTTCATACCAGTGTTTGTTTACAGCTTTTCCATAATGTTTGCACATTGCCCAATGTAAATATTGCCCAACTCAATCGTGGCGATTTTTATATTCATTTGGGGCAAGCACAGAACAGCCTGAGATTAGGTGGTCTATTGTTTCTTGGTGTTTATCACAAAACCTGCATTTTGGATCCATATTATTATGCATAATATTTGCCTGAAAGTTTCTAGTGAAAAGACTTTGGTCTTGTGCTGCAAGAATAAATCCTTCAGTTTCAGACTTTAATCCAGATGCACGTAACCATCGATGAGTATTAACTTTGTCAACATTGGATTTATTGGCACGTTCTGGATATTGGCCATGCAGAGGTTTGTCTTGCCAGCGCTGTTTCATCTTTTCAAGAGCTTTATCTTTGGCTTTCATTTTCATATTTTTTGCCGCAATAGTTGGTTCTTGGCTACTGTTTTGCTTTTCTACAAAATCTACTAACTGTAAATCTTGTTTGTATTTACTGCCTTCTTTTATTATTGAATATTTTTTCTTTCTTTCTTCATGTTGCCTTACTAATTGTATCATCCAATCCTTTGTTGTTTCTATGTATGTTAGTAAGCCAATAGTTGTTGTCTTGTATGACAATTCCAGCTGAATAAGACCTTCCACCTTCTTTACGGGGTATGTATAGACGGTCTACATCAGCTTTTGGATGATGTATCTTATGCTTAGAAAGAAGCTTTCTTGTTTTAGCATCCATTCGCCTGATGTCGTTTAGAGTCCAGTTTAAGATGTTAAAGCTATATTGGACAACTGGGATTGCAAGGCTATTAATGGCCATAACTCTATTCTGTGAATTTAATTCAGTTTTAATATCATTCGTAGCCTTCTATAGTACTCTTTACGCACTATTTCTTTCATTTTTTTATGGTGAATGTTTTCGCTCTCATTTACACCTACGTATTTATAAGCTTCTTCTGGTTTCAATTCTTTTATTGTTACAGCAGGGTCTAGGCTAATTGAGGATGTTTCTTGTATTGATCCACGTAAAACTGTAGCTTTAGCACATTTATTCAAATTAAATTTCATTCCAATGTCTTCGCTGAAGCATTTTACAGTTTGCAGAAGACCTTCCAGCTCATTATCATTCTTAGCATATAACTTTAAGTCATCCATGTAAAATAGATGGCTTATTTTCTTTTGGCCTATTTTATAACCACATTCTGTCTTATTAAGTTGACTGGTTAGTGCTATTAATGATATGCAGAATAGTAAGGGAGATAAAGAATCACCTTGAAATATACCTCTTTTGATGTTTATTTCATCAGACTTATAGGTTCCATTTATATGATTGAGGTAAAGGGTTGTTTTCCATATAGACATGCACTGTTTGATGAAATTGATGATGACGGGCGATATCTTGATATGAAAAGACAATGCCATATAAAAGAATAAAAATTGAAACAATCTTGGAACTTTGTTGATCTTATCTAACCCGGACCGCTATATTCACCTCGACCTTGCAACCGATTATCTCCTTTTTTATCGCTGCCAAACTCTTTGATGGTGAAACCTTTTCTCATGAAAATCAGTTTCAAAAATTCAGCGAAAACATTTCTGACATGAAAACCTGCTTAATTTTAGTCATCGAAGAACTGCCTGATAAATGACAACAAGCCGCTGCAAATAACAGTGAATATATAATTGAATATTATTAATTAAAAATGTTAGTTCCATTTTAATGGAACTAACATTTTTTTAAGACTAAAATTGGTAAACAAAATTGGAAATACGTCATGACTCAACCTAACATTTCTGGTATATTCTAATACAATTTTTTAAGAAAGCCTGTTTTTTTTTCTTTTCGCTTTTGTTTATTTTTTGTTTTGTTTCGTTTTTTGGTGGAAGTGTTTTATGAGAGGAGTATTCTCTCTCTCTCTCTCTCTCTCTCTCTCTTCCCTTCCCTTTATTTTATTTTTGACAGCTAATCGGTCTTTCTCTAATGACTGTGTCAAATTCATGATGACTTTAAACTAAAACTAAACCTCAGAAGATTCTCCAATTTTCAAATATCCAGAATCCATCAATTGATAATTTCTTCAGCAAAATCTCAAACTTTATATTTCTTTCTTTTTTTTTCTTTTCAATCATTGAAACTTTTTAGCAAAAGGCCGGACAATAATTCCTTTTCTGTTAATCTGAATTGAGCCAGTGTAATCATTCTATAAGTATTAACACATGAAGTTTTGTTTGTTGGTATTAGTTTAGTCTAGCTCTAGAGTACAATTTGGAGTCACTTATTGTCAGCAATTGCTCCCGACCCCTGACAATGAAATTGGGAAGAGGGGGTAGGTAAAAGAGTATCACTAATAACTGAATTAAGAGAAATTCGAATTTTTAATTTTTTTTTTTATGAAACAGAATTTATGACAATCTGAGTTTTTCGTTATTAATTTTTTTTTCTTCTTTTTCTCTCCAGCTTCAATTTAACAAATCATCGCTACCGGAAAAATTTATATATATTTTTTGTAATGTCAATATTAACTCGAGATCAGACAAGGTAAGAAGTTTCGATATTATTTTACTATTATACCCGTCTCGACTGTTATTTTTTTTTTAATCTTTAACGAGTTAGTGGAATTGATCATAGACATTCGATCAATAAGGGAGACTAGTGTAATAGTAAACATTACCGAAGTTTCTTCGAATGCTCCATTTCTTTTTGCTTAGATAGGAGTTAAGGAAAATTAGAAGTTAAAGCTTATTTATGTTCTCTGTTGCCTTGCAGCATATAGTCATATATTGCTTAAGGATTAACTTTGTGTGGAGGACATGAACACCCCCTAACTCATGGTAAATACCTAGTGGCGTGGCGCTTAGGGGTTAAAATGAGCAGTTGATTTACCCACACCAAGAAGGTTAATCAAGGATTATAATGACGAGGTACTTTTAAAACAATGAATTTACGAATTCATACGTTTGAAGTTGCCAGTAGCTCACTTCAGGAAAGCAAAACAGGATTTTTTTAAATCAGCAGTTTTAACGTATTGTCAATAAAAGAAAATGTTTATACAACCGATTAAATGATCTAACACGAAATAATATTAAAAAATGTTTAAAACAAAAGTAAGAGATTATGTTGCTTACTGAAGGAATATACCTTTGCATACGTTCAAAAGTAGACAAAAAGAAAGAGAAAGTTTGAAATACTTAGCTTTCTTGAATCGCTGAGAGAAAATTCTTCGAAGCGCTGTCTACTTGGTTAAAAGCTAATAATATATATAATTTTACATTGGCAAGAATTTGTCGCTGGTCGCGAGGAACTGAAACAAAATCTTTCGCATGAGTTTAGACACTCTTCTTTGATTAATTGAATTTTTCTTCTCATTTTATATCAAAATTAATTTCGCATAGATTAACTACTTTTCTTTCTTCTCGGCCCAACGGCTAGTTTCTGTAAAGACAAGATTTTCATTGGTTCAAAAACGATTTCACATAGACTCGCGAATTTATTGCCTCCTTTCTTCCTGTTAGTCAATTTCTGTGAAGGCAAGATTTTCATTGGTTCAAATAAAATTTCACATAGGCACGCGAATTCTTTTCCATTTTTTTCCTTAGTCCTCCGAATTTGAAGGGTGTAGGTAAGGGAGTTATTATTTTGCACTCAGTACAAGTGCAGTTCATCTAGGAGAAGGAAACTGATATTAAACAACCAGTTTATCCCCATGAAAATGCCTAACAATTTAATGGAATACCGCGTCGTCCCTCACACTAGTTATCAAGTGACGCAACAGACCGACGTTGAAAAGTCTACTACTGGTAAGGAAATATATATTCAGCCATGTGACATTTTAACAACTAAAACATCGCCAATTACAAAAACAAATTCTTCAAATTAAAAATCGAATAAGTCAAGCCCCAGTCAGGATCAGATGATTTCCGAGTGCATTTCATTTTAGAACAATGCAAAAATGTAAAACGTAATATCTGTATGCAAGGGATGCGTTGACTTGGTAGTGACTCCATTGCACATTTTGGATACAAATTCTACTGAACTGGCCTAATGGAGAAAAAACAACATAGAGTTGCAGGACAGAACTCATTAGATATTTCAATAGACAGTATCTTGCACCTGTCAGAAAGAGTAACTGAAAAGTGTTTTCGAAAAAAGTTCTAGACAGTATTAACTAAAAGTTTGTGTACTTGAAAAACAAAACAGAAAACACTATTTGAGAGGATTTTAATGTTACTGCTAATATTTTTGATGATGTGTGGGTCTGTATAGATGACATAGATATTCATAGACGGAATAAGAAGTATCTTGAACCGAAAATCAACATCTTCTAAAAAATGATCCAAGAAATGGGACTCAAGAGCCAAAGCAAAAACTGATATGAAATTGGAATGAAATTAGTGATGGCTTTATTAATCCATAAAAACCAAGATGGCTAGTTAGTAAATACTAAAGACTTCAAATATCTTAGTATATGGATCAGTTATAACAAACTTAGTGCATAAGATGAGATTTAATATAGAATAGGCTGTGCCCGTTCAGAAATATTTAAACTGTCAGCTTTTTCTGTCAATAATTAACAATGGTTTTGAGCGAATGAAACTTGTAGGTTTTAGTGAAGATCATTCTTTTTCGTACCTTGTGAAGTGTCGCACAAAAAAACTTTACCAAATAACAGAAACCATAGCAGTCGAGAAATTACAACAGCAATACGTAAAATAGATAGTACATGTAAATCGAAGAGAAAATAATGACAACATCAAGGTATTCACATTACACATTACTTCAAACAAATGGTGGGTGTTTCTAAATAAGGTAACTGCTACTCTTACCATTAACATTAGAGATGAGAACAGATACTGCACTTTAATCTGATGCCGGTGATCAGAGTGTGAAGAAAAGCTTAACTTTCGTTGCACTGGCTGCCTATGAATGCAATAAATGCCTATTGTTTCCTTGTAAGGAAACGGCAGATATTGCCATTAAAGATTAGAGCAAATACTACTAGACTTTGAAACAATAGGCATTTATTGAACGGCCAGCAAGTGAAGAAAAATGTCATTCGAGTCACACTGGCTTCTCAACCAATGAATACCGATTGTTTCTTTATAAGGAAATATTACGTCTAATATTGCCAAACTTATGATAATATTTTATGGATTAATTTTACGTAAGTACTCTCTTATTCATTTTCCTTCCTTCATGATAACGTTCTCTTTTTTTACGATAGCGTCGTGAAAAAAAACATGTCCATCTGAGAATACCTTTCTTAACTTAGTTTCTTTTCAGATTCAAATGACATGTCCGAAGCGAGGAAATAGGGAACCTCCAGCGCAATAAAATCTACAGAGATCATCACAGCCACACTCTCACATATACACAAACATGGATGCAAAAACACGCACACACTAACATGGATGCAAACACGCATACATACATGAATATTGATGTACACACTCGCGTGCGCGCACACACACACACACTTACTGATGAAAACCACAGTATCTATTCCTCGGATTACCCCCTCCAACACTTCTCACCCGTAACCTGGGTTACCATATCTGTCTCATACAAGTTAGAAGCCATTTATCAAGTACATTTTAATCTCGCTGATCAGGCAGTGGGGTGACATATGGACCGTTCCGACCTGTTAAATAGGAAGAATGGCTACGTTAGTCGGGTTACACACTGATGCAACTCAATGGTGAACCGGTTTGATAACCGAAGTTATTCAACCGACAGGAAGCACATAACTGGCGAAGAGCCGTGCAGCTTTTAACTCAATGACAGACCGAGTGAATAGTTTCAGTGTTAGGTGATTGAAAAGGGTGGTGAGAATGAAATCCACTCATCAAGTATTCTTTTCTATTTTCTTTTTTATTGAAATTTCTTGTTTGAAGAAACATGGTTTTACAGTTTATCCTTCAAATTTAAATGATCACTCTTTGTTTATATCCTTTTTAATTCAACGGCACGATCTAAAGTAAAATCGAGCACGCTCGTTCAGTATTTTTCAGCATACGACACGACCACCTCATTCGTACCATAATAGTACGTATTAGGGACGCTAAATTTAGTTTCATACAATATCTCAAATATGGAGAGTCGAGTAAAAATCGAACTCCAGCCAACTTGTTAACCATTTTCGACAGCGAGCTATTTTTCAAATTGTTTTCATATTTAAGAATAAACTAAGTTTAAAAAACTGAATTTAAATGAATTCTTTTATGTGACTTTTTAAAATGCTTGAGGTCATAATTCTCCACGGATTCCTATCCTTCGTCGCTTTACCACCTCTTCCAATCCATGTTGTACTATTCATTTATAGAGCTCGTTTGGTAGGTTACTCGCTGTTTCCATCTACCTTTCTCGTTTTCAATATGATTTTTAAGTGTCAAATCCTCTAAGCTTTCTTTCCTCTTTGTGCCCTAGACTTTATTCCTTTATTATTCTAAGTACAAGTCTTTTTGTTCTCCTTTTTCTTAAAACTTCATTACTCATATACTCCCCATGTCATTCTCAGCATCTTTCTGCAGAACCATATTTATGTTACCTCTAGTTTTCACTTCCTCTATGAGAAAATTGTTCTGTATTCCCTGCCATATACGAAAAGTGATATTACATAGTAGTTAATCACTCTTTTTTTTTACTTTTCTTTTCTAACGAAAATTTGTCTTTTCTTAATACTTTTTACCTTTTCGAAGGCATATTTCGCTATTCTAATGCGCTTTCGGATTTCTGTGTCATATTCTCTGTCATCTGTTAAAACAATTTCAACGTACTTAAATTTCCGTAACTGTTTGACTTTGACATCCCGTAACTTGCATCTTTGGTTGTTCCTCTGGGGTAAGCTTGAATTCGTATAGGTATTCATAGCAAGGAGCGGGGGAACAGCCATTCATCATAATAGGTGAAAGTTAAAAATCTTCTAGGTGGGACGTCACTTGTTTGGCTTTGGAGGTAATCAGTGTTACATGACAGCCACCCCCATTTGCATCACCAGAGCTAGATCAACTGCCAAATTCTGATCCTCCAGATTTTTGGATGTGCACCAATAAATTGTTGTATCACCTGCATAGATATTCACTAAAGATCTGAGTATGTTCTTGTGCAAATTATTAATATAGAACAAAAGGGTAGCGCCAGGAAGAGAGCTTTGTGGATTACCGGCATTGATCTGATGGACTTAACAACAATCTTCAAGGCTCTATCTTGATAATTGAGGAAATCCTTTCAGAAATTCCATAACTAGAGAGCTTGTGTAGCAAACAATCATGCCATACATGGGGAAAAGGACTTGGTTATATCTAAACGGATGTGATGCATTTGTCTAGTTCTTCACTGATTACGGACATCAGCAGCCGACCTAACAGCGAAATCCATCTCGTTATCGCTCAGGTAGTTGTTCATGTACAGGTGTCCTATAATATGCTTTTTTATCATTGCCTCGAAGATTTTTCTGGTTACTATAAGAAAGCTAATGGGTCGGTATTGCAACGAGAATGAGCACTTACCCGAATTCTTCAAAACGGAACATAATATTTTCAGCAACAAAAATGGATATCGCATGTAACTCGAAGATAAATTAATAACATAATCAAGATGTTGACTACTTCAAACAGAAAATTAGGAAGAAACTGAAAAAATGTTGTAAGGAAAAGTGGCGGTATATATATATGTATGTGTGTGTGTGTGTGTGTGTGTGTGTGTGTGTGTGTGTGTGTGTGTGTGTGTGTGTGTGTGTGTGTGTTCAAACGGCTTAGAATAGAAATAAACACGAGGTTGGGGTAGCCGTAACACTTCTTTCTGGTATCGAAAAAAGGAACGAAGTTATTTGGATAGACCGATTAAAAAAATGATAATTGAATATTTTTTCTTCTTTATCCATTAGAGGTTAGATGAAGCCATATTCAAAAAAGGCAACTCCAGAAAATTAGATAATAAATTTACGGTCATCGAAAATGAACAACCACTTGAGATATATTTTTTTTACGACTCTGACCATAAAATTCGGTCAGAGATATAAAATTCAGTATTGTTTCTTGTCACAAAATCTGGGTGACCACTATCGCATCAAAGGTGAGTCTCTCTGTTATTGTGAAAATTCAACGACCACTGATAAAATGACAGCTTGATTTGAAACAGAATCTTTTCCCTTGTAATCTTTTAGTCGGGCTTGGGATTTTTCAGCACCCACTTGAAAATTACACCGTCTATGTTTTTCAAATTACACAAATTAAAATGTGCAATTTATATAGATGGATTTCAGAAAACTATAGCATGTTCAGATCAATATGTGTACAGGTTTCAAAACAATTATCAAACGACTGTATCTTCTCTTCTATTCTTGAATAATTATGATCCTACGATGATGAACATCATCTTATGGTAGAGAATACCACAACTTTTATACTAACCGAATTTTGAACTAAACCCTTTATTTCGATCACTGGGTTATATCATTTCTAGGAACTGAAGAAGGCCGAAACATAGTAAACATAACAATAAAGATGAGGACAACAGGCCGAACAGTTAAATAATGTAGACTAATTTTATGTCTTAATTTCTGATACAAGAAGTTATCATTATTCACAATATTTACATTCATATGGTTGTCATCTTGGTTATCACAACGTTTCGGCCGTTTTGCCATACGGCCTTCATCAGATATTTATCGATTTGTGTAACCTTCAAGGAATTTCGAACTGAATCTATTATTTTATCTACGGTGGTAGACTAATCTCATTCCACTGCGCATAAGAAATTCTCATTCGAGATAGTCATGAGCAGTGGATCAGTAACCATGTACTTCCGTAGATTAAAGGGTTTTACTAGACGCACATACTGTATTCACCACAGGACATCGTCCTTCAGTTTCCCGTTTCTTATAGAGGTAATTTTTATTTAAACACATTTATCTATAAACAATGCGAACTAATATTTTTAAAAAATGCTCAGTAGCAGTGCTCAGTACTGTTCAGAGCTCAAATAAATATATTTAAAACTTACAAATTATTTTCGGAGATTAGCTTGAGATTATTGTAGAACTAAAGTGTTTTTATTTTTTTGGCTTGAGATTATTGTATAAAGTGTACTGATTTCTTCTTTTTTTTTTTTTTCCTAAATTTTAATACACTTTTTTTAAGATCTTTCACAGTTCATAATGGTTGGTTACTCGTATCCGAAGATGCTCATTTACAAAACATATTTGTGTTTGTTCAACACTCAAAGGGCCCAACTATGATTTATACTGCAACTATGCTGAGAAGACCTTAGTTACAGTTTCTGGGAGAGAGTGCGTTATCTAGCGTGATTAACAGTCTGAACAAGACGGGCACAATGACTTGTGACTTCGTGCAAGCAAAAAATATCGACGGCTCCCAAAGTGCTAGGTCTACCAAATTTCCCTCGCAAGTCTTGGGTCAACCAGTGGTATGGCTTTCACGCACTTTCCAAAAGTGCCTCATACTAGGATCACCCCACTCCACCAACACCAATACCATCAAGAAGTCACCTTCCTGACAAATTGACCATGGTGAGATTCGATGATTCGGGTCTCATGGACAGAAAGCGAACGTTCTAACCACTCGCTTCGTTCCCAATACAATACATACTTTTGTAATATATATGTATAATTTTTCATGCGTGTGTGTAAAAATAGAGACAACATTGAGATATTATTTAATAAATCGGTAAAAAGACTATGAATAAAGACAGCTTTCTTCTTTTTTTCTTGTATGATGTGTGAACCATTTTCTTGTATATTTTGAATTTGTTATCTACATTTTTGTGTCTTCTGCTCTGTTATTATTTTGGCATTAGATTAAAGTCTAATAAATTCGGTTACCGAAAAAGTGGTGCAATGTAATTCTAACTTCGCTCATTCACAAAGTCTTTTGTACCGTAATGTTTGCGTTTACATATATAATATTTAAGAGTTTTTTTCTGTTTAGATCTAACTGTATTTTTCTAAGTGTGTATCCATCTTTGTGGACCAGTTTTGAAACACTTGAAGAGTTAGTATGAGTTCTTGTATTCTTCTTTCTATTGCGTGTGAACGGATGTACAAACAGTTCTTTCTATGCCCATTGTTTATACGAAGCCCAATTGAACTTATTACGTGCGTGCTTAAGTTATCGTGTCGGCTTCTCTCTGACTCCTTGCTTCAGCGATTTCGTCCATTTCGTAATCGGAATTAATGTTTCTTGTCCACCATATTTGTCTGTAATTAACATTGACACACTGGCAAAATGGCAGCTACAAATCAAAATCGCCTAATTCGTTTCTATGAAGACATATTTGCTTCAACTTCTTCTTTCCAGACATATCTACGTTGCATATGCGTTCGAACCAATATAGCTTAGTTATTCGTTTTTGTTCATAGTTCTTTCATAACGTAGAAGATTATGGCTCTCCACAACTTCTTGATATATTTAAGCAATTTTTTGTCAGTTATCACCCCTCTTTTTCTTTGTTCAGTCATCTATTCATTCCAAATCGTTAAGTTAGATAAACTACATTCGGTAGAAAGGCCACTGATCGGGACATTGGAGGTTTTGAGAAATGTAAAACTACCTCTTAAGTGCTGTTGTTCCCAGGTCCACTCTGAACCGAGAGGGTACTACTGGTTAGGGTCTCAGTTATGGACAAATAGTAAACACCCCAAAATAGTAAACACCCAAAATCAACAGCACATGTTTAAAGCAAAATGACCAGCAATACATTTTTGTAGTGAAATTACCAGCAATATATTTTATGATCTACAAACTATATATTTAAAAAATATTATGTACAAAATAGTTAGATTTTGGCATGAAATAACCCATAGAAGTTGCCACGAAATAAAATCAACCAACCAATAAACATGTATAAACACAAAAACTGAGTATCATCTACCATGTATCCAATTGTGAAAGCGGAATAACATATATCATATTTTTATTACTTCAAAACTCCCAAGAAAATTACATTTTATCATTACATGATCCATAAAGAGTTGATATGCCGCTAAACAAATCAAATCAATCAAATGTTAACTAGGGTAACCCCTTTTTCTCTTGCTTTCAAAATGCCCTATGAATGTTAATCCCATTAGTCTCCTTTCCTCTTTATCAATACCGAAAGTTTCAATGGTCTCTTTCTGATTGTATGCTTCCTTGTTGTTTCTACTTTAATTAAAGTTTCTTCGTTGCTAATTTGTTTTGTCAATGTTATCCTCAATAACTCTCACTCTGTTCTCAAAGTTTTATTTTCATATTATAGGAGATTGTGCAGTATTCACTGCTTTATAGAAAATTAGATATTGCATATCAATTCATCACCCTTTTTCCTTTTTTTCTAGAGATATTTTCCAATCTTTTGATTTTTGGATTAGTTTTGGAAAGATGCGTTCGTTATTCCTATGTGTCTTTGGATTTCTGTAACATTTTTCTTTGTCTGTTAATGCATTAGCCAAACGGGGAAACTGTTGACCCTTTCGGCTGTATCAGTATCGTGCAATCAGTGATGGTATAGGCGACGAAAGTCTCGTGGTACGGAAGCAGTTTCTCTAATCTGGAAGTCTCTGGAATGTTTTATGTGAGAGATATATTGTGTTAAGGAAGCAATTTCTTTGGACTAGATATATCCGAGGTTATGGATAAAAACATTACAGACTGCAAATATAACTCTTATATAACTCCTTCAATAATAATGTAGCCACAACGTATATAAAAATGTAACAACCAACATTTATTCTGTATATCAAGCTGTAAACTTGCCATTCTCGTCGGGTCGTTAACTGCGCCACATGCTGGCCATGACAGTCGTCGTAGTAACGTTATACGGACTGATACTCTTTTGTTGTGAAAGAGTCTTGTCGCGTTTCTTTAGCCGATTTGTAGAGTTCCGATATATTTGATCCGTTCGTTTAACTCCGTCATTTCAATCCCTTTTCGATAAATCACTGGTTAACAAAAGAAATAGAAGAAAATATCAACTGGTGTTACCTGGAATTTATTTTGCTTTTGTAACACCCCAACGGACCGTCCGAACAATTTCCCCGGCGGCCGTTCTCCACGCTGTGATGTTTGCCGGGAGTTTGTTGAAAATGTCGGCCGAAAAGCTGGGGGTACAAGATTGAACTATAAGGAACGAACTTCTACAACTTGGATGAGTTGAAAGGATGCTTTATTTCGTTTAGAGTTAGCCTTTTCGGTTGGGGCAGGCGAATGTGACACACAGCTCTAACTCTAATGGAGATCAACAAATCCGAACTGACCGAAACAAGACGAACGGAGGTTCTACTTCAAGCACACGCCCGGCGGGACTAACTGGAAACTAACTGACTGACTCCCTCTATTTATTTAAAATTAATCCGGAAATCCGAAAATGCTTTAAACCATCGGTTGATAAGCAATTGGCGACTGCAAGTCCTAAATTTCAGGGCACTTAAATTTTCCTTCTTTTGATGTGTAAATATCCCGCAGACATCCAGTCTGTACTTAGCCTTAGTATTTTTTCCAGGTTTTTTTTTTTATTTATCTTTTTTTATCTTAATAAAGCTTCCGCCGGAAAATTCTTAATGTGTGGTTAAGATACAGTAAAAGACAGCCTTTGACCTGGTCATTAAAAAAAACAAACTATTTTCTGAACTTTATCTCTTATCACATTAAATCACCGAGTCAAGAGTGGTAGGATTTAAAACAGTAATCTGATACTCTTTTCTCTTCCACAATTTTCCTCATAAAAAAAAAGCGTTTATCTATTTATTTTTTCTCTTTTTCACTTTTGTTAAAACAAAACATGTTTTTAATCTATTTTCTATTCTTAACCATTTTCTATTTTAATCTATTATAATAAAATACATATTTTACAAAGCACCTTAATATACGCCTAGTTATCGTGTCACACTTTATACAAAAGTGAGTTTTTTTCTCACTGGTCTGCTTTTTCTCAAGACATTACGTATCGATGCTTGAGACGATGTTGAACTTGGAACACCCACACGACACTAGACCCTCTGGCATACGGTTAACAACTGTTTGAAACCCCAAACAAGGTCCATTTTATTAAAAATTCAAACAAAACCTAACTATCCTAAATTCTAACGGTTTGATTTTTAATTATTTGGGGGGGGGGGGCATGATCGTCTGGCCCAGACCAAATCCGAATTCCAGTCTTATTACCATATTTACTGGATAACTTCCAGTCCTATCACCAGATTTACTGGATGACTTTCGGTCCTCTCATCATATTTACTGGATGTTCTCCGTTCTTATCACCACATTTACTGGTCAGCTCAAATGACCTCTCCCATCACCAAACAAGATTTCTTTTACTGTTTCTGTGCTTAATCTTCTTCGGCTATCTGAGCACTTCCGCTTCAAGAAAAAAATACCGAAAAGTTTACCTTTTCGTGACCAGCTGTTTCGGTATTTTTGACGAGTTGTCAGAGGTATTTGATATCTGATTAATCCCTGAATCTAGAGGCGATGCTACCGATTCATTGAATGAATTTGAGAACGGAGAGTTGTTATGCAAGCTGTGTGATATGAAGAAGATCGAGTGTGTCCTGCCGCTACGATTAAAAGGTCGAGCTATACCGACAACTAAGGAGCCATGGTCAGAGCAGTGGTCAGACGCAGAGCAGATAAAACAAACCTTCATGATTCCTTCAATGCGTTTGACTAGTTCATGGCGAGGCAACTTCGTACTGTCGATGAATCTTTGGCGAAGCTACAGCGCTTGGCTCGGAAAGTTGCCGGGGCGATGGATGGTATGCGCATCTGTGTCTGTGCTCCTCTAGGACATTAAACAGCTTCTCATTATGAGGGATATTACAGACTTGGTCATATCCCTGGACGCATCAATCAAAGATGCCGCATCATAGATCATATTTGTCAACGAAACTTTGATTTCTACGGCAGGGTATAGGAACCATCTATTCAATTTAGTGTAGAGGTCGCTGTCAAATCGGAAGATAATGATAGGGTAGCCATAGATAAAGCAAAACTAGCCTTCTTGCTTAACAAGGATCAAGACCAAGTAATTAGATCTAGATTAAATAGAACGTCTGCTGTGGCAACGAATATGGCCACAAAATTGCATGCGGAAGAACTTCCCGGTGCCTCTGATAGCTATATCGCACTTGTCACTGGGAGAAACCTGACGATGAACGAGGACATATGCAGAGAATTTTGGGACTACTTCTAAAAGCTTTTCACTAGGGAGCCTGGTCCGAGTTTGACTCAGTTCGACAACTATTTGTCTGATTTGTACTGTAAAGGGTCGGACGATTCAAAGTAGGCTTCATTTGGTTCGCACTATCATAAAAAAAGTCGACGGAGAAGTCACGCTGATTAACCAAGCCCTTTGATAGGGTGGACCATCGTTTCTTGGAAACTAGCTTGTCTGTGGCCGGTTTCAAGCCGTACTTTTGCTCCTTGATTCGCCTCTTCTATGCGAGCCACTGTGCTATGGTGGTCGTGAACGGGGTAAGACCTTCTTGATCAGATCCATTTGCCAGGACTGTCCCCTCTGTGTGCTTTAGCTAGAGCCTTTTCTGTGAAGAAATGCAGTCCTTAGTGGGATTATATTATCTGGTGCCACCACCACGCCCAGGTACTGCGCTTACGCAGACTATGTCTCAACGCTGTCTTTAACGCTTTTAATTGCCGGACGTATCAGACGATCTGGAGGTTTTAGTCGCAGTTAATCTTTGACTACTAAGAAAACTTTCCTTGAAGGGGTGGGCTAAGTTGTACGTTACGTACTTTTACCCCCACATCTTTTGCCGTCTTATAGTTCTGTCCTCCCGCCTACCTAGATGGTCTAGTGAAAGCTTTGTTTCTTCTCTGGTGCTACAAAGCTCATATAGTGCGTCGCGAGGTTTGCTACCTCTATCTGTTCGAGGGAGGTCTTGAAATGTCGGACATAGACACGTCGGGAAATTTTACGATTTCATTTTCTTGATCACATGTGTACACAAGATGACGAGAATGACAACTTCTATAAGGAGGATGCCAAAAAATCTTTCCCGTTTTTGCGAAGTGCACTCGGCTGGGACGGAGGTCCGCCGTTCGCGCTGAAACGATTGTTCCTTCTACAATGAATGCAATCATGCAATAAAAGTACTTTCTTCGATAGAGGCGGGCCTCTCTGATATCCGGCATATCAGGTGTTAGGAGGCCATTCACGATGGTCTGATTGAGATGCTCAGTCTGACGAGGAGGAGAGTTTTGCTCAATATGGCCTTGAACGCCCGGGTTGAAGTGCCTCAATAATAATGAGGTCTAACTCAGCTGGCTGATGATACGTATTGCGCTCTGAGTCAGTAAAAGCTAATCGCCAGAATGTGTCCGCTGCGGTGAAATGGGGGAGTCTGTTGAGCACGCCCACTTTCACTGATCGGTTGTACTCCCGCTGTGCAAGCTTATTGAAGACTACACGGTTCGCATGATGCATGGACAATTATTTGCCCTGGATGCCTGTTCTGTTTGTAGTAATGTGAGTTCGTTGTAAGACATTATGTGTGTGTTTCTGAACTTGCTAGTTGTGATGCAAATGGTGGTATAGACGACGAGAATTGATTATGTTTGCGGGGCGTTGCATTACTCTTCCCATCAACTGATTGCGCTTTTTCGACACCTGCTGAAGGTTATGATCAGAATGGAGAACGAGAGAGTTTCTTCCGAGTTTTTCTTTCTTTGCTGAAAGATGGATGACTTGCACGAATGGTGCTAGTGAATAGTGCCAACCTCGAGGTGCCTGTTTAATGATCTTGTTCTTCCGAGAAAAACATGCCTAACCGACCCAGTCAGGTTAGTTGAATTTCTAAGCGCCGCTTAGATATGACACAAAGCTGAAAGTATGAGGTACTCAGTGAGAATCGTGCTCACTACTCAGTTGTAACAGGTTATAGCAAGCCAAGCTTGCTAACCATTACACCACACCGAGGTGCCCTCCTGTCAGGTTATAGTAGGAAAAGTTTGTCTTATTTTTGTTGTTGTTGTTGTTTTCTCTGAAAAGTGGTTAAATTGGCTAGAGAGGGAACGGTCAGTGGACACATTTCCTATTTTTAGTCCCCCACATTTTCAGTTTTTATCCTCCTCTCCCATACTCTTTTAGGTGACAGAAGGCATAGTTTTCTGAGACGGTGGGAACATTTCGTTTTCTGTTTATTTCATTTTATTTTCTCCTTTCAACACGTTCCTACTGTATTTTTCGCCCGGTTATCTTGCTTTTCTACCATGTTTAGACGTTAGTAGAGCACCATACTAATATTTTTTTGTTTATTTGTGTGGTTCTTTTATGATGCAAATAAAATCATTTTGTTCATTCCTCTCACCATAAGCTTGTAAAAACTGGGGTATTAATTTAGGTATTCATGGAAAGAATGCTTTATTTTGTTGATTGTGACATCTGTGAATTTTTATATAAATGTGGTATTATGGTGAAAGAATTTTTTTTTTTAATCATAACACCCTAAGCAAGGCGGTAACGTCACTGATGTGCAGGGGGCTACATAAAAGTGAGAAGATTAGAAAAGAGAAAACCGGAAACCGCACCCTAAACAGGAAACAATTTGTTCAATAGGTGTGGGTGGAGTGTGAACCGGGCGATAGTTTAGTCTATCTACTCCAATTGAAAGAAAAAAAAAACAAAGTGAGAAGATTAGAAAAGAGAAAACCGGAAACCGCATCCTAAACAGGAAACAAGATGTGGGTGGAGTGTGAACCGGCGATAGTTTAGTCTATCTACTCCAATTATGTAAGTATTATCAGTGAATGGGACTGAGTTAAATTTAGGAACAGTGATGACCAGCATTTCCCTATTTTCGACATTATGCTACATTTTATACATTTTTACATAAATAAATATTACGACTGTATCGTAAGGCTACACGTGTTGCGGTAGTAAAGTTTTTGAGAGAGGAAACACATGGCGAAAATTGTGTGAAGGTAGAAGAACCAAAAGTTTACAACATTTTCGCTACATCCGGAAATCATACATAATTGTAAAATCTGACTTTAGAGGAGTTTTATCTTGCCATAAACCAAGAGATTGTTTATTTAAAACTCTAACGGATATATTTTGGAAGAAAGGCATCGTACGTAGGGAGAACAAGTTATTTGTGTTACACTACTGCAAGGTCGCTTTCCAGAAACGGATGTGTATTCAACTTTATTCCTGGATATGGTACACACTAACATATTGTGTATGTGCGTGCGTCCATGCGTGAGAAGGGGATTACGAGACGGTATCGGAAAGTTTCAGAACCGAAACTGTTGTGAGGGTTTGAATTTTTTACGTCTTGTTGGAACGACTCTGGAAACTTTACCATAGCTGGAAAACCTAGTTACGTACCTGGCATCACATTTTGTGTGAATCTTGGCAAATTTGCAACCAAAAATCTAGAAATCCATCAGGCTTTTGTGGCATACTCTTTCAGTGGAACTCTGGTTTTGAGTGGCATGCGTATTTGAAGATCAGTCTAGTTTCTGTTCAGTGAGCATTCATGGCAATTAATCATTAATCAAATTTAGAAAAATTCGAGACTTTAAACATAAGCATCGTCAATTCAAATAATATATTAAATTTATTATCTATTAGATAATGGTGCTTTTTTGTTTGTTGTTTTTTTCTTCTTCAAAACATCACCCCTTAATTAGCCTCATTCTGCTCAGATCCATAATGAATTTCCAATCTTATCCAACTTTCATTGTCCGATAGAAATATTCGGAAAGTTTACATCTATATTAACGCTATAACTTACTTGTATTTTCAGAAAGGTTTTATAATCACTTAAATTTGTATGATTTTATATGTCTACAATGAATATTCTGAAGAATTAACAGATTCATTTTTAACCCGACATTTTTATTAGTTCAAATATTATCTTCAGTGAATACTCGTGTTTGAAACAGATGCTTCGATTTTTAAACAGTGTGTATTAAGTCTATCAGCCTACCGTCTCGAGAAAACTTAAAGAAAATGTACTCTTCAGCAAGTTTCGAACCAGCCATCTTCTTTGTAGCAAAAACCACCTTTTAATCCGGCCTTCTTTAAACACTAGGTCACAGTTATGTTTTATTTACTCTTTAAAGACTATAAACAAAGTCATTTCTAAAGAATTAATGAATTTATTTTTAATCCGACATTTTTATGGATTCAAACTTTATTTTTATTGAATACCAATGTTTTTAAAAAATCGGGACGTTTATTTCAAAGACAGTTATTTCAAAAAATAATGTTTGAAGCGATAAAAACGAATTATCCCCATAAATAGAACTGAAATATGAGCCACTGGTTAACTTTTCACTTACTGAATTATGTATCTTCGGTTTTCAAAATAAAGTTTTTCTTAATGATTGCAATTCTCTATCATACCTTTCGACATCTCTCTAACGTGATAAAGCAAGTTACATTGGTCGAATGCTGTTATCATTAAAAAAGAAAAACACTTTATTTACCAAATTTAATCTGAGACAAATTCAAATATAGAAACAGCATGAATATATCAATTTGCTCTTTTCAGTTGAAAAAGGGCTGTTACATTTGACAATCAGACTTCAAAGCCTGGGCCACCATGAACTCTAAACATTTGCTCTCGTAATAAATTCTGAAACTACCTGAGTTTGACTATTTTCTATGTGTAATTCTTGCGGCACTGAGTTGATATGGTATAAGGTGGTGGGCATTAAACTATCCTACTCATCACGCTTCTCTTTTGTTACTCAAGCATACAATTCTTTTTCTTATTTCATAATGAGAATTCTTCGTTCAATTAAATTTTTATGTACGCCGTCTATTTCTTAAATAAATATGCTTAGAATATTGAGGCTACATATGGTTCGACGCCCCTGCTATTTTCCTCGAGCTCTTTGATAAAATACAAGGAATCAACAATATTATTAGTCCTGATATGGTTCTCGGCTTCAGTGACTTTCCCACCGTCGTAAGGTTGCCTCTCTGTGTCTTTTCTATAAATACATTCATGACAATTATTCGAATGAGCTTTTCGCTATGGTACTGAGATTTATTTTTTAATTTATGCGCAGCACTAGACTGGTGTCGAGATCTCATAGATATACAGTTGATCTGGCTAGATGTAACCGTAAGCTCTATGCTAACAGTTTTTTTTCTCACACTTCCGGCTCTATGCTTTCACTGTAAAAATTTAAACGCAATGTCAATTGCTATCTACTGTGTTCTTGATTCCTCTTTCCACTTCCCGCTCATTAATGTTTATGTTACTAATTCTTCCACACCCTGTATTAGTGGCTTTACTGCCTTACATGCGGTGATTCCAATTTTTAAAATAATTAGCAGTAACGCTCTCCCTTGAGTGACTCTCGTGAACGTTAGTACAAAAATCTTTACTTATGAAGCTTCAAACAACGAAAACGAGTTGTATATTTGCTGTTAAAGTATATAAAAATGTTACTTTTTATTTACTTTCTCGATTTCTCCAGGATCGATGGAAAGGGAGTAGATCAACTAGGGTTTTCTTGAAAACGAGGTGAGAATTTGCATTTATCGGTCCTACTCTCTTTGTTATAAACAAAACATTTTCTACAATTGAAGTGGGGACGCAGACGCAGACACGAATTTGAATTAACGTCATTCATTTAAATTTATGTTCAGTGCTACCGTTCGTCTTTCAATGTCATTCGAATAGATGACCTCATAAATAAGGTGTAAGAATTTTTTTCTCGTTAAGGATTACCTGTTTTGACAATTTAAAATAAAAACATTCCATCTTGCTCCGACAACGGACTCCTTATTCAAGGAATTCCGTTATAGATTAGCTGAAATCGAGTCTGAATAAATGTACATTCAATTTTTTGTCGGTGTATGCTATGCACGGACCAAAATTTTCGATTATGGAGACATTCATATCGGTACATGAAATTAATGAAGACATCGGAACTTGGCCGAAGGTCTTCCAAATGTCTAAAAGTTCTTCATTTAAATTTCTGATTTATTCAATCGCGCAACAAAATTACTAAACTAGGATTAGAGATATTTGTCATTCATTTCTTCGTTTCTTCCTTTACCCCCACTTTCTACTTACCCATCACACATCCCCATTTTGTTATTGATTTTTTGGTATTTATTCAATGTTTCATATTCCTGCCTCGATTTCCATCTTTGGATTTTTATTTCGGATTCAAAATTGTTACTTCCCCTACTTACCTCCTCTTGCTTTTTTTTTTTTGTTTTGTTTTGTTTTTTTGTTTTTTTGTTTTGTTTTGTTCTCGCTTGGATTTTCTTCTTTTTTTTCTTTCTCTTGTTATAACTCGTTTTTTTTAATTTTTTCTATTTTTTACTTTCATATTTGTAACCTTATCAAAACTCATTCATCAGAGGTCGTTGTTCTTTCGACCTCCACGTAGGCCACAATTTTACGAAGCAAATTCAATTTGCAAAATATGGCGATCGTGTATTGCAGTTAATAAAAATTCCTTTCAGTTTTAGTCTGGTCAGTGAATCAACGTTTCTTTATTTACAAACGAAAAATAACATGCTTTTCATAACGATATTTTCTCCTTTCTCCTATTCATCCATGAAAATGTCTTCATATTGTTTCGCTTTCTTGAATCTTTGTATTTTAATCGATTCCTAAGTTAATCGATTCTCTTCACTTTTGGTTCGATGTGATCTTAAGAGAGATTTTAGCATCATTTGCATGCACCATCCCAAGTCCCACAAAAATTGTCAGCAACACCTTACTTCATTCTTTCATCATACACATCCCTACTGTTAGCCAAACATGGTTGGTTGTGTTCCTCTACGCACTATTGCTGGTTTCCTATGCTGCCCGTATCCAGAATTGTTCGCAACAAGTTCGTTTGAAATTTTGCCCCGACCTACAATTGTTCTCGACGGGTTAGTTTGCAATGTTGATAGATGCATTTTTAGAATAACTGTTTTTTACATATATTTCATCAACCCTACTTTTGATAAAACTGGTTAAATAATTTCTACCTGTTAGATGAATTCCCTTCTGGAGAGACCAGAAGATATACATTCATTTCATATATTTAAACGAATATTATTGCTATGATTATTTAAAAAATATATTACAACATTCAAGTACATAAAAAGATCAAATGAGTTGGTTAAATATTTCCTGTGTTTGTCATGAGCACACTTTCGTTTTAATTAATTAATTAGAAAGGTTTGCTGTTGTTCTTTTATCAGTTATCATTATTTTTTCTTTTCGTATATGTAGTTTTGTGTATAAATCTCGTAATATTAAAAATATGTAGTAGTCTTTATAGATAAGTTCAGGTTATCTGGGCATGTAACATTTTGCAATATCAACGTGTACAATCCAATAATCAATAGAAAACAAAATTTTGTGTAGACGTTGCGCGAAAAGTGTAAATCACTTGCAAGGATTAAATCATTTTCGATCCCACAATTTATAAGTTGAACATATTTCACTAATTTATTTGTGGCTTTTATTCTTAACACTCTTTCCTGTTTAGTTTATTTTTCTGGCAGAATTTGTACCTAGTATGTTATTTTAACCGCAAAAAATGAGTAACATTAGTGTAATTTTTAATGTCATAATTGTCGTTTAGAAATAGTCTTAACTCTATTAACGAGTTGGCAGTAATTCTACAAATGTCGTAATGCGCAAATAGCTTTCTTGTTTTTCATGTTATTCTATTTCATTATTATTACATTCAACCGGCTCTACAACTAAGAGTCGTTTAGTGGGATATTCTTTTTCATACAATAATCATTATACTTGGAAGATTGTAAAAGGCATCTAGAGCGGTTCTTTATTGAGAAAAATAAAAGTGAAAAGTTTTCTAAAAGGGAACAGAAAATAGTGAAATAAAGTAATAGATTTAATAGACTTTTTTTTTTAATCATCTCACCCTAAGCAAGGCATTCCACTGCCACTATTGCGCATGGGGCTACATAGGGGAAGGTAAAGAGAAGGAGTGGTTAGACATAGGGAATGTCAGGAGGAAGGTGACAGATGAGTAAGGATAGCGTGGATGAGGGTTGGGCAGATGGGAAGAGTGTTTGATAGAATGGGAGCAGGTTAGTGTGTTAGGAGGTGTCTATTGACCTTACATTTAAACTACTGGAGATTGTAGCCGTCGGGGAAGCAATCGTTTGGAAGAGAATTCCACAGTCGGGAAGTACGAGGAAAGAAACTGTTGGAGTAGAAGTTACGGCTGCATTTTATCGGTTTCACTGTAAAAGGGTGGGATCTAGTTGCTAATCTAGTATCTCATTCAAATTTGTATTTAGTGGGCACTAGTGATCTAAGTTCATCGGAGCAGAAGCCGTGAAAGTATTTATAGAAGAGACACAGGGAAGCCACGTCGCGCCGGTGGGAGAGAGACTGCAGGCGATCTGCCAAGTCGGTATCTATCACATTACAGACCCTCCTCTGAACCTTATCGAGAAGCCCGAGGAGAACAGCAGGGGCACCCGACCAGATATGGCAGCAGTATTCAATGCACGGGCGGATGGTAGATTTATAAATGTGCAGGATAGATTTAGACGGAAAAAACTTCCGGGCCCTACACAGAGAACCGACTTTCATAGCAGCGGATTTAGCAATGGATTCGATATAGTCATTCCATTTGAGGTTCGCTGAAAGTGTGAGACCAAGAAGGCGTAGTGTTTTACTCTCTGGGAGGTAAGCCTGGTGCATGCTAATGGGAGGTAGGTGAGATTGTCGATGATGGTTAATTGAGAGTAGCTTCGTTTTAGAAGCATTAAAATTTACTAGCCATTTCTTACCCCAGTCCAATATGGATTGGAGGTCTTTTTCAATCTCGGCTGCGAGGTTAGCTTTGACGCCTACACCAGATTTTTGTAGGAGGCGAGAGTAAAGTGTGGTGTCATCGGCGTACAAACCTATTTGGGCTCTTATGGAATCAGACTTAAGGTAGAAACTTAAAAAAAATATAAACTTTCATTTTGCCAAACAATTTTCTTTTCTTTTTGTCTTTTTCTTTTTTCTTTTTTTACAATGATCAAACATTATTTAAATAACATTTCAAGAATTTTGTTGGCATCTCAAGTTCTTTAATGCTATTCTCTGGTAAGATTACCGGCAATGCGAATTAGAAATTCATCAATTCGTTATAATATTTAATAGTCTCTTCTGTTAGAAGTGATTTCATTTACCTTTTACTTAAAATATCCTACCTTTGATTTCTTAAGTTACATAAATAGCTGGGATGCACATATATTGATCGAGGGGCGCTCTTCAAAGGAATTCTAGGCAACTCTGGCCCGATCAACTTATCTACTCGTTGCTGCGATACCTAAAGCCTATGAATGAGAGGCAAAGGATGAGGAAACTGTGCATTGGAACTGCTTAGGCAGACCAGTATACACAACTCTTGCTGTGTAAACACACCTCATAGCATTATGAAATCACGACCAGCCTTTAGAGTACCTTTTGATAACAGGAGTTTAAAAACAATTCATATTTTTGCTCTTTTTCTTTTTTTAAGATATGCTTAAGTCAACCATATCCAGCAAGTTGGTGTCAACTGTCATCTACCGCAGACAATAGTGATTAAGAAATGATTAAAAAATGTATAACTAATTGTTCTTTTATGTACGACGCCTTTTCAGAACTTGGGTGATCATGACTTTCCATAACTACCTACCCTGTTGAACAAGCAGTGTAAGTACGAAATAACACAAGATATATTTCTCTTTCAGAACAAAGACCTTTTACAAATGCCACTTTTAAGGGAATGCAAAAAGGATATTTTCTTTTTTTTAGTGTCATCATCCCTCAGAATGTAGGCAATCACGGCTCTTCACAGATTCCGCCGTTTCTTTGTGAATTGCCATTATTGCTTAGCAAATACAGTGGATTGATTTCCCGTTGCCTTCTTTATGATTTGGAATTCAGTTTTCCTTTTATTAGACTGGTAGCTACCCAAGTTGATAGAACCAGTTATTTAAACCATAGCAGGAAGTCAGTAAATGGATTCATTTCTTTCTCTATGGCATTTTTACAGAAAGAACGCAAAAGCTATCCTGCACATATACAAATCTACCATCCGCTCGTGTATTGAATATTGCTGCCATATCTGGTCGGGTGCCTCTGCTGCTCTCCTTGGGCTTCTTGACAAAATACAAAGGAGGATCTGTAACGTGGTTGATACTGACTTGGCAGACCGGCTGCAACCACTCTCTCACCGGCGTGATGTGGCTTCCCTGTGCCTCTTCTACAAGTACTTTCATGGCTTCTGCTCCGATTAACTTAGATCACTGGTGCCGCCTAAGCACGAATTTACACGAGATACTAGATTAGCAACTAGGTCTCGCCCTTTTACAGTTAAACAGATAAGATGTAACCGCAAATTCTACTCCAACAGCTTCTTTTCTCGCGCTTCCCGCCTGTGGAACTCCCTTCCACAAGTCTGCTTTCCCGACAGCTACAATCTCCAGGTATTTAAATGTAGAGTCAATAGACACCTCCTATCACACTAACTCCCAATTATTCTCAGAACACTCTCATCTACCCAACCCTCATTCTCGGTATCCTTACCCGCCTATCACCCACCCTCTGACATTTCCTATATTTAACCATTCTCGGTATCCCTACCCGCCTATCACCCACCCTCTGACATTTCCTATATTTAACCATCCTTTCTCCACTCTATGTAGCCCCCTGCGCAGTAGTGGCAGTGACATGCCTTGCTCGGGGTGAAACGCTTATAAAAAAAAAAAAAAAAGATTAAGTTGGAATTTGAACTCGGATCGCCGATTTTACTTTCCTTGTTATGCTGCATTCTTCTTCTTCATGTTATTGTTATATTTGTTGTTCCTTTTTATCATGATGTTGTTATTCTTGTTCTTCTTATTATTCTTGTTGTTTGTCTTGTTCTTATCCATGCTGTTGTTGTTCTTCTTCTTCTTCGTCTTGTTCCCTCTGTCGGCGGGGCTTCAGAATACGCCGACTGTATCTCTGCAGGGAGCAAAAGTTCCCTCGGGAGGGCACCTGTTTGCTCTGTATGGCAAATTGTGAAAAAACTCATAAGAAAGTTTCCAGAGGCTGTTATAGCCTTTGGAAATTTCCTTATGAGTTTTTTTAAAAATAAAATATTAAAAATTAAAAGCACCAAAAAAAATTCCCTACTCAAAAGAAAGAAAAAGCATCAAAACAAACTCTAATAGATCATCATATGCAAAAATTACCCAAGCAACCGACCCCAAGCTCTACCTATGAAAATCTAATATTAAACAAATTACATGAAACGGAAGAACTAACATTTTAATTCAAGCATTAAAAAACATACTGAAAATATTAAAACCAATTGTAAACTTGGAAACAATTTATACTATCCACAAACAATGTAAATCCAACACAAATTTCACTGACAACAATCTTTCAACTACAAAACATTAAAAACTTCTCAAATGAAAAATTCCACAAAACTGACAGAACAAAAACCAATCAAAACTCAATACAAAACAAAATCGAATTCTCCAAAACAAAAGAAACAGAATTAAAAGCAATTAAACAGAACGACCACCCACACAAAGATAAAAGATAAAAAAACCTAAATAATTAAGAACATACGAATACTCGGTGATGAGCAAATTCACAAACAAAAAAAACAAACAGTATAAAAAGTATAAAATATATGGAAATAGATAACCAAAAACCAAAAACATAGCCATCCTTAAGATCTGCTCAATAAAATAAAATAATGACTATTCAAATAGACAAACAGAACCCAATCATCATACAATGGAACTGTAGGTAACTATGAGGAAATCAAACATCACCTTACAATTAAAATATAGTGCACTTGCAGGAGACCATTCTAAAAAACTGATATCTTCTTTTGAAGGATATGAAACTTATCACAAAATATATGTGTCAACAATAGAGAATACACCAAGGGGGTAATTTAAAATTTGTTAAAAAATATGAAAAAATAGAATTAAACACAACTCTACATGCCATGACAGTAAAAGCTTCAATTCATTGAACCATGAATTCATTGAACCATACGTGCAATTTATATATCTCCAAAGCACAGACTAAATAAGATTGAAATAGAAAGGCTAATTGACCAACTTCCTACTCCCTTTCTACTAATGGGAGATTTTAATGCATACAGCCAAATGTAGAGCTGTGGGAACCCCAGTTCAACAAGTAAAATGATAGAATTTCTACTAGAATCATCTGAGCTATGCATCCTTAATAACTAAATGCACATGTCACCCAGGTACCGAATCAGTATCAGCTTTCGACCTAAACATATGCTCCTCGTCAATATTTATGGACTTTCAATGAAAAATTCATAATGACCAATGTGGGAGTGACTATTCACATATTCTCCTAAATGCCAGAAAAAATTAATCCAAAATGGCAACTACAAAAAACTAACTCGGTAAAATTCAATGAACTCTGCTCATCCAAAATGAACATGAAAATTCTCAATGAACCAGAATTAATAATCTCTTTTGCAAACATACTAACATAAATAGCAAGACAAACAATAACCAAATATTCCCTTAAATCAAATATCAAATCCAAACCCTGGTTTACAGTAGAATGCAGAGAAGCGGGAAGCAGTTAAAACCAGGAAAAAATGCTAAAGATATTCTTACACAACCAAATCACAATCAACCTACAAAACTACAAAACAAGCTCGAGCAAAAGCACGCTGTATAATTAAAAATTCTAAAAGTGGATCTTGGCAAAACTACATCTCCAGACTAAACACAAAATCTTAATAATAATAATAATAATAATAATAATAATAATAATAATAATAATAAGGATAACCAAAGGATGACCAAAGGAATTACATTTCTTCTACCCAAGAATGATGAAACAAACAACCCGAAAAATTTCAAACCAATTACATGTCTTCCGACAACATATAAACTACTAACATCTATTTTAACAAAACAAACATATTTATTCTTAGAAAGAAATGACATAATACCGCTTGAACAAAAAGGGTGCAAACGTGGCTGTTATGGTTGTAAAGACCAATTGCTAATTAACAAAATGATCCTGGAAAACTGCTACAATACAAAGAAAAATCTTAGTACTGCCTGGATAGACTACCGAAAGGCATTCGATAGTGTGCCACATGACTGGATTTTAAAGACTTTAAATATATACAAGATATCGCCCGTCATCATCAATTTCATCAAACAGTGCATGTCTATATGGAAAACAACCCTTTACCTCAATCATATAAATGGAACCTATAAGTCTGATGAAATAAACATCAAAAGAGGTATATTTCAAGGTGATTCTTTATCTCCCTTACTATTCTGCATATCATTAATAGCACTAACCAGTCAACTTAATAAGACAGAATGTGGTTATAAAATAGGCCAAAAGAAAATAAGCCATCTATTTTACATGGATGACTTAAAGTTATATGCTAAGAATGATAATGAGCTGGAAGGTCTTCTGCAAACTGTAAAATGCTTCAGCGAAGACATTGGAATGAAATTTAATTTGAATAAATGTGCTAAAGCTACAGTTTTACGTGGATCAATACAAGAAACATCCTCAATTAGCCTAGACCCTGCTGTAACAATAAAAGAATTGAAACCAGAAGAAGCTTATAAATACGTAGGTGTAAATGAGAGCGAAAACATTCAACATAAAAAAATGAAAGAAATAGTGCGTAAAGAGTACTATAGAAGGCTACGAATGATATTAAAAACTGAATTAAATTCACAGAATAGAGTTATGGCCATTAATAGCCTTGCAATCCCAGTTGTCCAATATAGCTTCAACATCTTAAACTGGACTCTAAACGACATCAGGCGAATGGATTCTAAAACAAGAAAGCTTCTTTCTAAGCATAAGATGCATCATCCAAAAGCTGATGTAGACCGTCTATACATACCCCGTAAAGAAGGTGGAAGGGGTCTTATTCAGCTGGAATTGTCATACAAGACAACAACTATTGGCTTACTAACATACATAGAAACAACAAAGGATTGGATGATACAATTAGTAAGGCAACATGAAGAAAGAAAGAAAAATATTCAATAATAAAAGAAGGCAGTAAATACAAACAAGATTTACAGTTAGTAGATTTTGTAGAAAAGCAAAACAGTAGCCAAGAACCAACTATTGCGGCAAAAAATATGAAAATGAAAGCCAAAGATAAAGCTCTTGAAAAGATGAAACAGCGCTGGCAAGACAAACCTCTGCATGGCCAATATCCAATACATGCCAATAAATCCAATGTTGACAAAGTTAATACTCATCGATGGTTACGTGCATCTGGATTAAAGTCTGAAACTGAAGGATTTATACTTGCAGCACAAGACCAAAGTCTTTTTACGAGAAACTTTCAGGCAAATATTATGCATAATAATATGGATCCAAAATGCAGGTTTTGTGATAAACACCAAGAAACAATAGACCACCTAATCTCAGGCTGTTCTGTGCTTGCCCCAAATGAATATAAAAATCGCCACGATAGAGTTGGGCAATATTTACATTGGACAATGTGCAAACATTATGGAAAAGCTGTAAACAAACACTGGTATGAACATCATCCAGCACCGGTTACAGAAATAGAAGATGTCACCATTCTATGGGATTACACCATCTACACAGACAGAAAAATTGAAGCAAACAGGCCAGACATTATTGTTAAAAACCAGAAGGAGAAAACTTGTCTATTAATTGATATGGCTTGTCCAGCGGATTGTAACATAGCAATCAAGGAATTTGAAAAACTGTCAAAATATAAAGACCTGGAAATTGAAATAGAAAAAATGTGAAAATTGAAAACAAGAGTTGTACCAGTGATAGTAGGTGCACTTGTAATGATAAAAAATGGAACAAAACAACACATTGAAAGAATCCCTGGAAACCCCAGCTTAAGAGATATACAAAAAATTGTCTTATTAAGTACAGCCCACACACTAAGGAAAACGTTATCTATGTAATGCTGGGGATGATAGGGAAGATAGAAAAACATGAAATGGAGTCATAACAACACGCCACTACCTGCCTTAGGTCTCCCCGCAGATTTGGTTGGTAGTGAGACCAAAGCAGAAATCGAAATATGATGAAAAATGACATAAAAATAATAATAATAAAAACATAGCTAAAGAACATAGCAAGGAAGTAGATTGGAAGAGATAGAACGAATGAAAAATAAATCAGAACAGACATGGGCTGGAATTACAGAAGAGGATGTTAAATTTGCACTAAAGAAAAGCACACAATTGGAAATTCCCAGGTATAGATAAAATTCCTGCATGGATGACCAAAGGAATTACATTTCTTCTACCCAAGAATGGTGACACAAACAACCCGAAAAACTACAGACCAATTACATGTCTTCCGATAACATATAAACTATTAACATCTATTTTAACAAAACAGACATATTTATTTTTAGAAAGAAATTACATGATACCACTTGTACAAAAAGGCTGCAAACGTGGCTGTTATGGATGTAAAGGCCAATTGCTTATTAACAAAATGATCCTGGAAAACTGCTGCAGTACAAAGAAAAATCTTAGTACTGCCTGGATAGATTATCGTAAGGCATTCGATGGTGTGCCACATTCCTGGATTTTAAAGACTTTTAATATATGCAAGATATCACCCGTCATCATCAATTTCATCAAACAGTGCATGTCTATATGGAAAACAACCCTTTACCTCAATCATATAAATGGAACCTATAAGTCTGATGAAATAAACATCAAAAGAGGTATATTTCAAGGTGATTCTTTGTCTCCATTACTATTCTGCATATCATTAATAGCACTAACCAGTCAACTTAATAAGACAGAATGTGGTTATAAAATAGGCCAAAAGAAAATAAGCCATCTATTTTACATGGATTACATAAAGTTCTATTGTAAGAATGATAATGAGCTGGAAGGTCTTCTGCAAACTGTAAAATGCTTCAGCGAAGACATTGGAATGAAATTCAATTTGAATAAATGTGCTAAAGCTACAGTTTTACGTGGATCAATACAAGAAACATCCTCAATTAGCTTAGACCCTGCTGTAACAATAAAAGAATTGAAACCAGAAGAAGCTTATAAATACGTAGGTGTAAATGAGAGTGAAAACATTCACCATAAAAAAATGACAGAAATAGTGCTTAAAGAGTACTATAGAAGGCTACGAATTATATTAAAAACTGAATCGAATTCTCAGAACAGAGTTATGGCCATTAATAGCCTTGCAATCCCAGTTGTCCAATATAGCTTCAACATCTTAAACTGGACTCTAAACGACATCAGGCGAATGGATTCTAAAACAAGAAAGCTTCTTTCTAAGCATAAGATGCATCATCCAAAGGCTGATGTAGACCGTCTATACATACCCCGTAAAGAAGGTGGTAGAGGTCTTATTCAGCTGGAATTGTCATACAAGACAACAACTATTGGCTTACTAACATACATAGAAACAACAAAGGATTGGATGATACAATTAGTAAGGCAACATGAAGAAAGAAGGAAAAAAATATTCAATAATAAAAGAAGGCAGTAAATTCAAACAAGATTTACAGTTAGTAGATTCTGTAGAAAAGCAGAACGGAAATCAAGAGCCGACTATTGCGGCAAAGAATATGAAAATGAAAGCCAAAGATAAAGCTCTTGAACAAATGAAACAGCGCTGGCAAGACAAACCTCTGCATGGCCAATATCCAGTACTTGCCAATAAATCCAATGTTGACAAAGTTAATACTCATCGATGGTTACGTGCATCTGGATTCAGTCTGAAACTGAAGGATTTATTCTTGCAGCACAAGACCAAAGTCTTTTCACTAGAAACTTTTAGGCAAATATTATGCATAATAATATGGATCCAAAATGCAGGTTTTGTGATAAACACCAAGAAACAATAGACCACCTAATCTCAGGCTGTTCTGTGCTTGCCCCAAATGAATATAAAAATCGCCACGATAGAGTTGGGCAATATTTACATTGGACAATGTGCAAACATTATGGAAAATCTGTAAACAAACACTGGTATGAACATCACCCAGCACCGGTTACAGAAATAGAAGATGTCACCATTCTATGGGATTACACCATCTACACAGACAGAAAAATTGAAGCAAACAGGCCAGACATTATTGTTAAAAACCAGAAGGAGAAAACTTGTCTATTAATTGATATGGCTTGTCCAGCGGATTGTAACATAGCAATCAAGGAATTTGAAAAACTGTCAAAATATAAAGACCTGGAAATTGAAATAGAAAAAATGTGGAAATTGAAAACAAGAGTTGTGCCAGTGATAGTAGGTGCACTTGTAATGATAAAAAATGGAACAAAACAACACATTGAAAGAATCCCTGGAAACCCCAGCTTAAGAGATATACAAAAAATTGTCTTATTAAGTACAGCCCACACACTAAGGAAAACTTTATCTATGTAATGCTAGGGATGATAGGGAAGATAGAAAAACATGAAATGGAGCCATAACAACACGCCACGACCTGCCTTAGGTCTCCTCGCAGACTTGGTTGGTAGTGAGACCAAAGCAGAAATCGAAATATGATGAAAAATGACATAATAATAATAATGATGAAATTAATGGAAAGCTGTAACAGTCTGCTTAACAAAAACAAATGGAAATACATGCACTGGGGAAAAATAGCTAACCTAATAGAAACAGAACTCCAAAGAAATTTCGCAACAAATTACTACATCCATAATTTTCAAAAGAATAAAAATATTATGAAACAAGAAAAACTTACATTCACTTCAAACAATAAGGAACAATACAATATTCCTTCTACTATGACATGATTAAAAATCAAAAACCAAAAGTAAAACTCTATGGCCAAAAGTAAAAACTCTGCAACAGGTTCAGATTAAATATATTACAATTTTTAAAACACCTGCCAAAAAAGTCTCTTTTAATACTTTTCTAGATATTCAATGACATATGGTGTTTAAACAAATTTCGAAAATTGTGGCTTGAGTCTGTCATTGTTCTAATTCCTAAACTCGGCAAATACCATTCCAACCCAACAAACTACCGACTCATTGCATTAACAAGTTACATTTGCAAGACGATAGAGAGAATAGTAAATGCTCGACTAAGGGGGTATCTGGAGAAAAACAATATCTTATCTAGCTACCTGAATTCCAGAAAAGCCAAGGAATCAATGATCAACTTATATGGCTAGAATCCTTCATTCGTGATGGCTCTGTTCAAGGTTATCATGTGATATCAATATTCTTTGAGCTTGAAAAAGCCTATGACACCACATAGAAGTATGGTATCCTGAAAGATATGAACAAAATGACAATATAAAAAAGAATGGCTATATTCATCCAAAACTTCCTATCAAACTGAACATTTAAAGTATGAAATTGAAACACAGCATCAGACACATACAAGCAGGAGAAAGGAGTACCTCAGGGTATCATTTTATCCGTTACATTATTTATTTTGAAAATAAATAGTGTTATTAAAACCACGAATTCAGAAATTGAAAATTCCCTATACGTAGATGATCTCTTGAAAGATGTCAGTCAGTTAAGTGCCATACGTGATACACGCTTTGGGCGATCATGTCTCTGACTGGCCAGAAGTTTATCCCGCAGTAGTTTGCCATTGCTTTCTGCGGTAGACTGGGTGCCAGCCAAGGTTATAGAATCAAATCTGTCCTATTATTTAATCCATAACTGGAGGGAAGAGACGGATTAATACCTTTCCCAAAGGGTATTTGTGCGCAAGTGAATGCAAGGAATTCAACTGGAATTCGAACTCGACTCCCTGATTTGTCGTTCTGAGTCAATATCCACTGCACCACAATGCACATGTGTTTAAACAGGATATAAAAAGAGACAATTGAAAATGGATTCCGTTTCTCCAAAACACAAACTTTTTGCATGTTTTTCAACAAAAAACTAGCCTACCACTACGACCCAGAATTAAAGTTAAATGGAAACTTAATTCCAATAGTCCAACAAACAAAATATCTAGGAATCATACTAACTAGCAAACTTAACTGCGCATTGATTACTTTAAGCAAAAATGCCAAAAGGCTTTGAAGCTTCTAACGGTAATATCAAAATTGAATTAGGGTGCCGGCCAAAAAATAAAGTTCAGAATATAAAGGTCACATACCAGACCAAAATTAGACTATGGATACATCATTTACAGTACCACACGTAAATCCTATCTTTAAAAAATCTGCAAACCATACAAAATCAAGGACTGAAGTTAAGTCTTAGAGTCTTCCAAACTTCATCCAAGCAAAATCTATATATAGAAGTTTCTATATAGAAACCACCAATTTATCTGAGATGGGGAAAATTGCCACTCCAATATACAATAAAATTAGAATCCAACCCAAATAATTAACATACCGAAAACTTATGAACTTCAATATATCCAGTTCTATAGAAATAAATCAACAGCCAGCCCTTCACCCGGATTTCGAATTAACGAAGCACTAGAACAAATAAACAAAGAACCTGATAATGTACAACCCTATCACAATAAATAAGGTAGTTTTATGGACAATTTCCAAATTTGACACCAACCTAACATTGACATGAAGGGAAAAAAAGAAACACGGAGAATTAAGAGACAAATATTGTGACTTTAAACCATTTTACACAGATGGTTAAAAACCTTAGATGAATAGGCACAGCAGCCACAATCAAATAAATTCATAAGCAAATCAGGCTACCAAATACATCCATCTATATAGCTGAACTTTAAAATTATAGAAAATTCAGGGGTTTGTGAATATTATAAACATTCTATCTAATTTAACAGCAATTAAAGTAAAGCATACAAATAATCCATCATATTTTTAAAAAATCCTAGAAACTTGTCACCAGTTAATAAAAAAAAAACAGTAATATTGGCTTAGATTTCTAGCTAAATAAGCATCAAAAGAAATCATGAATCCGACACACTGACAAAAGAGGTAATGAAAATAAAAATAACCAACATTAAGCTTTCATATTCAGATTATAAAAACAAAATTATGCAACACAAAATTATGCAACACATCAAAAGAAAATGACAAGCAATTTGAGACATGTTACCACAAAATAAGCTATAAAGACATCAGCCTATAACAAAGAAGAATACAGAGCCATTGACTGACCGTAGGCAAGACATAGTGCTGAACAGAATAAGAAATGGACACACACACACACACACACACACACACACACACACACACACACACACACACACACACAAGACAGAAACTTCACCTCTGTGTACCGACTGCAAATAATTTATCGCAAGAAGCATAAAAAAATACTTAGCAACTATTATCAAGCACAAAATCTTAGCACTCTCTTCAAAAATGCACCTACTGCCCAAATAATAAGATATCTGAAGAAAACAAAATACTTCCAACTTCTACAGAAAATAGAGCTTGGATTTTGAACTATGCAAATTACGTTTTGAAATACACCTGAACTTGGGAATTTTGAAAATAATTTTTAGAATCCTTACAACTGTATTTATAAGAACTATTATTGAAAGATAGTGCGTGCTGATACCAGCGGGTTTTGAACAGGTTTTTAGTAAACTCGAGATAAAACTCTTTAATATCAGGATTTTCAACTGTCGAACAAAGATAAACTGGGGAATTAGCTAAGCAATTATTATGTAGCCGTAAGAACATTTTAGAATACAATCCCCAACTAAGCAGACAAATAAAACACAATAATTTTATAAACTGATCGATAAACATTTTCCAAAAAGCTGAGAATTAAACAAAATTTTCAATAGGAATACAAACTGATTTATTTGTATCACAGATATAAAAAAAAAAGAAAAAAAAAAGTCCTTGTTTAACGCTACTAGCGAACATCGCCGTCCTTACTTGTCGACTCGTTTCCCAGATGAGGTATGTTTGACGAGGTGAACGAACAATGTTTATGTATTTTCTTGCCCTCGCGCCAAATCTAAAATGATACCAACATTTATCAAATGTCTTCTCTGTAGAATGTGTTCTTGTTTGAGAAAATCCACATGCCTTTTGAACATCCTCGTGTTTGAAAATTTTTTCCCGCCTCTTTTTCGCTCACTCCTGTAACAGCATTTTTAATTCGGTTATTTCGTTAGTCAGATTTTCAATAGTATTCGTTACAGTCGATGTTTCCGTTGTGTAGCAAGAACTATTTTCTTGAATTACATTATCATGCAATTTATCTGCCGTTTCAGAAAGTTTTTCTATGCTTCGTTCTTCGGGGAGAAAAATTATGATCTGCCGTTTGTGCAGATCGTTTAATTTGTCTGGCCACAATTTCTTTAAAATTGTCTTTTCGCCCAATAATGTTTGCATTTACCTAAGTAATTATTACGGCTTTAAGTTTCCTAGAGTTAGATCTAAAAAGATCGTGTAGCTTTTTCACCTCTGATTTGCCGATCCTCCTTGTAAGTGCGTTTTTAAGCGCGTCATATGGTTTATCATCTGGCATATTCTAAAGTAAATCTACTACTTCTGAAGTGACGTCTGTAGGGAGTTTTGTACGATGTGTGCGTACCGGGATGTTTTCGTCGTGATGCGTTTGGCGCTAAAGTTCACGTTCACCTGAGAAAACCACGTGTGTACATTGATAGGATTGTATGTTGGTAGATTAAAGGTCGATTTCTTTGGTTCTTCTGGCGTCGTAGTATGCGTCGACATTTTCTCTCTTCTTTGTTAATCTGAAGATGTTTCTGTGTATTTTGTGTAACAGGCCTTGAAGTAATCGTCTTGATCACAATCTCATTTCTTGAGTTGGACAGTAATTTATTTTTTACTCGTATGTTTGTCTGGCTTAATATTCAGGTGAGATGAGTTTCACATTTTTCTTAAAAACCAAGAGAGACGACAGTATGAAATTAATCATACGGTTATTAATTTCTGTGTGTTCCAAGGCAAAGTCACCATTTAATAGGGATCTGACCATATATATCAATGTTGGTCTCATGGCCGAAAACCCCCATATTTTAAAAAAATTGAATAACCAACAGAAAATTGAATAACCAAAAAAATGAATAAGACGTTTTCTGGCGTATATATATAACCAGTTGGTATTTATTATTTCAAAAATACAATAATTATTTTTCTGTGAAAATAATGCATACAAAAAGTTCTTTTGTTGAAAGGAATAAATTGAAGTATTCACATTAAAGTTCATGTAAACATAGTTCAAATCAACAGTTGGTTTGGAACATAGTAGTACTTGTTTTATCATAGAGTCTTCCTTTCTAAATAGTAAGGCATAATAAGTTGTATAGACAAAGGGAAAAGAAAGAAAATAATGATAGAAGAAATTAACTTGATTTACTTTCAAACTTTCAGTGTGCTGCTGACTGTTGATGTTAATTTCTTATGTCTGTTCGACGGCGCGGGAAATGGTGAAAGAGCTGAGAAAATGAGAAAGATCATAAGAAAAACGGAGCGTCTTGACTCCTCCTCCTCCTCCTCCCCGCTTCTTCTTCTTCTTCTTCTTCTTCTTCTAAAGTTGAAATTAGCTCATATTCAAGAAATTGAAATAAGCTTATATTAAACTCCAAAACTCCTGTCATTTTCTTGTCTTTCTATTGGTCCAAAATTGGACGTTGTATCCTTTTGGTTACCTAAGATGTTAGCCTAATGTTTGTTGAAAAAGGTTTTGCTATTGGTTAATTTAAATATGTAAGAAAATATTTGAATGGTTGTGTGTATGTGTAAGACGTTAGATTTTCTGAGCAATTAGAGTTTGAAAATTCGACACAAGTAATATTTTTTCAAATCAGATTAATTTAACTTTAAATGTCTTAATTTTCCCAAAAATAACATGTCACAGATGTATATTTAATTTGCTTATTAGAAATAGTAAATTTAAATTTTTAGCTTAACTGAAAACTTCAAGAAAGTTTTTTATTTATTAAAATTCATTTAAAACTTACATATTGAAAATGAGTGGAGGTACCTACTGTAGTACTATTAATATCAATGACATGATGATTTAGGTACCTCTACTCATTTTCGATACTTAAGTTTTAAAGAGAATTTTTTATAAATAAAAAGAAGATTTCTTCAAGCTTTCATTTTAGTTTAAATGAAAGCTAAACGATTGAATTTATTTTTTCCAGTAAGCAAAATACTTTGGTGCATTTCAAATAGAAATTACATTGATTGGAATCTCAAGTTTTTAAAGATTCAAAAGTTATCATTGTATACATTTTTGACAGACTGACTAGTTTGAAAACAAAATTAATTATCGGTCTTAAAAATGTCGCAAAAGTAAAATATACATACACGTTGTTTTTGAAAAATTAGCAAATTTAAATTTATATCAATCTAATTTGTAGCAAGTATTAATTGCTTACAGCATGGAATTTAGAATACAAGTAGTTCTTAATCACGGTAGTCCGATGTTTCTGACGTGCAAAGTGAATGATGACAGCCAAATGTGCTGACAAGGTAAGTATGGTTGATCATAATTGACTTAAATTAATGAAACTTAAGTAAACGTTTCGTAAGGTAAACAACCCTTGAAACACGTGGCCTTATAATGATATACCACTTATGAGATCCCATACTTTAAAAAATGACTATTCTAAATAAAATATACAATTTTTTTTAATTTTCGTGCGAAATGAATTGTATTAAGCTTTCCAATTTTCGATTAGTAAATATAGTCTTTACTTAATGACTTAATAACTGAATACAGGCAATGACTGGAAGAAAGTTAAAATATGTTTTAAACTTCATAAATCATCATAAGTAACAAAGAAAAAATGAAAACAATTCTAGTAAAAATTCATTATTCATCGATTTTTTTCCTAAGAATATGATTTTATTTATAAAATCAATTAATAGCTTATCTTAAAAAATGGCGTAGTTTTATTGCATTTTTTATTTTACTATTCGGAGCAGATTTTCGAAAAAAAAAAACAGCTACTTTTTGAAAAAAGAGAGAGACGATTTACTTTCTTCAAAGTGTCCTGGATTTTAAAAGAAGCATGTACTGAATTTCTAAAAAATTTTTGAAATTAATAAAAGTTGTGGAAACAGATGTAAAAAGAATATTTTTAGCAAGATAGTAATTTTAAAAATAACTTCATTCATTTTTTAATAAGTTTTGAAAGTCTCATTAAATCAGACAATTATTTAAGCTTTGCTATAATTTTCAAATTACTGTGTTTGTGCACCAGAAAAAACTACGTTAAAATATCCATAAATAAAATAACTTTGGTGCACCGCTGATGCAAAACTAAAACCAAGATTTTTTACTAAAATTTTGATCCTTTCTAGGATTAAAATTTTTCAAAATAATTAAAAAACATTTTGGTCTTTTCTCTTAATAATAACATAAAGATTTTGACGATAAAACTTTGTTTTTATTAAGTTTGGGGCAATTTTACAATGAATTAATGGAGGTACCTATTGTATATGAACCTAGGTATAGGGCTATGCATAGATTATTAGTGACTGAACTTGATTTAATCACAACATTGAAAACTTGAATGGTAAGCATGTTGTGGTTATTTATGAGGCAGTACTAATTACCAGTTATTGATATATCTGAATATATATTTATATATATAAGGTTTTATATAGGATAAGGTTTTTAATTGTGCAAGTTGAGAAATGTATTGAATGTAGTTCTGGAGACCTATATATTGATGAGGCTAGATCAGTGCCAGACACTCTCGCTATGCCACGTAGCTAGATATATATCTTGTCCGGTAGTTTTGTGAATCAGCACATAGTAGATATTTTGTATTAAGAAAATATACTGTTCGTAAAATTAAAGGAAGAACATGGAAGCAGAATGTTTAAATATTTAGGGCTGTAAGTACACTAATATAATATAACCTTACATTTTGGTGTGGGGCTAAATACTAAATATTTAAGATATATATTTCCAAGAGAATTATCCTTTCAGCATAAATGAAGCGAAATGTTTTCAGTAGAGCACAGAAAACAAGAGCTGCAGAGAAGTAGAAAATAAGAAAACATCTAAAATTAACATCGTGATTCAACACAGGTGCAACGACAGACACTCGTAACATTCCTTCAGATATAGCATCTACATAAGCATTCACATCTGCAGTGTCAGCCACTAGTACTGCTCCTTCACATATAGCATCTACATCTATTCCTGCTACCAATTAACCAGTTTCAGCAGACATATCATCATTGCCTGACGCTGCTGCTGTTGGCGACATTTACAAAAGGAAACAGTAAGATGTAACAATAAAGAAGTTTGCAATCTAAAAGATAGATCCGGGGCTATGAAATATTAATGATACTAACACTGGATTACTGGATTCGTAATGGACCCTCATCATGTCAGTATCGTGATAGTAACCTTTCAAACTCACGGGAGTAGAGAATATGAAGGTAAGGCAATGTGTTCAAACCTGAACTTCGGAACGACGAGTGTAAAACGTGAATGGCTACTCTATTTACCACCCTAAAATCGTTTGTACGTCGCCTGTTGTCCAAGAAATAATCTTCTTTTGGTACATCGGAGTTCAATGACTAGAAGAACGGTAATGTTAATATAGAACATGAAAACAGAGAACAACATCAAAAGTGTATGACAGAATATTTGATAAGGTATAAAGAAACTAGAAGTGTAGATTATTTATTACTTTAACAACATCGCTCAGAGCAGGAATATTGATATAAAGTGTTGAAATGTGTGATTTCTATAATTCGATTTCTCGACTCCATGTCCCATTTCATGGAGAAAATACGATTATAGGGGCAGCAAAAAATGGCAACTATTTAGGTGTACTAGAGCTGCTGAGTGAATTCCTCCCTTTCTTTGAAGAATATCTCAAAATGTATGAACATCCTGGAAAAGGAAATCCGCCATATGTATCTGCAAATATTGGAATTAATGGGACAACGGGTTCTTTGTACTATTCTTGAAGAAGTAAAACCGTCAAAATATTATTCAATATTATTTCACACCAGGCATCTCCTTCATGGAGTAAAGAATCTAACAATTACCGTTGTGGATTTTCTTAACGAGTGTAAAATTCCACTATCAAACTGCCAGTATAATGTCTCAAATATGTTTAAAGAATATACTGAATTGCATGCACATATTCATCATCTCAATGAGTTTGCCATCTAAGCATTTTGTGGTGAATACAGCCTGAACTTGGTGTGAGTAAAAGCAGATGATTGTAAAGTTCTTTGACTTTATTCAGCATCTGTATTCATTTTTGATGGTTCTAATCATCGCTGGAATGTATTCACATCATCTCTTGAAAAAGCTTTTATGGTCAAGAATATTTCTGATACACAATGATTACCACATTTTGATGCTGCTTATGCTTTGTATGAGGGTTTCGAGAAAATCAGACATGCACTTGATTCTCTGTCAGCTGACAATGAATACAAGGCGAGAAGCATAAGTATTGAGAAGAAAAATGAAACACCTGGAAACAATCTTTGTCACAATTCTTTGGAATGCTATGCTAGAAAAAACAAATAAGCAAGGTCCTGCAATCAAAGGATGTGAACTTGAGTCTATGAAAACCTATCCTCAGGAGACTAGAGACAAATTTAGTGAATATGAATTCAAAACCATGTGCGTGTTCATATACAGATTAGTGATGTGGAGAGGGACGGTAACAAAAGCGAAGTGTGCATTTCAATGGATATGATGGATTAGCAGAAAAAGTTTTTTCTCAGTAAAAGCGAAAAGTTCAAGGTGAAAACTTTCCTCCCTATTTTGGATACTCTAATCTTTGAACTGACAAAACGTGCAGAGGTTTATTCACATGTTGGAAATTTCTTTTCTTTCTTCAGTGAACTGAAAATTATTGCTTCTGAAATACTAAAGAAAGTGTCAATATCTGGTTAATATGTATCCCAAAGAACGAAATTATGATCACCTTTTAAATGAATGTGAGCATCTCAAGCACTACATGGCTATTGATGAAAATTGTGAGACTTTACATGCACTGTACAGAAAAATAATTTCGGATAATTTGAAAACTGTATTCCCAAATGTTGAAATTGCACTCACTGTTCACATGCATGATGGCAACCTGGTAACCAACTGTACAGAAGAATGTTCTTTTTTAAGACTGAAACTTATAAAAAATCTGCTTCATAGTACAATGGGCCAACATCGTTTGAACTGGCTTTCACTCATGTGCATGGAAAATGACATCCTATTCCTGAAGACCATTGACTTCAAGCTAATAATAAAGCAATTCTCTGAAAAGAAATGCCGCAAACGCTTATCTGTGTCATCTAATCTGTATGACTTTCTTAGTATTGTTTTTCAAAGCTTGTGTATTCAAATGTTTATCACGTTGATTAGTTGCTACTGTACAGAATGTTTTTAATGTTTTAACACCAGTTTTGTTGAAGTACCAATAAAATAAATGTGTTTAATATTGTCGACCATTTACTTTTTATTCCTTAGTGGTTGCCGTAGGGGCCCTAGCACACTAATTTGCCGAAGGGACCATAATGTTGTTAAAACGGGCCTGAATAAAGATGCCCCAAATAATAATGTCTGGAAAAGCCTAGCATAAGATTATAGACACCTTTCTTTCTTTCTTTCTTTCTTTCATAGCGAATTATTCGAATTACAAAGAAAAGGAAAATAGGAAAGAGATTAATCAGACGAAACTTCATTTTTCATATATGGAGACTAGAAGGTTTCGATTAGTGGTGGCAGTAATTACACGAATGGCTTCTCTTCTCTTTTTGTTTTTATCTTTATTTTTTTATAAAATACAAAAGAAGAAAAATGAAGAAACCAAATTCTTATTAGAATTCTTATTACTTGCTTAGTGTTGCTTATAATGTAGCATTTTTATCTGTTTATTTTTAATGGGGTTTTATGAAAAGGTGACAAGTTAGGCGTGACACGGTAATGTGTAGGCGGTGGAGAGAGAGAGAGAGAAAGAGAGAGAGAGAGAGAGAGAGGTCAATAGTTAATAACTATTTCTTATACAAATAAGAGCTTTTTTTCTTTTTTTCTTTTTCTTTTTTTTTTTTTATTATTAATTCACCGTTAGAATTATTTATCACCGTTTCCAGGACGATATACTTTAGAATTAGGAGGGAATAAAACGAAGAGAATCATAGGCAATATACTTATGTAGTGTTTGTGTTTCTCTCTCCTGTATATATCTGTAGTTCTCTCTCTTTAGTCTGAAACAGCCCGACTGTCCCAGACGGACAGTTACTGTCAATTCGTGTTCATGCCTTTAAGAAAGGCAAGAAACGAGATTTTCCTGACTCTATATTTACACCATTTACATTGTTCGGACTGTTAACCTCATGTTTATTGTCATATTCACGATGCTTCTGCTGTTGTACATTCTGGCCTCCTTCAGGTGATATACGTTGGAATTTCAAATTGAAATTGACCACAAGATTAGATTGTTCTTGTTCCACATGGTCCAATAGATAAAAATGTTGTTTGAAGTAATCCAGCAACTTGATCCAGAGAATTGTGAGTTCAAAAACTTAGATTGAGTTGAATTACTAAAATTAAATAACTGAAATTGAGATATTCAGAAAAGGCATGTCACGTGGAACGAGAACAATCTACCGCTGCAGACTAAATAAATGGTTCGATTCTGTTCGTTTTGTGTGTGTGTGTGTGTGTATGTGTGTGTGTGTGTGTGTGTGTGTGTGTGTGTGTGTGTGTGTGTGTGTGTAAAGAAGGCAGAGTGCCAACCAAATACTGATATTTGGTCAGATCTGAGAAATGACCAAGGCCGATACCTTTTCAGCACTAACACCGTATATAAATTAGGCATCTCGGCGTAGTGTAATGGTTAGCAAGTGTCTCGCTAAACCTATTACAATTGAGTATCTCATACTTTCGGTCTTGTACCACAAGTAAGCTGCGCTTAGAAAATCACCATATCGTATATAAATTGAAAAATGGTGTATATGTTGAGTGTTTCTTGTCAGAAAAATTGTCTCAAATTTCAAGTTTTCGCGCACGGATTTCTATGTGGCACTATCCGGCCCCGGTCGCTGTTGGCTTCGATCCAGCCAGCTGGTCGTAGATTGACTCTGTCACGGTTTTCTCCCTTGTCCCACGTTGTGTTGATTAATCACAAGGCAGTCACGTGAGTTTTTCACTAGCTGTCTCTCTGCCGAACTAAACCAAGCCGGGAAGTGTGCACAAAATTGAGTAATAAAAGAAAGAGATATAACATCAAAGGAAGTAAATGGACCGACGTCTGAAGTGCTGTGAAATAATGTTTTTATATACTGATTATACACAATAGTCACTTGGTCTAAACAGCACCAATTGTGGCACTACCCGGAAAAATAAGTGAAATATACACAACATGCTCTTCGGGATAATTTCCCATCCCTGCTTCTATCAACTGGTAGCGGAACGGACATTTCTTAGGTAAATCGAATTATTCTCCTAAGCAATAACAAGGATTCTGGCTAGCCGTAGCTCGCTGCTTCGAATAGAAGTCTAAGTTCGTCATATAAGTCTAGTCAACTTGTTGCTTGTTTTCCGGAATGTTACGGAAATTGCCGAAGTGCTGGGTTATTCTCTTTCAGTTAGCACTTTCAGGCTTGTCTGAAAATTCTCTTCTTGTCTGTCTCTTAACTCTGGTTGGTTGATTGGCGACAGGCTTCTCTGCGGTCGGCACCCAACGGCATGGCAATCATCTCTCTGTCTCTTTACTTCTTCGGTTGGAAACTGTCTTTGGTCATTACGTTTCTGGACCGGGAAATCGAACTCTATGCCACTCGAGCTGCAACTCTGAAAAATTCTGTTCTGTCTTTAACTCTGGTTAGCCGGCATTAGACCTCTTCTGTCGATCTCTGCAACTTCACTCAAAACTTTGTCTGCAAGTTCTCTTCTGTCTTTAACACTGGTTAGCCTTCATCAGGCCTCATCTGTCGATCTCTGCAACTTCACTCGAAACTTTGTCTGCAAGTTCTCTTCTGTCTTAAACTCTGGTTAGCCGTCATCAGGCCTCTTCTGTCGATCTCTGCAACTTCTCTGTCGCTCTCTGCAACTCAAAACTTTAACTGCAAAATCTCTTGTCTGTCTTTATCTCTAGTTGGCCGGCAGGCTCTACAGTTGGCGCTCAACAACATGGCACCTATCTTCGTCGTTACATTTTTGGGACTTTCTCCGAGCCAACTCGAGGCCAACTTCGGACTCTCCTCCGATCCAACTCCAACTCCAACTCCAACTGATTTTGGTCCCTCGGGACCCTGTATTTATGCCCATGCCATGGTGTGGGGCCGACGGTCGCTGGGTGTCTAATTCCCCATCTCGGCAACCAATAAAATCCTGAGGTTAGCTGCTTCTCCTTGTTGACAATGGGATTAGTCTTCTTTCCATGACGTCAATTGTTAGTCGTCTCCCCCTTTCGGGGCTTGGTCACCAATGGAATCTCTCTCGATCTTATGACGTCATCTCACCATACCCCTTTTCTGGGCTGGACTTAACCGAATTTCCTTTCTCAAAATTTTTCGTTCTCACGAAACAATTTCGGGGATTTTTTTTCTTAAAACAATAAGCATTAACCTTTTTGAACTGTCTTCGCCCAAAACATGTTGACAAGGGTCCATTGACATCGTTACCCAAATAATAATTTCTACGCACCTGTTTCTAATATCCATTCTCTGAGTCACCTATATTTTCAAGTGACAAGAATGCCTTATCAGTTTTAATCTTATGTCAGTGAAAATACCTTTTCTTTAAATTACTTGACTCAGAATCAAAACATCTGTTATCTTTAATTCTTTCACGAGAGTCATGCCAGCCAGACATTCGGACCCAAAATGAAATTTCCCTTTCCCTTACCAAGAAACAATAACAAATAAATTTATTTTTCCTTTATGTTTAGAATGACCGTCGGCTTTCTTTGGGGTGACTGAAACCGATATCTATTGTTTCTGTGGCTTGAAAACAAATCCATTTCTCTTTTCTTTCTCTTCTTTCCGGGTTTACAATAATAGAGAAATGCCAGATGTTATTTTTCATCTCTGCTTTCTTTTTAAAGATAAAGATTTTCCAGCTACGGTTATTAGTTAATAAAATTTTCCAGCTACGGCTATTAGTTAATAAAATTAATCACCTCCGTTTTCCTTTGCTCATATTCGGAGGATAAGGAAAATTTCTCTTAGTATGATCTCTTATGATCTATAATCGCAATTTGAAGATTTTGGCTATTAATTAACTAATAAAATTAATTATCGCCGTTCCCAAATACTGTTATATCTAGGTATGAATAAGAGCTTGTTGAAGTGTAAAAGATTTTTTATGGCGGAATATTTTTGTTCGATTGTGAATACAGATTCAAAAAGCGAAGCTTTGCTGGTGTGTGTGTGTGTGTGTGTGTGTGTGTGTGTGTGTGTGTGTGTGTGTGTGTGTGTTGCTGGATGGATGAATGAATTCCGTGTTATATGCGAACGAGTTTGTAAGTTATGAAAGAAATAGAAGAATAAAAGATAGAAAAACAAAAGAATGAACAGCAGAAATTGGGAAGGGTGACGATAACAAAGAAGATCAAAAGAGATTCGACAAAGATGAGAAATAAAGAATATGCAGGAGAAGAATAAACAGAAAGTGGGAGGAACAGAAAAAGATATAGAAAACAAGTGAGGAGTAGTGGCAAGGAAAAAAGACATAAAATCAGGAAAATTGAGATATTAAGAAAATGGAATTTTTAAAAAAATAAGAAAAAAACTAACTCTACGGTATATATTGGATAGCATGGTAGATGTAAAAAGGTAAAAAAAAACCGGAGCGGTTGTAAAGCAGATCGTTTAATCTCCGATTGACCCCTTCCTTTTCGCCCACGCTCCATTGGTCCCACGTTCCATATGGCTACCCTTCCGATTATGATCAGAACAAGCTGGTCTTGGTGAAGTGGGGGGGTCCGACAGACCCCCACACATCCTTCACCAAGTGGGCTGGAACAGATCACGTGACCGACATTTACCGTTTAACTTGAAACTTAACCTGCGACACGTCGTCAGCTCCATCGTAGTAAGAAATTTAAGTAGACTGGATGTGGAATCAATTTTAGATCAGGAAGCTTAAAAAGACAAAAAAAGATAAGCATAAGAATAGCTAAAAATCTAAACTTTTCACTTAACACCTTTTGTCTTGCTTTATCTTTATAAAAGTCAGATTCGACCAAAAATGTAATATTGCTGCTATATCTGGGATGGGGCGGATGAATTCTCATTTTCCAGCATTGATAGAGTTCAAAATTGTATACGGGATCATTTGGGGGAAGCTTTATTTTCCACTCTGCAGCCTCTTGCCGCAACGTCGAAAGCCTGTCACTACTCTATCCCTTTTTCCATGGCAAATGTTCGGATGAGATCCATTCTTATATCTTTCATATTCATAGGACACGACGTGCTATTTCTACAGTCGAATCAATCTTATTTTCCCCGTATTCCAAGAGATTTTCACTCAGACATCTTTTTCCTAAGAATTGCTACTTTTTAAAACGCGCCTGTCTGAACACTATAATATTAAATTTCTTCAAGTCAACAACCAATCATTATTCTCCTAATTCTCAGAGTTAAATTCCTACCAGTTCTTTCAGTAATATAACGTTTCATTCATAATATCCATTTTAACATTAACTCCCTAATTTGAGCGGCTTTCAAGTGGGTGAAATTTAGTTGAGGAAAATCATTCCGAAAAGAATCAACAAATTCTCATGTTATACTATGTATTTTCTTTTTTGTTTCTTTTATTCTTTCTTATTACTTGTGTTTTTTTTTTTTTTTTTTTTTCGTTTTCTATGTTTTTGTTTTTTGTTTTTTCGCGTTTCTCTTATTTGTTTTAGAACGTGCGTTGTAGTGCATTGGATATCGGCTTGGAACGAGAAATCGGGGAGCCGAATTTTAATTCCAGCTGAATTCATTGCATTCACTTACGCGCAAATACCCTTAGGAAAGGTATTAATCCGTCTATTCCTTCCAGTTATGGGTTAAATAACGGGACAGATTGGGTTCTATAGCCTTGGGCGCAACCAGTCTACCACAGAAAGCAATGGCAACCTACTGCGGGATAATCTTCTGCCCAGTCAGTCATGTCTCTTTCGAGACATGATCGCCTAAGTGTGTATCACGTATGGCACTTAACTGACTGACTTATTTGTTTCTATTTTGATGTATTGTTTATAAAAAAAGAAATGTATGAACTCAAAAGATAATTCAATATAAAATGTTCTTCTTTAATTTCGAAATCGCTCAATATTTACGGAGAGCCGTTCAACTGACATTAGATATAATGACTTACGACACTGATTTCACAAATATTTACCAAACTGTCTAAAAAAGTAACTGCTTGCAAGAAATTGTGACTGAAAGTAAACTTGGCCAAATGCAAAATAATGAGAAACGAAAATTATATCATAATAATGAAATTATTGAAAAATTCATATTTCTGGAATCAGTTTTCCAATCTTCATTTGATTATAGAAAGCGACTAAGTAATGCTTGCTCTTGAAAGACTGAAGGAAAAAGATCTGGACCGAAGACATTTCATACTACATCAAGACGATGCTCTACTGTGTCCTAATCATCCCCATGGCATTTTATGCTGTGAAACCTGGACAATAGAGGACATACAAAAGCCCTAAATCTTCGGAAACTGCCTCGGTGCCACATTGTAGACCACCTAAGGGAGGCGAAGACTAAATCAAAGAGGACACCCGAATACCACTTCTGACACGTGAAAGGATTGCCTTGCGCAGGAAGAAATGGCAAATTTGTACGGAAAGAAGTGCACATGAGATCTCTTTGGAATTATGCCACTAACCAAACTTACGGATACGCGCCTTGCATTAGAAAATTTGTCTTTGAAGAAAAATTTATTTAAAGAAAAACACAAATTATCGAAAAGTCAGTAATTCTACCACTGAAATAACGCTGATAAAAATCTGTAAATAATTTTGATCTCGACTCCCTGTGTAAATGAAGAGTTGATTGCTAATAACACAACAAAACGACGAGTTTGAAATAAACTCTTCTTGCTTTGGAATGAGAAGTAGAAAAGTAAATTCTACTTTTAATATGAATTTTATTAAAAAAAGTTAGAACACGCGAACACATTATGAAATTTGAAATGGTTATTTTGGTATCAACATTTGCGCTTTTGTGGACATCTTTACAAAATTACATTTAATTATTCAACTAAATACTCTTGGGTGCCTTACAGGCGGGACAGACTTCATAGGAAGTTCTCCTCTCCCAACAAACGTAATGCCACCACATTTATTAATTTCGCTCCCGATCCTTTAGAGAATTTTCCTAATAAAAGAAGACACTGAGAAATTGGTTTTCAAGTTGCGCATTATAACCATGACGCAAAAATAAAATCTTCTATCAAATTTAATTTCTGCGTAGACATTAAAAATAACATGAAATATCTAAACAAAGTATGTACGATGTCATTTGTGACAACCAGTTGGATAAAAAATATTATGTTGTCAACGTTTTGCTCTGTAAAAGCATCATCAGTACAAATTTTTAAAACATTAAGGAAAAATAGTTACCATTGCTACGTGATACTTAAAAACACTATAGTTAATTTTTTCAGTGATTCTACTTCTTCCTCATGTACTGTAAACAAAGAAAGAAAAAACATCAAAGAGAGCTACTAGTTGTCTAACTGACGACGAGCCTAGATTACCGGCATTTTTCACACACTCTCACTCTCACTTTCACACCGCACTAATTGATTCATACGTTTTCTCATTTAATTCTTGGCAACAAAAAAGAAAGAGGAACAAAGGCATCATTCCATTCACCTACTACAATTGTATACACTCATAGCGACATCAGATTTCTTTTTTTCTTCACAAATCTATTTCGTCTGACTTTACAAAAACTAAATTCTTATTCAAAACAACAAAATTGACGTAATTTATTCTCGTTAAATAAATTTACACTCATTAGTTTAAACGAGACCCATTTATCTTTTGCTCGCGTTCTGATTATTTCAAATGTTTGGCACAAGGCCATTTCGCAAGCAATCTACAAGAAAAATATTAAAATGTAAATATTGTGATTTGATATAAGAAAATAGAAGTTACAGTGAGATAAATAAAGTGCCTATATGCAAAGAAAATACTGAAGATTTATAAATTAAAATATAATTTATAATTATATTTAGGTGTTAGGAAAAACAGAAATTAATAAAATAAATTTTTTTTTTTTTTACTCAGATATTATTTTTTTTAAATATTTTCTTTGATTTACGATGAATAATTTTTTGCCATTTTTTATATCGAAAGGACGGTTTGTATATGACAGTGCGCTCTTGCCTTAAAGTGGCAATCAGTGTAAGAGAAGGAAAACTCTGAATTCGAAATCACCCGAAGAATAATGGCTTCGTTTGGCTACCTTGTCCTAGGTACACCACTACTGACATCACGGAAATATACATGGCGCCCCTACAACCCCCAAGCGTTACGAGATTCGTGACATTACGCAACTAGTAAGCATTTAACATCAACTTTACATATAAGACCCAGAGCGTATTTCTTTCTACTCTTTTGACTTGTTTTTTTTTATAGCGAAAGGTTGGTTTCTATATAGGAGAATCAGAATATAGAACACTTATAGAAAACCATTTATACTCAATGCATTTATAATGATTTTTCGCATCCCTAAAACTGTGGATTTAAAGTCAGATTTGGTTCAAACCCGTACGTATGTTAGTGAGTGTGTGTTTGTGCTTCAGAGATCGAGATACGTTTAGGGAAGGAGTTATTAGCAGGGAATCTGCAAAACTGAGTTTAAATTTCGACTGAGTTTCACTTAGAACACATACTTTTGCAAGTCATGAGTCCACACCGCTGCAATTTTCAATATAAGGCTAAACGTTGATAAAAATTCTCGTTCCTAACATTTCACGTTGATTGACAGATAAAAGCTGATGAATAAACTCTCTAGTAAACTCGCTCTCTCATAATTATTACAAGGTAGTATTCAAATTAATAAGGTATTGTAACTATTGTCAACTTTGACATTGCCTTGCATAGACTGGTCGTCTCACTTTGAAGTAAAATGATTGCTACTAATTTCTAGTCGCTCATACACACTAATAACAATATCAATATTAATAACCAATAATAATACTATTACTTATCTCCTCCTCAGTGCAGTGTAACGGAGCGGCTTTTTGCAAAACTACGCTAGGCTTAAAAATGTCTAGGCTGAAAGTCGTTTAGATTTCATTTAGGCTGTAAGTTACTTAGATTTCATTGAGGCTTGAATTCTTTAAATGCAAGTCATTTTCATGTATCTTTGCATTTCTTTATGTCTATATTTATTTTGCTCTGCTTAATTGAACGTATTTCTACTTGGTTTTTCTTTTTTTAATTCGTTAGAAATTTCTGTTGAAGTAGTTTGGACTTTAACTAAGTTAAAACTTTTTATTTTATTTTTTTCTATTGGAGTAGTTTGGCTCTTCTATCGCCCGGTTCACACTCCTCCCACATCTGTCAAACAGGTGCTAACTGAGAGAGAGACGGTATGCGTGGTGTTCCAAGCCGCGACGGGAAAAACCATCAGAATTTATAGGCAGATTATTGGGAAAAGACCCTCACTTCACTTGGGGAGAAGTAAAAGATCGGTTAGTGAGGGAATACGCGAATGAAAACACAGCGATAGAGGCTATGAAAAGCCTCATGGAACTAGTTCATGGAAAAGATAAGGGGACCAGAAGAGTTGGGGAAAAGAACGGAGAAACTAGCTTCTCTGGCATATCCTGCAAAGGTTAGGGAAAATGCAGCAATACAGACCCAGTTAACGGACCTCTACGGCAGAGCGCTGCAGGATGAGCGCATCCGGGATGATATGCTGAAAGAGGGACCTGTAAGCGATGGCGGCACTGGCCAAAGAGAGCAAGAGGAATAGGAGGAGGATTCCGGAAGGAAAGAATGGTCTCGAAGACAGGGTTTTATATAAACCCACGCCGGGTAGATATGGCCTGGTGTGCTGGAAGTGCCGGTATGAAGGCCACCGTGCGGCAGAATGTCATACTAGGTGGGGTTTGCCCCCGGATTACAAGCAAGGAAGATGCATGAGATGCGAAGGTAGGAGGCATGTGGCCAAATGGTATGGGTTGAAAAGAGTAGCCCGTCCCATACCGAAAGTTAAGATGAAACCTGGAGAGCCGAACCAAGAAAACGCAAAAGGGTCGCTCCGGGAAATAAGAGGCAGGGTGGCCCGTATGAATGAACGACAAACTGTCTTCACTCCTGTGTTCCTTCTCAAATCCTTCTCTTGCCCTTTCTCTGTCTTCACTCCTGTGTTCATATCTTTCTTTTACCCTTTCTCTTTGTCACCCTGTAGCTGGTTCGTCTTTCTCTTCACTCTTTTCCTGTTTAAAACTTTAACTCTCTTATGCACATCAGTGGCGGTAACGCCTTGTGCGGATTGAAATGCTTAAAATAATATAGGAGAGTTTTGTAATTTACTTGAAGCATTGTTTATATAAGGTGTATGAGTAGGTATTTAAAGGCTATCACAATGCGTTTAGTATAATAAAGGAAGGTAAAGAAGGTTTTGGGTATTACCTATTTATTATTCATTAATATTTCTAGATCAGAATCTTATCTTCAGAATGATAGGAGAGCTTGGTTTAAACAAATATATATATATATATATATATATATAAACAGAGATACCTTGCTACACATCTATCTGAAGAGGATTAAAATGGTAAAAATGAAAGGCAAGTCGCGAAGATCTATTATTATGATATGGTGTCACGTATCTGAGTACAGTTTTTAATTTATAAATGCTTATTACAAAACATGGTCGCGAAATAGACAATGAAATATTTATAGTTGAACAAGGGCTAACAACCGAAAAAAGTGAGTCAGCCAAGCTTGATGTGGTCACATATAGAACTTAAGTTTTCATCCATTTCTTTTCTTGCAGGTTTTTCCATCACTCCAGTTTCTCTTCGGACTTACCGCCTTCAGATAATGTTTAATTCAGTCCATCTTTCCAAAACCTATTAGTTTGAATTTAGCCTCTCTCCGCCTTCCCTCCCTCTGTCAGTCTCCTATCCACTCCTCTCTCTCTTTCTCTCTCTCTCTCTCTCTCTTCCTTCTCTCTTAATTTTTCCAACTTGTCGCTCCCATTCTTTTGCGTGTCTCTCTAACCACTTCCCTCTCACTTTACACCTCTTTCTCACACACATTTTTCTTATTTTTTGTATGACTTAGATTGCCTTCTCTCTCTCTCTCTCTCTCTCTCTCTCTCTCTCTCTCTCTCTCTCTCTCTCTCTCTCATTCGTCATAACCAGCAAATACGGCAATGAGATCTCTACTGAAGACAAACACACACAAAAACAGAAGGAGCATTGCACACGCCAAAAGGCTTCACTTTCCTTGCCAGACAGTATATAGTCTAAACGACAGTGGCGATCAATCAAAATAATTTTGCCTGCAATGACTAACGAAGGAAGGAAGGAAGGAAGGAAGGAAGGAAGGAAGGAAGGAAGGAAGAGATATGGATAAAAATGCAATCACTCATTGTCATTTTATGCCCCGGCTGTTGACGAGAGGCGGGAACTAACCATCGCAACTCTTTTCTTCCGTTGATTCTAATAGCAAAACATTTTTATTTTCTTTTTGGGAATTTTTTAAGAGACTTTTTTCTTTGTCTTCATTACTTTTTTATTTTATTTATTGATGTTTTTCGTTTGTTTCCTTTTTTCTTTTTCTTTTTAACATTTTTTTTTACTTAGCTTTGTTCTCTTTTCTCTTGTTCTTCTCTTTTACTAACCATTTCAGTCATTTTTATTTTCTCTCCTTTCCACTCACAATTGGACGGAATCATCACGACAACTTTATTCACAAAATTCCAATCAATATTAATTCACTTTTTATTGGTATTTTTTCCCCGAAATAATCCTTTGCATCCGTCTTGATCTAATACAATAACAAGGTGTGTGTGTGGGGTGGGGTGTTTAATGTGCACTTCAATGTAGACATCATTTGGATGTGGCATATATTAATGCATATGTAAAATTTCAGATATAACTAAAATATAAATCTGTAAAAGAACTGTGAATAAAACAAAAGAAAAACTTATCTTACCTAATGAGTTTCGTCATCTGATAGACTTTATCAAGGCAAATGTAAGGATTTTATTTTGCGACAATTATATATAAAGAAATGTTATTTTTGCAGAATTTAAGAGACTCTCATAAGTAAATTATGGATGATGCTAAGTGATGTAAATTAATGTCTAATAAACGAAAGTAAGTAAATGACGTTGTTGATTTTTTTTTTTATGCAATTAATATTTAAATTATTTTAGCTTGGGATAAATTGCGTATTATATATTTTAAATAGCAGGTTATTTAGCAGTTTTCCTGAATTTTTTTAACATTTTTATGTGACTTGGAAAAGAAGAAATTATTTCAGGAATAGAGATATTTTATCTAAATAATGCTATACTTATTAAGAGTAACTTCTCAAGAATGCTACTATCGAATCTTATCAAAATCGACACCCCGAATATCTTCAAATATCTCCATTTCTCGGTCATGATGACTTGTGATTTTGTGCAGGTACAATCATTGACGTATTTTTTAACAGATATTTAACATTATTTCCTGATTAGGATTAGGTTTCCTGTTTCTTCTAAGGTCTTTTCCTTCTCTTTCAGTTCCAGTAACCCCTTGAGTTTTATTTGCATTGACACAATTGACGTGAATTGATGAAAAATAATAATATACTAAAATGCGGACTAGATCACTTAAACTAATTTGAAATAATATTTTTCTATCTCGCAATCCTTAATTAATACAAATTTGATGAAATACGATAAACAAGGAACTTGTTTTTGTTTGTTTGTTTTGTTTTGTTTTTTTGTTTTTGTGGGAAGAGGGTCTTTTTGTCTTTTTTAGATGAGATGCTATTTTATTTACAAAACTTCATGTTTGAATACAATGAATAAAAATAATGCCAACGTTTTTTGTAATCGAACGCTTTCGACCCTATTTCTATTCTGTATAGGAGAAAAATGTTCTTCGTTTTTCTGCATACGGATAGAAAATGAAAACCTAAATGAATCCAGCAAATACACAAAAAATAGAGGCGTAAGTCAAGGTAGTGTCTTCTTGCCGGACGCTCAACCATAACAATGAGGCGATCTGGAGAAAATTAGAATTCCTACCAGGATTCATTAGTGGCGGCCATAATTTTAACAACATTAGATATGGAAATGACACACTGTTGATAGCAGAAAGGAAATTACTAGAACTCCTACAGATTGTCACGAAGGAAAACGAGAAGAAAGGACATTAGAGGACAAAATGCATGGTTTTCAACAAAAAGAATCGCCCAACATGCAAATTACAAACTGGAAACAACAATGTCAAAAAGTACAAAAATTTAAATATCTAGGAAGTGTTTTAACAGAAGATGGAAAATGTGAGATCAAAATCCAAAGATACATTGGAATAGTGAAAGACACCTTCAAAAAGTAAAGTGTTAAGAAACAGGATAAATTCGTTAAAAACAAAGAAAAGAGTACTGAACTGCTATGTAATATCGGTCCTTCTATATAGTAGTGAATACTGAACAATCTCATCACAGAAAAAGAAGAGGCAAAAGAAATAGCGTACTACAGAAGAATGCCGAGTTTATAGACTGAACAAATTATCAATAATTCCTTAATGAAAATGAAAAGAGAAAAAACACTCTACTTAGAATCAGAAAGACAGTTGAAATTTTTCGGGCACATAATGAGTAAAGAGGGTACAGAAATTGGATTAATTTCTTGATTTTATTTTAAAAACTATGCTTTTTTTTACAATTAATTTTGTAACACGCATGTAGTTACCTGCTATTTTCCAGTATACGCGTGAAAATACCAGTGTCTAGTAGTTCCTTAAAATAAACGCGAATATAATTTTTAAGCAATAAATAGCAAGTTAACTTGTGGTATAAACTGATAGTTCTTCTAGTAGTATGGTCAAAAGCGCTAAATCACAAACATGGAAAATATTTTCGTCAATTGGATCCAAAAATGCATTTCCGTGTACATTAAACATTAAAATTTTCTTAAAAATGTAAAATATTATTTGCATCATTTCTTTTTCTTTTGTTAGATATACGAATGCTACTCTTAAAATTGGAGAAATTTGAAAAGACTGATCAATATATTAATTATGCAGCGTGTCTGAGGTCTCGCTTGATATTTCATGTATATAAATAATACTCATTTGCCACTAATCTTTTTTTTTTTTGTGGAAACCATTTTGCTCTTTCAGTTTTCTAAACCTTTGTGTAGCACTGCAAGCGCGTGTGTGCGTTCAGGAACATCAATAAATCCGTGGCCTGCGGAAAAAGAGAAACTATTTTTTCAACGTAATATCTTCTTCTTTATCATTGCATTTAATTCAATGGTTGAATATTCAATCGAACTGAAAGCACCAAATCCAAACTTCATTTCTGTCAGCCTACGTACACTTTAATCCAGCCTCGTAAAAGAGAGGCTTCTGAAACGTTCTGACATACTTTCTAAAATCTAGGCAAAACATAATTTGTAAATAATCGCTTCTTGGTTTAACAGGATGTTTATATATACTTTATATCCGGCCAAGAATGGATAAAAAAGTAATTCTGATGTTCGATCATTTGGTTAATTTTTTTTTTTTTTAGGCCGTGGATAGAGCTGCAAATTTTCCGGCACCTACTAATAGGCCATAGTTATTAATATTTCCTTAAAGCCTCTAACAATGTAATACAATGTTACCCATATACGAGACGGACCAAAAGTGTTTTATAAAGCTCTTCAAATCGAAATGGAGAAGACAAATTCTTTAAATCACGCTTTGAGATTTCTGTTTCCGTTTTAAGTGAGTTTGACATCGTGTACGTAAAAGGGAGCACTATTCCTCATGTAGACGCTTTATAAAGATTGCATTTCAAGAATGAAACATGAAAACACTGATGATAAAATAATACACTGGGTGGAAACAGACGTTATTCCTCTAAATAAACTCAAAATAAAAATAAAGCAAGACCTAGCATTAAGCAGAATAGTAGAGAGAATAAAAATAATATATGAAATATTTGTTCGATGGAAGAGCGACCCTTTAAGGAAAGAAAGAACAAACTAACCATAAAAATGGCATAATATGCAATGGAGATATAATAGTAGCTCCACAAATACTGAGAAGGGACATACTAAAAGGAATAGATGTTGACATACATTATGGCATAACAGCAACGCAATACAGACTAAAGTTGCAAGCATGGCGGCCAGGATATTCAAAAGATGTAGAAGAATGCATTAAGAGATGCACAAAATGTGCGGAAATAACTTCAAGCAAGCAAATGTCACACATGGCCCAAGGAAGCAGAGTCATGTGTTAGGGTCCATATGGGTCACGCACATGTCAGAGATAAGGGATTATTCTTACTATTAGTGGACTCATATTCAGAAGTTGTCAGGGTAAAAGACAGAAAAGTCACCACAATAAAACAGATACTAAGAACCATATTCTCAAGGAACGGAGTGCCCCAGACAATAGTCACCGACAATGTACCCGAATTTTGCGACGAGAATTTATGCACGTGATTAAAACTAATTAGATGCATCTCATCCAAGACACTACCATATCACCCACAATCTAATGACATTGCTGAAAGAATGGCACAAACCCTGTAAATGGGTGAGATTAAAAGCATTTTCACCACTTACAGAAGAATTTACCAAAAATGCTTGTCAGTTACATGCAGAAGAAAACTGAGCCCATTGGCATTAATAAGACAAATCAGAGCCTCCCCATAACTATGTCAGTTGCAACGGGAGAAAAAGTGTGGTATAGAAAGAATAAAGAGACGAATCCAGAAGAAACAAAATCCCTCTTGCATAAAGACGGCTATATTAGAAAAGAAGGGACAAAATATACTGACACATGCCGAAACAGAAGCAGAAACGAGGTGGAGAATGTGAAAATGGAAGATCTGGAACAAGAGCAACATATACTGGAATATGCAGATCAATTCAGAAGCAGAGGCAAGCTGGAGGATGTGGAAATGGAAGGTGAAGAAAAAGAAGAAGCAGAAAGTTATAAAAGTGGAACAGCAGGAAATGGAAGAAGGTGAGAATGAGGAGATGGATGAAGAGAAATGAAGAATGAACAAGACCACCATTAAAGAGAAAACACGAGAGATAACAGGAAGCACAGCTAAAAAAATAGTTAGGAAAATAGAGATAAAACAAGGGTTTATAGTACGGTATGCAAATTAAGAGACTAGTATATAAAGAGAGTACTTAGAGAAGACAGAAAATAGCCTGCTGTCACAGAAGACTTGCAGAACAGTGCTACTACTACTGCTACTCACATTGATATGCGAAGCATAACAAGAAGTAAAATTCTGCTTCCTTTCAAAAGAATTTCACTTGAATTGAAGACCTTTATTTAATCCAAACCATTTTTCTGGCTTCTGAACCTCTTTCCCGATCTTCTGTGAAGGGAGTGGGGATGCAACGATTGGCGATATCTACTTGCTTATTTCAGAAGGGACGATAAATCAGATCGTACAGCATCGAATTACAGTTAAAATGAATGAAAATCAAACGCGCTCACAAGCATAATAGCTGAAGAAGGAAATTACTTGAAAAGTAATTGAAACACACCGGAAAGCGAGATGAATGTATAATACTCCTCATACTAATGACATTTCCACCGAGCTTCTCTATGGCATATGATTTCATTGAATTTCTTTTTAATTTCCTCCTCTCGAATTTACATTTAAATTAATTTAGGGTCATCAGAAGAGAATGTGCACAATTTCGGGGCTTCCTCACACCTGCCCACCTCACTGATCTGAGGCCCCATTATAACGACATACTAGTATTTATTAGTGTATCGTAGATATACCAGCTCAAATATCCAACGGCGAAATTAGACGGCAAACTTCGGGTTCTCAAAATACAACGTGAACCTCATTATGCATTCACGATCAGTCATGTCATATTTCTTTTTTCCATATCCACATAGAACTATTTTCAATTACCTCTTTTAGGCGTTTTATACTTTTAGCGTGGTTAGGGTTCGGGTTAGGGTTTCAGCAGCCTCGACATTTTGGGGAAAGACATCAGAATAATCAAGAATCTCTACTGGCAGCAAACTGCCTGCATACGGACAGGTAACAATTTCAGTAGATTTACAAAGATAGAAAGAAGCGTAAGATAAGGATGTGTCTTTTCACCGGATCTGTTCAACTTGTACAGCGAGAATATTTTGACGACCCTAGATGACATGCCAGGATTTGTTATTGGAGGCCACAACTTGAACAACATAAAGTATGCAGATGATACAGTGCTGATTGCAGACACGGAAAGGAAACTACAAGACTTCCTACAGAAGGTATCGGTGGAGAGTGACAAAAAGGACTACAAATAAACTTTAATAAAACTGAATGCATGGTCATCAGCAAAAGGTGCAACCCAAAATGCCAAATACAGGTGGGGGATAACAGAATCAAGCAAGTACAAAAATTTAAATACCTAGGAAGTGTTCTAACAGGAGATGGAAAGTGCGACACAGAGATCCGAAGGCGAATTGGCATGGCAAAGGATGTGTTCCAGAAGCTGAGTAAAGTACTAACACACAGGAAAATTTCACTAGAAACAAAAAAAAGAGTGCTGGATTGCTATGTGATGTCAGTTCTTCAATACAGCAGCGAATGCGGGACAATATCATTGAAAATGAGGACAGAACTTGAAGCAGTGGAAATGTGGTTCTACAGAAGGATGCTGCGGATATCGTGGACGAAACGATGATGTGTTGGAAAGAATAGCAGAAAAAAGGAAATTAATACTGAGCATCAGGAAAAGACAACTGAAGTTCCTGGGACATGCAATGAGGAAGGAGAGCTTGGAGAACCTGATACTGACAGGCCAGATAGAAGGAAAAAGAGACAGAGGAAGGCAGTAGATAACATATTTGCAGGGCCTGATCAGGTGGATGACGGAACGGGGGTTGCGAGATGTAACAGGAGCAAAAATACGTCGAGAACCATGATCGCCTACGTCCTGAAGGAAAAGGGTACATAGAAGAAGATACTTTGGGCCTTATTTCGCTCTTAGATTTTAATTTGGTCCAGAAATTGGTGCCGAGTCCAGAAAAATGGTTTGGATTAAATACTACACTGAAATAGACATATTCTATCCGCCCAGTAGGAAAATATTGAAAACAAAACATCAGTAAGTATACACAAGCGTCTGTGTTCATTAGACACGTCAGTGACGCAATTGGATGACCAAAAAATGAACGTAATCTAGTCACGTGATTTATGTATGCGTTATGATTGTGTAGCTTTTATTTAACATCGCAATGGAGCTAAATAGGTCATGTGTTAAAAGATATACAATCACAGTTCATTCGTTTGTTAATGTCTTTCGATTACTGTCGTCTCCTCAGCTTGTGAATATCATTGTTAGACATCGGCTCTCTCCAGATTCAGAAAGATGAATGGGCCTTTACACTACAGCGCAGACCCAATGTGTGTTGGTAGGAACGGATGTGACACGCTTGGGTGATCATGTCTCTTTTCGATTCATGATCATTCTTACGAGCCGTCATCCACCAAACCAGCCGCACATAGTGCATCCAAGCTTACAACATCTGGTATTCCCATGCGGCATCTGTCAAGATACTGACCAGGCTCAACTTTGCATACTTCGGTGATCTGACAAGAACTGGTGTTTCAGCATAATATGGTCGTAAGTATGCTGATATTCAGACGATAAAAACGTGTTCTCTGTTCAAGCTCTACTATTTAAAACAAAATAAATCTGTTTTTGTTCGATCGAAAAGACTTGAAACAAGAAAGCCACGTTCAGATGAATAAAGCAAAACCTACAAAAATTAGGTTCTGCTTTTCTACTACTAACCTACAGAAAAGATAGAAAAAGTTCCAAAAACGATAAATATGTGAAAAGAAACTATTAGCATAGAACTTGAGGTTACATTTATCAATTTTACGATGAGACCCAGTTGCCAATTTAGTATTTCGCTTAGTCATGAAGTCAAGATGCCAAAAACGAAAGCTCACTGGAACGATTAAATTATTTCTAGAAAAAGCACAGCGTTACGACGGTTGGTCTGGTGCTTCGACTATATATCTCCAGATTCTCGAGAAAATCCAAAGAAGGGTCCGTAATGTTATCGATCCTGGCTTTGCATTTTGACTTCGGTCACTTTCCCATCGATGTGATGTGGTTTTCCTTTCTTTTCGCGGTAATTGTTCTAATGGGCTCTCTTACTCGACCGCTTGAATTTAAGCGTACTAATAGATTAACTGTTAGGTTTCATTGTTTTACTAATAAAATAAAGCTAACCGTAAATTCTCTTCTGATATTTTTATCGCACTTCCCACCTCTAAGACTTTCTTCTGGTTTCTTACTTTGCTATTTTCTGTCTTCCTAAAACCTATTCTTCTTTTGTTCTTTCTTCTCATTAAAGTCTTCTCTTTCTTTTTCACTCGCAGTAGCACCTTACTTTTTAATAGCATTCTCGTTTTGTTTGGATTGAAATTAATAAAAAATATTAAAACTCAAAAGTCGAAGTGGCTTTAAACCACTGGTGATAATTCAGGGTGGGCTCAAACCACCTTCGAAGGATTTTTCTTTTTCGGGTTCTTACAGCTTTCTTTACAAAATATTAAGAGTACGGGTATCTTTCTAAAGAAGATCGCCTGCAAGTGAACGAAAATGTAGCGTCCTTTGTTAAGAGTTCTCATTGGACAAAAGGAAAAAATGGAAATATGACAATTCAAATTTCTGTGAATCTGGGATCTTAAAAATACCAAGTTCATTTCATTATGGTTTGTTACAATCTGGCACAAAGCAACAGAATGTAGAAAACGCAGATGTTACTGTGAAGCAACAGCTTGCATGGTTGCATTTAGCTGCACTTTCTGTCCATTTCAGTAATGTCAGTCTTGGTGACTTTACCGTACAGCTTACCGTTGACAAAAGATGATGCCAAGATGAATTAAAGCAGAAGGAAGTTATGCAGAGCTAAATGATTTTCCCAAGTCGTCCCCTACTTTATTCGCACATTCGATCTAAAAATAATTGTCGTTATCGCCACGCCTGGGTCATTGTGCTCTTTGACCTTCTTTAGGTATCTGTCGATCCGGTTAAATTTCAGGAAATTTCGAACTGAACCATGTCATCTATTCGAGTAAATTGTTCTGATTGCATTGTCCATGTCTCATTTTGTTCGTACTGATAAGTAACTCCTCATAGATGAGGAACTGAACTCACAATTACTATATCACTAAATCCACTAGGTTATTGTCCAATGTCAATCCCAGAAATTCTGACAGAAATACTCACTCATTCTTTTATTTATCAACTATTATGGCATGCCTGGTATAAGACTTTTTTTTTCAAGTTATTTATTAATGTCTCATTGCTAATGTGAACCGATTCTACATGTGAGATTTCACAAATAAATATATCTACGCTGCCATAATTTTTATAACGCCTTTAAAAAAAAATGAATTTTAGAAATTAATTGTAACAAGACATAGATTTTGAAAAAAATGGAGAAGTGTTAATGGAAATATTGAAATGTGATGTGACGCAGAATAAGTTACTTATTTATTAATTTGGGAACTTTTCTCACAAATGTTTGCCTCTGGCGTCATGGTCCAACATCATGGAACGCATTACTTTCGGAGCAAACCTTGTTTGATATATATATATATATATATATATATATATATATATATATATATATATATTACTCACACATCCTGGGTATGATGGTAAACTATATCCAGCAGCAAGGCTTCTGACTGCGAGATTGGCGGTTTTGAGGAGCGTTGAACCTCTTCTCAATTGGTATTGTTTTCAAGTTCATCCTAACTCTAGATCGTAGCACCTGTTACGGTTTCAGCTATGGGAAAATAATGAACTCCTCCAAACAAAAAGCAACAGTAGATTTTTATAGCAAAATGACCACCAATATATTTTATAGTAAAATTCCCAGCAACACAATTTATGATATAAAAGCTACACATTTAATAAACATATCTTTTACCCTGAAAGCATAAAATTGAATTCCAAATATTTCAATTTCTGCAGTAAATAATCCGTGGAGATTTTGATATGCTGCTAAACAAAATCAAACAACCACACATGCATATTTACAATATTTAATGAGGAAGAGTGTTCAGTATAGGATATAGTGCATTTGTAGATATAGACTTAGAAATTAATATTGTCTATTAACTGTCACTTTCATGCTTCAAGCAATCTTCAAACCAAGTGTTGCTACTCTTTTTACGCGCTCTGCATATTGGAGCTAAGAAAGATGGTAGAGAAAAATGCCGGTCCTGCACATTTTTTAATGGGTTGATGTTACTTACGGCCTTTTAGTTTTATTTTATAAATTTAATTGTTTTGTGTATTTGTCCTCAGTTCTAAATTTTGAAGTAAAGTTTGTTATATATAAGATTTTATTTAGCCTTTTAGATTCTGAGTTTGTTTTTAGGACGCGCAGAAAGAATTTCTTTCCATATCTGCATTTTGAAATAAGCCCTGATATTTTGTTTATGAATTCCTCTTGTACCGGAAAAGTGATTATCGCTTTTCTCCTCTAGACAATGGTTAAATAGTGTTGTATTATTGTTGTAAATAAGCGGCTTTAATTTATGTTTGCTATTTTATAAATACAAATATATGTATAATATATTGGTAGGGTTGTGCTATTTATATCTTTTTTTATATATTACTAAATGCGAAAAGCTTCTGTTTCCAGGGACTTTCTGTTGTCCTTATATAGTTTTCTAGGATTTTTTAGATCTTACTGTTGCTTGGTATAATACACTGATTTACTAGCATTTACCGTTTAGTGGTTATGTGTACTTGTTATTCAGTTATAGGTGTTAGCTGTATGCATTTATGGCATACAGGTGATTTTTCTGTTTTATGATTCGTATGTTTTTTAATACAGATCTAGCTAAGTCTTAGAGCATTTCTATTGAAACTTAGCTATTAATGCTTCCGATAGGCACCAGAAGCTGAGACGGAGATTTGATTCCTGTATGAAAGCATATTTTTGTATTAAAACTTTCGACCGCACAGGCCGATAGACGTCAGTTACACTGATTGATTGTTTTTTTTAAGTATCTACTCAAAAAAAAAAGATCTATCTATGCCCGGTTCACACTCCACCCACGTCTATTGAACAGGTTAAGAGGCTCATCCCTTGTTCCCTGTTTAGGATGTGGTTTCCGGCTTTCTCTTTTCCAATCTTCTTACTTTGTTTGTTTGTTTTTTTCAATTGGAGTAGATAGATCTATCTATCGCCGGGTTCACACTCCACCCACGTCTATTGAACAGGTTAAGAGGCTCTTCCCTTGTTCCCTGTTTAGGATGTGGTTTCCGGCTTTCTCTTTTCCAATCTTCTCAATTTGTTTTTTTTTTCAATTGGAGTAGATAGATCTATCTATCGCCCGGTTTACACTCCACCCACGTCTATTGAACAGGTTAAGAGGCTCATCCCTTATTCCCTGTTTAGGATGTGGTTTCCGGCTTTCTCTTTTCCAATCTTTTCACTATTACGTAGCCCCCCTGCACATCAGTGGCTTTACCGCCTTGCTCGGGGTGATACGATTTAAAAAAACGCGTGCATTCATATATATATATTGGCAGCAAATTTTCTTTTAAACATGTTAGATTAAAATAAATTGCAAACAATGTGTTTGCTTATTTTTTAATAAAATCCGTTTATAATCACGGATAATCTTTCGCGTATTACAATCAAAAGATGTCAGAAATGAGCTGTAACGTTGACAAATGTTATTTTCATTCATTTCTTAAGATACCTAAGTACTTGCAACCTCTTTCTGGGATCATCTTCAGGCGTGTGAGTTATGGTAATAAATGTAACCGGAAAACTGTGTTGCAATCCATTTCTTACAGACAAAACGTCGCAAGCCTTTCGCTACTCTATTGCTATTTTTATGGCAAATGTTCAGACAAGCTACATTCTTTTGTTCCAATAGTTCAGCCATTGACAAACTATGTTACGTACACGGTGTCGATTTATCCTCATTCCCTACGTATTTCATCGGTAAGGAGGAAGTTCCACTCTTTTTCACACGAACTGCTACATTGCGGAATAGACTCCCAAGGGGATATTTCCCGATCACTACAAACTTTAACGGTTGGTTCTAGACTTGTAGTTATCATTTCTTCATAATCTACACTTACTTCCTCCTCTTACGTCAATAACCAGCTTTTAACTAGTGTTCCCAGGTTCACCTTAACCCGGTGTATAGCTATGGTCTCAAATTTGAGGTTCATCCTGACCCGGTGTTAACTAGGGCTTCAACTATGAGCAAATTGTTAACCCAAAAAACCTGTAACACTAGCTTGATTGGCCCTTGAGCCTTGCGTTTGGTAAACAATTAGCTTTAAAAAGTCCTAGATATGTAAAACAAGGAACCTGTTGTATATATGCCAATTGTAATACAGTCACACACACACACACACACACACACACACACACACACACACACACACATGTATATACGAGGATGATAAAAATCTCCGCTGGACTCTCTTCCTATAATCTATCCAAATTACCAGTTAACTTTTTTATTAAGGGCTTGTTGGTCGAAACGAGGATTCTTTTTATCACCACTTCGTGATTTTATTATACAAGTCAATATTTTTTACAATAAATTTAGTGTTAAATAATTAGCGTTGGTAAATACTTCAGGCTATATTTATATGAGCAATATTGATAATTTGTTTGCTTTTTTATACGTTGTCATAAAATATTAATTATCAATAAATCCAAAAGATATAGTCTCAAGTCAAAAAATTAATTATCCCATATAAGATTCTTTGACATTTTATAATTTTTATTGGTTTTTAGACCATTGATTTTGCTAACATTTCTACTGTTTCGAGTTTAAAAGGACTTACAGCTGTTTTTATTGCTTCCCAGAGATCTTCACTAGAATAATATTTTCCATTTTCATTATACATCCCTTTTAATAATGAGTTAGAATTTTATATATGGATTAATATCTGGAGAAGTTAGGTGCCATTCTATAAGTTTGGTGTTTAGGAACCTTTTGGGGTAAAGGGGAAATTGCTGAGCTTTGTAGAATTGAAAGAGCAAAGTCTTGCATTAAGCATGGGACAGGCTAGCCTTCCAGAGAGTAAAATACTACGCCTCCTTGGCCTTACACTCTCGGCGGACCTCAAATGGAATGACTATATTGAATCCATTACCAAATCTGCTGCTATGAAAGTGGGCTCCCTGTGCAGGGCCCGGAAATTTTTCCTACCTGAATCTATTCTGCACATATACAAATCTACCATCCGCCCGTGTATTGAATATTGCTGCCATATCTGGTCGGGTGCCCCTGCTGCTCTCCTTGGCTTCTTGACAAAATACAAAGGAGGATCTGTAACGTGGTTGATACTGACTTGGCAGACCGGCTGCAGCCGCTCTCTCACCGGCGTGATGTGGCTTCCCTGTGCCTCTTCTACAAGTACTTTTATGGCTTCTGCTCCGATTAACTTAGATCACTGGTGCCGCCTAAGCACGAATTTACACGAGATACTAGATTAGCAACTAGGTCCCACCCTTTGACAGTTAAACAAATAAGATGTAACCGTAAATTCTACTCCAACAGCTTCTTTTCTCGCGCTTCCCGCCTGTGGAACTCCTTTCCACAAGTCTGCTTTCCCGACAGTTACAATCTCCAGGTGTTTAAATGTAGGGTCAATAGACACCTCCTATCACACTAACTCCCAACTATTCTCACAACACTCTCATCTACCCAACCCTCATTCTCGGTATCCTCACCCGCCTATCACCCACCCTCTGTCATTTCCTATATTTAATCAGCCTTTCTCCACTCTACGTAGCCCCCTGCGCAGTAGTGGCAGTGACATGCCTTGCTCGGGGTGAAACGCTTATAAAAAAATAAAAATTTAAAAAAATGTATTTTTTGGCGTCGATTCTCATCTTCGTTATGAGACACACCACTCTGCAAAAAAATTCTTATCCACAAACATTCCTGCATTTATCATCAACTTTTAAGAAGACTATATTTATGCTACCTAGAATAGTATCACCAAACATGACTTCATCTCTTTCTATCTTCTATCTCTAGTATTGGTCGACTATCGTCATAAAAGATTCATCCAATATACCTCTACCTCACAAAGACAAAAAGAAATAATGTTCAGGCAATTTAGGTACTTCTTCGCTTACTTAGGGTTTCTTTCTTCATGATTTTTTAAAATTTTCTTGCTAATGTTTTCAATTCTAATCATTCACAGTTTCCAAAAGTTCGTGCTCGTCATTAATTAATCCTACAATATTTCTGACGGCGTATAGCAATCTTTTATGTATATCTTTTTTGTGCATTAAAATCGAGAAGTATTGACAGTCAATTGCTGATGCCCCGTGAAGAGTGAACGGTGAAATCTCCGAGAGGTATGTCTACGAAAATCTGGAGTTGGGATGATGAAGCTAACATCAGTCAGCTAAGTGACAAACCTATTACTTATGTCAATTATATATATGAATAATTATTCTATTAATAAAGATGTTGATAGAAATTAACATTCCTTAAATTTATCAATTTTAAGGCTTGCTGATTTTTTGTCAAGAACTCCGTCGTATCAATAATCAATAAGTTAATAAATGTTCAATGGACTTCTCTCTTGACCGAATTCAGACTTCTGCCTAACAATTCTGAACAAAATCAGTGGGTTCGATAAATCTATTTAATTATTTTTGTTTATTTATTTGTATACAGTAATGTTCACCCTTTACAAGGCCCGGCTGACACTCGTTTAGTTATCGTTTATGTTACTAATAAAAACATATTACATAGGATGAAATTAATATGGTATATTTATCATGTAAACATAAGCATATCCTGAAAAGTTTACCAACATCAGTTAGTTAATACAGTATGATGCAGAAATACTTCCTCAATAATGGTAAGACGTTAGTGGTAATAATGTCTTGCCATAAAGTCTTACCATTTTTTGCTGCACCTTGTACTAATTTTATTTTAAAACACTGACATGCATCGTAAAATCTGATATATGCAGTCACTATTCAGTGTTCATTTCAATATTCACAGTTTATACGAACAAGCGATATATATATATATCGCTTGTTCGTATAATCTGTGATATATATATATATATATATATATATATATATATATATATATATTTATATATATATAAGCAGCAATCTTTCTTTTATGCAGGTTTCATTAAAAAATCACAGACGAGGTGTAATGTTTTTTATGCAGTTTTTTCAGGTGAACATATCTCTTTCTTTTGAGGACATAAATTATATAAAATTTGTCCAAATGTTTTGTTTATCCGAGTGCTTTCGGCTATACTTTTAGCCATTTTCAAGGATTAATGTTATTTTATGTCAAACAGAATGTATGTGGTGCTATGTATAATGTGAAGTAGTGGTACGCGTTATGTACCGAACACGGTAAGCATGTTTTTAGCTTGTTCGTAGTTGATGTTATTGAGCGTTGGGTTTTTCGTTTCTATTAATAAGGCCTCCATTATTTTTTCATCTTTTTTGCATATGGATGATGCTATGATATTTGCGTTGTCAATGAGTATATTCCGGATAGGGTTTAATAAACTAAACTTAAATCTCAGAAATTCCCTCAAGGCAGGACTAAAAAACCGTTCTCCACATAACACTCACGACCATATTCCTACAAAACTCACAAATACTGCCAAAATAACCCCAACGTTGTCATCCGACGAGCTGATAAATCCAATATTCACATCATTTTAGATAAATTAGATTACCACAAAAAAAAAACTACAGCACCTCCTAGACGATCGAGCAAAATTCACACGACTGAATAGGAACCCCACCGAATATTTAAAAACGTACGTTAACAAACTTATAGCTTCTACTAATGCCGTTATAGGATCCTTGAAAATCAACAAAATCATTGGCGATTATAAACCCGGATACCTATACATTAACGTCAAATACATAAACCTGGATACCCCTTACTCATAAGATCCCAGATCCCTACTCCCGTTTACCGATTGACTAAATTTCTAAATAATACTATCACCCCATACATACATACCTACCTACCAATTATAGTATCAAGTCAACCCACGAATTGACTCGGTATATAATCATACTTCAATATCATCACCAGCTATCAATCCCAACATTCTAAAAATACTTCTCGCTTGTGCTAGCCAGGCTCCATTTTACTACATGAAGGCCACATTTACATCCAAACTATCGGTGTAAATATGGGAAATCTTTTTGGGCCACGCTTTTCCAACTTTTACAGGTCCCATGTAGAAAACACACTTTAAAGAAATTACTAAACCCACAATATACGTCCGCTATGTAGATGATATTTTCATTCTTGCTTAGAACAAAAATGAAATCGATCATCTTAAATCTGCATTCAATTCCGTCTTCAACTTCACATATGAGCTTAGCCAAAAAAATATACGTCCTCGTGGAATCTCGTAATAATACTTTCATTACTTCTCTATGTAAAAAACACACCAGTAAAACTTCCTGTCACCTTAATTTCTTTAGTCAATGTCCTCTTAGATATAAAATCGACGTCATTAAAAATTTCCTGACGAGAGCCTACGAGAATTCATCCTATTCAAATAACTCCGTAATGCTAAACAAAGACTCGTAAACAACGGGTTACCAAATTATTTGGTAAACTACCGCATCAGGCTTTTTCTTTCAACCTGAGTAATAACAAAAGTAAACACACCGATAATGCTACTAACATTAATATCTTCTATAAAAACAAATTCATAGCAATTATAAACAGGACGAATCTTCATTCAGAAACATCATTCGAAAATACGCAACTCCCATCGACTAAAAAATAAATTAATCATCTATTATACCAAATGTAAAACGGTTAGTGACAACATCAAAAACAAGAATTTACCTGCGAGATTCAAGCAACAACGAACCAACATTATTTACGAATTCACATCTCCTATGAAGACCTGCGTTCTTGATCCTAATTTCGTAAATAACACATCACTCAATATGTCCCGGGCCTGACATATAGATGTTGCTACTAATAAAAAAAAATCCATATGATTTTTATGAAGTACTAACCTTCAAATGGCACGTGACAAAATTTGGGCCTACTCGGATTATTTGTTTACAAATTACAGTTATTTAAGTAAAGCTATTGTTGCAAATTTTCAAAAGAATGGAAAAATGTGTTGATAAAGCATTGCTTGCTGATGAGAAAAATTCTGTTCAAGCAAAGCAATGGCTTGATAAGTGTTATTCGAACTCTGCTCCGTCGGAAACAACGGTTAAGATATAATATGCTGACTTTAAACGCAGGCGTACAGACACAAATGATGCTGAACGTTCAGGTTGCCCAAAATCGGCAGTTGTTCTCCGGAAAACACCAAAAAAAAACCCCACAAACTCGTTTTGTGCGATCGTAAATTGAAGTTGCGTGAAATAGCAGAAGAGCTGATCATATCAGAAAGTGATGTATTCACCATTTTGCATGAATATTTGTCAATGGGAAAGCTTCAAATTGGGTGTCGTGTTTGCTCACAGTCGATCAAAAACAACAAGGCGTCGACTATTCAGAGTGTTGTTTGCAACTGTTTCAACGCAACAAGAAAGTGTTTTTGCGTAAATATGCGACAATGGATGAAACATGGATTCACCACTTCACTCCGGAGTCAAATCGGCAATTAGCTGAGTGGACAGCAGCAGGTGAAAACCGTTCAAAGCGACCACAGATGCAAACATCTGCAGGCAAGGTTTTGGCCTCCATATTTTGGGATGCGCAAGGTATTTTTTCATCGATTACCTTGAGAAAGAAAGAAGCATCAATAGCGAATATTATATAGCATTATTGGTGCGTTTGAAGGAAAAAGTCATCAAAAACGTCCAACAATGAAGAAGATAAAAGTGATCTTTCACCAAGAAAACGCACCGTGTCACAAGTCGATCGCAACGATGGTAAAACTACATGAATTACACCTCGAATTGCTTTCGCATCCACCCAGATCTGGCACCCAGCGACTACTGGCTGTTTGCAGACCTCAAAACAATGCTCCAGGGAAAGACATTTGGCTCCAAAGAAGAAGTAATATCGGAAACTGGGGCGTAATTTTAGACCAAAGACAAATTCTTCTACCAAAAAGACATCGAATTGTTAGAGAAGCATTAGAATTAATGTATCACCCTAGAAGGAGACTATGTTGATAAATAAAGTCGAATTTTGCCTAAAAGTTGTTGTTTTCTTAGCTAGGCCAGGGATTTATTGAGTGATGTGTTAATTATATCGGTTATACGACTATGAAATTGACTCGAAGACTCACGCTACATCTCTCTTAACGGAGCGCAATTCGATCTCATTTAAACACACACGTTGACCTAACAAACCCTATTCGGAACGTAATAGTTGACAACACAACTATCATAGCATCATCCACATGCCAATAAAGAATTAAAATATTGGCGACCCTATTAATAAAAACAAAAACCCAACACTCAACAACGAAAACTCTAACAACATGCTTACCGTGTTCGATACATAGCACATACCACTACACCACATTGTACATAACGCCACATACATTCTGTTAGACGTAAATAACATTCATCCTCGAAAATGGTTAAAAGTATAACCGAAAGCGTTTGGATAAACAAAACTTTTGAACAATTTTTATATAATGTGTAAAATCACATGGAAAATTACATAAAATACTTAAATATCACAACTTGTCTGTTATTTTAATGAAATATATATATATATATATATATATATATATATATATATATATATATATATATATAAGTACCTCTAAAAGAAGAAGTTACTATACCTAAAGTTTGAAGTACACTTTAAAAATTAAAAAAACCTTTCTTGAAATTTTTTTTTTTAGTTTTAGTGCCAAGGTAATAGATTAAATTTAATATTTACAATAACCAAAATTGCATAACAGTCTTTTAAACAGTATTTAAATAAATTGTATCGTTCTTTGAAATCGCTAAAATCGGCCATGTTGACAAAGCTGTCAAAACAACACAATTCTTTTTATTAAAATATATTTCAAAAATAAAATGTCCTTTTCTTAAACTATTTGAGGAAGTTCAACTTAATCAATCTGAATTAAAACAAATTTTACTATACATATCGCAGAAAAGTATTTTTTTAAACAAAGGTGGATGTATTTAGAATATGTTGATAGATTTATCGATAACTCAATGTTTGTCAAATTTAAGTAAAGGGTATGTAATGGTAAATTTCTTGACGAATACAACGTGAATGCCTTTTTCTGGAATTTTTTTAACTACCCAGTTTGCTTTTACTGTCTTCGTTAACACAGCTATCCTACACAAAGAAAACAACACAAGCAAACTACAGATCCTTGAAGTAATATTCATTAAAAATCTTAAGCCGCCAGTTAATAAAATACGCTATAGTTATGTTCTAAAATGTTTATAGAAAGAACAGTTTTTTCATGTTTTAATACGTGCATGACCATGACATTACAACATAAAAACAAATCAATTTTGGATAATTTTCGCGTTCTAATGAACGCTATCTGTCAGCCGTTATATTTGAAGCAAGAAGAAAATTTACAGTAATTTTTAGCAACACATTTTTGTGGTTATTCTTTGTTACCACAACTCATATTCCTCAAGATGATCTCGGAAGAAGATTGACGGATGATTTCATTATTCATTTCTCCATGTTCCCAAGTACTTTCAATTATAATAGACGAAAGATTATCCGTAAGTATGAATGGATTTTATTAAAAATAAGCAAACACAATGTTTGCAATTTATTTAATCTCTCTCTTTTTCTCTCTCTCTCTCTCTCTCTCACACACACACACACACACACACACATATATATATATATATATATATATAACTACATAGACTCTGTAAGTATGCCGGTGGTAAATTTATACTAAAATAGACCTCCGAAAAAACCATTAACAAACAGAACCTAAATCCGTTACAATCCAGTGTACTAAGACGTCGGATAAATGGGGAGAAAAAAAAGAAACCCGCGGAACAAGAACAAAACATTCAATACTCCGCAGTAAAGAAAAAACCCCAAACGGAACCAAACACAAGAAAAAGTGCTCAATACAAAGTACGAAAGAAAAGATACAATAGTAGAGCAAAAACACACAAAAATCTAGAGTGAGCCAAAACCTACCGCGGTTTCACACTACGGATCGTCAGGGCAAAAGCTGTATATATATATATATATATATATATATATACACACGAAAGATGGTCCACGTGTATGTTTGTTTGTTTGTTTGTTTGCTTGTTTGTAATCATTTCACCCCAAGCAAGGCATAGGAGGAAAGTAATGAGAAAGAGGGACATGTTATAGGGGGTGTCAAGAAGAGGGTAAAAGAAGGGTGAGAATACTGGTGTGATGAGAGTGGAATGGACGGAGAAAAGAGAATGAGAGAAAGGATGAGAGTTAGTGAGATAAGAGATGACTTTTGCTCTTAGATTTGAATTCTTGGAGATTGTAGCTGTCGAGGAAGCAAGTGTACGGAAGGGAATTCCACAGGCGGGAAGTGCGAGAAAAGAAGCTGAGAGTAAAAGTTGCGGTTACATTTTATTAGTTTCACTGTAAAATGGCGGGGCCTAGTTGCTAGCCTAGTAGCTCGAGTAAATTCAAATATATTGGGCACCAGTGAGCTAAGTTCATTGGAGCAGAAGCCGTTAAAGTATTTGTAGAAGAGACACAAGGAAACCACATTACACCGATGAGAGAGTGACTGCAGCTGAGCTGCCAAGTCGGGATCGATCCCATTACAGATTCTCCGTTGGATTTTGTCAAGAACTCCGAAGTGAATAGCAGAGGAACTCGACCAGATGTGGCAACAGTATTCAATACACGGGCAAATGGTAGATTTATATATGTGCGGGATAGATTAAAACGGGAAAAACTTCTTGGCCCTACACAGTGAACTGACCTTCTTAGCAGCAGATTTAGCTATGGATTCGATATAGTCATTCCACTTGAGGTCTGCTGAGAGAGTTAGGCCGAGAAGGCGCAGTGCTTTACTTTCAGGGAGGCTATCCTGATCCATGCTAATGGTGAGGTAGGAGCAATTGTCTGTTTTGGTTAACAGATAGCAGCTTCGTTTTGGAAGTATTAAAATTTACGAAACATTTCTTACTCCATTCCACCACAGATCAGAGGCCATTTTCAAGCTCAGCAGCAAGGTTTGCTTTGCCATCCTCAGCAGATTTTTGATCGAGGCGTGAGTAAACGGTGATGCCGTAAGCGTAAATGCCTATTTGGAATCTGATTACATCGGTGAGATCATTATTGAAGGTCAGGAAAAGTGTAGGACCTAGAATAGAGCCTTGAGGGACACCCGCGTTCGTATGATAGTATCGAGAGACATGTTCGTTCAATACTACCTGCATTTTGCAATTTGAAATGAATGACTGGATTAGGTCAAACAATTGTCCAGTTATACCATAGCCCTCAGCTTGAGTAGAAGACCAGCATGCTAGACTCTGTCAAACGCTTTGGAAATGTCCAGGGCAACAGTTCGAGCTTCGCCGTTCTTGTCGAGAGCCTTGTCCGCTGAAGAGGTGAGGACCTCAAATTCATTGATTAGAAGGAGGGTTGAGAGTTTACTGTTATTTAGTACACTTTTACAGCGCCTCCAGTAATCTTTGGAGTCGAACTTACGGAATGCTATGCGCTACTTCATTCTGGCAGCAAACAGCAGCTTAGCTTTATTAAGTACATTCTTGCACTCATTACGAGCCGAGGCAAAAAAGGCGCCTGTTATGGTCCAACGCATTGCTTCTATAAATCCGGAAGAAGTTATTCCGGTAGGCAATGGCGGTCGAGTAAGCAGGAGAGAATCAGGGGGACGAATAGGATTTAAGTCGCAACTTCCTGGCTGGGATGAAAGCCTCGATTCCAGCCTCTAACCCAAGAGGAGACATCGGACGCACAGTCATCAACGGAAAGACTTTGTTCCAAGGAACGTCACACGTTGCGGAACGAGTTCCAGACTGTTCTTTGGTAACAGTAAGACATTCTACTGGTCTGAGTTTCTTGGGTGGAGTGGGAGTGGGAGTGGGAGTGGGAGTGGAAGATGTTAACGGAAACCACCGTATGGTCGGAGTGTCCAAGAGAGCAGAGCTGCTTGACATTGCAAGAGTCAAGGATGGAAGTGAAACAGAGATCTAGCAGTGAGTCAGTTCCATTAAGGTTAATAGAGAAACATGTGGGGAATTCTACCATTCGCGTAAGGGACTGAAAAATTCATGGTTTGGACACCAGCAAGACCTGTGACAGAGTTTTTCAGCCACTTGGCGTGATGTGCGTTAAAATCGCCAAACACAAATATATGGGCAAACGGATGAGAAGAAATGGTCTTATCAATATTATTGGAGATGCTGTCAAGTACGGAACAGTCGGGAAATGAGGGGGGCGGTAGAGAAAGATAGCTAACCGAGGTTAGTGGGGAGAGAGGGAAACACATGTAAGTATATGTTTCTTATATGTGGTCGGTTAATAAAATTCGAGGAATAAAGACAACAAAATGAAGAAAACATTATCAATAATACTGATCATATTTATTATATATTAGTAGGCTTTTTATTAAAACTGAAACACGAATAAAAAGATTAAAAAATCCCCGAAAGAATATAGATATAAATTTCTTAATTCAAATTTCCTGGATTAACCTCTGTGGTATGTGTAATCGTTTCTTATTTATGTATTTTTTTTTTTTTTACTAATCCTTTTCGGCGTTTATGCTCTATTTGAAAAAAAAAATTAGCTTTACTGTTCTGAGGTTCTCTTTATTTATTTATTTATTTATTTATTTATTCCTACCAAGATAGTGACCGTTACTGGACAGTTGACCGACCCCACCCCCCAACCCTGTGAAATCTCTAAGTTTCGTAGATGGTCTGTTCTTCACATTCAAATTCGTTCGTTTGCTTTGTACACGGACAGGCAGCTTAGTCAGATCTTAATTTTCGGGAAAAGACAAGAGTTGAAAATATAAATTTCTTAATTCAAATTTCCTGGGTTAACCTCTGTGGTATGTGTAATCGTTTCTTATTTATGTATTTTTTTACTAATCTTTTTCGGTGTTTATGCTCCATTTGGACTTAAAACTTTGTTAACTCACCACCCTTGGAATTTTTTTAAAATAGGAGTAGACAGATCACACTATCGCCCGGTCCATACTCCTCCCACGTCTATTGAACTGGAGCAGAGGCTTGCCCCTTGTTCCCTGTTTAGGATGTGGTTTCCGGCTTTCTCTTCTCTCTCTTCAGACCTTGGTATTGGTGCTTCCGTGATTTTCCTGCGATCTGGCCGGTTGGTGGCAACGGCTCGTCACTGTGAGGGCGCTTTCGCTTGTTGCAACCCTAGCCAGTTTCCTTCCCAGCACAGATCGTGGATAATGACCGCCTGTATCCTCTACTCTAGGTCCCTTTCTATAAACAAAAACGTATGACGAAACAAATCAGAAACGACCCTAAACCAGTTAAAATCAAACCACCTAAACCCATTAACCTTTCTTTCACTAATATCCGGAGCATTCGTACTAACTTTCCTAATGTAGAAGCGTTCATGCATGAAAAGTCCCCTGACATCCTTGCGCTCTGCGAAACTAACCTCAACTCAGCTATTCTCTCCTCTGACCTCTCCATCCCTGGTTATCTTCCCCTCTTAAGGAAGGATTCCACTGTCCACATGCATGGGCTGGGTGTCTACGTCACTTGAATCTACTGACCACCAATACATATGTCTCCGCCTGTCTCTCCTCAGTTCGGTTAGTTACCTATTCTTTCTTTACCGTTCTCCCTCCTTTCCTGACTGCTCCCTACTAGATAGCATTGCTGACGACATAGATAAGGCTATTTCCTATCACTCATTCGCCCACATATTTGTATTCGGAGACCTCAACGCCCATCACTCTAAGTGGCTTGAAAACGCTGTTACTGATCCAGCGGGCATTCACGCCATGAACTTCGCTATTTCCCAATCCCTTACGCAAGTGGTGGACTTCCCCACTCGCTTCCCAAGCACTCCCTCGGGTCATTTCTCACTACTAGATATATGTTTCACCTCTGCGCCTGACGCCTGTCAAGTCTCGCAGCTTTGCCCTCTCGGCAACTTCGACCACGCTGTAGTCTCTCTCAGTATTTCTTTCCACTCTCACTCCCCCCAGGAGCCCCCTACCTATAGAACCTCCTACCTATACCAAAAAGCTGACTGGGATGCCTTTCGCGATTTTCTCTGCGACGTCTCTTGGGGAAAAGTGTTCGATCTATCAGCTGATGACTGTGCCTCTGAGGTCTCGTCATGGGTGAAAGCTGGCATTGATGCCTTCATACCCACCAGGAAGTATTGCCTAAAACCTCATTCCTCTCCGTGGTTCTCTCCTGCCTGCTCAGCCGCCATTGCCCACAGGAACCATTACTTCCGTCTATTCCGGAGACAGTCATCTGATCACAATAGGCGCCTGTTCACGTCTGCTCGCAATGAGTGCAAGAGAACCCTAAATGACGCCAAACGGTTGTTTGCTGATAGAATGCGACAGCGCATAGCTGACCGCAAGTTCGGCTCCAAGGACTATTGGAGGATTTGCAAACGAGTGCTGAACAATAACAAATCCTCAGTATCTCCTTTAATCCTTGAATTTGAGGTTCTCACGTCATCTGCGGACAAAGCTGAGTGCTTTGCCTGCAGATTCTCATCCAACTCCACATTTGACTCATCTGGAGTACACCCACCCGACTTCCCTATTAGAACTGAGGCCAAACTGCACGACATATATATTACCCCGACAGTAGTATCCCGAGTAATTTCAAAACTCGACCTCCATAAGGCGAGTGGTGACGATGGAATCCCGGTGATAGTCCTTAAGAGGTGTGCTCCTGAACTTTCCCCTGTCCTCTATAAACTTTTTAACTTCTGCCTTTCTGCTTCCTGCTTTCCAGCATGCTGGAAGTTCTCTTCAGTCGTTCTTGTATTTAAGAATTGTGGTGAACCCTCGGACCCATCCAACTATCGTCCTATCAATCATCTTCTACCGATATTCGGGAAAGTATTCGAGGCCATAATCAATGCTGAAATAGTTCAACATCTTACTGTCCACAAACTCTTCTCTGACAGGCAATATGGCTTCCGCTTTGCCAGGTCCACGGCCGACTTGCTAACAACCGTAACGGTGTACATACTCCAGGCCCTTGATGAGTCTGACGAGGCTCGCGCGGTTGCTCTGGACATCTCCAAGGCTTTTGACAGGGTTTGGCACTCTGGCCTCCTATGCAAGCTACGGGGTTACGGTATTACCGGTCGCCTGCTTGACCTAATCCAATCTTTTTTAAATAACCGCAAAATGAAGGTCGTTTTGAATGGGCATGCCTCTTCATCCTACAGCACGAATGCTGGTGTACCACAGGGCTCTATCCTGGGCCCGACGCTCTTCCTTATTTACATCAACGACCTCCCAGATGAGATCAGTTCCCAAGTAGGCATCTACGCAGACGACACCACAATCTACTCCCGCACCAGTAAGAAACTTGTCGTGGTGGACAGACATAATCTCGCTGCTGACCTTGAACGAGATCTACACTCTGTGGCGAATTGGGGCAAGAAGTGGCTTGTCAACTTCAATGCGTCTAAGACCAAGCTGTTGTCTGTCAACCATCACAGGCAATCTCTCCTGCCTCCCATAAGCATGGACCAAGCGATTCTCCCTGAGAGCAACACACTACGCCTCCTCGGCCTTGCCCTCTCCTCAGACCTCAAATGGAACCACTATATTGAATCCATAGCTAAATTTACTGCTAAGAAGGTTGGGTCACTATTTCGATCCAGGATGTTTTTTTCCGCCTGAATCCATCCTGCATATATACAAGTCAACCATCCATCCGTGCATGGAATACTGCTGCCATTTATGGTCAGGCGCCCCTGCCGTTCTCCTCAGTGTTCTCGACAGGCTCCAAAGGAGAGTCTGTAATGTGATAGGTACTGATTTGGCGGCTCGACTGCAGCCACGTCCCCACCGTCGAAATGTGGCCTCCCTTTGTCTGTTCTATAAATACTTCCATGGCTTCTGCTCGGACGAACTTAAGTCACTGGTGCCTCCTCAACAGGTGTTTACTCGTGCAAGCAGACTGGCAACTGGGTCCCACCCATTCACAGTCAGTTTAGCCAAATGCAGACGACAATTCTACTCCTGCAGCTTCTTCTCTCGCACTTCCCGCCTGTGGAACTCGCTCCCATATTCTTGCTTTCCTGACGGCTACAACCTCCAGAAATTTAAATGCAATGTCAATACTCATCTATTAACCACTGGACTCTAGCTCTCTCTCCCCACCCCCGTATATCCTTCCCTTTCTCTCCACCTATGGATCTGTCATCGCACCTGCATTCTCAGCTTTCTATTGCTCCTTTCTAACTAGTTTGTACTCCTCACTGTTTTCTAATTAATCTTTTTACAGTTATGTAGCCCCCAGCTCATCAGTGGCATTTCTGCCTTGCTCGGGGTGAAATGATTAAAAAAATGTCCCACTTCATTGTTATCATCTCGTTGAAAAAGGATACTGGCGTGTCCGAAAATTCCAACTTGAAAATCTTTCTGTTCGTGCTTCCGTTTAGTCAAAAGGTCTTATATAAAATATCATCAGGTTTAATGAGAATATTTGTATCATTTTATTATTGTTTAATTCCTCAAAGTCAGTGAATTACCATACGTGATACACCCTTTGGGTGATGATATCTTTTTCAAGACATGACTGAATAGATAGATTTTCCCCGCAGTAGATTACCATTACTTTCTGCGGCAGACTGGGTGCCAACAAGACCATAAAACCCATTTTGTCCTGCTATTCAGCTCATAGCTGAAAGAGGATAGATCAATAATTTTATATGGATTAATAAATTTTATATTTGTGCGTAAGTGAATGAAACGAATTCGACTTGAATTCGAACTCGGCTCTCCGATTTCCCATTCCAAGCCGAATTTCATTAACCGGTCTATGCATATGTATGAGATTGTGCGTGTGCTTTTTTTAAAATAATAATGCTGAACTATTATGTAATATTGGTCACTCTAATGTGGCAATGAATGAAGCAGAGACTTGAAGTAACAGATATGTGGTTTTACAGAAGGATGCTGAGAATACCAAGGACTAAACATTTGAGCAACGGCGTAGTTTTAGAGAAAAAGAACACATATTTAACATTAGAAATAGTTTAAAATTCTAAGATACATAAATATAAGAAAGATGGCTTGCTAAATATGACACTCACAGGACATATTGAAGGTAAAAGTGACAAAGTAATATGGAGCATAACCTATCTAACTTGTGCAAATAGTTGACAGAACAGGATTAGGGATATATAGTGTAAGACAAAATTTACTATAAGACAAATGCAGGAAATTATGAAAACACATGATCGCTAACGCTCTGAAGGGATAAGGTACACAGAAGTTCCCGATCCATTGTTTTCATGCAAGTCATTATTAACTTAACTTTTCAAAGCTTTTTATCATTTTATTCATAAACAGCTTGGTCTAAAACATGTTTAATATTTCTGTATATTGCATATGAAAGATTAAAAAAAAACATTTTCTCACAATGACATTATCGAACAATAATTTTAATGTCTCCATCGTAAAATAGTATACTGTTTCTTCTTCCTTTCCTCACCTCATTACTAAATCGCTCACATCTTTCGATTTCCAGCAATGCGGCTCTACACATATTTAGCCACTTGTATAATGCAAAGCTTTTGAGGCGGCTATTCTAGTGTCCGTCTATATCCATTATTTATTTGTTCCCCTTTTTGTTCTTCCTCTTCTTTTCTTTCCTCCGCCAACTGACGAACGGCTTTAAAATTATTCGTTCTATTTAAAGAAATCAGGTGCTATGCTCTGATGATGACGTCACGCGCCATTGGGCTCTGACGTCAGCAAGATTTGGACCAATGACGGCCGATTTTCAGCCGACACGTCGTTTTGCAGCGCCTGAGGACATTTGCTTGTAACAATGCCAACGTGTGTGTGTGTGTGTGTGTGTGTGTGTGTGTGTGTGTGTGTGTGTGTGTGTTTTCACTCGTATGTGTGTGTCTCTAGTGTTCACGTGCGTGTGTTGGTGGTGACATATCTATATGTCTATATGCATAAATGCAATTGTCAGGTAACAACGTCAAAGCGAACTTAATCGTCAAACAGGGTTCAAATTTCAGTCGCGACTGCTTTTGTTTTCACAAAATGTATTTGAAAAAGGCGTAAATTTCTACCTGCACTGTCGCCGAGCACCATATATTTTGTCGCTAGCATGTCGCAATGATTGACGGAAATATGAGCACACGAATAAACCACTTTCTATTATCTACCTTATCTTCACAGTAGTAAAATAAATGTGTTACATCCACTGTCCAAAACCTCGAACTAATCAGTATGTTCTTGGGTGCCTAATACAAGGGGGGATCTTGATAATCGGGGTGAGAACGAATTTTTCGTAATATTCAATAGACGAAGTGGTTTTAAAAAGTGGGAATAGAAAATCGTTTAAATAGTGAAAAAGTACCAAATTAAGAAACGAAAAACTCTTCATAAGTTCGAGGGATATGAAAATTTTTAAAATTGTAGTCGTTATCTCCCGCTCTATCTCGTTAATATAGATTTGTATGTATCTATGTATGTAAATGTGTGTGTGTGCGCATGTGTGCGTGTTTGTGCATGTGTGCGTGCGTGTGTGTTAAACTATTTTGTCTATAAATAAACCGTTATATTAATAACGATTAACACCTGCTCGAAAGCAGGTACTTTAATAAACAATTTATACGGTTTCATATATACATTTTATGGCATGCATATTGATTGCTAGACTGGATTGTGCATGAAGCTGATAGTTGTTCTACCGGTGAGGAAAAAAATTATTTATTATTAATACAACTAATGGCACTGTTATTATACATCAAGCATTATTTTATTAGGATCAGCACTCAATGTGCGATATATATATATATATATCGCACATTGAGTGATGATCCTAAATATAAAGTAGAATCCTTGGTACTTGGTAAGGTAAATTCCACAGGAGATTAAATCCAAAGAGATCTCAATGTTAAGATTTAACAAAGTATTTTATATTAAAGAACATAAGTTGGATGTTTTTTAAAAAAAAACCATTGGTAATATAATATTTAGCAGTTCTCTTATCAACCGCTACTCAGACTAAATTCATACAACAATGAATGGGTCAAAATTATCCAGAAAAAGTCAAGTAAAAAAGATAGAAAAAAAAAAAGAAAAAGAGAAAAAAAAGGTAGGGGAAAGGGGGTTAACTTAACGGTGTTAAATATTAGCGTCTATATTCTATCTAGACGATGCGACTGCCTTGGCCTAAATTTACAAAAACAGTAGTTAATGAAGTCAGTGAATCTTGACTTGGACTTTTAGTTGTCTATTTTTATTCAAAATTAAAAATTACGGGGTGAATTTTCGCTAGAAAAATGAATTATTAGTTTTTCTTATTAATTCTAATCGTAATAATCATATAAAACATATTGGTAGTAATGATAACATGATGATAAAGAAACTAATATTTAAAAACCTTAAAGTAATAATAGTAATAAAAATGATAAAAATAATAATAATAAAGATACTAATAATAAAGACAAAATATAACGGTAAATGATAAAAATTACGAAAATACAAAATAATATAGCAAAGATGATTATTTACGAGAAACGGCAAAATATTGTCTTTTTAAAGCTTGATTTGGAACCATGAAATCATTCGTGGTCGAGTGGTCTCAGACGCATCAGATCCATTGATAGCTTCCATTATCAAGGGTCGCTGGTTCGAATCCTGCCGAGTGACACACTTTTTCCTAACAAAATTCTCTTAAAAGAAATTAGGTCGGAAGACAATATAAATATATTGTTTAATTAAAAACAGAGTATCTACTCAAATACGAATATCGATTAAAAGTAATGTTTAAACAAATGAATTAAATATATATATAATCTTTTAATCGAGTTCACCGCAAGCAAGACAGCCACTAAGACAAAAGGCTTACTGGTCGTGGAAGTATTAGAAAACAGAAACATTGCTAAGGAGCGATAACAATAGAAGAGCAATCAGGGGTTCAGTAGGTGGCGATTGACATTGCATTTAAATTTTTGAAGATTGAAGTTGACTGGAAAGTAAAAAGAGTTCCACAATCGAGAAGTGAGAGAAAAGAAACTGTTTGCATATAACTCACGGTTACATCTTTTTTTCTATGTGTTGTGTCCCTTCAGGTCGTAAGTGATCATGGCCCTCCACATTTCTCTATCCCTAGTGACTCTTCTGTTACTCCTCCTAAATCTCCCTGTGCCATCCATTTGCTCAAGCCTATTAAGTATGTTACGCGTTGCTTTCCCTTGTCTCTCGTTCCCTCTGTCTGACTTGTGAGTATCTGATTCTCCAAACCTTCCTTCTTCATTACAAGTCCCAAAAACTTCAGTTGTCTTTTCTTCGTGTTAAGTTTTTTTTTTTTTATCATTTCACCCCGAGCAAAGTAGAAACGCCACTGATGTGCAGGGGGTTACATAAATGTAAAAAGATTAATTAGAAAAGAGTGAGGAGTACAAGCTAGTTAGAAAGGAACAATAGAAAGCTGAGAAAGCAGGTGCGATGACAGATACATAGGTGGAGATAAAGGGAAGGTTATACAGGGGAGGGGAGAGAGCTAGAGGCCAGTGGTTAGTAGATGAGTATTAACTTTGCATTTAAATTTCTGGAGGTTGTAGCCGTCAGGAAAGCAAGAATACGGGAGTGAGTTCCACAGGCGGGAAGTGCGAGAGAGGAAGCTGCAGGAGTAGTTGTTTCTCTTTCGTTTCCATCCTATTCAAAACCTAATCGTTGCTCACATGTTTGGTCCATGGTATCCTCAGCTCAGTAGAACCACATTTCGATTGCTTTAAGTTTCTCCTTCATCTTTATGAGATTATCCGATGTTCATTGCAATACTGAAGAACAGACATAACAATCCAGTACTCTCTTCTTTGTTTCCAGCGAAATTTTGCTGTCTCTCAATACTCTACTCAGCTTCTGGAATGCATCCTTGGCCATGCCTATTCGCCTTCGGATCTCAGTGTCGCACTTTCCGTTCTCTGGTATTTAAATTTCTCTATTTGCTTGATTTTAGTATCTCCAGTCTGTAGTTAGATTTTGGACTCCTCTTTTTACTGATGACCGTGTATTCAGTTTTCTTATAGTTTATATATAGTCCTTTCTTCAGCTACTTTCTGTAGGATATCTTTTAGTTTTTGTTTTGTGTCCGCTATCAGCACTGTAACATCAGCGTATCTTATATTGTTCAGATTGTGGCAGCCTGGCTCTCAGAATCTAGGGCTTACAGACTTCCTTCACTGTATAAGTTGAATAGATCTGGTGAGAAGACATATCTCTGTCCTACACACCTTTCTATCTTTCTATATCTGCTCAAATCGTTTGCTGTCCATATGCAGGCAGTCTGTTGTCAGTACAGGCTCTTGATTACTCTAATGGTTTTCACGAATATGTCAAGGTTGCCTAACGTCTCTATCAAGTCTTTGTGGTGTACTTTGTCGAATGCCTTTGCGTAGTCTATGAAAGTTAAGTACGTCCTTCTGCAGTTGTATTGTCTTTTCTGATAACATTGTAAGCATCAATATCACGATCATAGTTCCAGTGTCCTTAACAAAACCGCACTATTCTTGTCCTATCGCTGGCATTTCTGCTGCGCGCAAAATCAGGATTCGGATGATAAGTTTTGTTATGTGACTCATTAAGCTGATTGTTTGGTTGAGTTTACATTCCTTTGCGCCTGGCTTCTTAGGCAGTGCTACGAAACTCGATCTGCTTAGGACTTCCGGTATCTCACCACTGTTATAGATTTCATTTATTTGTTCTGTAATTTTGTCTACACCGAAATCGCCTAAGGCTGCCAGCATATCTATTACAGTACCGTCTGTTCCTGCAGCTTTGTTTCTTTTCAGTTTGGCCAGTACAGCTTCCACTTTGGATTTTAATATTTCCGGTTAATTGTTATCTCTGTGTATTGTCGGTTGCTCTTTCTTGCCGTGGAAAAGATCTCATATATTTTTCCCATCACTGGAGTATTTCTTCTTTCTCTTATATGAGCCTTCCATCCTTTGATTTTATACATCTTGTTGAGGAGCATGTCTTTTGTCCTGTTAGTTCTCTTATTTTTATGCATGTCTCCCTTATTAGTTGTGCTCATGCTCTCTATTTCTGAATACTTGCTTTTAAGCCATTCCTCTTTTATCCTGTCTGAATTTGTTCCTTATTTTTTTGTACAGTTTTCTGTATTCCGTTCCATGTCTTGGCATTGCTTTCTGTTTTCTTTCCATCATGCCGAGAATCTTATCAGTTATCAACTCGTTTTTTTGTTTTGTTTTTTTTTGTTTTTGTCACTAATGCTTCCTTTAGTGTGTCCCATTTCGAGTTTCCGTTTCCAGTTTGTTCCTCGTATTTGTTTTTCACACAGTGTATTTTTCCCGCAGATTGAGGTTGTTTACAAGTTCGTTGTATTCCATTATGAGTGCTGCACTCAGTTTCTTCACTCTCCGAAGTTTCATTCTTAATTTGCAAATGACTGGGTGGATAAGTTTTGCAATGAACAACTGCATTCCTGAATCTCTTGTTTTTCGTCCTATAATCGATTTGGTTTTCGTGTCACCTCCTGGATTTCTCCATGTCCATAATCGTCTTAGGTGTTCTTGAAACCAGGTGTTGGTCACTAACTGTGCACCACTGGACCCATTTTTCTCCTCAGTCATTGCGGTTTCCTCGTTCGAAGTTGCCAACTGTTACACCTTCCCTCTCCTTGTCTACTTTGAAATTCAGGTCTCCCATGATAATTCTAATTTCTTGTGTTTTACCTTGGAATTGTCCACGATGGAAAAGATAAATTCTATTTCCTTCTCAGTACTTAGCGTTGTCGTTGCATACAAATAACTGGCAGTATCCCAGAACGCATTTCTTCATCCGGTATTAAGCCGACTTCCTTTTCATTTTTTTTTTTACCATCTTCTGTATATGATCCTGTGGTTGTCACTGACAAAGTTTGTTCTTTGGCCACCTCGTTTCGCATATTTCTATAATGTTGATATTCAATTTGCTCATCTTCTGTTTGACATTCTCTCGCTGTCACAGTTGTTTAGCGTTCTGACATTCCATGTTCTTAGAGTGATTTTTTGTTTGGTGCTAACAGTGACAGGATAACGGTCCAGTGACACCTGTTGCTCATGTTGTTTATTTCTGAGCGAGGGATCATTTCCGAGGAAATGTGTCTCCATTACGTCGTTGGCGCTTACATCTAGTAGATTCAACTGTAAATTGATGAGACATCGTCACCACTCTAGTACTAAACTTAGATTCATAAAATCTAGATACCACTGCGTAGAGCTCATTCGAACAATTACCATGTATGAATAGAAAAAACACTGGAAGTAACTTTACGGCAGTGGGAGAGTGACTGAAACTGAGAGGCCAGATCAAGATTAATAATATTTCTGATTCTTCTTTGAATTTTATCAAGGATTTCTAAATGCATAGCAGAAGAAGTGGACCATATGTTGCAGCAATATTCTGAACATGAAAAATTGTAGATTTATGTATGATGGATTCTGGAGAGAAAAAAATTGTCTCACACGACATAGTGAACCAAATTTTTTAGCAGCTGACTGAATAATGGATTCACTATCGTCTTTCCACTTCATTTCAGCTGAGAACGTTAGCCCAATTAAATTTAGTTGGAAAGCATGGAGCTGGAAAAGAGTTCCATAATCGAGAAAAGAAGTTGTTAGCAAAGAACTTACGGTCACATCTAGGTATTTCAACTGTAAAATAATGTGATCCCCACGCCAGTCTAGTATTGCACTTAAATTCACAAAGTCTAGGTTACATATACTTTTTATATGGTAGAATAAAGTAAAAAAAATAAAATATATGTCACGAGTATTAAAGTAATAGATAATTATTAATACACGTGACACATATCTGACCAATAAGAATTTATCCCAAATCACAGCATATCAGTATACTGTCTCTTCGATATTTTTTTTCACGATCTCTGAAGAAGCTCTAATAAAAGTGGAACATGTTACATTGAGATTTGTTTCCTTTTTGTTCTTTTACTTTAATCTATCATCTTATCGGATTTCGATCGATATATATATGAGAGAGAGAGAGAGAGAGAGAGAGAGAGAGAGAGATATAAAAAGAACCATTCTCTCGGGTTTCAAGCTGGTTTGGTGATATTGAAGAAGATAGATTCGAGGGGTAAAACCAAAGTAGATTGCTATGGATCTTATATCTTTTAATGATACTACGGACTCGGGATCGAGTATGTTCTAAAATATACTGAAATTGATCCATTTGGGGGTGGACTAAGTAGTTGGATTTATGCAAGGAGAAATTTCTATCTATCTATCTATCTATCTATCTATCTATCTATCTATCTATCTATCTATCTATCTATCTCACCCCTTGCAAGGTAGCAAAGCCACTAAGACACAAGGAGTTACTGGGTGTGGAAGAATTGGGAAGAGAAACATTATAAATGAGCGAGAACAAAAGAAGTGTAACCACAAGAAAACTGCATTTAAATCTTTGTAGATTAAAATTGGCTTGCAAGCATGGAGCCAGAAGGGACTTCCACAAGCGATAAGTGTAAATAAACAATCAGTTAGTATAGAACTTAGAGCTGCATCTATCCAGCTCAACAGTAAATTGATGAGATTTCGACGCCAGTCTAGTTCTGCGCTTAAATTCATCAAGTCTAGGTGCCATAGCGAAGAGCTCATCCGAACAATTACCATGAAAATATGTATAGAAAAGGCATAGAGAGGCAACTTTGTGGAGATAGGAAAGTGACTGAAGCCGAGACGTCAGGTTAGGACTAATAATATTGCTGATTCCTTAGGTTTTATCAAGGATAGCAAGAGAAACGGACTATATGCTTCAACAATATTCTAAACATGACAATGGCAGACTTATAGATATGTATGATAGATTCTGGAAAGAATAATTCTCTCGCACGACGCAGTGAACCAACTTTCTTACATTTTTTTCCCAAGTTAACAGAATGAAGTTTGATTTTTACATCAACCGCCAATTTGACTTCATCGAACTGATCAGGTTTACTATTGAGACAGGAGTAAATGTTCGTGTCATCAGCATAGATACCAAGTTGAGAGCTGGTGTCATCAGAAAGGTTGTTAATGAAAGTTAAAAACAAAGTATGACCAAAGATAGAACCATGGAGGACACCTGCATTAATACGAAATAATCTAGAAGAGTGGCCGTTCAGGATAACTTTCATTTCACTATTTGAAAAGAAAGACTGGATCAATCCAGAAATGTGTCCCGAGACACCGTATCTTTTCAACTTATGAAGAAGGCCTGTATGCCAAACCTTCTCGAAAGCTTTTCACCATTTTTATCAAAAGCTTGATAGATTCCTTCCGCAATTACATCAGGAGTTGACCAAAAGAAACGAAAGCAATATTGCTTTTCTGAAAAAAGCCCTGCAATGTGAGATGCTTAATTAATTCAGATTTGGTTAAGGCCTCTCGAAGTTTACCAAAGAGAGGAAGAATGCTATCAGCCTGATAATTGGAACTTTCGAATCGTTTATCGGAGTTCTTAAAATCTGAAATAATAGTTGATTTCCAACAGACAGATAAACAAGACTTTATTACACAGTTTCGAAAGAACAAGAGCCAGTTCTAGAAGACAATTCTTAAGGGCTATTGCAAGAATACCACCGGGTTCACATAATTTGTAAGGATCCAGATGAGACATGATAGCAGAAACCATAGAAGGTGTCATAATCATATCACTCAACAAAGACTCAGTTTCAAGTGGAATGTTAGGCAAGAATAATTCAAATGCATCCAGAATAGTTTAAGGAAATTTAAGGACGGAACAATTAGCTTTATTAGCAGATGTTAGCATCTCAAATTGATTAAAGAGAAGATGAATAGAAAATTTACTCTTATTTAATTCACTATTACAGAGCCACCACATCACATGAGCCAAAGTTGTTAGATGCAATACGGTGCTTTATTCTGAGACTTAACTTCTTCGAGTACAAATTTCCATTTATTTCTAGCAAGCAAGAACTGGCGTCTGTTGGGATGGGAACTACCACGCCAGTATAGTTGGAAATAGTGGTACCTGTAGGCTATAGCGAAAGAACAAGCTGACGTAAACCATGAAGAAGATTAAGGTTTCATCTGGTATTTCCGAGAAAGAATGAAAGCATCTATTTCGGTTGTGATCCAAGAAGAAACTTAAAAATATCAGTGAAATCGGCATCTCGAAGAATGTCAAATCCCAATCAGCACACTGGTAACGGAAAGAAGATTTTTGAATAGGTGCTTAATGCCTAATAGATGATTGGAATACCAATCGATACAACAGAGTAATCCGAGTTACCAAGAGGATAGTGCTGTGAATCTCGAGAAGATTGAGGAGAAGAGTCAATAAATCAAATAAGAAATCTGTTGCTCAGATTTACTAGGAAAACGAGTAATGAAATCCACGATTTGAGTAAGGGATAGAGCAATGGTAAAACTGAAAAAACTTTATACCGACAACATCTATGTGTGTGTATGTGTGTGTGTGTGTGTGTGTGTGTGTGTGTGTGTGTGTGTGTGTGTGTGTGTGTGTAAAGATGCCTCTATCTTTCTATCTTATTTAATTTATGTAAATTTTTATTCATAACATTTTTTGCAATTTGAAAAGCATAATAAGGATATTTTTTCATATTTTCGGATAATTTTCTGTAATTGCTTATTAACTTTGTATATATCTCTTTATAGTTGAATGCTTTCTGCATTTTTAACTCATCACAACATATAGCACTTACTCATGTAAGAGATGAAAACAAACAAAATATAAGTAATTTCTTTTTAATTTCGACTACATGAAAACAGTGTTTGTACAGGTTGAACCAAATCTTGCTATTGAAATTGGTAATACGGAGTCACCGTTCACTCAATAAAGTGGGCTTGTCAGGCAGTGAACACGCCAGATCACTCACTCTCTCTCTCTCTCTCTCTCTCTATATATATATATATATATATATATATATATATACGACATTATGAGAAAATAAAAGCGGTAAATATAGTCAATTTCAAATTTATTGCTAAATTTCTAACAATTTTTCAACAAGCGTCTAAAGACTGTAAAGAAAAAGTACCTAAAATTCGATAAAGTTTTAAATTGTTTAAAATATTTTTTTTAATCTGTAAGAATTATGGGTAGCTAAATTTATATAAAAAAGCGTTCACGTTATATTCGTCAAGTAATTTATTTCAATTTAATCCCTTTTACAGAAAATTCGCATATATCAAGCTGACAATAAATCATCCAACACGTCAGAAAAACATCGTTCCGTCTATGGAAAAAATATGCAATATTTTAAACTAAAAGTAATATTTATTTTTAATTCAAATTATTTTCCTCAAATAATCTTTCAGGAAAGTGTGTATATATATATATATATATATATATATATATATATATATATATATATATTAAATTAGGATATAAAAATCCCAACAAAGTTTTAAATTTGACAAGTGGAAACGTTTCATGAAAATAGATTCAGTTCAAATCTTCAAGCGAGAGAGTGAAATGTGTGTTTGTGTGTATGCTTAAATAATGAATATAGTACATTTTCGCTAAACTAGCGTTTCTCGTAAAAAAAAAAAATGAAGAAAGAAAAAGTGACTTTTAAAAAAGTCGTTAATATTTATTCTTACATTTCTTAGTTCAAGTCGAAAGTTTTTAATGTATTTTCCGAGCATTTTTGCATCGGATTAAAGACAAAACCCTCTTCTCATTATAAGAATATCACGAAAGTAAGAAATTATTTTAGTCTTTTTCAAAATTAATCCAAGACAGATCCTGAGGATATGTTGTAAGTAATAGATTTGTTTGTGGTCTAGTTATGCGTTTATCGTTCGACATACACAATCGATAAATGGGTTCATATTGACAGACCTGTCAGCACAATTCTCTTTATTCAAAAAATTTTTCAATAAAAACAATTGTGTTGATAGGTCTGTCAATATGAACGAATTTATCGATTTTACTAATAAAGAGAAAAATACTTATTGCTTATTTCATTAGCTTGAATTAAATATAGATTAAAACTTTTAGAAAAAATTTCATTTTTTAAAATTAATTTTAAACTTAAGTGTAGCTATTTTTCTGGAAGAACCTACTTTTAAGTGATAGAACTGTGCGAAAATAAAACCGGTCAATGGGAGATAACTCTAATTAGCATACCTTTTAACATTGAATTGGTTCTGATATGAATTTTTCGTTTGCTGGGTTTTATTTTGCATTGTAGCTTTTTATTAAAATGTTCAGGCAGATTTATATAAATGATCTGAGCGTTGTGATCAAATGCCAAAATAAGTAAAATTAATAATGAAAATAGTTTATCAAAGTAATTCAGTCAACAATTGAACGACGATTGTTCTGAGTTGGGTCGTAAAATTTATCATTGAAAATTGAAAGACAGTGAATTATGCTTTGTTATTTGCATGCATTTATCATGATTCTCTTTTCTAACTACCCATAATGCTTGAAAAATTCCGGAAAAAAATCAAATGCTGTTCTTAATATTGATAGAAAATAAAACTCATACACAAAAAATTAAAAATATAGGTGTTGGTCATAGAAATAAGTACGGCATGATGATTGCCAGTTTCACATTTCATGAGATCAGGCTGTTTGTTGTGTACAAACGCTTAATCTTTGAACGCTATTTCCCCATAAATATAGGAAATTTTAAACATATTAATGTTGACTATTTCATCAATATAACTTCATACTTCAGAAAAAAATGTCCTGTCCCTACAGTTTAGTTTTTTTTTTAATCATTTCACCCCAAGCAAGGCAGCCTCACCGCCATTGGTGCGCAGAGGGTTACATAGGAAGAAAGTGATGAGGAAAAAGGACACATTATAGGGGGTGTCAAGAAGTCGGTAAGATAAGAATGAGAATACTGGTGTGATGAAAGTGGAGTGGACGGAGAAAAGGACATGAGATGAAGGATGTGCGTCAGTGAGATAGATGTGTAGGAATGAACCAAAATGACCTCAGGTCAGATACTACTACCATGCAGAGAATACATTGTTTCTTTTACCCTCTCTGTCTCTAAATGACTCCCAAGAACTAAGATACCCAAATCTATTCACTTTTCTTTCTCTGCTACTATTTCTCTTTCCCCTACTCTCTCTATCTCCCTGACCCATGCTTGATCTAAAGGATTGGCCAGTCCCTCTCTGGCTTCTAAGCAGGCAACATGTGTTCTGTTGCCAGCAGACACTTAACACGAAAGTATGTAAAAATAAGAAAATAAAATATTCCTCTCAACGCTAATATTTGTATCCACTTCTTTGTCAATTATACCCACAAAGATACCAAATATTACAATGGTGACCCCGACAAAAAGGACATTACAACCTCAAGAAACGAACTAATTTTACCAGGACTGAAAAGAAAGAAACACATTTTGGAGTTTTCAGGAAAATATACAAGTAGCAGTTAATTTCACGTCACAAACGTTTTTAAAGAGAACCTTTGACGTAAGTAAAACAAACTACATTTTTTCCCACCCCTCTTCATCAAAAAAAAAAAAATACTTGAATATATATATTTTTACATACAAAAAAAATGGAAGAAGCCTCCTTACAACAAATTACAATAAAAACGCCGGAATTCATGGAAACGGCAGTGAATGGCTGGTTTTCCATTCTGGAAGCCCAATTCCATCTGCGGAATATTACAAATTCAACAACAAAGTTTTATACGGTCATATCATCTCTGCCTGCAGAGGTGGTAGCTAAAATACCATATCACATTTTAGACGCAAAGAACTATGAGGAACTAAAATGCTCCTTAATTGAGGCTAATGAAAGAACAAAGCCTGAGTTGCTAGACAAGTTAATGTCTACCAACACAATTACAGGCCGTCCATCTGCGTACCTTCAAGAGATGCTTTGTATAGCTAAAAGGATAGGTGTCGGCGAATAAATTGTTCTTCACAAATTTCTACAGGCATTACCCGCAACAATTTCCCCCGTCATTGCCTCCCAAAAAGAACTAAATTCATCCCAAATAGGAAAACTAGCGGACGAATTAATGCCCTTATTAAATAACATGAACGGAACAGCAACAGCATTCTCCACTCAGCAGCACACAGAAAGGAATAAAAACGTCCTTATACCGATAGGAATAAAACCCTACTTCCCAGACCAAAAAACTAAAATATGCAGAGCAAGCAAGAACTTGCAAACCGTGGTGTAAATGGCCAAAGAAGCAGAACATCAAAATTTTACCAAGCTCGCGTCCACCCACACCACCACCAACAGCCTCGGAAAACTAGTAGCGCGAACCATGTCTGTCCCCTTGAGTTCGCCGCTACTACAAATCAAAGCACGATTAGGGACAACCGTATTACAATTTATAGTAGACACTGGTGCAAGCCTCTCAATAATACCGGCGTCCGCGTTAAAAGGCGTGACGTTATACCCAACACCAGTATCACTCACCACTGCCAACGGAGAGAAAATACAATGCCACGGCCAAGCTAACCTGGAGATTGCAATACCGAGCTTAAGAAGAACCTTTTCCTGGACATTCGTGGTCGCTGATATCACCAATCCCCTCCTCGGAATTGACTTTCTAAATAACTTTGGCCTCACTATCGACTGCAAAAACAGGACAATTTATGACCCAGCAACAACCACTAAAAAGAAGTTTTTAGTAAACACTACTGCTCCTGTAAATGTGGTCATAAACGAAGCAAATATACCCATATTTATAAAAAACAGCTTAGATAAATATCCAGAAATTATCTCTCCTCACACCAACAAAAACAATACCTACTGCGGTGTTTACCACAGAATCGACACAGGTAGTCACTCACCAGTTTTTGCTAAATCCAGACAACTGTCTGCTGAAAAGCTGACTGCTACAAAAGAAGAATTTAAGAGACTAATAAATGAAGGAGTAATAACCCCTTCAGACAGCGAATGGTCAAGCCCACTACATCTAGTACCTAAACAGAGTGGAGGATATCGCTGCTGTGGAGACTACCGCGCCTTAAACAGTATCACTAAAAGTGATAGATACCCCATCCCTAATATTAATTCTTTTACTGCTAAACTCGCTGATAAACAGCGATTTTCAAAAATTGATTTAATTTCAGCCTATCATCAAATCAAGATGCACCCCAATGATATTCCAAAAACTGCAGTTATTTCACCAATGGGACTTTATCAATATGAATTTATGCCGTTTGGATTAAAGAATTCTTCGGCTACTTTTCAAAGATATATGGACAGAATCTTTCGAGATACCGACTGTGTCTTCGTATATATCGATGATATCCTCATCTTCAGCGATGACGAACAATCTCATAAAAAAGATATTGACACAGTGTTTCGAATTCTACAAGAAAACAACCTAAAAATATCACTCTCCAAATCGATTTTCAACGTAACAGCCCTTGACTTCTTAGGCTTTAGAATTAACTCAAATGGAATTACACCAACTGCAAATAAAGTAAAAGAAATAGAATCTTTTCCGTGTCCTAAAGATGCTAAAAGCCTACGTAGATTTCTTGGTATGGTAGGATTTTACAGAAAATTAATACCAGGATTCGCAAAGTTAGTTTTTTTTTTATCTGAGAGAATGCGACTAACACCGAAAGGATTAATCACCTTGAATACATTAGAAAAAGAATCCTTCTCTACCATGACTAAAATATTGGGTAAGCTAACGGAATTACCCCATCCTCAACCAAGTTGTACACAATATCAACTGGTCACGGACAGCAGCAAATATGCAGTAGGTGCTGCCTTACATCAAGTCGTTAATGGAAACCCTATACCAATAGGATTTTTCTCGAAGAAACTAACAGCAACACAGACAAGATATTCCACTTTTGATCGTGAACTTTTAGCAGCGTATTTGGCTGTATTACATTTTCGCCACCTCATAGAAAGTCGCGAAGTATTACTTCTAACAGACCACAAGCCAATATGCGGCGCATTTCACAGCCTAAAACCAGCAAAATCGGATAGGCAACAAAGACAACTAGCCATAATCACAGAATTAATCTCAGATATTGCCCATGTGAAGGGTGATCAAAATGTAGTAGCCGATTGTCTATCACGCCCAACATTTGCTGTACAGATCGATATGTACGACCTCCCAGCACTTGCAGATGCCCAAACAGCAGATACTGAAATACAGTCCTTCCCAGAATTAAAAAAATATACAATATCTGGAAAAGACCAATTTGTGTTGTGTGATACATCAACGTCATACCCCCAGACCTTTTGTACCATGGACACTAAGAAAATCCATCTTCGATAGTTTGCATTCAGTGTCACACCCAGGTATAAAATCATCTATAAAAATGATTAAGGCTAGGTTTTACTGGCCTAACATGGATAAAACCATCAAAGAATTATGTGCATCATGCACATCTTGCCAACAGGCAAAAATATATAGACACACAAAATCGCCAGTACAAACATTGGAAATACCGTCATCAAGTACCGTACACATCGACATAATTGGACCTCTACCGCCAACAAAATGTTCCAACAATCCCTACATTAATCCATGTCGATATATTTTAACATGCATAGATCGAACCAGTCGATGGATAGAAGCGCAACCCATAGCAGAGATTACGGCACAAACTGTTGCAGAAGCGTTTGTAAATACGTGGATTACTCGCTTTGGTGTCCCACTTCATGTCATAACAGACAGAGGTACACAATTTGAAAGTGAATTATTCATGGAATTATCAAAAATTATCGGATTCTATAGGCTAAGAACAACGTCATATCATCCACAATGCAACGGACTTATAGAAAGAGCTCACAGAACCATCAAAGCAGCTATAATGGCCCGAAAAGAATCTTGGATTTCAGCCCTACCAATTGTTCTCTTGGGAATTCGAAGTATGCCCAACTGCTCTAATTTTTCCCCTTTTTATGCGGTCACAGGTGCAAAAATGTTATTGCCACACCTAATGATAGATTCGGAAAACCCAGAAACAGTCACACAAGATTTTACTAGAGAACTACATAAAACCATGGCAAAATTTGACTTGACTGACTTTTCAAACAGAGAAAAATCAACACAAAAATCTTACGTACCAAATCAACTGCAAACCTGTAAAAAAGTTTGGATTAGGATAGACCGCGTTCGAAAACCGCTAGAAGCACCCTATTCAGGTCCTTACACTGTACTCGAACGAACACCAAAATATTTCCTTATAGAAACTAACCCAAACACGCATACACAAGTTTCAATAGACCGTTTAAAACCTTACATTGAAAACAAGCAAAAATGTACACAAAATACAACTACCAACAAAAATAAAGAGCCTGATATTTTACCTCCTGAAGAAGTACAGGAACATAAAATAAAGACAACAAACTCTGGTAGGCGAGTCAAATGGAAAAAAGATAATGAATACTTTTATTATTACTAAAAAAAAAAAAACAAAAAAAAAACACTCCGTTATCTGGTAAGGAGAGTATTGTAGGAATGAACCAAAATGACCTCAGGTCAGATACTACTACCATGCAGAGAATACATTGTTTCTTTTATCCTCTCTGTCTCTAAATAACTCCCAAGAACTAAGATACCCAAATCTATTCCCTTTTCTTTCTCTGCTATCATTTCTCTTTCCCCTACTCTCTCTATCTCCCTGACCCATGCTTGATCTAAAGGATTGGCCAGTCCCTCTCTGGCTTCTAAGCAGGCAACATGTGTTCTGTTGCCAGCAGACACTTAACACGAAAGTATGTAAAAATAAGAAAATAAAATATTCCTCTCAACGCTAATATTTGTATCCACTTCTTTGTCAATTATACCCACAAAGATACCAAATATTACAGATGACTTACATTTAAATTCTTGGAGATTGTAGCTGTCGGGGAAGCAAGTATACGGAAGAAAATTCCACAGGTGTGAAGTGCGAGAAAAGAAGGTGATGGAGTAGAAGTTACGGTTCAATTTTATTGGTTTCACTGTAAAAGGGTGGGACCTAGCTGCTAATCTAGTATATCGAGTAAATTCATACATAGGGGGCACCAGTGAGCTAAGTTCATCGGAGCAGAAGCCGTGAAAGTATTTATAGAAGAGAGTAGAATAATTTTAAAAGGTCTAATTACAACTGAAGGAACCTGTCAGCGCATGAATGCACCGACAGGTTTATTGCCAGCGTGATTATTTCCTTTTGTCAGTAGATTTTTCCAAATAATGAAACCATGCTGGGTTTATATGACCTCTTATTTTAATCTGTTGTTTTACGTTTATTCCAATATTTTGAATATTTTAGTAATCTTCCATTACTTGAAATTGTCTTATCATTTATTTATCATATGCAATATATAGGAAAGAATATTAATAAAAAGTTTTGAATTTAAAAATGTACTTTTTTTTGGACAGTATTTGTTTATTTTTATTATTGTATTTTATATTTCAGACCGCCCTCGGTCCTTCATCAGAAACGAGTGATTTTTAAATTTGAATTAGAAACGTATTTCACGATAGCGTCCGAATATTTTTTTTGTGTTTACATCACGTGGTGTGTTTGTTCACAACATGCGGCACGTCCGTAGAGAAAGTCTGTTTGTTTTAGATAAAAATTTCTTGGAATTTGCCCCAACAGTGGATATATCGGCGAATCCGGTAATAGCTTTAGATTTCGCTTCAATAATCACAAACTAAATATACGACAAAAAAATGTATACTCCCCAATTGCAGCCCATTTTAATCAACCTGATCATACTTTAGAAAATTGCAAATGTTTACTAGACTCCAATTTTAGTTCTACATACACACGCAGAAAGAAAGAAAAATACTAGATTTTAAAATTAAATACACACAAGCTAGGGTTAAATAGGGACTTAGGTGTGTTGAATCTTTACAAATATTTCAATAGCTAAAAAATTTTTTTCAGATATTCCAAGAAATTTTTATCTAAAACTTTCTCTACGGACGTGCCGCATGTTGTGAACAAACACACCACGTGATGTAAACACAAAAAAAATATTCGGACGCTATCGTGAAATACGTTTCTAATTCAAATTTAAAAATCACTCGTTTCTGATGAAGGACCGAGGTCGGTCTGAAATATAAAATACAATAATAAAAATAAACAAATACTGTCCAAAAAAAGTACATTTTTAAATTCAAAACTTTTTATTAATATTCTTTCCTATACATAAGACAGTATACGTGGATCATCACTATGTTATAATTATGCAATATATGATATACTGCGTGCGATAGATAAATTGTCTAAATTCCGCAAAAATGAAAATAACACTGACATCTTATTTTAACAGATATATTTACCAAAATTACACAAAAATATCTTGTCTCTTTGACTAAGTTGGTAAATTCTGTCATAATCCTAGCATTCAGTCCATTTTAGGTGTTACAAGGAGATTTGTTGGTCTCTTGCTGAACTGCATCCCGCACGTAATAATGAAGGGGTTTGCAGTCTGGATAGTTCAATGGCCAGATGTAAGGGATGATGTGATTGCAGAAATTGTCTGTCAGCCATAACTTGGTTCTCCTGCTTGTGTGTGTTGTGGGGAATTAACTACACACTAATATGAACTCTACCGGACTACATAAATACCCAGAGTTATCTACTCTAGTCTCAGGATAGTAGCAGCTAAAACACTCATTTGTTAGTACGCCATTCCGGCGCTGAGTATTTCCTCTGTACACTGTTCCTCTTTTGTAATATAATATTGTTTCCAACCGTATACCGTGTCCGAGTCTTTCTTGTGACCCTTTTCCCAGGTCACATCAGTATGGCATTGTGCAGAGTCATTTTAACAGACACAGTTTCTTCCAAAAGCCACCTTCTTGGATCAGAGCACCAATACCTCCTCTAGATACTTGATGTAGGTTTCCGTGTTGAGTTTGTGGCATTGTAGAAAGATGGCTGGAGGCATGACGTTCCATCACTAGTAATCACTCCAAATACTTTCATAATCACCATTAGACTGGTCCAACTCTTCCCTAATTCTCTGCACTGTCTAAAGAATTGGCCCCAAACATTCTGAAATTAGAGCTTCCGGCGTGAATGCTAAGTACAGCATGTCATTTCTAAATTTCTGGCAGAGTGAATAGCGTCATGTTATTTTTTTGACAGAAGGTACCCAACTGTACAGTCAACAAAATCTAAACCAAACGATGTGCATGAGCAAAGTTATTCTAACCTTGCTTCATCAGCGATCAAATCATTATGATAAAAATCAATTATTTATTATAATTACAATAACTGTCATGATTTATTATAACAAGGATTTGAACGCCGATGATGCAAGGTTAGTTTCACTCGTTGAAATGGCCATACGATCTAGAAAAATTTGAATTTTTTATATGCAATATATATATATATTGGCTCTGTAAATAAATAATTTTAATTACAGTGAGCCTTCTGGATGGATTACGTTTAATATTTAATTTTTAATAATATTAATAGGATCTCTTTTGGTATTATACCATCAAGCCGTGAAAGAGAGAGAGAGAGAGAGTTATTCTATACATTGCATATTCTTTTTTCTATAAATTAATAATTATAATACTTACATAAATTTCAATAAACTTTTCCCACCGCTAAAATTTTATTATACTCAATACTTAAATATATATACTATAATAGTTAGAAATATTATTAATATTATTCAATTATGATATTGTAATATATTAATTAATATAAATATTAGTAGTTTAATACATATTATTTCAAGGAATGATTCCAACCGCAAATAACTTATTACTTTCAATATATATTTATTGATTTATTTCTAACAAAGTTCGCTTGATACTTGTATACATTATTTGGTTGCAAACTTGGAATCCGCCGGCCTACAGGACAGCTGCCAAATACCGATGGAATGATCTAAATTGATCAGCGCGGCTTCCTCGTCGTCTTTTACATCCTCTAGTATCGTGCAGATGCAGGTTGCACTGAATTGTTCGGCCCTTCACAGAACAAGTCTGCTCGGGCCCTAACAGAATCTCGGCGACTGACTGCAAACGCTCCATCAGGATCTTGGCCAAAATCTTTAACTCTGTGTTTAGCAGAGTTATGGGCCTAAATCCCTCCCGACACCCTTGGCCTTTTTCAGCAGCGAGATCACACCCCTGGAAATCAGGTCGGGGATGGACCCCTGGCGGAACCAGTTGTTAAACACCACCGTCAAAATTGGCACAAACATGTGCGACAGCCTCAAGTACAATTAGTAGGGTAGACCATCAAGTCCCGGAGACTTGCCCATGCCGACCCTCTTCAATGCCAAGTGAACCTCGCCTTCTGTGATCTCACCCTCGCAGCTAACTGCTTCGGTCAGCCCAAGCCGAGGAAAGTCAGCCAAATTAGCCACGAAACTCCTCCTCACGGAGACCAGGCTCTTTGGTAAAGTGGCCAGCGCCCATACTCACGGCTTCGTTAGACATCTTGTTTAACCTATGTCTAATTACCTGACCCTGGTACCGCTTGCCAGCCAACCGGTCAAAGGCCTGTCTAGCTAAAGCTATCTCTAGGGGATCCCTCCCAACCTCCGCCCGGACGAATCTATCTTTAAGTGTCTTCACCTTTTTAGCCTTAGCTAGGGCGAGTCGACAGCTATAATCAGCGGTGAAAGACCTAATGCTATCTTTAAGCCTTTCCCACCACCTATTTCCGATAACCGCCCCTACTAATTCCCCCTACACTAATGTAGTTAGCTGTTGCCGGAAGTCCAGCTTGTCCAGTAAAGACACGTTGAACTTCCAGTGTCCAGTCAACCTAGGCCTACCGTCTAACGCCATCCGGGCACAAACGAGTTTGTGGTCCGAATTTCCTAACCAGTGGAACGTGAGACAGTCTAGTAAGTCTACATCGACTCTTCTCACTAACGTTCTATCCAGATAGCTAGCTACCTGGGTAAACTGCCAATTAAGTTCCCACGTCCACATTCTCCCTCCCATTGTGATCGACCCGGTATCTATCGACGAAGCCGAACTCGTCGATCAGATCAACCAGGCTACGATCCCTTGTAGTCCAAGATGGCATTCCAGTCTCCCACTAAGACTAGGCGCGAAGAATCCACTAGGAACTGTCCTAACTGACTGAAAAACAAGACATGCACCTCCCGGTCGTTGGGCGCATAAATTGCAACGATCCGAAACGACCTAATTTTCATGGCAATATCAGCTACGATCAACCGCTACACCACGCGCCGACATGGATAAGGTCTACCCTCGCACCTAGGGTACGTTTAACCAACAAGGAAACACCTCTCGAGAAAAGTTTGAATAAAGGCCTTAGGAGCGCCTTCATCTGAAAGGAAAGGTTCCTTTCTAAGGTCGGTCTAAGGCCCCACCACAAGAAATGTTCTTACAGGCGATGCAGGGGCGGATTGGGCCTTGACCATAACCCGATCCGCCTTGCCAAGTTCTGCTACCTCCTTATTTCCACTTTTTTTTTTCAATTTCCTCCTCCCCTTCCCGCCCTCTTTTTAGAGATGAGGAACTCGAGAAAGGCATTTCCTCACACTCCATTTCAACCACCGGCTGCTGCTGCTGCCTCTGTTGTATCTCTCTCTGGGACTTCCTTTTCTCCGTCGAAGATGCTTTTAGGATCCAGGTTTCCTGCTGAGACAGAGAAGCCACCTGTTGTGTATCTTTTAGGTTTTTTTTTGTTTTTTTTTTTTCAGGTGAAGTTGCTTTTGGGGTCTGGGTTTCTCGCTGAGGAGGAGGGGAAGCCACCATTTTTTCCCTCTTAACAAGAGGGAAACTGGGTTCCTGCTGTTGTTTTTTCTTTTTTTCTTTTTTTTTTTTTTTTTTTTTGTACTGGTGGTGTTGCCGGTGATACTTCTTCCTCCTCAGATTTTTCTCCAGGGCACGTTTCGTACATGTGCCTCGCCGCTTCGCAAGACCAACAGTGTGGTCTCCGGCCCTCCAGCACCACAAATAATTTTCTGTCCCGACAAAACAAAGTGTCGAGAACTTTCAGAAAATTCGGCCGGTCTATTACCACATAAACGTAAACATCCTCGGTGGGCACACCCGTTTTGTTTGTTACACGAGCCACCTCATCCACGGATCCGTAATGGGCAAAGAACCCTCCCACATGATCACAAGTGATTTCCACAGGAACCCCGTATATCAAAATCTGGGTTTGTCGAGTACCTATGTACGCGGTCTGCAGTCGAATTCCTTTGACTGTTGAAGTATATCCTGCCAAACACTTGGCATCCTCCTCCGAGTTTAACAAAACGAGTCATGTCTACCGCATGGTATTTAACTGACTGACTGACTCCTTGTACTTCTGCATATCTCGGTAAAACGCAAGATCCTTTTTAAAGGAGTTTTACCGACGGCAAAGGTGAAACAGTTGAAACAGATGACTGGGGAGACAGAGCCATAATGGTACTTGTCTCTCCACAACACACAAAATGTAAGGCAAAAGTTCACAAAAAATCCAACAAACAAAGAAGACGAATATAGACAATATAACGCAGTTCAAACAAAAATCACGTACTCACAAAAACGTCGCAAAGTCACTATAAAAAAGCTCCAGAGAAAAAATCGGGAGAATCAACGACAGTCACCGGGAGATCTCAATTCATTACTAGAGAGTAACGCGTAAATCGCAGAAGTGGTAGCTGTTTTTAAAATTTTCCTCTCCAGAGAGCTGAATCGAAATGAGAGCATAATTTATTAGTCATCCACATACAAGCCTGCTTCGCTGTATCACAGCTCATCAGTGTGGCTAGACATCCATATGCGTTGTGGTGCAGCGGATATCGACTTGGAACGAGAAATCAGAGAGCCGAGTTCGAATTCCATTTGAATTCTTTGCATTCAATGACGCACAAATACCCTTGAGAAATACATGGGTTAAATAGCAGGACAGATTGGGTTCTATAGCCTTGGGTAGACAGCCAATTAAGTGCCCACGTCCACATACCCCCCCCCCCCACCAGGGTGATCGACCCAGTATCTAACGACGAGACCAAACTTGTCGATCAGATCAACCAGGCTACGATCATGCTCCCTCCCGCTAGCTCCCCGTCCCTATCTAACTTGGGGCCCAGGATGACATTCTTGTCTCCCACTAAGACTAGGCGCGAAGAGTCCACTAGGAACGGCTCTAATTGACGGAAAAACGAGACGCACTCCTCTCGGTCGTTGAGCGCATAAAGCGCAACGATACGAAACGACCTTTTCACGGCAATATCGGCCACAATCAACCGGACCCCCGCACCAACATGGACAAGATCCACCCTTGCACCCAGGGTACGTTTAACCAACAAGGAAACACCTCTGGCATGCTGGTCTCCGTATGCTGAATAGACAACGAAGTCGCTAGATAGCACACGAACATCAACTCCGCAAATAAAATGTGACTCCTTGATCGCAACAGGATTTTTTCCTTGGCACATTTTTGCCAGGTGACCCGTGGCACTACACGACCAGCAGTTGGGCTTATCCCTTCCACAGCCATAAAGATCTTTCTTCCCCGACACAACAATATAGCGGGGATTTTGATGAAGTTGTAGCAGTTGAGGACTACTTGCAAAATGAAATCCTCGGTTGCTACACCCACCTTGCTGACCTTACGGTTCACCTTCTCCAACGCACCAAACTGGGCAAAGAAGCCTCTGACGTGGTCCCCGGAAATGTCCAGCGGCACACCATAGACGACTATACGTGTCTTCCGTGTTCCCATATACTCGGTTTGTAATCTGACATTTTTTGTTGTCAGATTACTTCTCGCCAAACTTTGCTTCTTCCGATGACAGCAGCACGTCCCACATTGAACGCGACCGTCTCGCCAACACTTTTGCTGAAATTTGGAGGCTTATTAAAGCTTCCTCCATGTTCTCTCTGCTGTCGAGAATTGTGACCAATTTATTTTCTTTTATATACTCCTCGTATTTTTTTCATATGGTCATAACAGACCACATCTTTTTTTTTTTTTCTATATTCTTCTTTTCCTAAATGGATGGTGTTTTGGATGCTGTTTTGGGCACCGTTAGGTCAACATCAGACTGGGGAGACTCAGCCATTATGATCTCATCACAGCCAAAAGTTCACAAATACAAAAAAGAAAAATAGCAAAACGAATACACTCACAGTTATTCAAGGTTTCTCGTAAAGAATAACCACGAACGACTCAAACAGCACTTCGTGCTCCCTTTGCTCCACACTCATTTCACCTCCACTCCTGCATTTATACTTATTTTAGTTGTCACCTTTGGAATAATCCATTTTCCTTGTATTATTCTTTCACTGGCGATCAGTGTTCAATCACACGCGTGAGCGTTTATACTTCTTACATGACACTTTTATAGGTACCTCTACTCATTTTCGATAACTAAATTTTAAATTGATTTTTTTTTTTAATAAAAAAGTTTTCTTGAAACTTTTCTTTTAGTTTTAATTGAAAGCTAAATAATTAAATTCACTATTTCCAATACTCTGGTGTATTCCAAACAGAACTTATTGGAATCTAAAATTTTACAATTTTTTTCTCTTTCAATTTTCCGGCCATTTTAAGCGATCGACACATTTGTAAACAAAAGTTAATTGACGGTTTTAAAAATCTTGCAAAAATAAAATATACATCTGTGATATATTATTTTTGGAAAATTAGCAAATTTAATATTAAATTAATCTGATTTACACAAGTATTACTTATTTATAGCATAAAATTTAGAATAAAACTATTTCTTAATCATAGAGTTGAACTTTTTGATGTGTTCGCCTTATATCAAATTTGTTGACAGGTTGCCAGATTAGAGATAAATGTATGGCGATCACAAGTGACATAATTGTACAAATTTTTTTCGGGTAAGGGAAGGAAACTCTAAATAACATGACTTTTTTTTAATTTACACGTAGAAATTACCATACAAAAACAAATTCAAATACATAAAAAATAAAAAATTATTTTTAAAAAAAGGAGGCAAAACGATTTGTATTTTAATTTTCGATTACTAAGTATAATCTTCGCTTAATAATTTTTTAAACTAACCCCAACAAATCTTTGAAGTATTTTAAAAATATTTTTAAAACTTTATAAATTATTATAATTAAAAAAAGATGAAAACAATTCTTTTAAAATTTCATTATTAATCGAAAAACTTGTTTTTCTTCAAACTATAATGTCCTTAATTTTTATTATTTATTCAAGTAATTAAAAACTTATTAAATTAAACAATGTCATAGTTATATTTCATTTTTTTTATTTTACTACTGAAAGCAGATTTTCGGAAATAGAGATAAAATTTTTCAAAAAAATAATAGATGATTTACATTCCCCAATGAATCCTACGTTTAACTAATAAAGCCATTTATTTCAACAAAATGTAATCCATAACAGATGTAAAAATACAATATTTACCAAGATTTTTAAAAAATGACAATCACAAAAATAATTTCATCCATTTGTGAATAAGTCCTGAAAGTTTTATTAAAATCCGACAATTATTCGATTTTTGCAAGAATTTCCAAATTAAAGTGTTTGTCACCGAAAAAAAAACTGAGTTATGTAATATTATGTTTTGCATTCTGAACTTAAAACTCTCGCAACGAATTCGTTACCCGCTAACTAAAATCAAAACAAGCTTTTTTACCGAAATTTCGAACGTGTTAGAAGGGATTAAGTTTTTCTTTTTTAAATAATTAAAAATACTTTGATCTTTCCTCTTAATAATGATATAAACATTTCGTTCTTATTAAGTTTGGGGCCATTTTATTCATTGATTAGTTAGCGATTTAGTACTTACTTTTGTACAGGACTATTATAAACTCTTTTTACGAATACCAGACATATTAACATTACTATTATTTTGCACAGTACAGAATTATTTAATGTATACATATAAATTATTATTTTATACACCAAAGAAGCACTACCTCATCAAGGCACATGTTGTAGGCTTCTGTGTTGAGTCGGAGGATCTGACCAACAAATTCCGGAATTCTTTTTTTATCAGAACGATCACAGTGAGTTTTTCGAACTTCTGTACCTCCATGATCCTCATTGAACTAGGAACCTTCACTCCATTTTCGACACCTAAGTTATAAATTGATTTTTTAAAAATAAAAAACTTTTTCTTGAAACTTTAATTTAGCTTAATTGAAAGCTAAATGATTAAATTTACTATTGCTACTCAGCAAAATACTCTGGTGTATTTCAAATAAAAATTATATTCATTGGAATCTAAAACTTGAGATTTAAAAAAATATTAAATTTTTCGCCCATTTTGTAAACAAAAGTTAATTCTCGGTTTTAAAAATCTTGCAAAAATATCTCTCACTCGTTATTTTTGAAAAAATAGCAAAATTAATCTTAAATTAATCTGATTTGATACAAATATTACTTGTTTATGACATTAAATTTAGAATAAAAGTATTTCTTAATCACAAAGGTCTGACTCGTTGACCTTTCAATTAGCCGATGACAGCATCTGTTATCAATCAATCTGGAAGTATGGTGACCAAAAATTGACATAACTTAATTTAACATTTCGTAAGAGGAACAGCCCTTCAATCATGGGACCTTTTAATGATAAGTCTTTTATAAGTTTCCAGGGTAAAAGAAAACGTGCAGCTTAACACGAATACAAAAATTTAGAAATTATTTAAAAAATCTTAATTCTAAATGATTTGTATTAAGCTTTCGAATTTTCAATTTATAAATAAAGTCTTTTTAATGAATTAATAACCGAAGACACGGAGTAACTGGAAGAAATTTGAAGTTGTTTGAAACTTTAATTAGCAAAGAAAAAAATGAAAATAATTCTTATAAAAATTCTTTATTCATCGAAATTATTTTTTCTTCTTCAGAATGTGACATCTTAAAATTATATTATTTATAAAATCAATTAAATCTACATTAAAAATAACGCAATTTTAATGCATTTTTGATTTTACTATTCGGAGCAGATTTTCCGAAAAATGGTCTCGGAATTAAAAAAAATATTACATGATTTACATTCTTCAATGAGTCATGCATTAAACTAATATAAAAATTTGGTATAGATAATGTATTTCTATAAGTTTTATGCAACTAATTGGAGTGGGGGAGGTAACAGATGTGAAAAAAAAACTATTTTTACTAAGATTTTTTTTACTGTGCAATTGACAAAATATAAACAAACAACGCGCATGCGAGAAATTAAAAATATAAAATAGCAACAATTTACTCACTGCACCCTGTACTTTTAATTTTACTTCAAATTTAAAAATAACATTTATATAAGATTTATTCCATTCTTTCAGCTTTCGATTGATAAAAATAATTAAAAAAAAGTCGAAAGAATTAAGTTTTATAGATGCTTCATGAATTAAAAGCTATGAAGCATGTATAAAACTTAAACTCTAAGATCTTTTTAATTGTTTTTAATTTTTTTTTTAACTTCGGTAACTAATTTCTGTCATGAAAATTGGATATACATACAATAATATTAATAAAAAAAAAAGTACAGTGGTTTTAAAATTAATTCGGAGAATATTTTCTACTTAAAAAAAATCTAGTTTTTGAAATTGTTTATATTTTATCAATTGCACAGCAAAGTAGGTCAGTTGGGCACGGTCTGTAAGAAAAAAGCTCCGTGACCCAATTTACTCCGCTAGAAATTTGGAAACAGCATGCTGTACTGCTTGGCATTCGCGCCGAATGCCAGGCAGTACAGCATAATACGAACATTATACGAACAGCATAATAAGAACATTTCAGCGTGTTTGTGTGTCCATTTAATGACAGTGCAGAGTATTCAGAAAGAGTTGGGTGAGTTAATGACATTTTATTTTCTAATTGCTTAAAACTATACTGAAACACGATAGTTGTAAAAGTTCAACAGGTCAAGGGGAGATAACTAGAATAAATCTTATAGTTTGAGTTGTCAACCGTTCATCAAATTTGGAGACAGTACTTGGAGAAATTAAATATATATATAAAAAAAAAGAGAAAAGAAAAAAATGAAGAAATAAATTATCCTGAATATGACGACAAGATACCGACGTAAGTGGATCAGCCTGCTGTATCGCTCCCCCAGTGCTGTAAACAGAAAGCGGTCGAGCACTTTTGCACTGTCTCAGTCGGTTCGTCAGAGTTGCCCGCTGTCGCCCCTACTTTACGCTTTGGCGTTGGAGCCCCTCCTTCGCCGGCTAAGGGACAGGACGTGCAGTCCGGCCCTACGCGAAATCGCTGTCTCTGGTTAGGCTCGAGCCAGGGTTTCTGCGTACGCCGATGACGTATCCATTTTCGTGTCGTCACCGGATGATATTGAGATGGTACAGAAGGCGCTTGAGCGGTACGAGAAAGTGACGGGGGCCAAAATTATTTATGTCAAGTCCCCGGCTTGCGCTTATATGCCTAGAAGGGTGTTGCTCTCCCGAGGCCCTTCAGTTGGAATGACGGACCAGTCTGCATTCTTGGGATGTGGTTCGGTCCGGATCTTCAGCTGAAGAAAAAATTGTCGGAGGTACGGGCAAAGGTCGGAGCGGCGGTTGAGACTTAACTTCGACGGCGATTGTTCGTGAAGGGGACCGCTGAGGCGTGTGTTACATACGTCTTTCCCATCGTATTTTACCGGTTGTCGATACTCCCTCTCTGTGATGACCATCGGATTTCGATCGAGCGTTTGTTGTCCACCCTCGTGCTGATTGAGCGCAAGCATCAGGTCAAAGATGTCTGTTGCAAACGTTCGTGTCTAGTGGGGCTGGGAATGCCACACATGGTAAATCATCGACACGTGTCGAGGTTGGCTTTCCTATGCCACGTTTTGACGGAGAATTCGATTTTGCAGGAGAGTGTTAGGGACGCCTTCCCTAGCCTTACTATCACTCCTCCCATTTTGAAGACTGAGTGCCGACGTAAAAGAAGTCTAACTTAACCAGGGTTGGGTTCACAGGAAACCGCCCCGTTGTGCTATAAGGGACTTAAAAAAGAGAATCAAGAATGTCCCCATTTACGCGAACTAGACTTGCTACTTTTACCCACCTTTTGCTGAAATCTGTCGATATCAAGCGCTTTCTATCAGATCTGATCTTCCTGACCGAATGCTCAAAGAATCTAATCAGATGTTGATAAGAATAACGCTCATATCGCTTGTCTGACTCATTACCTTCGGACAGAGAGTGACCCAGTCGAGGCTCCGCCGAAGGGTAGAGTCTTGTCTGGGCAATTTTAGACAATAAATTTTTGCCCGAGCTTTAGAGCCCGGATACTCCACATTAAAAAGTTTTAAAAGGCATTGTGCCACATTCCGCCTCGTTGGGGAGGTAGATAAATATCGTTGGAACGGAAGCGTATGCCAACTCACTTCGCCATGTAACAGACAACAATCGCCCACTTTGTTCGCCATAAGGCGCGAACTCGAATCCAAACTTCACCACAGCAACGCGCCAATTCACTCACTGAGACTTCCAAACTTTACATTCATTCACGCTCACAATATTCTTCAAACTTTCCTTCACATAAAATATTCTATCACAAACTCTTAATCATTTATTCTAAGACATTCACTCAACAAAATAATTCAATCTTGAAACACTTAACAAGGAATTATCTAAACTTTTCTTACAGTCTACGCGACAATACGTAATGCACAAATTAAGAGTTGTCTCGCTTAGACTGTGTTTTGAATTGTTTCTGCTGAAATTAAATTTGACTATAATGTAGAAAATATATTTTCTTGTTTGAATGTTCAACGTGTCCTTTACAGCAATAATAATTAAACAAGTTCTGTGAATATTTTGTGTGGTGAACAGTTTGTTGAAGAACATTCTGTATGAGGAAAAGTTTGTTGATTTCAGCTTGCTGAAAAATATTTTCACTGACTGAAAAGTTTGATTTCAGCTTGGCAGTTTGAGTAAGGGAGTGAGTGAAAGTCTTGTATTCATATTATTGTCGTATTTAGTAAACATAAAGTTCAAAGGTCAATAGATGAATAGAAGACGATAGTAGAAGTTGGATTCACAAGTGATTTCCCGTGTGTTGCTGAGTGAAGTTTGTAGTGACGTGGATTCTGTTGGCAAATGGATACTCATGAGATTTATTGCACATAATCGTACAAATGTGGCACAAGGCCTAAAATTAACTTAGCTATCCACTTTCGTCGACCCTGTCACACTATAATAATCCTTACACCAAAAGACCACATTCTTACTTACCATTCTTACTACATCCATCATAATACTTCAGATACTCTATGAAGTCCTAACTATCTTCTATATGTACAATTTCGTGTGGATAGTAGGGGCAGAAAATAACGACTTTTAAAAATTTCCCCAATGAATATATACAATGACAAGTAACAATATCTACAAGAAACTAGACAAAATCATGTTAGTGATAAAGACCACCACAACACTTAAATCGTGACAGAAATATCAGTTAACTGGATGAAATTAATGTGTGACTTTCAAAGTATAATTACACTCATCCTATCCAAAATGCACACACAACACGACAACAATTCCTGGTCACCTAATTGGGAAGGGGATAGAGATTAAACTAAAAGAAAAGGGGGACAAAAAAAGGAGACAAAAAAGAAAAAGGGGGCCAATGAGCATTCATCACCTAAGTTAACAATGTAAAAATAAAACTTCAAATAACGCCTACACTAATCTAATAGAGAGGGACTGCTCATACCCCTCCAGCACACACAATATCCTGATGCCTAACTGGCATCAAACAGCCACTCTTGGTCAGCACCTTTCACTCAGCAGATTCGCACAAGATTCACCTACCTTTTGTCAAATTCCGATGGAGAGAGTTTAAAAGCAACTTAACCCTCTAGGGCCATTCGTATCATATTTGATACAGTATGAAAACAAGCTTTGAAAGAAATATTTTCCTGAAAATTTTTTTAAGAGAAATATTTTATAAATTTCAAATGAAAGCAGTACTGACTGCTCAGTCAATGAATACCAAATGTTTCCTTATAGGGAAATACCAAATGTTTCCTTATAGGGAAATACTGTATCAAATATGATACGAATGGCCCTAGAGGGTTAAGAGCCAACCGACATACGTGATAGAAGGAGTACTACAGCGGGCCTCTTCCTCGGACAAGTGCACACTTCTCAAGGATGGAAAGTTTTTATGGACGTCTTTTCATACAGATGGCGCCGTTCTCATACGGCTGCATACACATCCAGTCTAGGAACCTGATGCGAAGCATGTGTTGACGAACCTCAACGCTTGGCATGCGCAGACCACCCTCAGAAAGGTGGAGGTAACGGATCTCCCGACTCTGGTAGCCTTGTCTTCTCCCCAAAAGCAGGAGAATAAGAGCTGTATTAAACCCAATTGAATGGCACTAATGAGTGGAAGTACAGAGAGTCGGTAAAGGAGAATAGAGTAGATGTGTAAGGCACATATTTCCGCCACCATTCAAGGAAAGCCTCCTCCAAGTCCACATACGAACTGCGACCTCGGCCTTCTCTCGAACCTCCGACCAATTCATTTCCAACAGGAGATTGGGACTGAACCAGACGCTGAGAATCATGATCGGCCCGTCCGTCCAGAGGAAAGAACCGGGAAGAGAAACTCCCTTCCGCGCACCCAACCGCAAGCCAACAGACTTATAGTTATCCCTGTAACTGTCTCATACCCTTTGATCTCTTTGCTAACTTCGTCAATCTCGGCTCTGCTCGACACAAATACCGAAACGTCGTCAGCATATGCGGAGTACCTGGCCGAGGTGGTAGCAAATTCCGCGCAAGACCGGATTCGCCTTTAACTTGCGAAGGAAGGGCTCCAACGCATGAACGTAAAGCAAAGGCGAAAGCGGACAACCTTGACGAATGGAGCGAGATAATATGATAGACTTCGATCTTACCCCATTCACTTCCACCAGCGCACCAGGGGACGCATACAGCAGTCGGATCAAGGAGCGAAAGTAAGGCCCGAAACCGGCAGCGGAAACGACAGTCTCCAAAATCCGATGGTCAACCCTATCGAAAGCCTTGGACTGATACAAATTAATCAGCGTGGCTTCACTGTCGACTTTCTCGATGACCAGGCGTACCAAATGAAAGCTGTCCTGAACCGCCCTGCCCTTTACAGCAAAAGTCTACTCTGGGCCAATCAGACTACAAACGGCTGTCCGGCCAAGATCTTGGCTAAAATCTTTAAGTCAGTATTTAACATCGTTAAAGGCCGATAATTATCTAGGCTACCTCCACTGTTCTTGTTCTTGCGAAGCAACTTGATCACACCCCGGGTGTGATCAAGTTGAGCGTTGAGGTATAGACCCCTTCTTTATCCAGATGTTATAAGGAAAAGTCGGCCAAATAGGCTCAGACAGGGGGTCCTGGTTAAAAGACCCTGGAAGTAATCCCGAAAAACCCCACATATACCACCAAAGATGAACTGAAGACAGGGATTATGGTAGCATTTACCAACTTAAATAAGGAAAAAAGAAAAGAAAAGTTGCAAGATATTCCGAAGTCTTTCGTATTTCAAGATATTTTCGTTTAATTTTTGTAAATATATCTGTTAAATTAAGATGTCAGTGTTATTTTAATTTTTGCGTGATTTAAACAATTTATCCATTATATCCTTTATTAACATTTAAAAACGTTGTTTACTTTGTGCAAAAACTATCACGATAAAAATATAATTGCCTTTTTTCAGATGTGTCGTAGAAATAGGACTAGTACAAACAAATGGGTTGACAGTTAGCTGTTCGTAGTAATTCACTTTTTGAAGAGTGCCCAATACTTAGTAGATCCATATTTATATTAATATTATTATAAGTGTTTATAATAAAAGCATAGTTAACGGCAATACAAGAGTTGTTTGTGTTTGTATCTCATCAGGCAGTTTTTTTTCTGTTAGGAACTGATATATATATATATATATATATATATATATATATATATATATATATATATATAAATTTAAAAATTTAGAAACACAGTTGTTACCATATCTAGTCAATGAAGGGGAGTTGTGGAATTCAAAAGGTTGGACTAGGTTAACCAATAGAAAGTAGGCCAATGATGAGTAGAGAAATGAGTTAAGAAGTAGAGGTGTGGGAGAGAATTAAGACGTCGGTGAAAAGCTAGATTTTTTGTGTCAATAATGAAACATTTGAGTGTATACAATTGTATTATAACATGTCAGCAATTATAGCGAATGTGCTTGGGAAACGGTTACAAATTTATTTATTAATATTATGTTTTTGATCACTTAAAGAGGTATTGTTATTTAAAAACGGAAATGTATTGAACTATAATGTACGTCAAACATATGAACACGACATAATAGGTAATATATCAGTTAATTGAAACAAAGTAATTTTCAGAGGATGGGAGAATCAATATATTAATGCAAGGGGTAGGATATTGATTGTGGGATCTAGTTGTATTATAGTAAAAAAAATGTCGATTTCATTTGATTTCCGTAAACATAAAATTTCGCCTTTTGTTGTGGTTGTTCTTCTTCTATGTGCCCTGTCCTTTCAGGACGTAGGCGATCATGGTTCTCCACGTCTCCCTATCCCTTGTGGCTCCTAATATGTTTGCTCCCGTTACTCCTGTCAACCCCCGTTCCGTCAGCCACCTGATCAGGCCCTGAAAATATGTTATCCGCTGCCTTCCCTTGTCTCTCTTTCCTTCTATTTGGCTAGTCAGTATCAGGTTCTCCAGGCTCTCCTTCCTCACTGCGTGTCCCAGGAACTTCAGTTGTCTCTCCTGATGCTCAGTATCAATTTCCTTTTTGTTGCCATTCTTTCCAACACCTCATCGTTGCTTGCATGCTCAGTCCACGATATCCGCAGCATCTTTCTGTAGAACCACATTTCCGCTGCTTCCAGTTTTGTCCTCATTTTCGATGATATTGTCCAGCATTCATTGCGGTATTGAAGAACTGACATCACGTAGCAGTCCAGCACTCTTTTCTTTGTTTCCAGTGAGACTTACCTGTGTGTTAGTATGTGACACCCCAACGGTCCGTCCGAACAATTTTCTCCGGCGGCCTTTCTCCACGCTGTGATGTTTGCCGGGAGTTTGTTGAAAATGTCGGCCGAACAGCTGGGGGGTACAAGATTGAACTATAAGGAACGAACTTCCACAACTTGGATGAGTTGAAAGGATGCTTTATTCGTTTAGAGTTTGCCTTTTCGGTTGGGGCAGGCGAATGTGACACACAGCTCTAACTCTAATGGAGATCAACAAATCCGTACTGGCTGAAACAAGACGAACGGAGATTCTACTTCACTCACACGCCCGGCGGAACTCCCCTTCACTTAACTGACTGACTCGGAAAAATTACCTGAATTTATTTAAAATTGACCCGGAAATCCGGAAATGCTTTAGACCACCGGTGATAAACATTGGCGACTGTAAGTCTGAAATTTCAGTTATCTTTTTTTTTTATCTTAATAAAGCTTCCGCCGGAAAATTCTTAATGTGTGGTCAAGATACACTGAAGGACAGCCTTTGACCGGGTCATTCGAAAAGCGCACCTTCTGAACTTTTCTGAACTTTATCTCTTTATCACATTAAATCACTGAGTCAAATATTTCATGGCTCCCATTCATTCATTTACTTTTTTTGTTGTTTTGGTTAAAAGAAAAAAGAAAAGGGACAATGAATTGATTAAGAAAAAAAAAGGTGTGAGTACTTTGAGAGAAAAAAAGTATAAATTTAAAAAAAAAAAAAGAAAAGAAAAAGAGAGATAGAAACAACGCGAACGGTGTGAAAAAAAAAAAAAAACAAGAAACAAAGGAAAGGGAACCCGTTATCAACAAGCACCGTAAAGTAAGCAGAATTATTTACTCCCTTTTTGTCTGGTCAAAAAAAAGAAAGAAAAAGAGAAATAGAGACAACTTAAACGGTCTGAATGAGTACTTAAAAACAAAAAAAGGAGAAGAATGAAAAAGGACTGTTTTGAAAAAGAAAAAAATGATGATGATGAAAAAAAAATATTTTTGAGAAAAACAAAAAGAAACATCTTTGAAACATTTATTTACTTGTTTTGTTTGAAAAAAATATGATTATGATGAAAAAAAATATTTTTGGGAAAAACAGAAAGAAGCGTTTTAGAAACATTTATTGACTTTTTTTGTTGTTTTGTTCAAAAGAAAAAAAAAGAAAGGAAAATGGAATATGTTTTGGTTGAAAAAGAGACTGATAATGAGAAAAAGATGTGTATGAAAAAAAATAAGAGGAAGAGAGAGAGAGAGCAAGAAACAACTGTGTGTGCAAAAAAAAAAAGAAAGAAAATGAATTGATTAAAAAAATGTGTGAGTATACTATTTTTTTTTATAACGCACACTATTCTTTTACCCTTTTTTTTTCCAAACAGTCCTTTTTCATTCTTCTCTTTTTTTTTCACCCCGTTTGCGTTGTTCCTATCTCTCTTTTTCTTTAATTTTCTTTTCAAATTTTCTTTTCTTTTTATCTCAAAATAGTATATTTATTCGGTGAAAAGACACATCCTTGTCTTACGCCTCTTTCTATCTTTGTAAATCTACTGAGATCGTTACCTGTCCGGATACATGCCGTTTGCTGCCAGTAGAGATTCTTGATCACTCTTATGTCTTTGTCGAAAATATCTAGGTTGCCGAGCATCTCCATCAATTCTTTGTGTCGTATCTTGTCGAATGCCCTCGCATAGTCAATGAAACATAGGTACAAATCTTTCTTCATTTGTATTGCCCTTTCGGAGAGCATCCTAATCATGAATATGGCGTTCCTTGTTCCAGTGTCTCTGACGAACCCGCACTGTTCCTGCCCTATCTCTGACCTGATTCTGCTTCTCGCTCTGTTCATCAATATTCTGACCATCAGTTTGGTAATGTGGCTCATTAAGCTGATAGTTCTGTGTAGTTCACACTCGTTTGCACCTGGTTTCTTCGGCAGTGCTATAAATATCGACTTGCACAGATCGTCTGGTATTATTCCGCTGTTATAAATCTCGTTTATTATGTCGGTAATTTTTTCTATGCCATATTCTTCTAAGGCTGTCAGCAGCTCTATCACTATGCCACCTGGACCAGCTGCTTTGTTTCTGTTCATTTTGGCCATTGCAGCTCCCACTTCGGATTTTAGTATTTTCGATCCATCCATCTCCTTGTGTATTCTCGGTTGTTCTCACTTGTCGCAAAAAAGATCCTTTATAAATTCTTGCCATCGCTGGAGTATTTCCTCTTTCTCTAATATGATTGTTCCATCCTTGGATTTTATGCATCCTGTTGAGGAGCAGGTTTTTTTGTCCTGTCAGTTCTCTTATCTCTTTATGCATCTCTGCTTTGTTGGTCCTGCTCAGTCTCTCTACTTCTTCGCATTTGTTGTTGAGCCATTCCTCTTTGGCTTGTCTGCATTTGTTCCTTATCTCCCTGTGAAGTTTCTTGTACTCTGCTCCATGTCTTGGCGTTATTTTTTGTCTCCTTTGCATCATGTGGAGGATCTCTTCGGTCATCCACTCGTTTTTTTTTTTCTGCGTCTGATTTCCTTTGGGGCTATGTTGTTCGCTGATGTCACCATTACTTCTTTTAGTGACTCCCATTTTGAGTGCCCTTTTCCAATTTGTTCTTCATATTTCTTCCTCACACTGTTATTGTATTCTTTCTGCAGGGTGAGATCATCCTCTAGCGTGTCGTATTGCAGCCTTGGTGATGTGCTGGGCTTCTTCAGTCTTCGGATTTTCACCCTTAGTTTGCAGATGACTGGGTGTGTTTCGCATTGGACCACTGCGTTCCTGAATCTCTTGTTTATAGTTATATAGTCTATTTGGTTCTTCGTGTCGCCTCCAGGGCTTCTCCATGTCCATAAACGTCGTGGGTGTTCTTGGAACCAGGTGTTAGTGATTACCTGGTCATTGGCTGAGCAACATTGGACCCATTTTTCTCTTCGTTCGTTGCGCTCTCCTAAAGTTGCCGCTCGTGTCTCCTATATCTTTACCTACCTTGGCATTCAAGTCCCCCATTATGATCCTAATTTCTTGGCTTTTGCACTGGGCCTTGGCATTGTCCAGTATTGAATAGAAAGTTTCTATCTCGTCCTCCGAACTATGAGTTGTCGGCGCATAAACTACTATAATAGCTGTATTGAATGGTCTACCCCGCAGTTTCAGACTCTCTCTGAAAGCTGACAGTATCCAAGAACACATTCCTTCCTTCACTTGTTTGTTTAGTACGCCTTTTGTTAGGATTTCCAAATGACTTGATTACAAATCCGCGTGTCGTCATTTTCTTTACTCTTACATGTTCTTGGTTGTAATAAACTTAGATAATATAACCACTGAATTTTTATAAATTTATCAGAGCTGTTTTCGATGTTTCTGAAAATCAGGAAAAAAATTCGGTAGTTAGCAGTAAATGTATTCATAACTGATAAAATTGGGGTACAATACAAGATGTAATCTTCATCCAGATTGCACTACGTATTTTTTCCTGCATCAGCAAACAACAGTTTAGCATCATTTAGAACACGCTGCATTCATTACGAGCAGAGACAAAAAGACGCCTATTTTAGTCAGACGTGTCGCTCCGGTAAAGCAGGAAGAATTTATTCCTGTAAACAATGGCGACCGAGCAAGCAGAAGAGAACCAAGGAGATGAATGAGGTTTAAGTAGGAATTTCCTGGCTTGGATGAAAGCATCGACGCCGGCTTTCACCTAGGAGGTGACCTCAGAGGCGCAGTTTTCAACAGGGTGATTTTTTTTTTAAAATTGTTTTAAGGGACATCACAAAGGAAATCGCTGAACGAGACTCCGTTCGCTCCTTTTTAGCAGTAAAATATTCAGCTAGTAGGAATTTCCTGGGACAAGGGGAGTAGAAAGAGATATTAACGGACACCACAGCATGATCAGTTGTCAAGATGGCAGACTGTATGGCGTCACAAGAGTCAGAGAAAAGACCTAAAAGGGAAGCGTGAGCTTTAGAGTTACTGGGGAAACACGTAGGGAAATCCACCACTTGCGTGAAAGACTGGATTAATTTCTAATTTGTGTATTTTTTAATTAAGATATAGGTACTTATGAGAAGATGCAATAAAAATGTTAGGAATTATGTCTATTAATTTCCTTTTTTGCGTGTGAAAAATTTATCTAAAGTGGTTTACCGCATGGTATTCTTCTATTCTTCATATAAAAGGCGGTATTGAGGAATTGTCCCTTCAATTTTTTATAACATTTTATGATAAAAATTTTCAGGTTAGAATGACAATGATTTTAATATTCACTGGTATTTTAACCTAAAATTTTTATTTATTTCCGTAGTAAATGCATACGTATTTTATATTTCGATATTTTTTAATAAATTTCTGTATCTAATCAAATCATCACATTTTTTAAAACAAAAAATCAAATTTCCTTTTGAAGACCTTCAAAATGAACATGAAAAATCAAAATATTCCAAAAAATTAATTCAAATATATATCTTGACTTACATGATAAAATTATTCTATTTATAACCGTCCATTTTTTAACACTACTAATTATTTAGGTAACGTAATACTTGACAAACAAAATAGTTACTAATTTTTAAATTTTAGAAAAAATTTTATTTATCGGTAATTATTTAAAAAAATCAATTTTCAATTACTATGAAAAACTGAAGAGTGTTTTAGCGTACTAATCGAAAACTCATTAATCGAATGCGCATTAATCGAAGGATGTCTGTACATATACATTTTTAACTTCCATTCAATTAATTTTTCTTTTTGTAGATCGTTGTGGGTTATGAATTAAAGACTTTTTCTTTTACATGAACTTATTTAGTTTTTAGTATATTTTACTGCCTTTTTACTAACTTCAGAATTCAGTCGTTTCAAAGCTCAGCGAAATCCTGATCGACAAACTCCTGCAGTCTCCAAGACAGAACTAAATGGTAATCTAAAAATTAATAGCAATTAAAAATTTAAAGTGAATATTACAAATGAATGGAAACGCTTCCCAACTATACTGGAAGCATTTTTATTTGGTCAGCAATGAAATATGAGTCCTAATCTTACCTTGATATTAGGTCGAAACAAAAGATTGTAGCGTTTGTTTGTTTGTTTGTTTGATTGATTAATTTAAGTGAATTTCAAAAATAAGTTTTATCTATTCCTACATAGATTCATTTAGTAATACATGTGTCTGTTGTCCCACCATCTTTCACCATCTTTGAAGCAACTTCATGATTCTATTCTCCATTAACTTTGAATAATTCATCACTCAGAAAGATACGAAGTAATTTTTACACCGGTCATCCAAGGATGAAGGAGAAAATTATTAACTTTATACTTAAAGTAAAACAAGAATGGGTTTCATTTTTAAATGAATGAATGAATCAATCTTGAACTGTATAGGATACAAATCCTATATCATCCATCAACTAACTAAAACGCACAAAGTAAAATTACACACCCGCAAAATCGGATTCAAACGACTACAAACATTTTGGAAAAACCCAGACCAAGAAAATTTTACAAGTCAGTGTGAAAAGCAAAATTCTCAAACCTAATTAAATAGTGTTATGTCGTGAGTAAGAATAAACAACTCAACAACAGGAATAGGTTAATTGTTGTATTCCGTGAAAATAGTATTTACAAAGGTTATTAGTATCCAATACAATAATAAAGGTTAATCGTCTCAACCGTCGTAACACGTAGTATGAGCAATGGGTACTTCCGGGTCGTCACCGGAAGTCTACGACTGACTTGTCGATCGGCTGCTCGGCACACTGTATTTATTTTTGTATGAAATACAAAAATTATGGCACAAGGCCTAAAAAGGGAGGGGGAGAGGTTGGTTCTCGCTTAACTATCCTATACCTAGCTAAACACTATCACGACCCATTCACTCGCTACAATTTGCAGAGTCACCAAAAGAACCCATCCATCTACTCCCAATCCTTCGTACACCACAACGCCAGAAACTTACAAGGGGCACCTAAAAACTGGGGGAAATTAACCCATGACAATAAAAATGTATTTATATACAATATAAAATAAATGTACAAGATAATACAAGTACAATATTATAAAATATTTAATGAAAAATGAAATGATGGGAGGGGAATGAACCCAAAAATCAACTAAACATACAACAAATTTTTAACTAAAATAATAATCAATGTTAGTAAGAACCGACACATCCCAGAAAAAGAGTGGCCGCTGTATTCCGCCCAACGGCGAAATCAAGAAGCACACTCGCTAAGGGAGTGGGGCGGGGGGTAAAAAAATTGGCGGAAAGGGACAATAAAAAGGCTGAACCAGCCGAGATAAAAAGAGACCAAAACAAACTGGGGAGGTTGGGAATCTCGACATGGATCATAACAAAAGAGAAAGCCGGGTACAGGCTAGGAACACATTCATTCACTTTAACTAGATACACAAGAGAGAACTAGCTTAACCAGGGGAGGGTTCCAGAGGAATTCACCCCGATGTAACCAGCAGATCTAAAAGAGAAAATCAAGATTAGCCCCGTTCAAGCGAACCAGGCTCGCCACATTTACCCACCTTTTGCTAAAGTCTGTCGAAGTCAGACATTTCCAATCAGTTCTAATCTTTATTTTGAGCTGATGCTCAAAATAACAGATCAGATCCTGATGTGAAAGACGCTGACCTCGCAAGACTTCCTCCATTCGCGTCGTCCAAATCACCATTCGAGCCGTGGCTAGCAGCGACAGAAACACCATACGCTTCATCCCAGAGAACGGGGGCGACACATTATCACAGGCGAATGCACGATCAATGAGCACAAGCTCTCGCGGCGCGATACGAGCAGTCAACTCGCCGACCCGGTCCCATAGAGGGCGAACGCGCGAACAATGGTAGAAGGCGTGCGAAGCCGTTTCTTCCAAGCCAAGGTTGCAGCGTTCACAATCTGGCAAATCCGCCAGGCCCCATATGAAGGCCTTGTCATTGAGAGGCAAGCGATTTCGAGCTAATCGCCAGGTGAGCGAAAACTCAGAGTTGTTGAGATAATCACTCCCTGGCGCCCAAGACCAGAACGAGCGAAACTCGTCCTCCGACAAGCGCAGCACATCACGTAATGAATCCTTTGCGACGCCCTCCACTAACCCACGATAGAAGACTCTCCTAGGCCGTGAAAGGTCACTGGACCGTGGAATGGCCCGCAGGGCCGCCAGACATTCGAGGAGAAAACTCGATCGCTCTCGAGGCTTACGGCACCGCCTCGAAATGGGGGGAGTGATAGTAAGGCTAGGGAATATGTCCCTCACTATCCCCCTAAGCAATGAGTCTTCGGAAATCGCTCGCCTGAGAAAAACCAACCTTGACGCAACCTTATGGCCCATCAGGTATGGCATTCCCAGACCCCCATGACACGGACGTTGATAACAGACACGTTTGTCGACATAGTGTTTGCGTCATCTCCATAAAATGGAGAATAGCAAACGCTCGATCGCCTTCCTATGCCGTTTACAAAGTGGAAGTACTGACAACTGGTAAAGGATAATGGGAAAGACGTATGTAGCACACGCCTCAGCCATTCCCTTTAAGGACAAATTCCTTCGGCGCCAAATCTTGGCCGACGCGCCTACCTTTGCCAGTACTTCAGACCAATTTTTCTCCAACTGTAGGTCGGGCCCGAACCACACTCCAAGAATGCAGACCGGGCCGTCCGTCCAGTCGAAGGGCCCCGGGAGGGTCAGACCCTTCCAGGCGCCTAACCGCAAGCCGGACGACTTGTTGCGGTTAATCTTGGCCCCTGTCACCTGTTCGTACCGTTCAAGCGCCTTCTGTACCACCTCGATGTCCCTGCGGGAGGACACGAAAGTAGTGACGTCATCGGCGTACGCGGAAACCCTGGCTCGAGCACCACCAGGGACAGCGATTCCACGTAGGGCCGGACTGCACGCCCTGTCCCTTAGCCGGCGAAGGAGGGGCTCCAACGCCAAAGTATAAAGTAGGGGCGACAGTGGACAACCCTGTCGGACCGACCTAGACAGCGCCAGAACGCCCGACAACTTTCCGTTCACCTGTACCACAGCCGTCGGGGATTGATACAGGAGGCTAATCCAGCGGCGGAAGTTGGTTTCGAATCCAGCTGCCTGCAGGACAGCCGCCAGGTACCGATGGTCAACCCTATCAAATGCCTTGGACTGATCTAAATGGATCAGCGCGGCTTCGTCGTCGTCTTTTATCCCCTCTATGATCGTGCGTATCAGATGCAGGTTGCTCTGAATTGTTCGGCCCTTCACAGCACAAGTCTGCTCAGGTCCCAACAGAGACTCGGCAACTAATTGCAAACGATTTTGCAAGATCTTGGCCAAAATCTTTAACTCTGTGTTTAGCAGAGTTATGGGCCGGTAACCCTCTAGCTCCCTCCCCACATCCTTGCCTTTTCTCAACAGCGTGATCACACCCCTGGTGAACCGGTTGGGGATGGACCCCTGCCGGAACCAGTTGTTGAACGCGACAGTCAAAATCGGGACAAAGATGTGCGACAGCCTCAAGTACAATTCATAGGGCAAACCATCGAGACCCGGCGATTTGCCACTGCCGACCTTCTTCAGCGCCGCGTAGACTTCGCCCTCCGTAATCTCTCCCTCGCAGCTAGCTGCATCAGCCGGCAAAAGCCGGGGGAAGTCAGCCAAATAGCTGCAAAACTCCTCATCACGGAGACCAGGCTCCTTGGTAAACAGGATCTCGAAATGCCGCCGAAACGCCTCGCACATGTCGTCAGTCGACCGCAGAGTGTGTCCCTCCGGGTTGCGAACCTCTCGAATGTACCGGTCGCCTCCGCGGCGAATTTCTTCCTTGCGCAGTTCTGCGCCCATGTTCACAGCTTCGGAAGACATCTTGCTTAACTTATGTCTAACTACCTGGCCCATGTAACGGTCGCTATACGACCGGTCCACGGCCTCCTTAGCTATGGCTATCTCTAGGGGATCCCCACCAGCCACCGCCCGGGAGTAATTAGATCTAAGTGTCTTCACCTTGTCAGCCTTATCTAGTTTGAGCCGAATGCTGAACTGAGTGGTGAAAGACCTAATACTATCCTTAAGGTTCTCCCACCACTTATTCCCGATGACTCCCCCAGTTAACGCCCGCTGCACTAAGTTAATTAGCTGGCGCCGGAAGTCCCGCCTGTCCAGTAAGGACACGTTGAACTTCCAGTAACCAGCCATTCTAACCCTATTTTCTAAATTTACCCGGGCACAAACGAGTTTGTGGTCCGAGTAACCTAGCCAGTGGAACGTGGGACAATCTAAGAAATCTAGTTCGGCTTCACGAACTAACATTCTATCAAGGTAGCTAGCCACCTTGGTAGAAGGCCAACTATTAATCCACGTCCACATTCTCCCGCCCTTGTGATCGGCCCGGTATCTATCGACTAGACCGAAGTCCTCGATCAGGTCAACCAAGCTACGATCACGTGTCTTCCCTCTCGCTCCCCGCCCTCTATCCAACTTGGGGTCCAGGATGGCATTCCAGTCCCCCACTAAGACGAGTCGCTTGGAATCCACCAGGAAGGGCTCCAACCGCCGAAAAAACGAGACGCGCTCCTCCTGGTCGTTGGGCGCATAAACCGCAACCAGACGAAACGCATTGCTTTTCACTGCAATATCGGCCACGATCAGCCGGCCCTCGGCACCGACATGGACAAGATCCACCTTCGCGTCCAGGGTACGCTTGACCAGCAAAGAAACTCCTCTGGCCAGCCGGTTCCCATATGCTGAATAGACGACAAAGTCGTTAGACAGCACACAGGCATCGACCTTGCAAACAAAGTGAGTCTCTTGGGTCGCGGCGACATCCACGCCGAAGGACAAGAGGTCCCGAAGCAGGCGGGCAGCCTTACTCCGATCCCTAAGGCCCTTCACGTTCATACTGGCTAACTTAATTGACATCGTTTAGACCTGAAAAAGAAAGCAGAAAATTACTTCTGGTCACATACGGAGCGAAAATCTATGGGTGTAGGGACCCCGACGGATTGTCCAAGGTTGCCCGTGCCAATATCGGACGTAATTCGTCCGTCCTGGACAATGCCGCCGACGTCCGTAGGGAAGGTTAGCTTTACAGCCCTATATAAAGATGGGTGGAGGATGACAGGGACCCTCCCAGCGCAAAAATGCGAAAGCCTTTGTAAGTATTTACTGCCCATTTGGGCCATTTTGATATTCGGAAATGCCTCGACGGCCCCCTGCACAAATTCCCAGGCTTTTGTTTTACATCCCCCGGTATTTCTGATCAAAGTCAGTACCCCGGGGGCGCCTGGGAAATTGGCAGGGTCCTCGATAGACTTCCCATCTATATTTTTTAATTTAAATAGAGGCCTTAAGAGGGCCTTCTTCTGAGAAGAAAGGTCCCTCTCTAAGGCCTGTCTGTCTACTTTGCAAACATCTACGTTTGCGAAAATGTTCTTTCTGTTTTTCTCCCGTTTCGGGGAGGGTTTTTCAGGATTCGGGGAGGGATGTTCAGATTTCGGGGAGGAAGGTACTGATTGGGAGGAGGGTGTGGGAGGTGTAGGGGAAGGAGAAGGAGAAAGTATATATCTCACTGGGGAGACAGAATGACTCCTCCCCTCAACAATAATAGTTCTCTCAGGTGATGCAGGGGCGGATTGGGTCCTGGGGGTAGCTATGATCCGTTCCGCTCTGCTACGCTCCTCCTTCTTTCCTTTCTTTATGGTCACATCCTCTTCCTCCTCTCGAGCCCTCTTCAAAGATGATGACCGTGGAGGAGGCATTTCCCCGTCTTGCTGTTGTTGTTTATCTGCCTCCGGCAGCTGCTTCTGTGGTTCCTTGTGTTGTTGTTGTTGCTGCTGTCGAGACTCCTGCTGCTGTTGTTGCTTTGCCTCCTTACGAGGCTTCTTCTTTTCTGGGGACGGAGATTTTTCATGTTGTGGAGGAGGGGAAGCAACTTTCTTCCCCCTCCTAACCACCTCCGTCCATTCACTGCTTTTGGGTTCTGCTTTTTTCTCAGGAGACACTGTTGTTTTCGACACCGGCGGTGTTTCCGGTGTCACCGGTGTTTCTTCCGGTTTCCTTGCCGGACACATTTTGAATGTGTGTCCGGCCAGACCACACGCCCAGCAGTGCGGCTTCCTTCCCTCCACCACCACAAAGAGCTTCCTTCCTTGACACAACAGGATGTCTGGGACCTTGAGAAAATTCTTGCGGTCAACAACTATGCTGACACATATATCTTCCGTGGCCACACCAGCCTTGCTGTTCATGCGTGCCACCTCCTCCACTGCGCCAAAAGCAGCAAAAAAAGCTCCGACATGGTCACAGGAAATGTCCACTGGCACGCCATGTATCGTTACTTTCGTTTTTCTCGTACCGAGGTACTCGGTTTGAAACCGAATACCCCTTGCTGTCAAAACATTTCCGGCCAGATCCTTTGCTTCACCCTCCGAGCCCAGCAAGATGTCCCACATTGCACGGGACCTTCTTGCCAGTACGCAAGGTACAATGTTCAGGGCTTTCAGGGCTTCTTCCATGTTCTCCCTACTGACAGCAACAAATTTTTTTGTTTTTTCATCGGCTGTCAGCAGGGAGATTGTCTTTTTTGCCATAACGTTCACGACTTCCGGTATAGCTAATAGTTCATTGTCTTTGATATATTCTTTATATTTCTCCTGCATTTGCAGGTAATAATTTGGGTCTTTTTTCACTGGTGCCTTTACCCATACTGTCGGTGAGGGAGCCACCGTGGGCACAGCGTCAGAAGTTGAGGGCTGGGGAGACAAAGCCATAGCTTGACTTGCCCCACCTCACAAAACACAAAAAAAATCAACCAAAGTTCACAAATGCGCCACGCGCGATGAAGACAGCACAAAAACAAGTAACAAAACACGTACTCACAGTTTCACAAAACTTCGGGTAACAAAAATACGTAGATAATCCAAAATTGCAATAACTCAAAAAACGGCGGCGAGGCGCACTCTGTATTTATTTTGTATTATATACAAAATTATGGCACAAGGCCTAAAAGGGGAGGGGGAGAGGTTGGTTCTCACTTAACTATCCTATACCTAGCTAAACACTATCACGACCCATTCACTCGTTACAATTTGCACAGTCACCAAAAGAACCCATCCATCTACTCCCAATCCTTCATACACCACAATGCCAGAAACTTACAAGGGACACCTAAAAAGTGGGGAAATTAACCCATGACAATAAAAATGTATTTATATACAATATAATACATACAATATAATGTAAAATATTTAATGAAAAATGAAATGATGGGAGGGGGATGAACCCAAAAATAAACTAAAAATACAACAAATTTTTGAACTAAAATAATATTCAATGTTAGTAAGAACCGTCCATCCTAGAAAAACAGAGTGTCCGCTGTATTCCGCCAAACGACGAAATCAAGAAGCACACTCGCTAAGGGAGTGGGGGGGGGGGCAAAAAATTAGCGGAATGGGACAATAAAAGGCTGAACCAGCCGAGATAAAAAGGAGACCAAAACAAACTGGGGAGGTTGGGAATCTCGACATGGATCATAACAAAAGAGAAAGCCGGGTACAGGCTAGGAACACATTCATTCACTCTAACTAGGTACACAAGAGAGAACTAGCTTAACCAGCAGAGGGTTCCAGAGGAATCCACCCCGATGTAACCAGCAGATCTAAAAGAGAAAATCAAGATTAGCCCCGTTCAAGCGAACCAGGCTCGCCACATTTACCCACCTTTTGCTAAAGTCTGTCGAAGTCAAACGTTTCCAATCAGTTCTAATCTTTATTTTGAGCTGATGCTCAAAATAACAGATCAGATCCTGATGTGAAAGACGCCGACCTCGCAAGACTTCCTCCATTCGCGTCGTCCAAATCACCATTCGAGCCGTGGCTAGCAGCGACAGAAACACCATACGCTTCATCCCAGAGAACGGGGGCGACACATTATCACAGGCGAATGCACGATCAATGAGCACAAGCTCTCGCGGCTCGATACGAGCAGTCAACTCGCCGACCCGGTCCCATAGAGGGCGAACCCGCGAACAATGGTAGAAGGCGTGCGAAGCCGTTTCTTCCAAGCCAAGGTTGCAGCGTTCACAATCTGGCAAATCCGCCAGGCCCCATATGAAGGCCTTGTCATTGAGAGGCAAGCGATTCCGAGCTAATCGCCAGGTGAGCGAAAACTCAGAGTTGTTGAGATAATCACTCCCTGGCGCCCAAGACCAGAACGAGCGAAACTCGTCCTCCGACAAGCGCAGCACATCACGTAGTGAATCCTTTGCGACGCCCTCCACTAACCCACGATAGAAGACTCTCCTAGGCCATGAAAGGTCACTGGACCGTGGAATGGCCCGCAGGGCCGCCAGACATTCGAGGAGAAAACTCGATCGCTCTCGAGGCTTACGGCTCCGCCTCAAGATGGGGGGAGTGATAGTAAGTCTAGGGAACATGTCCCTCACTATCCCCCTAAGCAATGAGTCTTCGGAAATCGCTCGCCTGAGAAAAACCAACCTTGACGCAACCTTATGGCCCATCAGGTATGGCATTCCCAGGCCCCCATGACACGGACGTTGGTAACAGACACGTTTGTCGACATAGTGTTTGCGTCCTCTCCATAAAATGGAGAATAGCAAACGCTCGATCGCCTTCCTATGCCGTTTACAAAGTGGAAGTACTGACAACTGGTAAAGGATAATGGGAAAGACGTATGTAGCACACGCCTCAGCCATACCCTTTAAGGACAAATTCCTTTGGCGCCAAATCTTGGCCGACGCGCCTACCTTTGCCAGTACTTCAGACCAATTTTTCTCCAACTGTAGGTCGGGCCCGAACCACACTCCAAGAATGCAGACCGGGCCGTCCGTCCAGTCGAAGGGCCCCGGGAGGGTCAGACCCTTCCAGGCGCCTAACCGCAAGCCGGACGACTTGTTGCGGTTAATCTTGGCCCCTGTCACCTGTTCGTACCGTTCAAGCGCCTTCTGTACCACCTCGATGTCCCTGCGGGAGGACACGAAAGTAGTGACGTCATCGGCGTACGCGGAAACCCTGGCTCGAGCACCACCAGGGACAGCGATTCCACGTAGGGCCGGACTGCACGCCCTGTCCCTTAGCCGGCGAAGGAGGGGCTCCAACGCCAAAGCATAAAGTAGGGGCGACAGTGGACAACCCTGTCGGACCGACCTAGACAGCGCCAGAACGCCCGACAACTTTCCGTTCACCTGTACCACAGCCGTCGGGGATTGATACAGGAGGCTAATCCAGCGGCGGAAGTTGGTTTCGAATCCAGCTGCCTGCAGGACAGCCGCCAGGTACCGATGGTCAACCCTATCAAATGCCTTGGACTGATCTAAATGGATCAGCGCGGCTTCGTCGTCGTCTTTTATCCCCTCTATGATCGTGCGTATCAGATGCAGGTTGCTCTGAATTGTTCGGCCCTTCACAGCACAAGTCTGCTCAGGTCCCAACAGAGACTCGGCAACTAATTGCAAACGATTTTGCAAGATCTTGGCCAAAATCTTTAACTCTGTGTTTAGCAGAGTTATGGGCCGGTAACCCTCTAGCTCCCTCCCCACATCCTTGCCTTTTCTCAACAGCGTGATCACACCCCTGGTGAACCGGTTGGGGATGGACCCCTGCCGGAACCAGTTGTTGAACACGACAGTCAAAATCGGGACAAAGATGTGCGACAGCCTCAAGTACAATTCATAGGGCAAACCATCGAGACCCGGCGATTTGCCACTGCCGACCTTCTTCAGCGCCGCGTAGACTTCGCCCTCCGTAATCTCTCCCTCGCAGCTAGCTGCATCAGCCGGCAAAAGCCGGGGGAAGTCAGCCAAATAGCTGCAAAACTCCTCATCACGGAGACCAGGCTCCTTGGTAAACAGGATCTCGAAATGCCGCCGAAACGCCTCGCACATGTCGTCAGTCGACCGCAGAGTGTGTCCCTCCGGGTTGCGAACCTCTCGAATGTACCGGTCGCCTCCGCGGCGAATTTCTTCCTTGCGCAGTTCTGCGCCCATGTTCACAGCTTCGGAAGACATCTTGCTTAACTTATGTCTAACTACCTGGCCCATGTAACGATCGCTATTCGACCGGTCCACGGCCTCCTTAGCTATGGCTATCTCTAGGGGATCCCCACCAGCCACCGCCCGGGAGTAATTAGATCTAAGTGTCTTCACCTTGTCAGCCTTATCTAGTTTGAGCCGAATGCTGAACTGAGTGGTGAAAGACCTAATACTATCCTTAAGGTTCTCCCACCACTTATTCCCGATGACTCCCCCAGTTAACGCCCGCTGCACTAAGTTAATTAGCTGGCGCCGGAAGTCCCGCCTGTCCAGTAAGGACACGTTGAACTTCCAGTAACCAGCCATTCTAACCCTATTTTCTAAATTTACCCGGGCACAAACGAGTTTGTGGTCCGAGTAACCTAGCCAGTGGAACGTGGGACAATCTAAGAAATCTAGTTCGGCTTCACGAACTAACATTCTATCAAGGTAGCTAGCCACCTTGGTAGAAGGCCAACTATTAATCCACGTCCACATTCTCCCGCCCTTGTGATCGGCCCGGTATCTATCGACCAGACCCAAGTCCTCGATCAGATCAACCAAGCTACGATCACGTACCTTCCCTCTAGCTCCCCACCCTCTATCCAACTTGGGGTCCAGGATGGCATTTCAGTCCCCCACTAAGACGAGTCGCTTGGAATCCACCAGGAAGGGCTCCAACCGCCGAAAAAACGAGACGCGCTCCTCCTGGTCGTTGGGCGCATAAACCGCAACTAGACGAAACGCATTGCTTTTCACTGCAATATCGGCCACGATCAGCCGGCCCTCGGCACCGACATGGACAAGATCCACCTTCGCGTCCAGGGTACGCTTGACCAGCAAAGAAACTCCTCTGGCCAGCCGGTTCCCATATGCTGAATAAACGACAAAGTCGCTAGACAGCACACGGGCATCGACCTTGCAAACAAAGTGAGTCTCTTGGATCGCGGCGACATCCACGCCGAAGGACAAGATGTCCCGAAGCAGGCGGGCAGCCTTACTCCGATCCCTAAGGCCCTTCACGTTCATACTGGCTAACTTAATTGACATCATTTAGGCCTGTAAAGAGAAAGCAGAAAATTACTTCTGGTCACATACGGCGCGAAAATCTATGGGAGTAGGGACCCCGACGGATTGTCCCAGGTTTCCTGTACCAATATCGGACGTAATCCGTCCGTCCTGGACAATGCCGCCGACGTCCGTGGGAAAGGTAAGTTTTACCGCCCTATATAAAGATGGGTGGAGGATGACGGGGACCCTCCCAGCACAAAAATGGGAAAGCCTTTGAAGGTATTTTGTACCCGTTTGGGCCATTTTTATGGTTGGGAAAGCCTCAACGCCCCCCTGCACAAATTCCCAGGCTTTTGTTTTACATCCCCCGGTGTTTCTGATTAAAGTCAGTACTCCGTTATGCGCCTGGGAAATTGGCAGGGTCCTCGATGGACTTTCCATCAACATTCTTCAATTTGAATAGTGGCCTTAGGAGGGCCTTCTTCTGAGAGGAAAGGTCCCTCTCTAAGGCCTGTCTGTCAATTTTACAAATATCTTTTGAAATAAAAGAGTTTTTTCTTTGTTTCTCCCCTTTCGTGGGGGATTTAACTGGATTCGGGGAGGGTTTCGGGGAGGGGTGATAAGATTTCGGGGAGGAAGGTTCTGATTGGGAGGAGGGTGTGGGTGGTGTAGGGGAAGGAAGAAGGTATATGTCTCACTGGGGAGGCAGACTGACTCCTCCCCTCGACATGAACCGTTCTAATCGGGGATGTAGGGGCAGATTGGGTCTTTGGAGCAATCGTGATTTTTTCTGCTCTTCCCCGTTCTAAAAAGTCTTTCTTCCCCTTCTTTTGGGACACCAACTCCTCCTCCTCCCGTCCTCTCTTTAAAGATGAGGAACGTGGAGGAGGCATTTCCTGCTCCATTTCTTGTTGTTGTTGTTCTTGTTGTTGTTGTTCTTTCCGTTGTTCGTCTTTTTGTTGTTCTTGTTGTTGTTGTTGTTGCTGCTGCTGCTTTACCTCTTTGCGAGGCTTCTTCTTTTCTGGGGACGGAGATTTTTCATGTTGTGGAGGAGGGGAAGCAACTTTCTTCCCCCTCCTAACCACCTCCGTCCATTCACTGCTTTTGGGTTCGGCTTTTTTTTTTCCGGAGACACTGTTGTTTTTGACACCGGCGGTGTTTCTGGTGTCACCGGTGTTTCTTCCGGTTTCCTTGCCGGACACATTTTGAATGTGTGTCCGGCCAGACCACACGCCCAGCAGTGCGGCTTCCTTCCCTCCACCACTACAAAAAGCTTCCTTCCTCGACACAACAGGATGTCTGGGACCTTCAAAAAATTCTCGCGGTCCATAACCACGATGACACATATATCTTCCGTGGCCACACCGGCCTTGCTTTTTATGCGTGCCACCTCCTCTACTGCGCCGAAAGCAGCAAAAAAAGCTCCGACATGGTCACAGGAAATGTCCACTGGCACGCCATGTATTGTTACTTTTGTTTTTCTCGTACCGAGGTACTCGGTTTGAAACCGAATACCCCTTGCTGTCAAAACATTTCCGGCCAGATCCTTTGCTTCACCCTCCGAGCCCAGCAAGATGTCCCACATTGCACGGGACCTTCTTGCCAATACGCAAGGTACAATGTTTAGGGCATTCAGGGCTTCTTCCATGTTCTCCCTACTGACAGCAATAAATTTTTGTGTTTTTTCATCGGCTGTCAGCAGAGAGATTGTCCTCTTTGCCATTACGTCAACAACTTCTGGTATTGCTACCAATTCATTTTCCTTGATATATTCCTGGTACTTTTCCCGCATTTGCGAATAGTACTTGGCATCTTTTGTTACTGGGGCCTTTTTCCATGCCGTCGGTGATGGAGTTCCCGCCGGCATGCCCACAGCAGAAGTAGACGGCTGGGGAGACAAAGCCATAGCTTGACTTGCCCCCCCCCCTCACAAAACACAAAAATTCAACAAAAATGTTCACCAAAGCGCCACGCGCGACAAAGACAAAACAAAACAAGTGACAAAACAGGTACTCACAATTAAACTCTGTGTAACAAAAAATACGTGTAATAATCCGAATTTTCAATAAATCAAAAAGACGGCGGCGAGGCGCACTCTGTATTTATTTTGTATAAAATACAAAATTATGGCACAAGGCCTAAAAGGGGAGGGGAAGAGGTTGGTTCTCACTTAACTATCCTATACCTAGCTAAACACTATCACGACCCATTCACTCGTTACAATTTGCACAGTCACCAAAAGAACCCATCCATCTACTCCCAATCCTTCGTACACCACAATGCCAGAAACTTACAAGGGACACCTAAAAAGTGGGGAAATTAACCCGTGACAATAAAAATGTATTTCTATACAATATAATATATACAATATAATGTAAAATTTTTAATGAAAAATGAAATGATGGGAGGGGGATGAACCCAAAAATAAACTAAAAATACAACAAATTTTTGAACTAAAATAATCAATGTTAGTAAGAACCGACCATCCATGGAAAACAGAGTGGCCGCTGTATTCCGCCAAACGGCGAAATCAAGAAGCACACTCGCTAAGGGAGTGGAGAGGGGGGTAAAAAATTAGCGGAATGGGACAATAAAAGGCTGAACAAAACAAACTGGGGAGGTTGGGAATCTCGACATGGATTATAACAAAAGAGAAAGCCGGGTACAGGCTAGGAACACATTCATTCACTTTATCTAGGTACACAAGAGAGAACTAGCTTAACCAGAGGAGGGTTCCAGAGGAATCCACCCCGATGTAACCAGCAGATCTAAAAGAGAAAATCAAGATTATCCCCGTTCAAGCGAACCAGGCTCGCCACATTTACCCACCTTTTGCTAAAGTCTGTCGAAGTCAAACGTTTCCAATCATTTCTAATGCTCAACGGCCCCCTGCACAAATTCCCAGGCTTTTGTTTTACATCCCCCGGTGTTTCTGATTAAAGTCAGTACTCCGGGGGCGCCTGGGAAATTGGCAGGGTCCTCGATGGACTTTCCATCAACATTCTTCAATTTGAATAGTGGCCTTAGGAGGGCCTTCTTCTGAGAGGAAAGGTCCCTCTCTAAGGCCTGTCTGTCAATTTTACAAATATCTTTTGAAATAAAAGAGTTTTTTCTTTGTTTCTCCCCTTTCGTGGGGGATTTAACTGGATTCGGGGAGGGTTTCGGGGAGGGGGTGATAAGATTTCGGGGAGGAAGGTTCTGATTGGGAGGAGGGTGTGGGTGGTGTGGGGGAAGGAGAAGGTATATGTCTCACTGGGGAGGCAGACTGACTCCTCCCCTCGACATGAACCGTTCTAATCGGGGATGTAGGGGCAGATTGGGTCTTTGGAGCAATCGTGATTTTTTCTGCTCTTCCCCGTTCTAAAAAGTCTTTCTTCCCCTTCTTTTGGGACACCACCTCCTCCTCCTCCCGTCCTCTCTTAAGTTAATTAGCTGGCGCCGGAAGTCCCGCCTGTCCAGTAAGGACGCGTTGAACTTCCAGTAACCAGCCATTCTAGCCCTATTTTCTAAATTTACCCGGGCACAAACGAGTTTGTGGTCCGAGTAACCTAGCCAGTGGAACGTGGGACAATCTAAGAAATCTAGTTCGGCTTCACGAACTAACATTCTATCAAGGTAGCTAGCCACCTTGGTAGAAGGCCAACTATTAATCCACGTCCACATTCTCTGCCCTTGTGATCGGCCCGGTATCTATCGACTAGACCCAAGTCCTCGATCAGATCAACCAAGCTACGATCACGTACCTTCCCTCTAGCTCCCCACCCTCTATCCAACTTGGGGTCCAGGATGGCATTCCAGTCCCCCACTAAGACGAGTCGCTTGGAATCCACCAGGAAGGGCTCCAACCGCCGAAAAAACGAGACGCGCTCCTCCTGGTCATTGGGCGCATAAACCGCAACTAGACGAAACGCATTGCTTTTCACTGCAATATCGGCCACGATCAGCCGGCCCTCAGCACCGACATGGACAAGATCCACCTTCGCGTCCAGGGTACGCTTGACCAGCAAAGAAACTCCTGTGGCCAGCCGGTTCCCATATGCTGTATAGACGACAAAGTCGTTAGACAGCACACAAGCATCGACCTTGCAAACAAAGTGAGTCTCTTGGATCGCGGCGACATCCACGCCGAAGGACAAGAGGTCCCGAAGCAGGCGGGCAGCCTTACTCCGATCCCTAAGGCCCTTCACGTTCATACTGGCTAACTTAATTGACATCGTTTAGACCTGAAAAAGAAAGCAGAAAATTACTTCTGGTCACATACGGAGCGAAAATCTATGGGAGTAGGGACCCCGACGGATTGTCCAAGGTTGCCCGTGCCAATATCGGACGTAATTCGTCCGTCCTGGACAATGCCGCCGACGTCCGTAGGGAAGGTTAGCTTTACAGCCCTATATAAAGATGGGTGGAGGATGACAGGGACCCTCCCAGCGCAAAAATGCGAAAGCCTTTGTAAGTATTTACTGCCCATTTGGGCCATTTTGATATTCGGAAATGCCTCGACGGCCCCCTGCACAAATTCCCAGGCTTTTGTTCTACTACCCCCGGTATTTCTGATTAAAGTCAGTACCCCGGGGGCGTCTGGGAAATTGGCAGGGTCCTCGATTGACTTTCCGTCTATATTTTTTAGTTTGAATAATGGCCTTAGGAGGGCTTTCTTCTGAGAAGAAAGGTCCCTCTCTAAGGCCTGTCTATCTACTTTGCATATATCTTTGGTTGCAAAACTGTTTTTTCTTTGTTTTTCCCTTTTTGGGGATGATTTATCTGGATTCGGGGAGGGATTATCAACAGTAGGGGAGAAAGTTTCTGATTGGGTGGAGGGTGTGGGAGGTGTGGGGGAAGGAGAAGGTATATGCCTTACTGGGGAGGCAGACTGACTCCTCCCCTCGACAAAAACAGTTCTATTCGGAGATGTAGGGGCAGATTGGGTTCTGGGGGCAACCGTCACTCGTTCCACTCTGCCGCGTTCTGCTACCTCTGTTTTTCCTTTTTTCTGGGATACCTCCTCATCCTCCTCCCGTCCTCTCTTCAAAGAAGAGGAGCGTGGAGGAGGCATTTCCACATCCATTTCTTGTTTCTGCGTCTGCTCTTGCTGCTGCTGCTTTTGCTCTTGTTGTTGTTGTTGTTGTTGTCTCTGCATTTCTTTTTGTTGCTGTTTTTGCTCCTGCTTCTGTTGTTGTTGTTGCTGCTGTTGATTAGCCTCTTTACGTGGCTTCTTTTTTTCAGGGGATGGTGATTTCTCCTGTTGAGGAGGAGAAGAAGCAACTTTCTTCCACCTCCTGACCACCTCCGTCCATTCACCACTTTTTGCCTCGGTCTTTTTCTCCTGGGTAACTGTTGTTTTTGACACCGGCGGTGTTTCCGGTGTCACCTGCATTTGTTCCGGTTTCCTTGCCGGACACATTTTGAAGGTGTGTCCGGCCAGACCACACGCCCAGCAGTGCGGCTTCCTTCCCTCCACCACCACAAACAATCGTCTTCCACTGTATATAATAATATCCGGGACCTTCAGGAAATTTTCCCTGTCTAACACAATGCAAACATTAATATCCTCCGTGGCTATCTCCGCCTTGCTCCTCACACGTGCTACCTCCTCCACCGCTCCAAAAGTCACAAAAAAGGCACCCACGTGATCACAGGACACCTCCACGGGCACACCATGTATGGTGACCTTGGTTCTTCTTGTACCCATGTATTCGGTCTGGAACCGAATACCCTTGGCTGTCATTACACTTCCAGCCAGATCCCTCGCCTCTCCTTCCGAGCTCAGAAGAATGTCCCACATCGCTCGGGACCTCCTGGCTAACACACAAGGGACAATGTTAAGAACTTTCAGAGCCTCTTCCATGTTCTCCCTACTGACAGCAATAAATTTTCGTGTTTTTTCATCGGCTGTCAGCAGGGAGATTGTCTTTTTTGCCATAACGTTTACGGCTTCCGGTATAACGAGTAATTCGTTGTCGGAAATAAAGTCTTTATACTTTTCCTGTATTTGCAGGTAGTACTTGGGGTCTTTTTTCACTGGTGCCTTTACCCATACTGTTGGTGAGGGAGTCACCGTAGGCACAGCGTCAGAAGTTGAGGGCTGGGGAGACAAAGCCATAGTTTGACTTGCCCCCCCTCACAAAAACAAAAATCCAACAAAAGTTCAAAAAGCGCCACGCGCGACGAAGACAGAACAAAGACAGCAAAAAACAGGTACTCACAGTTAATTTCTGGCAACAAAAACACGTAAATCCAACTTGCGATGAGTCAAAAAAAAGTAAAAAAAGACCAAAAAATGCGAGGCGCACTCTGTATTTATTTTGTATTATATACAAAATTATGGCACAAGGCCTAAAAGGGGAGGGGAAGAGGTTGGTTCTCACTTAACTATCCTATACCTAGCTAAACACTATCACGACCCATTCACTCGTTACAATTTGCACAGTCACCAAAAGAACCCATCCATCTACTCCCAATCCTTCATACACCACAATGCCAGAAACTTACAAGGGACACCTAAAAAGTGGGGAAATTAACCCATGACAATAAAAATGTATTTATATACAATATAATATATACAATATAATGTAAAATATTTAATGAAAAATGAAATGATGGGAGGGGGGATGAACCCAAAAATAAACTAAAAATACAACAAATTTTTGAACTAAAATAATAATCAATGTTAGTAAGAACCGTCCATCCCAGAAAACAGAGTGGCCGCTGTATTCCGCCAAACGGCGAAATCAAGAAGCACACTCGCTAAGGGAGTGGAGAGGGGGGTAAAAAAATTAGCGGAATGGGACAATAAAAGGCTGAACCAGCCGAGATAAACGGAGACCAAAACAAACTGGGGAGATTGGGAATCTCGACATGGATCATAACAAAAGAGAAAGCCGGGTACAGACTAGGAACACATTCATTCACTTTAACTAGGTACACAAGAGAGAACTAGCTTAACCAGGGGAGGGTTCCAGAGGAATCCACCCCGATGTAACCAGCAGATCTAAAAGAGAAAATCAAGATTAGACCCGTTCAAGCGAACCAGGCTCGCCACATTTACCCACCTTTTGCTAAAGTCTGTCGAAGTCAAACGTTTCCAATCAGTTCTAATCTTTATTTTGAGCTGATGCTCAAAATAACAGATCAGATCCTGATGTGAAAGACGCCGACCTCGCAAGACTTCCTCCATTCGCGTCGTCCAAATCACCATTCGAGCCGTGGCTAGCAGCGACAGAAACACCATACGCTTCATCCCAGAGAACGGGGGCGACACATTATCACAGGCGAATGCACGATCAATGAGCACAAGCTCTCGCGGCTCGATACGAGCAGTCAACTCGCCGACCCGGTCCCATAGAGGGCGAACCCGCGAACAATGGTAGAAGGCGTGCGAAGCCGTTTCTTCCAAGCCAAGGTTGCAGCGTTCACAATCTGGCAAATCCGCCAGGCCCCATATGAAGGCCTTGTCATTGAGAGGCAAGCGATTCCGAGCTAATCGCCAGGTGAGCGAAAACTCAGAGTTGTTGAGATAATCACTACCTGGCGCCCAAGACCAGAACGAGCGAAACTCGTCCTCCGACAAGCGCAGCACATCACGTAGTGAATCCTTTGCGACGCCCTCCACTAACCCACGATAGAAGACTCTCCTAGGCCGTGAAAGGTCACTGGACCGTAGAATGGCCCGCAGGGCCGCCAGACATTCGAGGAGAAAACTCGATCGCTCTCGAGGCTTACGGCACCGCCTCAAGATGGGGGGAGTGATAGTAAGTCTAGGGAACATGTCCCTCACTATCCCCCTAAGTAATGAGTCTTCGGAAATCGCTCGCCTGAGAAAAACCAACCTTGACGCAACCTTATGGCCCATCAGGTATGGCATTCCCAGGCCCCCATGACACGGACGTTGGTAACAGACACGTTTGTCGACATAGTGTTTGCGTCCTCTCCATAAAATGGAGAATAGCAAACGCTCGATCGCCTTCCTATGCCGTTTACAAAGTGGAAGTACTGACAACTGGTAAAGGATAATGGGAAAGACGTATGTAGCACACGCCTCAGCCATACCCTTTAAGGACAAATTCCTTCGGCGCCAAATCTTGGCCGACGCGCCTACCTTTGCCAGTACTTCAGACCAATTTTTCTCCAACTGTAGGTCGGGCCCGAACCACACTCCAAGAATGCAGACCGGGCCGTCCGTCCAGTCGAAGGGCCCCGGGAGGGTCAGACCCTTCCAGGCGCCTAACCGCAAGCCGGACGACTTGTTGCGGTTAATCTTGGCCCCTGTCACCTGTTCGTACCGTTCAAGCGCCTTCTGTACCACCTCGATGTCCCTGCGGGAGGACACGAAAGTAGTGACGTCATCGGCGTACGCGGAAACCCTGGCTCGAGCACCACCAGGGACAGCGATTCCACGTAGGGCCGGACTGCACGCCATGTCCCTTAGCCGGCGAAGGAGGGGCTCCAACGCCAAAGCATAAAGTAGGGGCGACAGTGGACAACCCTGTCGGACCGACCTAGACAGCGCCAGAACGCCCGACAACTTTCCGTTCACCTGTACCACAGCCGTCGGGGATTGATACAGGAGGCTAATCCAGCGGCGGAAGTTGGTTTCGAATCCAGCTGCCTGCAGGACAGCCGCCAGGTACCGATGGTCAACCCTATCAAATGCCTTGGACTGATCTAAATGGATCAGCGCGGCTTCGTCGTCGTCTTTTATCCCCTCTATGATCGTGCGTATCAGATGCAGGTTGCTCTGAATTGTTCGGCCCTTCACAGCACAAGTCTGCTCAGGTCCCAACAGAGACTCGGCAACTAATTGCAAACGATTTTGCAAGATCTTGGCCAAAATCTTTAACTCTGTGTTTAGCAGAGTTATGGGCCGGTAACCCTCTAGCTCCCTCCCCACATCCTTGCCTTTTCTCAACAGCGTGATCACACCCCTGGTGAACCGGTTGGGGATGGACCCCTGCCGGAACCAGTTGTTGAACGCGACAGTCAAAATCGGGACAAAGATGTGCGACAGCCTCAAGTACAATTCATAGGGCAAACCATCGAGACCCGGCGATTTGCCACTGCCGACCTTCTTCAGCGCCGCGTAGACTTCGCCCTCCGTAATCTCTCCCTCGCAGCTAGCTGCATCAGCCGGCAAAGGCCGGGGGAAGTCAGCCAAATAGTTGCGAAACTCCTCATCACGGAGACCAGGCTCCTTGGCAAACAGGATCTCGAAATGCCGCCGAAACGCCTCGCACATGTCGTCAGTCGACCGCAGAGTGTGTCCCTCCGGGTTGCGAACCTCTCGAATGTACCGGTCGCCTCCGCGGCGAATTTCTTCCTTGCGCAGTTCTGCGCCCATGTTCACAGCTTCGGAAGACATCTTGCTTAACTTATGTCTAACTACCTGGCCCATGTAACGATCGCTATTCGACCGGTCCACGGCCTCCTTAGCTATGGCTATCTCTAGGGGATCCCCACCAGCCACCGCCCGGGAGTAATTAGATCTAAGTGTCTTCACCTTGTCAGCCTTATCTAGTTTGAGCCGAATGCTGAACTGAGTGGTGAAAGACCTAATACTATCCTTAAGGTTCTCCCACCACTTATTCCCAATGACTCCCCCAGTTAACGCCCGCTGCACTAAGTTAATTAGCTGGCGCCGGAAGTCCCGCCTGTCCAGTAAGGACACGTTGAACTTCCAGTAACCAGCCATTCTAACCCTATTTTCTAAATTTACCCGGGCACAAACGAGTTTGTGGTCCGAGTAACCTAGCCAGTGGAACGTGGGACAATCTAAGAAATCTAGTTCGGCTTCACGAACTAACATTCTATCAAGGTAGCTAGCCACCTTGGTAGAAGGCCAACTATTAATCCACGTCCACATTCTCCCGCCCTTGTGATCGGCCCGGTATCTATCGACTAGACCCAAGTCCTCGATCAGATCAACCAAGCTACGATCACGTACCTTCCCTCTAGCTCCCCACCCTCTATCCAACTTGGGGTCCAGGATGGCATTCCAGTCCCCCACTAAGACGAGTCGCTTGGAATCCACCAGGAAGGGCTCCAACCGCCGAAAAAACGAGACGCGCTCCTCCTGGTCATTGGGCGCATAAACCGCAACTAGACGAAACGCATTGCTTTTCACTGCAATATCGGCCACGATCAGCCGGCCCTCAGCACCGACATGGACAAGATCCACCTTCGCGTCCAGGGTACGCTTGACCAGCAAAGAAACTCCTCTGGCCAGCCGGTTCCCATATGCTGAATAGACGACAAAGTCGTTAGACAGCACACAAGCATCGACCTTGCAAACAAAGTGAGTCTCTTGGATCGCGGCGACATCCACGCCGAAGGACAAGAGGTCCCGAAGCAGGCGGGCAGCCTTACTCCGATCCCTAAGGCCCTTCACGTTCATACTGGCTAACTTAATTGACATCGTTTAGACCTGAAAAAGAAAGCAGAAAATTACTTCTGGTCACATACGGAGCGAAAATCTATGGGAGTAGGGACCCCGACGGATTGTCCAAGGTTGCCCGTGCCAATATCGGACGTAATTCGTCCGTCCTGGACAATGCCGCCGACGTCCGTAGGGAAGGTTAGCTTTACAGCCCTATATAAAGATGGGTGGAGGATGACGGGGACCCTCCCGGCACAGAAATGTGAAAGCCGCTGAAGATATTTTGTGTCCGTTTGACACATTTGTATTTTAGGGAAGGCCTCGACGGCCCCCTGCACAAATTCCCAGGCTTTTGTTTTACATCCCCCGGTATTTCTGATCAAAGTCAGTACCCCGGGAGCGCCTGGGAAATTGGCAGGGTCCTCGATAGACTTCCCATCTATATTTTTTAATTTAAATAGAGGCCTTAGGAGGGCCTTCTTCTGAGAAGAAAGGTCCCTCTCTAAGGCCTGTCTGTCTTCTTTGCAAACATCTACGTTTGCGAAAATGTTCTTTTTGTTTTTCTCCCGTTTCGGGGAGGGTTTTTCAGGATTCGGGGAGGGATGTGCAGATTTCGAGGAGGAAGGTACTGATTGGGAGGAGGGTGTGGGAGGTGTAGGAGAAGGAGAAGGTATATATCTCACTGGGGAGACAGAATGACTCCTCCCCTCAACAATAATAGTCCTCTCAGGTGATGCAGGGGCGGATTGGGTCCTGGGGGTAGCTATGATCCGTTCTGCTCTGCTACGCTCCTCCTTCTTTCCTTTCTTTATGGTTACATCCTCTTCCTCCTCTCGAGCCCTCTTCAAAGATGATGACCGTGGAGGAGGCATTTCCACGTCTTGCTGTTGTTGTTTATCTGCCTCCGGCAGCTGCTTCTGTGGTTCCTTGTGTTGTTGTTGTTGTTGCTGCTGTCGAGACTCCTGCTGCTGCTGTTGTTGCTTTGCCTGCTTACGAGGCTTCTTCTTTTCTGGGGACGGAGATTTTTCATGTTGTGGAGGAGGTGAAGCAACTTTCTTCCCCCTCCTAACCACCTCCGTCCATTCACTGCTTTTGGGTTCTGCTTTTTCCTCAGGAGACACTGTTGTTTTCGACACCGGCGGTGTTTCCGGTGTCACCTGGTTTTCCTCCGGTTTCCTTGCCGGACACGTTTTGAAGGTGTGTCCGGCCAGACCACACGCCCAGCAGTGCGGCCTCCCCCCTCCACCACCACAAAGAGCTTCCCTCCCCGACACAACAGGATGTCTGGGACCCTCAAAAAATTCACGCGGTCCACAACCACGATGACACATATATCCTCCATGGCCACACCGGCCCCGCTCCCCATGCGTGCCACCTCCTCTACTGCGCCGAAAGCAGCAAAAAAAGCTCCGACATGGTCACAGGAAACGTCCACCGGCACGCCATGCACTGCCACTTTTGCCCCTCTCGCACCGAGGCACTCGGTTTGAAACCGAACACCTCCTGCTGTCAACACACTTCCGGCCAGATCCCCCGCTTCACCCCCCGAGCCCAGCAAGATGTCCCACATTGCACGGGACCCCCCCGCCAGTACGCAGGGCACAATGTTTAGGGCACCCAGGGCCTCCTCCATGTTCTCCCCACTGACAGCAACAAATTTTCGTGTTCCCTCATCGGCCGTCAGCAGAGAGACCGTCCTCCCTGCCACCACGTCAACAACCTCTGGCACTGCTACCAATTCACTTCCCCTGATACACTCCTGGTACCCCTCCCGCACCTGCGAACAGTACCCGGCATCCCCCGTTACTGGGGCCCTTCTCCATGCCGTCGGTGATGGAGCCACCGCCGGCATGCCCACAGCAGAAGCAGACGGCTGGGGAGACGAAGCCACAGCCCGACCCGCCCCCCCCTCACAAAACACAAAAATTCAACAAAAAAAAGTTCACCAAAGCGCCACGCGCGACGAAAACAGAACAAAACAAGTGACAAAACAGGCACTCACAATCAAACTCTGTGTAACAAAAAATACGTGTAACAACCCGAACCTTCAATAAATCAAAAAGACGGCGGCGAGGCACACTCTCTTACGTAGATGCCACCATTACTTTACATAGTAATGGAATAGTCCATTATAGCCGAATAGGCGCGGGCGTCCCAACAAATAGTAAATCGAAAATTGATATATGACGTCAGCCAAACGTTTTTTTTTCACACCTGAGCGAAAATGTTTGCTGGGGCCGGCAACATGAGAAACCACGTCAGTGACCGGTCAAAATCAGTCCAGATGAGAGCGGTTAGCTGACAGACCTTGTGGCAATGTAACAAAAGACATTTCAACACAGTCAGAATGGGAGCTGTATCTGACAGCACCTCACAATGTAAGGAAGAAACTGCAAGCTCCCTCACCGACCTCTTCTCCCAATTTTCTTTTTCGCCGCCAAAGAGAACAACAACAACAGGACACACTAAGTACTATTTCTTTATTTCTTCTTTCTCACCCTGTCGCCGACCTACCAGAAAGAGGAAGGAACATAAGAGTTTACATTCTGCTATTATACAACCATATGCTCTAAACTTCTGTGGACATTTAAAATACCTACATTTCTCTCTAAACAGTTTTAACTATAAAACTACATGCATTTTTAATTAACATTTTTCTTTTCACAATTTTGTTATAGTATACCATCTAACGAAAATTTCCACTCATCATCCCTGATGATATCTTTAAATGCAGGGATTGTCGGCTATGTTTGGAAGTGGCCTTGTACCAGGCATGGCCAACAAACCCTACAACTGTAACAATTTATAAGTAAAATTTTTTTTTCGTTTAGAAGTTTATCAAGTTTATATAAAGTTTCTTTTTATCTGTTTTGTTTTGTTTTACATAATATTAAAACAATGTCTAAAAATTTTCTGAAGCAGCACCCACACTAATTTTAGCTGCGAGCCGCCACTGAGAAACCCAAAAAAAGTGATGAACCGAAGATGAAAGGTCAGGTGAATGTGACGAAAGTAGGAGGATAATAGCAAGCATGCCGCACTAGTTTTTATATGTTCTAGAGGGACACGGAATGTGGCGTTTTCTTGGTGACATCCTTCTCAGTCACCAATCTCAGTCGCCTTACTGCCTTTTAATTTATCCGAATGGGAACAGTACTTGTTCAAGTTCAACGCCTGATTTCACTCAAAGGCCTTCTAGTTCCACCAGAAACACACTTGAGTTGAGCCTGCCAGACACTAAGACCTCCAACTGTCTACACACAGCTAATTTCTCTAGATTCTGTTCAATTTGCAATAAAGAATATCGAAATGGGTTTGAATAAGTTCTTCTTCTTCTTCTTCTTCTTCTTCTATGTGCACTGTCCCCTCAGGATGTAGGCGATCATGGCCTTTCACTTTTCCCTATCCCTGGTGGCTCTGAGCACGCCTTCTCCTGTTACATCATACAATCCTCGTTCCGTCATCCACCTGATTAGGTCCTTCAAATATGTTATCCGTTGCCTTCCCCTGTCTTTTTTCTCTCTATCTGGCCGGTTAGTATCAGATTCTCCAAGCCCTCTTTCCTCATTGCGTGTCCCAGGAACTTCAGCTGTCTCTTCCTGATGCTTAGTATTAATTTCCTTTTTGTTTCCATCATTTCCAAGACCTCATCATTGCTCACATGCTCGATCCATGATATTCGCAGCGGCCTTCTGTAGAACCACATTTCAGTTGATTCAAGTTTTTCCTTCATCTTTGATGGTATTGTCCAGCATTCACTGCCATATTGAAGGACGGACAGCACGTAGCAATGCAGTACTCTCTTCCTAGTTTCTAGCGAAATTGTCCTGTTTCTTAATACTTTACTCAACTTCTGGAACGCATCCTTCGCCATGCCAATTCACCTTCGGATCTCTGTCTCGCACTTTCCGTCTTCTGTTATAACGCTTCCTAGGTATTTAAATTTTTGTACCTACTTGATTCTGGTATCCCCGACCTGTATTTGGCATATTGGGTTGCCCTTTTTACTGATGACCATGCATTCGGTTTTCGTGCAGTTTATTTCTAGTCCTTTCTTGTTACGTTCTTCTGCTACCTTCTGTAGGAGGTCTTGTAGCTTTTTTGTGTCTTCTATCAGCACTGTATCATCTGCGTACCTTAAGTTGTTTAAATTGTAGCCTCCGATTACGAATCCAGGCATAACTTCTAGGGTCCTCAAAATATTCTCGCTATACAAGTTGAACAGATCCGGTGAAAAGACACATCCCTGTCTTACGCCCCTTTCTATCTTTGTACTAGCAGTATAGCCCGGCGTTGCTCGGGTGTAATGAAAGCTTTAAAACTAATCCATGGTTCTGGAGCTCAGACACTTTGGACGTTGGCACGAAAGACTAAAAAGTTTCCAGTTAAAGCGAAACCGTAGACTGAAAGAAAAATGAATGAATGTATGTCAAATTTTGATTTCCTGGTATCGATTTATATATATATATATATATATATATATATATATATATATATATACTTAATTACAATAAGGCAGCACTAATAATTACAGACTAAACATCCGAAAAAACAATGCTAATTTAACAGTAACTTAAATCATCAATCCGAAGGCGAATTGGCATGGCGAAGGAGCCTGGCCCTGACGATCCGTTGTGTGAAACTAGCGGTCGGTGGTGGCTCAATTTTAGATTTAGTGTACTGTATATATATATATATATTATCGATTTTCTGCACTATTGTAAGAACTACAACCTTGAAACTTCTGAATATTGTTTCTTATGTCTTTGTCTATGAGTGTATCAAATTTGATTAAAATCGGACCACTCTTTCTATAACACAATTTTTTCGATAATCGATTTTCGATACTTATCGGGGGTACCTCGACACAAAACCTAGCTAAGAACACTCGCAGATGCTTATAGTACAACTGTATAAAATTTCAAGAATATCGGTTCAGCCGTTTCGGAGTCTATAGGTAACGGACACACACACACAAAGTTCCATTTATAAATAAGTTTAGATTTAGATTTAGACAGATATCTACACAATTCATTACCTGTCCGTATGCAAGCGGTTTGCTGCCAGTAAAGATTCTTTATTACCCTCAAGTCTTTCCCAAATATGTCCAGGCTGCCGAGCATCTCCATCAGTTCTTTGTGGCGTATTTTGCCAAAGGGCCTTCACATAATCAATGAAGCACAGGTATAAGTCCTTCTTCATTTGTATTCCCCTTTCGGAGAGCATCCTAATCATTAATATGGCATCCTTGTTCCTGTAGCTGTGTAAAATCGTATAATATTAGCGTACAATAAAAAAGTGTAAATTCTCTGTAGGGTTTAAGAGCCATTGTGGACCACACAATTTATACACAACTTGTACGTATTTAACTTATTTTATTTGATTTATTATGTTAGAGTAAAAGATTTGAACAATTCAGATTTATGAAGAGACCTTTACGCATTAGAAAGATCTAAGAATGATGAAATAGCTCTAACATCGTCGTTCGATAAAGGTTAATGAGTTGTCATACTGAAAAGTTATACTCCCTCCTAAAGATGTCTATATTTAGGAAAACAATTAAGACGTACAGTAAATTTAGATACAGAAAAAATTAAATTGGTTTGCTTGGTTCATATTTTCTAAGCAAATACCCTTGGTAAAATATTTTTATTTTTTTTACATCTGTTACCGCCATGTAAATTCATGAATTTTTAAGAAATTAAATTTTGTTTCGAAAATTTGTTTTATTAGTTAAACTCGGGACTCATTGGGTAATGTAAATCATCTATTATTCTTTTAAAAAAAAATGTTGGCTCTTTTTCCAAAAATCTGCTCCGAATATTAAAATAAAAATGCAATACAAGTATGACATTATTTAATTAGATAAGCTTTTAATTGCGTTTAAAAATATATATAGATTTATTAAGGACAGTAAGAAATAACCAAGAAAAGATTTTCGATGAACAATCAATTTTTACAGGAATTGTTTTCATGTTTTCTATTTTAATTATAACATTTTATAAAATTTCATATTTTCAAAAATTCTACAAAGCCACGTTGAGGTTAGGTTATTAAATTATTAAGTGAAGACTATATTTACTAATCGAAAATTGAAACGTTTAATACAAATTATCGAGCCGACTGATTTTTAAAATAATTCAATTTATTTTTTTTTCTTCAGGAAATTTTTTTTAATATGTTAAAAGGTCACGTGTTTCACGGTTTTTTCTTCTTACAGTAAAAAGTTGGCCAATTATATCAATTTGTCATCAATCCACACGTCATCTGGCTGTCATCATTCACTACACACATCAATCACTTGACATCTCCCTGATTAAGAAATGCTTTTATTCTAAATTTCATGCTATAAACAAGTCATACTTGTGTCAATCAGATTAATTTAACTTTCAAATTTGCTAATTTATATGTATATATTATTCTTGCAAGATTTTTAAATCCGAAAGTTAACTCGATTGCTCAAAAATGGCCGAAAAATTTAATTTTTTTAAATCTCAAAATTTTAGATTCCAGTCAATATAATTTCTATTTGAAATACACCAGTGTATTTTGCTTACTTGAAATAGTAAATTTAATCTTTATTTCTCAAAGTTAAAATTAAAGCTTTAAAAAAATTTCATTTTAAAAATTCAATTTAAAAGTTACGTATTGGAAATAAGTGGAAGGAGGTATCTATAAATACTCCAATGATCTTTTATTGACAGACTAAAAATGAAAATCAAGCACACACAATAGCAAATTTTCATGTCAAATCCCTGTGTACACTGAAGTAGGGCGATGTTTATACCATATTCTTGAACAGGTCTAGTTAAGGATGGTTTTCTGATATCATTATCATAAAACTACGTACCTTCACGCATAAGTTGTTTATATATATACGTTCTGTTCGGTACAATATTGAGTATGAATTTACTGCAAACCATAATTCCAGCTTACGGCTTCTGTAAGATGTTACATCTTACAGAAGCCGTAAGCTGGAATTTATCTAAGTTAGTTGATTTAGCACAACGGTTTTCTAAGGCAGGCAGTCACGTGATAACACGTCTCCCGTCTTAACTCGACCCGTAATGAACTGGAATTCCAACTGAAAACTATCTGAAAACCCACCGACTCTTGCTTATATTGAGCCTTGCATTTAGTGGAGGCGTGACGCACTCTTTCCAAATGACCAATCAGGGATCACCCTTTTGGTCATCTGATGTATCTTGTCTTCTTCTCGCCTATGCGAATGTGTCTCACCATTGCTCTTTGAGGGCGTGGAAAGCTTCTGCGATTTTCTTGAAATTGTATCTAGACCCCTCCTTTCGTGATTACCATCACTATACTGGCTACTCCAGCTACTTACAACCAATAAAAATTCCCTTTAAATGGTTGGTAGCATCCCTCCTTTCTGCAATTGGCACCTTTCACTATTGCTCTTAGAGGGCATGGAATGCTCTTCGGTTTATTTTTCCAAATCAATTTAAAAAAAAAAACAAAAAAAACCCACAGTATCTGCTTCGGTCGGAAAAACAGCATATGTTTTTTTTTTATTATTATTATCAGCGTCACAAAATTCCTTAAAAACAAAGAAACTTTATTTCTGAGAATCCTGTCTCTCTTTCTGGCCAGGTGCGGCCTGTCTTTAATGGTCACAAATTTTCCTTCAACAATTCTTCATGCAAGAGAAAAGATTCTGTTTCAAATCAAACCATAGCTGTCATTATATCAATAGTCATTAAATTTTAACAATAACAAGGAAACTCACTTTTTCGCCTATAATGGCCACTCTGATTTTGTTGACAATACACCATACTGAATTTTATATTTTTGAGCGAATTTTTGTGGCTAGCGGTCATCCCTGTACAAAGAGTTGTAAAAATTTTATCTCAAGCGGTTGTTCGTTTTCGATGATCTTGAATTTATCTTTATTTTCTTGGGTGCTCTTTTTAGAATATGCTTTCACCTAATCTCGTCTCCCCTTTGCGGACGAAGAAAAAATATTCAATTATATTTTTTTCGTTATATTGATTGATCTATCCAAACAACTTCGTTCCTTTCTTTCGGTACCAGAAACTAGTGTTACACCTCTCCCTTTACCGATTTTGTCAGTTATTTGTATATGACGCACTAAATTCCGAAATCTATTAAACACTATTTGTCATGCATCATTTAAAATTTCTTTTTCTGTTTATATCATGCAACGGATGTGCGTTGTGGTGCATTGGATATCGGCTCGGAACGAGAAATCGGGGAGCCGAGTTCGAATTCCAGCCGAATTCATTGTATTCACTTACGCGCAAATACTCTTGGTAAAGGTATTAATCAGTCTATTCCTTCCAGTTATGGGTTAAATATCAGGACAGATTGGGTTCTATAGCCTTGGTCGGCAACCTGTCTACCGCAGAAAGCAATGGCAACCTACTGCGGGATAATGTTCTGCCCAGTCAGTCATGTCTCTTTCGAGACATGATCGCCCAAGCGTGTATCACGTATGGCACTTAACTGACTGATATCATGCAACATTTTACATATATGAGGTTCGTGGCACCCCTTACGGTTTGCGTGTTTGTTTTATGACTTTGTTCTTTGTGGTTACTATTCTTCTCTCCCCAATAGAAGGTTTTGGCGTTCCCTCAATAGGCGTCGACTTTCTTCTTCTACTGCTGGATTCAATTTAGTTTCTTCTCTGTCTTGGCTTGATCTGGCTGAACACAAATCATTATACGGCATTCACCTTTCGAGTCGTTGCACACCCGCCAAAATGTCACTAATCGACCCCTTCCTCTGTCTCTTAAATCTCCATATCGCTACTACTATTGCAGTACTAATTACCAAGGTACCTATCAATGCCGACCAGCTTAAGATATCTTTATTATCTTCCTATATCATACTTTCTTTTCCCAAAACATTTAATTTTCCCGTAGTAAACGCTTGTAAAAATCTGGTTACTCGCTGACGAAAAAACAAAACAAAAAAACAAACTATTTTTAAACAAAATTTCGAAAGTGTTAGAAAAGATTAAAAAATTTAATAAAATAATTAGATATAGTTTGATCATTTTGATGATAAAACTTTGTTTTAATTAGGGTTGGGGCCTTTTTAATATCATGCTATGCTGTTTTTCTTTTTCTTTTTGTTTTGTTTTTTATAGTGAATGAGTGGAGGTATCTAGACTAATGTATTCAAATCGCAAGTTAAGAAGATCAATTAAAAACTATTTTACTGAATTCATTGCGAAAAAAATTCTTTCAGAAAGAAATTTTGAAAGAATTTTTTTCGCAATGAATTCAGTAAAATCATTCATTTATCATAAAAAAGTTTTAATTTAAGTGACATTCATTTCGAACAAAAACCATAAGACAAAAAAAAATCAATTTCACTTTTTATCTTTAATAAACAGGATTTAAATTTTGTGTGATTATTTAACTTTATATCATTATATCAGCGTGCGTTTTGTTTTTATTTACAAAGGAAGCTTATGTTTCTTAAAAAGTAAATAAAATATATTAATTTCAATGACTGTAGTTTAATTTATTATTTCATAGAGTAATATTTTTTAAAACGTTTTGTTAAAATGTCTGAAAAAAAAAAAAAAAAAAAGAAAGAGAGAGAGAAAAAAATCGCGGGAGATGTTTTCTTTATGATAAATCTTAGAGCATTTCTTATTAATAATGTCTTTCTCTTGGATTCTTGGATTTAAACAGGCTTCTTTTTCTTTTTGTGCCGTTTCCCTTCAGGACATAGGCGATCATGAACTTCCACTTGGCTTTGTCTCTTGTTGCTTTCAATATTTTTCCTCTTGGTATCTCTCCCAAACCCCACTCCGCCATCCATTTTCTCAAGCCTATCAAGTAGGTCTCACGCTGCTTTCCCTTGATCTCTTTCCTTCTATCCGCTCTGTGAGTATTAAATTTTTTAGGCTCTCCTTCTTCATTACATGTCCCGGAAACCTCAACTGTTTTTTCCTGATGTATGAGTTTTCTTCTCGTTTGCATCCTCTCCAACACCTCATCGTTGCTCACGTGCTCCATCCATGGTATCTTCAGCATCCTTTTGTAAAACCACATTTCTGCTGCCTCAAGCCTCTCCTTCATCCTTGATGAGATCATCGAACATTCACTGCAATACAGAAGGACAGATATTGCATTGCAATCCAACACTCTTTTCTTTCTTTCCAATGAGATTTTCCTGTATTTCAGTACTCTGGTTAGCTTTTGAAATGCATCCTTGGACATGACAATGCATCTTTGGATCTTAATGTCGCACTTTCTATCCTCTGTCAAAAACTTCCCAGGTATTTAAATTTATTTGCTTGTGTTATTTTTGTTTTTGCAACCTGTAATTGGCATATTGGGCTCTTCTTTTTGCTTATGACCATACATTCAGTTTTCTTGGTTTATGCTCAGTCCTTTCTTCTGCTACCTTCTGTAGGAGATCCTGCATTTTCCTTTCTGTGTCTGCTATCAGCAGTGTCATCCACATTATTGAAATGTTGGTAGCCACTGACAAATCTGGCAAAAATTTTATTTCTCTCAAAACTGTTTGGCTGTATAAGTTGAATAGATCTAGTAAGAAAAAACATCCTTGTGTTACACCTTTTTCTATTTTTGTATACCTGCTGAATTCACTTTCCTATCTGTATGCAAGCGGTTTGCTGCCAGTATAGATTCTTGATTATCCTAATATCATTTCTGAAAATGTTGAAATTGCCATGCCTCTCTATTAAGTGTTTGTGGCGTACTTTGTCAAATGCCCTTGCATAGTCTATAAAGCACAGCTAAAGGTTCTTCTGAATTTGTCTTGCTGTTTCAGATAGCATTCTGAGCATGAATATCACATTCCTTATTCCAGTATCTTTAATGAAGTCACGATGTTCTTGTTCGATCTCTGGGCTGATTCTGTTGCATGCTCTTTTCATCAGAATTCGGATGTGTTTTGTTATGTGGCTCATTAAGCTGTTCGGTGGAGTTCACATTCCTTTGCACTTGGTTTTTTAGACAGTGCGATAAAAATTGATCTGCTTAGGCTCTCTGGTATATTTCATTTATTATTTCTGTGATCCTGTCTACGCCAAAGCCATCTAAGGACATCAACATCTCTATTACAGTCCCATCAGGCTGTGTTACTTTATCTCTGTTCAATTTGGTCATTGCAGATCCCACTTTGGTTTACAATATTTCTGATTCATCTGTAGGATTTGATTTTAAAAACATAATTGTCCTCAAGGATACATGGCCCAGTGGATAAAAGCATTGATTAGATCCAGTGACTGTGACCCAAAGATTTGTGAGTTCAGTACCTGGCTACAGCAGTGATAAATAACTTAGTTTTTATTTATTATTGTAAAATACATTAAATGTGGCACAAGGGAGAATGAAGTATGGCTGGTCAGCACTGACTATCCTAAACCCAGATTCACAACCATTTGTAACAATTTATTCACTCACCAAAAGAACTCATTCATCACCACTCAATCCCCCATATACCACAATTCCACATATTCACAGGAGATCTTTGATAAGAAACCCATGACATGAAAAATTATTGAGTCTGCGTAAGTTGAGTTTTAGTCTGTCTGAGTTAAAGGGAGATAACTACATGACATCTGGAAGTGGCATGACACATGGAACAATAATTATATACCCAGTGATCGAGATAAAGGGTTTGGTTCGAAATTCATGAATATGGCAATAAAGAAGGAGATAACTGTTCATACACTGTAAATAATGTAAATACTACCTAATCTCAAAAGTATAGACAAACATATAATTGATAAGTCAAAAACAGACAGAGAAACGGCTAAAATAAAAGTAGTAATGACATATGAAAGACACACTGAAGATACTAAAAAGCTTGTCTGTTCATGAGTTACTAAATAAATTTTGGTGGATAAAAAATGGTGACATGAAAATAAATTTTAAAAAGGGGGGGGGGGTGGCAAGACAGGAAAATACCTGATTCATAGAATAGTTCCAAAAACAAGTGCCACTGGTATTGTTATAATTGAAACTGCTGCCTTTAGTGTTTTGGAAGAATTTGATAGTATTAGGGTTGTTTTTCTGGACAAATACAAATAGTGGATGCAAAGCAAGCCTTGTAACTGCTCTGGAGAAGTGTCATTAAAATTACATACAATTGTCTATTTCATTATATCAGAAAAGCCAATTCTGAGCTATTTTTAAGTGTTGATGGTACTGACTACTTTTACAGGCCTACTAGGTAAATTGTGTGAAAGGGACCGTCATGATGTGCCACAAGTAGAATTTATGAAAACCAGATTGATAAATTCTGACCAATATTATCAATAGGGCCTATTGTTAATATCAATAGATAGAATCTATCTATCTCAAAATGGAATTTGTCAACTTGCAAACATTGAAAAATTTTCAGAATATGAACTTCAAGTAACTCTTATAAATTACACAAAATTAAATTTGCCTGATTTTTGTTCACATTCTCAGTGTTGAAAGAGCAGCGAAATTAACATCTGAAGATTTTCATGTTAACAGACACATTGTTGCAAAAACCTTATGTCAACAAACATTCCTTTGATTCTAAAAGGCTTTTTACACTGAACATTTTTATACAATTATATATTTGGATTGAATTAGTCTCTGTGGAATTAGAAAAATCTACCCCCATGGACTAAATAAGAGGTTTGGTTTGAATTTTCAGTGTACATCATCTGAAGAAGGCCAGAACATACAACAGTCGAAACAATGTGAATACAACAAAGATGAGGACGATGTTGGAACAATGTAAATACCTCATCTTGGAAATATAAACAGATATGAAAGAAGCAGTAAATGAAAACTCAAATTGAAATAGAAATTGTTATATGTATAACAAATAACAAAAATGAATGGAACTGAGCTGCAAATTTAGACCACCATATTAGGTGATTTATTTTATTTTTCTCTAATTCTTACTTCCTCATATGTCTAATTACTTGAAATTAGACATTTAGATAGTTTGTATAAAAAAACAGGCTGTCTATTCAGTGTAAATGATATTTACTTCTTATATAGTCAAAATATGTCAGTTTCAGTTGATTCCCTTTAGTAACACAACTCTTTGGATCAAGTCACTTTTTGGATTACTCAACTAATGCTTTCAGTGGATGAAAGCATTAGTTGAGTAATCCAAAAAGTGATTTAATCCAAAGAGTTGTGAGTTCAATAGATGGCCACAGCAGAGATGAACAAAAATTTGGAGAGTTGAGTTACTAAACGAAATAAATGAAACTGAGATATCCAAAAAAGGCATAATACATGGAACTACCCCCATGGATTTAATAAAAGGTACAGTTCAAAATTGCAACATATAATACCTGAAAAATGCCAGCATGTACAGTAGTCAAAATGTTAATATGGCAATAAAGATGAGGACAACAGTTTGAATGATGTGAATTGCTTCTTCCATGTTGAAATTTTATCAATTTCGATGATTTGTTTGCAATTTTTGCAAATCTCATTATCAGGTGACAAAATTTAAGTCTTCTTCTCAAATTGTTTTTATTTAAACCAACAAAAATATTTTTATCCAGTCTCCATTTTTTTTCTTTTATTTTAAACAATAAATTTTGACATGTTTTATCATGTTTATATCCATGTTCCACATATATGAATTCTTCTCATGGCACAAGTTGAAAAGGCCAATAACAAAAATGAACTTTCATTGTTAATATTATTTTTAATTTATACTTTTGGGAAATGGAAAGAGTCTTTTTAATAACTCAAAGATTGGTGGTGTTCCATACATATTCAAATATCCATATTCTTCAAGTAAATCTATCTTGTAAAATATCGATATGAAAAATAAGCATGTAATTAAAATCACAGGTTTTGGGTATTCTTTCTTTTTTCACTCCTCATAAAATTTAAGTTTTATTTACATATATGGTCACTTTCTCAGTAAAAAAAAAAATACAAATAACAAAAAATTAGCTTCTATTGCAGAATTAAGGATTTCTTAATGAAACAACGTTCAATTACTATGCTTGTTTTTTTATAGTGATTAAGCTTTATGCAACTCTAATTAACAGGAAGATTGTGGAAAACTCCTCTATTTGAAGATAAGCATACTTTCAAAATAATTTCATTAAAGTAAAATTTTATCCTCAACTCATCTGTACATTTAAATAAATTAAAAATGAACAAAAAAAACTTGTTTTTTAACACATTTATTTTAATTTCTTAACATAAGCTTTATCTTATTAAATGTGACAGGGGAAAACTGGAGGTAAAATTTTATTTATTTATATATACATATAAACAAACAAGACCCCCACATATCTTTGTACATTTGACATAAAAAGCATACAGAATATGAAACTAAGATAAATTTGTATATATATATATATATATATATATATATATATATATAATCTCAAATCCTTTTTATTTATTTCTTCTCCATAATACCTATCCATTCCCACAACATTTTAGAGTTCAAAATTCCCCCAACCCACCCCACAAAAAAAAAAGTTTTAATGCAAGATTTAGCCAAAAATGTAAATCTCTGGAAAAATAACATGAACAGAGATACAAGCTTAACATAACAGATTTAAAAAATTAAAATAAAAAAATGATAATGGATACATGTCAAAAGGTTTTTCTTTTTTTCTCAGCAGCAACTGGGGTGGGGTTAAGTGCTGATTAAACAAAATGCACCAGCAAGAGGTCAGGAAATACATTGTTTTTTTTGTTTTTTTTCTTTGTTCTTTTTACAAAAATGAATAATAAAAACTGGCCACAACCCATTTTTGCTTCCTCCTGACAATTTGATCTTGGCTTGTAACTCCTCGTCATCCCTTGCAAAAAGTAAAAGGAATGATCACACCACAAATCAATAACACTAGTCACTACAATCCAAACAACAATTGGTGGAAGTTATAACAGTTTCAAACAAATTGTCATGGCAGAAACAAATGTAGCAAACCTAAAAACAAGTCCCTCTTTTTCTTCAGAATTATATCGCAACAATCAGAATAATATTATTATATTAAATATTGTAGTACCAACCCATAGTCAACTATAGCTAGCTGTAGTAGTACTACTAAAAGCTTACAATGATAAGGTTTGTTTTCTTTTTTGTTGGTGGGGTAGATTCTCTATTCAGAAGGTATCTATCAATATTTTTGACCAACAGGGAAATTCAGTTTATTTCTATTTTATACTGACACTATTTTTAAAACATTTTCTTAGCAAAATACATGTTACTTGACAGTTTAAAAAAATGTCAATCCTGTTTTGTAGATGCATTAGAAGAAAATAAAAGCTAACCTCATTACTAAGGACTTCTTAAAATTGTAAAATCTGCATTAACATCATGGTTCTGAATCCCAAATTGAAGTTACTTTAGTTCAAGGGGAATAACTCCAGCTTAATTGCCGAACAGTAAAATGGCAAATTCAAGACAAAATAAATACCATCATTAATGAAGATATAAATACAAAAAAGAAAAACATTCACGGTAAAATTTTAAGCTTTTTTCTAAATTTGGATATACAATAAGCAAAACCAATGAAATATCTTTGCAATATTTCAGGTAGAAATCCTAAAAATATAAATAAAAAGGCTATAATAAACTATTTTCCTTTTTATATCAGTCAATGCTATTTTTTTTCAAATGTTATTTAATATTTTTCAAGTTTAGTTTGTAATGTTGGTTATACTAGTCATAAGACTGCATATAAAAGCAATCACAAAAATATTTTCAGTTTGTAAAAATGCAACATTTTAACCTGCCTCTCAACCAACACTGAGTTCAATGATGGTCTGCCTGGGAAGTGGAGGAAAAACCCTCAAACTTTTCAAATCAAACAACCCCTGAGCTAATGTTAATTGAAGAACACCATTTTGTTTTTTGGATTTATTTTGTTTTTCCTTTTTTACTCTAGGGGTGGTGAGTTTCCTTTTTTTTTTTTTCAAAAAATTTTTTAATATTAAAAACATACAATAAGATTAATTCCAAAGATGAAAGAAAGATTACTTTTGATTTTTGTAAAGATAACATCATTGCTACATATAGCAACTGCAGAGCTGAAATGGTTGCATTCAACAGGCCAGTGCAATCAGCATGCAGAAAGAAGGGTAGGAGGAAAAAAGGGGAGCATCGGTGAAGAGGGTCAACTGGGAGTGGCAGATGTTAGGCACCAATGATGGTGCCTTTTTCAGTCTATTGTGGTAGACATTCAGCATAAAACTTGGCTTTCCTTTTTATGTAATCAAGGTAAGTTTTCATTTGGTCCTGTAAGCCTTCAATATCAAGAGTCAAACGGTCAACCTCAGTGCTGTGTTTCTTAAAGTTTTCCACAACACCTAAAAAAAACAAACAAATAAATAAAATAGGTAAATGGTAAAATAGAGAATATAGAGAAAGAAGCCTATTTTTATTAGGCAATCATTGAGTTCCCTGCCTGTACAAGTAAGAGAGATTTGCTCTAAGTATTAATTCACCTACAGAAAGAAACAGCAGCCTACTGAAGGATAATCTTTTTCTTAGTCAGTCATCAATCAAGAGACATGATTTCCCAAACATGCATCGCATACGGTACTTAACTGACTGACTAACTCATCTTGTCAAGATCTCCTTAAATAAAAATGCAAGGAAAAGTGAATTTCTGCTACTCCCCACCACTTGTTAAGAGCATCAGTGTAAAATTCAAAATACGGTAAAGGAGAATGAAAAGTAAATGCTTTCAACAATGTTTTTCAACAATCATCAAGTAGTTATTAATGTATATCTTCATTACTAAGTACAAAATATTTTTAAAATACTCACAAGATTAAAAATTATGAAAAAAATTAAAATATCCAAACAATTTGCAATTGTTTTCCCTATACTGTACTGCAAGTTCATTTCTGTTCTATTCCAACCAATGATTTTAATATCTAGGCCTTGTAAGATGACAAAATGAACAAACTTGATTTTTGTTTTTTTCACAACAGACATTAGTCACAGAGAGCACAATTTATACATATCTGAGAAAATAGATTAAGTCTTACGTTTCAGCTCTCTGTTCCATTTTGTTGTATTGACAGCCAACTCATTTGCTCTCTTCTTTAAGTGAATGGCCCTTTCTTTTGAAGCAGCTGTTTCATTGTACTTGTTCCGGAGAGTTCCTGAAGTGCTATTGTATTTGGCCTCCAAATCTTTGGCAATCTAACAAAGAAATCAATTCATGTTTAAATTTGCTAAATTTGATTAAATCTACATTTAAACACAAATGTATATAATTATAAATAAAGGTGTGCACAAAATCTTTTGAGGATGAACTAATGGCAAAGACAAGCAAGCAGAGAATTCCATTAGGAAATTTTTCAGAATCTAAATGTTAGCCAACCATTAACTGCTTTGTAGCCAAATGATTTTTTGGGAGTAGAATTTTCTAGCTCCTGTGCAAAACTTAAATTGACTGACACACTTGTTAAAAACAAGGGGAGAAATGGAAGGAGGTATAATTTTTGTAGATTAGTATTTCCCTAAACCTTCCTCAAGCCATGATATTTGTCAGAATCAAGATACTTTCTTTATCAATTCAGAATTCTCTAATCATGCTTTCATTTTGTCTTATGTCATCATCATCATAATAAAGTAATTCTTTTATATTATCTATATAATAATTCTGCTTGTTCCTTCCTTAGTTACTTAATTCCTCCGTCCGTTACACACTTACTTTCTACACGAGCTTTTCCTTCCCCTCTATCTTTTTACTTTCCTCAGCCTTTCTCTCACCTTTGCCAAATGGAAAGGTAGTAAAGAGTAAGAGAGTAGGAGGAGAGAGCCTATAGCATTACTGTATCAGCAGCTTAAGCTGGTGGTTGGAGCAGTAATTGTGTGTGTGTGTGTGTATACTGTACCTTATAGTAAAAATAGGTTGGTTTATTGTCATATCCATGACCTAATAACAACATTTCTGGCCTCTACACCGTTGGCCATTACTCAGTTGTTTTTTTCTGTTTACAATGAACACAGGAGCCATGATTTTTCAGTAATAAAAAAAAATTTTCTCTTTCAAAATCTCTCACAAAATAGTGTACAGTATTTTGGTTATGGTTTGTGCATACACTGCTTAATATAATATAAGATTACAGTTAAAGTAGCTTCTATGGACATTACTTTTATAGATGTTTTAATAAAGTTACACTGTGTTATTGTTATTTATTATCCAATCCCTTTATGTTTGAAAACGTTATTATCATTTATAGTATGACAAAGTAAAATTTTTCCAGGAAATCATAATTATCCTTCCGTGGAAATTCTCCAGGTTCTGCTAATTATAATAAATATTAATAAATAATAGTTTTTAGAATTTTCTTTAATTGGCCTACTATACACATTACACACACACACACTCTCTTCTCTCCAATAGATTAAATACAGTTTATACATATCTTGCAGATATTTTCATGCATCCACACCTATATAAATATATACAGGTACATACAAATATGACATAACATAGCTTCATATATGCAAATACAACTACATTCAAAATTCTAAATACACATAAATATGCATCCATACATCTATTCATACAAAATATATAAAAACTTCTCTTTTTACTCCCACAGAATTGCAGACATACACATACATAAATTTGAAAAGAAGAAAAAATGCAAATGTATATATTGATTATTATGTGGATTTTTTCATATTTCATTTTGCATATTTTGCTACACGTGTTTTGGGCCCTACAACCCTCTTCAGGTGAAAATGGTCATGTGTAGTAGTAGTTATTTTGTATTCAAATCTGTTTTGACTGGCTGAAGAATAATAAAATAATTAAACTTGGTCAGGGAAAGAAAGAAGGACAAGAATGTCTTTATTCTTATCTCTTTATACTCACTCACATATCTTTTGTGGCATCTTCCTTATTTCCTCTATTTTTGTATATTGTTTTTATTTTTGTTGTGTGTGTAAATGTGTCTTTGTGCCTTTTTCCAATATATGTCTATGCACATGAATGCATATGTGCTTCTGTTAGTATATTTTTTGTGTGCATGTCTGTGTGCGTTTGTGCATGTGGTTCGTCTGGTGTTTCATTTTGTTTTTGCCAATATGGTGGCACAAGGGCAAAAGTATGGGACACCCAGTATGGTGGCACAAGGGCAAAAGTATGGGACATCCAGTGAGGATTGAACTCACCACTTAATTGTAATGATTCTAGCAAGACAAGCTTGCTATTACACCACATTGAGATATTCATTCTCTATACATATACATTTTTATAAGGAAGCCTGTATAGTGTGTGTGTGTGTGTGTGTGTGTGTGTGTGTGTACTTTGTATGATGTGTCAGGTTATGATTTGTTTAGTGCTGGTTTGCTTATCTTTTTCATATTTGGTGGGAAAAGTAATTGTCTGTTTGATATATTGGCATAATTTTAAAATTAATTTTGTGTCACACATGATTTGTGAATTTTGACTCAAAATGACAAATTGGGGAGCCGAGTTTGAATTCCAGTTGAATTCCTCGCATTCACTTACACACAAATACCCTTAGGAAAATTATTAATCCATCTCTTCCCTCTAGTTATGGGTTAAATAATAGAACAGATTGGGTTCTATAGCCTTGGCTGGCAGCCAGTCTACCACAGAAAGCAATGGCAACCTACTCCGGTAATAATAATGGGATAATCTTCTGCCCAGTCAGTCTATCTGTTTTGAGACATGATCGTCCAAAGCGTGTATCACGTATGGCACTTAACTGACTGACTGTCACAACACATTCACAAATATTGCATTTTGTGGCCACTTGTATTGTGTGTGGACTAAATTTGGATGAGGTTAATGTGTTTTGGGATATTTGATTGGCATTTGCTTTTAATTATTTTGATTGTGTTTAGTATATCTTTTATTTTATCATTCTTGAACTAAGTTTCTTGTTATTTCTGTAAATAGTTCTGGATTGCTTTTGTTGTAAATATGTTGAGATGTATGCGAGAATTTGTTTGTTGTGTTTTTTGGGGTTTTGTAATTGGCTTGAACATATTTCTTCTGCTAGTTTGAAACTCTTGTTTATTAGTGGGGTGAGGTATTCTTCTAGGTGGGTTTTTGGAGTTGTTATTAGGCCACTGCAGTACAAATCCTAAATGCTAGAGAAAAGATGGAATTTAGAGAGCTTTTGGGTGATGAAACTATGTGAAGATATTGTTGGGTGTCTGTAGGTTTCTGGTAGATATCTGTGGTAATATGTTAATATCCTACTTTTGATAAGTATATCTAAGAATAGCAGTTAAAATTATGTTCTTGAGTAAATTTAATCTTTGGGTGTAAGTTTTGGAGTAAATTGTGTAATTCATTATGATTGACCCATGATGGTTTTCAAAAGATGACACAATCATTTAAGTATTTCTTCCAAGATTTAGTAAAGTTTTCTACCAGTCCAAGACAGATTCAAATACCAATTGATTACTATCACACACAAAAGACACTTGTTAAAAATATTTAATTAATATTTTTTAATATTTAATATTTTAATATGTATGACCAACTATTCTTTGCCTGAAGAGGATCGCAAGACCCTAAACACATGTAGCAAAATATACAAAATATTAAAAACTTCATATAATAATCAAAAACATTTGCATTTTTTTCCCTCTTTTTCAAATATACATTTTTCTTTTGTCTGAACAATATTCTTTCCCTTGTCAATACAAACAAAACTGGGCAAAAATGGAAATAGCAATAACAAGAAAAACTAAAATAAAGTCTTATTTTGGATCTCATTGAAAATGTAAACCAAATGAATCCAGAATATGAGGCCAAGTAAATAATAAAAACTCAATAAATTGATAAATACCTTCTCTGCTTCTTCGGCTGTTTTCGTGGCTTCATCAGTCAGGTTTATGGCAATGGTTAATTTGTCTTTGCTCAAGTAACGTTTTCGCTCCAGGCTGTGCAATCTATCTTTAAGCACCTTGATGACTTTTAAAGATTTCGTGGCATTGGTGGCAGAAGTAGTCATGATGTTTTCAATCTGGAAAAAAAAAAAAAAAAAACACTATTGAAATGTTAACAAAAAAAAAAAAAATGGAGGAATCAAATTTTGTATTCTTGGAACTAGTAGCATCTCATTCCATGACATTATCATCTTATGTAATTAATAATAGATAACAAACAAAACGAATGATCTCTCTTTGTACTATTCTAGAAAGTACCACACACTTCTTGCTAGATTCTACCTTTACAAAAAATAAATCAGACCAAAACTAAGTACTGCTGCCCAGTTCTCACTTTCTAGCCTTGATAGAGTTCAAAGACATCTCCACAACCTTGTGGATGATTATTTTCTACCCTACAACCATTTTTCCCCACAGAAGAAAAAAAATCACAAGCCTTTCACTACTCTATTGATATTTCCATGGCAAATGTTAAAACAAGCTACATTTGTTATATCTATTAATTCAGATCTTTAAATCTAGGGCCCACCATGTGAACTACATTGGGACAAATCATTCCCAATGTGGCACTGGGGCCTCAGAGAGTTAATCAGAAAAAAGGGAGAGAAAAGAAAAAGGTTGCAGAGAGTATGAAAGAATTGAGATGTATTCTTTTAGGAGGTCAAGTGTACTAAAAAGGAAAATAATTAAATTTAAAGTACAACGTTGGATAAACAATTTTTGAGATTTTAGAAATTGGCTAGGAGTGGAGGTGCATCTAGATTTTATTGTTAACTTAAAGTGAACATAAGCAAAAGCCTAGTCTGAGAAACAGAGAATGATAATATTTCTTTATTATTACTAAAGATATTGGGAATATTTTTCTCTCCACCCCCAACACTCATGAAAACTGTGGATAAATTAAACCATACTTGAGATTGTCTGGCAGAGACCATCTAGGTTGGCTCTAATTATATTAGAATTGGCCAAAGCCCTGGCTTTGGGAAATCACATAAAACAAAGTGAAACAAGCTTAAGGTTAATAACTGGAAACCCCCTTTTCACTTCTGTCACAAAGACAGCTGTACCAACCTTTGGAAAGGGACTGAGGTTGGGTGCTGAGAAAATGAGAGAGATTAGCACCACTTATATGGAGCTGGACAACCATTAAACATGGAAAGTTACTCAAGTAAACATATTTTGAAAATATGAAATTTTAGAAAAAGATTGATGCTAAGAGTAGAGGATAACTGAACCTTGGTCAACACCACCTCTGCCAGATGCAAGACACCATATAAGCAGGAGGTTTGGACGACTTAGAGAGTACCCATTTTACTGCTACTGAAATTTACATTCTTTGCTGTGACCTACTGACCAAAACCTTGTACCAGCCTTGAAAACCAGAACTTAAAAATTTAATCACAGGCTGTAAACTCTGAAAGGGAATCCCAGTGTCATTTGATTATAACAGTAGTAGGAGGGATTAAAACCACTGTATACAACAAATCACATATAAACCAAAAGTGTTATTACATTTTTAATCTAAGTTAATTCTTTATTCGAAGAATTTCTTTATTTTGTGTAGCTCCCAGGCATTGACCCGTTCTTCACTTCAGTTTACTTCAGTTATCTTCTCACCATCTGAGATTGAAAACACATGGCAGAGGAGTGAATGGTTGTAAAGGAGATCAATGCCAGCTAGATCAAGTGGATCATTAGGATCCCAGTAACAAATTGGCAATGCATTAAAGAGTGAGGAGTCAGATGGTAATCACAATGGTCTGAAGGAACCTGAATAATTACAACTGAGCTTGTACTCTCTTTTTCTTTCTCCTCCTTTCTCTTTTTTCTCTCCCTCTACTCCCATTAAATTAAATTTCATCTTTAACAAAAGATGAGGTCAGGTTTAAAGTCATCTTGGATCAACTTTTTTTATTGTGAATCAAAAACAAGGACAATCCTCTCTTTTCAGCTGTGCAACTTTTGACCTTTGAGAAGTCAGATGACAACATGTATAACTGATAGGGAGACACTTTGCTATCCTCACCTTCACAAAGGAAAAAGTTTGAAGTTGAATAAACCTACAGTGTTGTAAAAAGAAGAAATGATCTTCCATTTAAAGAAATTAAAAAGTTGTTTTGCTCTTGAACAACCAATCCAAAGCAACCAGATCTAAAAATGCACTTGATCTTTTTTCTACATCAGTTGAGCCATATTGAAATAAAGGAACTAACCATTCGAAGATCTTCCTTGGCATTCTTAATATCTTTCTGAACTCGGTCAATTGCCATTGCTGCTTTGTCCTGAGATATTTTGGCACCTTTCAGAGCTTTCTGCACATGACCCGCAGTGTGCAAAACATCACCAGCCTCTAAACTGTAAAGAAATTAAAAAAAAACTGACAATCAGCAGAGAGAGAGAGAGAGAAAAAAACTCGGAATTATAACAAAAATTGTGTGTAATACATTTGACAAACTTTTCTATAACAGTCGAATTCTTGACTACTGGCACTCCAATACAAAAAATACAAAGCAAGTATTAAAAAAATAGTTTTAATTTGAGTTGAAAAATATTGAAAAAAATTTCTGATTCATTCATCAAATTCAATTTTTAAACATTAATGTTGTAACATAATTTTCATGTGCAACCTTGATTTTTAGACATCAAAACCAACACTTACCAAGAGTGAGATATTATGAATTTTTCTGTGAGAGATCAAAAAATGTACTATTTCTACTCTCAAGGCACACATTTAATGTTACTATTTTACATAAGTTTCTAGCACAAGAATTAAATAATCATTTTTTTAAAATTATTATCATCATATTAACCATATTTATTTACATACCAAACAAATGAAAATCTTGCTACATATACTTTTGATATTTGGTGTGTAATCATTAGAGGGCACACTTATTTGTACCATAAACAATTATTCACTGCTTGTCAGCGATTCCATTTCTTTATTATCTTTGAATTACCATGATTTCTTTGGAAAGATCTTGAAGCCATTACTCATTAGCATCTCTACAGTTTTGAATTTAAAAGACGGACAGATGGAGTTATTGGAAAGGAAATGGTTTCAGCATCAGTTTAGTTTCTGCCCTTAATGTTCTCTATTGAACACTTTTGATTTTCACCCAATCAATCAGTGTTCTCCTTTAACTCTATAATTCCTAATATGATGTGTAACACTGCACAAAGTGACTCCCTAACACTACTTTTAAACCAGTAAAGAGTTTGACTACAGTAGGGGAAATAATTAAAATAAATTACAATTGGCAGTATTTTCTGACAAAAGAAAGCAAGAAAACTATAAGAAATAATATTAATTATGATAAATACATTTTCCAACTGTAATAGTATTTTACAAAAAGTGACATTATTTCTGTTTTGTAGCATATCAACCCTATTGAGTTACTTAATTACAAAACCATTATGGGGGGTGGGGAGTAGGTACATAGTTGTTTCGCTATTTCTTTCAAATTTTTGATCTAGTATTACACACCCCACTACCACCACCATTATGATTTAGCAGTAATGGACAACCTTAATCAAACATTTCAACAGCAATAGTTTAGAAGAAAGTGCAGCATCGAATGGCCACCACATTCACCTGACCTAACAACAAGGCTTATGAGAGAAATCCCCACACAGTGGATAAATTAAAAGAGTACATCTCAGAAGTATTTATTGAAATTGATAGGATTTGTGCCATGCTGTGTGTCATAGCATTCTGAAGAGGTTTGAGGAATGTTGCAATATTGAAGGACATTTTGAACATGTAAGAGATGAAACTGTACCAAAAAAATGTAAGTAAAGTATTAAACAAATGTACATAAACAGTTTTGAACAAATATATAAATGTAATTGTTGTATACCAACTTATATACAAGAATTGAATGTTCTTATCCTCTAAAATACATGGACATTATTGGAGTAGAGTAGAGCAATTATACTGCCTATCAGTGGTTGTTATTCTGTGACTTTTTCTCCAGTTCTTTTGTGACCTTATCAACGTAAGTTTTTGATCATGTTTTTGACATTCTTTTTGTAGCCACTGTCTTTATATTTTCTTTGTGAACTTTTTGTGTGTTGTGAGGAGGGGCAAATGACCATTATGGCCGAGTCTCCCCAGGCAACTGCTTCACTGTCAGTGTGGACAAAGTCCATTGAGGAGCAGGATGCAGTCTACTATGACCAAATGTGGCTGATGGAAATGAAGATGTGAAAATGCATAAGTTTATCAGTGTCAGCTGGGAAACTATTAAGGAGGCCCTTAAAACCTGCAAAATTGTCCCCAAATTGTATAGTAAAAAAAAAATCTTGTTATCTCAGAGGAGGGCCCTCTTGAGGCCACTCTTCAAAATGTCCTCGGTGGACGGAAAATCTGTCGATGACCTAAACAATTTCTAAGATGCCCCTAGGGTGATCACCTTAATAAGGAATACTGGGGGCAACCTCAAAGTATGGAATCACCTGGTGGGAACCAAAGAAGCATTTCCAAAACTAAGAATGACTCAAATAGAGTTACCTGTTCTAAACAAACTTTCACAGCTTTGTGCAGGGAAGGTCCCAATAATATTCCATCTCCCTTTATACAGGGCACTAAAGCTAACCTATCTTATGGATGTAGGCAGTATTCTCTCAGACCAATACATTATGTCCGAGATGGGTACTGGTAGTCTGGGACAATCCATTGAGTTCCTGTGTATAAGGGGTCCCACTTGAAAAATGTCTATCAAGCTAGCCCAGCTTGAATGCTGGGCTTGCATGATTGGGATAAGGCTACCTGTTTGCTTCATGATCTCTTGTTATGAAGTAGATGATGCTGCAATCCAGGAGACACACTTTGTTTGCGAAGTTGATGCTTGTGTGCTATCTAGTGACTTTGCTGTTCATTCAGCATATGGGGACTAGCATGCCAGAAGTGTTTCCTTGTTGGTTAAACATGCTCTGGATGTCAATGTCGGTGGATGGGGCTGATTGATCAGGGTCGATGTTGCCATGAACAGTAGTCATTGTGGTTTATGCACCCAACAACTGGGAGAAACTCATCTTGTTATCTCATCAGTTGGGGCCATTCCTGGTGGATTCTTCGTGCCTAGTCTTATTGGGGGATTTGGAATGTCATCTAGGACCCCAAACTAGGAAGGGGGTGAGGAGCTATCTGGAGGTCAGGCGATCATAGCCTGGTTGATCTGATTGGTGAGTTTGGTATCATCACACTGGGGGTAAGATGTGGATGTGTGCTCTTAACTGGCCATTTACCCAGGTGGCTAGCTACCTGGACTGAATATTACTGAGAAGAGTCAATCTAGATTTGCTAGATGGTCCTATGTTCCACTGGTTAGGCTATTCAGACCCTAAACTTGTTTGTGCCTGGATGGCATTAGATTGTAGGCCTAGATTAACTGGACACAGGAAGTTCAACTGGACATGGACACAGAATTGTGAAGGAAGAGATTTGTCAAGGTGGTGAGCGACATATTCAAGAGGTCAAAACCTCAAAGGGGCATACTCTGAGTTCGGCTGATGATATATGTAAGACCTCTTAGCAGCATTTCGAGAGCTGCTTTCACAAGGAGCCTGGTCTTTATGAAAACAAGTTTCACAGCTATATGGCTGACTTTCCTTGGCTTGCACCAACTGAAGCAGCTAGCTGTGAGGGTGAGATCACAGAGGGCGAGGTTCACTTTTCATTGAAGAGGGTTGGGAGTGGCAAGTCTCTGAGACTTGATAGTCTACCTTCTGAATTGTATTTGACGCTGTCACACATCTTTGTACTGATTTCGACTGTGGTGTTCAATAACTAGTTCCAGCAGGAGTCTGTCACCAATTGGATCTCCAGGGCCATAATCACACTGTTGAAAAAGATCAGGAGTGTTAAGAGGGACTTAAATGATTACAGGCCTATAACTCTGCTAAACACAGACTTAAAGATTTTGGCAAAGATCCTGATGCAGCATTTGCAAGATTCTGTTGGGAGCCAAGCAGACTTGTTCTGTGAAGAGCTAAACAATTCAGAGCAACCTGCATCTGATCCACATGATCATAGAGGGTGTAAAAGTTGACAAGCAGGCTGCACAGATCTATTTAGATCAGTATAAGGCATTTGATAGGGTCAACCATCTGTATCTGGCTGTTGTCCTAAAGGCTGCTGGATTCAAAGCCATCTTCTGCAAGTGAATCAGGCAAACAGAAGGCGGTCGGGCACTTTTGCGCTGTCTCAGTTGATTTGTCAGGGTTGCCCACTGTTGCCCCTCCTTCACCAGTTAAGTGACAGGGCATGCAGTCTGGCCTTAAGTAGAATCATTGTTCTTGGTGGGGCTCAAGCCAGTGTTTCTGTGTATGCTGATGACATTACCATTTTTGTGTTCTGCTGTGGCAACTTTGAGATGGTACAGAAGGTGCTTGAGCGTTATGAGAAGGTGACAGGGGCCAAAATTAATCCCAAGTCTTCCGGCTTGTGGTTAGGTATCTGAAAAGGGTTGTGCTTCTGAGGCCCTACAGTTGGACTGATGAACCTGTCTGCATTCTTGGAGTGTGATTTGGGCCAGATCTGCAGCTGGAGAAGAATTGGTCAAAGGTACTTGCAAAGATCAGAGTGTTGGTTGAGACTTGGCTTTGATGGTAGTTGTCGACGAAGGGGATGGCTGATGCAGGTTCCACATATCTCTCCCTTCATCCTTTACTAGTTGTCAATACTCTCTCTCTCTCTGTGATGACTGTAGGTAGGCGATCAAGTGCTTGTTGTCTACCCACTTGTAGGGTGGACACAAACATCAGGTCAACAGAGATATCTGTACCAAACATCCGTGTCATGGGGGCAAGGCATGCCACACTTTGAGGTAGGCTTTCCTGTGTTGCATGTTGACTAGGAATTCAATTTTGGAGAGATGTGTTAGAGATGTCTTCCCTAGCCTTACTATCACTCCTCCTGCTTCAGAGGCTGAGTGCCAACATAGGCCCCAGAACCAAACAAAAATTCCTACTTGACAGATTTCAGCAAAAACTTGGTATCTGTATCAAGCCTGGTTCACTAGTTTGGATTTTTTCTTTTAAAGTCCCTACTTACACAATGAGGCAGTTTCCTGTAAACCCTTCCCTGATTAAGTTAGACTTCTTTTGTGTACCTAATTAATGTGAGTAAATGTTTTTCCTAGCCTGTTCATGGCTTTCTCTTTTGTTATGATACATGTCAAGATTGCAACCTCACCAGTTTGTTTTGGCCCCACTTTTCATCTTGACTGGGTCAAGCATTGATTTCCCATTCCATTATTTATTTTTTCTTTTCCCTCTCTCTTAGTGAATGTGTGACTTGATTTCACCATTAGGCAGAATACAGCAGCCACTCTGAATTTTTGTGGGGGTGAACAGGTCTTACTAACATTTGTTTAATTTTAGTTTGAATATTTTGTTATATTTTGGTTTGTTTTAGGGTTATTCATCCCCTCCCCACTCTCATTTTTCTTATCATTAAATTTTTAAATATCTTTTTGTAATATATTGTATATAAATAAAATTTTTGTGTCATGGGTTTTGTTCACCCTGCAAATATGTAGTATTATGGTATATGTAGGATTGTAAGAGGATGGACGTGTTTTTGTGGTGAATGAAAAAATTGTAATGAATAATTGGTTCATGAATGTGATTAGCTAGGTATAGGATAGACAGTGTTGGCAAACCTCAACCCACTCCTCTTCAGCCGGTTACCACATTTATTGTAAACTTTACAATAATAAATATCTATACTAACTAGCAATCCACTAGCAGTATATCTACTTTATGCAAGTCCTGTTGATATACTATTATTCCCAACCTCCATTTTGGTGATTATCCACACAGAAACATTTTAGGGTTACAACATTGGTGACAAAAATTGTGCTGTTGACCAAAATACAATATTTTAGTAACTAAGATTGTGCTGTGGATCAAAATATAACTTTTTCGCATTGAAGATTGCACCACTGACAAAATACAGCATTTTGGCATCAAAGATAATGGCTTTGGTCAAATACAACATTTTGGTAACAAAGGTTGTGGTGTTCACCAATACAACATTTTGGTGAAGAGATTTTTGGTGGTGAAAATTTTGGGCTGACCTAAAGAAAAAAAAATCACCAACACAACATTTTTGTGACAAAGATTTTGGGCTGGAACTCAACAAAATGTTCGTGGATATAACATTCCATGAACACAGTATTGGTAAAAATGCACAGAAAAGAAGTTACCAAGTCAACTTGTGAATTAAGGTTTCACATAAAAATTCACCAGGGAACATTGATAAAAGAAGATCAAAAGTATAAAAAAACCAAGCATTTTTTGGCTACAAGGATTTTCAATGATTACGTGATATCAACCAGTTATGTGAAACAACAGTCAAAAGAAATGTGAAAAAAAAAAACAAAAAAAACAACAACAACATTATTTCAACCAAAATTGAACATAAAAAAGGTATGTGGAATTGAAAATTCAATTTGCAAAAAGGCATCTAGCATCAAGAGGATTTCTCAGGGTAAAAGTGCTATGTGGAAGTAATTTGCAATAAATTAAGTATTTTCTTGATTGACAGTTGTGGAAAAAATATATATATAAATATATATACTTCTGCAAAAAGTAAAAAATGATAAAGTTTAAAAAAGAGTTGTTGGAAATATTAAGGCAACAAGAAGAACAACAAAAACATCTTGAACAAAGAATCAAAAATTTCAAGGAATTGTTTTTGAAAGAGCAGAAAATGTTTTCAAGCAACATTAATGACAATTTGAATTCATTTTCTCAGGAAGCTATCCTGAATGCGATAAAAGATTTTAACTACAGGCCTGATGAAAACATAACTTTTGCATCGTGTTTCCATGAAGACATTTACAAGACAGACTGCAAAAATTGGTCAGACCAGAAAAAGGTTAGACTAGTTTTACAAAAATTAGGTGATGTCAAACATACAAAGCTCATGAATTATATTCTACCAAAAAGACAAGTGACTTAACATTCTAGAAAGCTGTTACATTACTTTCATAAAAGATGGAAGTGTATGAATTTACTGAAAAATGACTAGGATGACTTCACTATATTCACTAGTATTGTGAATAATCAGTGTGAGGAATTCGGATTGACAGAACTAAGCCCTAACAATTTCAAATGGTTAATATTTGCACAAGGTTTAGTGTCCACTAAAGACATGAAAATTAGGAGAGGGGTTCAGAATAAACTCGAAAACAAACCCAACTTGACTTTGCAAAACCTGGCAGAAGATTGTCAGAGATGTATAAACATTCAGCAGGATGGTAAGAATATTGAAATAAGCAGTGTGTCACATATCAAAAAGGGGCACCATAAATTAAAAACATGAAGAAAAAAGACATTATGTCTAACCCCTGCTATGCTTGTGGAGGACTACATTTCTATAATGTTTGACTATTTAAAAACAAAGAATGCTTTAGTAGTAGCAAAAAAGGACACAAAAAATCTCACAGCAAAAGAAAATTAAAAAGCAAGTTAAGAATTTTGTTAGAGTGACTAACACTAACGAATCTTCAAGTCAGAATATGAGAAAATTTGTACAGGTGAAAATCCTGAATAAAAATATTAAGTCATAACTAGACAGTGGTTCTGATTTAGGCATAATAAATGTTTATACTTAGAGCAAAATAGGAAAAAACCAAGATTAATGGTTTAAAAAAAATATAGCTTGTTCAATCACCTCAGCTACACTCTCTACCTATTTTGATGATGTATTCAAGCTTTTAACAAGTACTGTTGATACCGAGATTGTGAAATGGTAATAAAGGCCTAAATTAAGTGCAAGATGTCTCTCTGTTTTGCAATTCAGCTCCTAGAGAAGTTGTTTGCTAACTGGCTCTTTTAGTTAGAAAAACAAGTGATGCAAGATACTGTATATTTGTCTAAGTTAATCTTGAAGGAAAAGGTCTTAAGTATGCACATCACACCTCCATTCTCTCATGCCTTAACCAACTATCAGTATTTCCACCACAATGTACTAACTAGTTGAGTTGGAGAATGTTCTGTTTAAACACTTCTTGAGGAGAGGGGTCCACAGGGCTGCATTGTGAGATTTCTTCCCTTCACATTCTTCAGAGTAGTAGATACTACTACTACTAATTTGTTAATGACATATCTTTGGGTGGATGTGTAACCCAAGAAAATAATGGCAGATTCTGGTAAGAGAGCCTGTCCAATTTTGAGACAAGAGTGCATTTGCACAAAAAGAAAACAAGTCATTTACCTCAAAACAAATACTTCTTCACTCATGAATGCAATCACATCCACAAGAATTTTCTTTCAGATGAAGGCTGGCTAATTTGACCTGATGAAGGGGTGTCCTCACTGGCCTTGAGAATCCAGGTTACAATGCCTCAATAACAGTATAGTAGTATTCAATTTGATTGGTGATTCAAGGTATATTCTGGATCAGCAAAAATCTTTCACAGATGGATTGGTTGTTTCACTAGAAACTTGAAGGAAAGGTTTTCTTCCATTGTGCAGTCATCTGCCTGCTGCACTGGTTTGTTGAAGCCTTCTGTATAGTTCACATGCTTCAGAGACAGTTTATTTTGTCTTGGAAGCCAGACAATTCAAAGCAATGCTTGATAAGAAATGCTGCTTCTGTGTTAAGCTAACTTAAGTGGTTAGAAAAAAGGATTTTTTTCTTTTTTGCTTCTGGAATGACCTATCAGCCTAGCACAAATTAAAGTAGAATTGCACTGTTTTTCTTTTGTTCAAATAGCTTTCACTGAGCCTGGAACTGTTTGAGTTTTGTTTAACAGCATATCAACTTCTACGGGCTATTCAATGCCAAAAGGCATAGAAATGTATGCTCACTGGTCCCTTCTATTTTTTTTTTTTCTTTTAGCTTCTCACATTTCCTTTTCTCACTTCCCCATCCTTTTTTTTATCAGAGAAAGGAAAGTCCTTTGGTTACATTTAAATTTTTTTTTCTTTCCTCTTTCACTAATTGTTTTTTTGTTTTTTTTTCAGCTGGTTAACTTGCTTTGGTATATTGATTTGTTTGAAGTTTACTCAGACAAGAAACTTTTGTAAATACATTTAACATCATTTAAATTGAAGGGGCAATTTAAATTGTCATATATGAATCATTTGATTCCCCGCTCAACATGAAATTTTAATATTGGTATACTTTTTTATAGAAAAAATTTGACTGTTACATGAAAAGTTTTAGAGTAAATTTGCTGTTATGGTAAAAGGAAAAGAATAATGAAGAAAAGACAAAACACAGTTAAGAGCAACACCTTCCCATCTCAAGCCTTGTACCATATTTTTAGTGATATATTAAAAAAAAATAACATCAGTTTTTGTAATTCTCCTAATGAATCTATGCTAGTGTGGGTTGTACATTGTGCCTCTGATACTTGGCCTAGAAACTCTCCTCCTATCATTGGATCTTTTTTAACTTAACAAGAAAAAAGCTAGAGTAGACACAACTGAAACATTGTTAACATATAAATAAAAAGAGGAATCAGTCCAAACAAATGTCATACAAAATGGGCAAAGTAAAAAAAACAAAAAAAAAAACAAACAAAAAATAACTTAGTTTCAAAATTCTGATTTGATTCTTGAAGCTAGTATATGATTTGTTTTAATGAGTCAGAAATAAAAACTAAATAAAATAAACCATCACACAGAACAAATTAGGGGCTTATTTTGAGAGATTATTTCTATTAGTTTAATAACTAAATCTTATTTTTTAAAAAAGTGAAAAATTTCCTTTTTGAATTTACTATTTATATAAAAATATTTATAACATGTTTCACACTACATCCAATTTATCTAAATTAACTTTGTTTTTCTCACTGTATCAATCAGTCCAATCTCAAGCCATCATCAGTTGTAATAAAAGTTTCAAATATTCTGTATAAAATTCTCAGATAACATTTTTCTTGTAGCAAGATTTTGAATGAACAAAATTTAAAATGGTTAATTAAACAAACCCTCACCTGACTGGCAAAATTTAAACAGTCATTGGTTTAATTTATTTGCCAACTAGTCTATGCAGAATTGTAACACTGTAAGTGTTCCTTATTCACCCACATTAAAATAGTATTGACAGATCATGGATTCGAACCCTGACATAGATGGTTGAAGAATGACTCGATGTGTGAACATTATTTTTTTCTTTTTCTTGGGAAGAACTGAGGGAAAAAATAGAGAGGAACAGGTGCTAGGGGTGGCTGGTACAGAGAGAGAGGTGAGACACAAGGCACTCACGAAATGACATTAACTTATATGACAATAAATGAACAGAACTCAGGTGAGAAATCTGCCTCGCCAAAGAGAACTCTTTCTCTTTCTTGTTTGTTTTTCTTTCGCTCTCCTCAGAGAAGCGATGAACCCAACTCAAGTTAACTTATCAGCTAGATTCAAAAAGGACCACCCACGTGATAAGAGGAATTATAATTCTAACATGACACCAGCCTGCCTCTGCTTTCTATGTCCTGGTACCCCAGTGAGCTGAACGGGACCACCGCCATTCGTCACATTGTGAATTTTTTATCCAAATAGCAGTCTCTGAGCCCTTCAGGACAGTCTGATGATAAAGCATGAAGTGGCTGAGGTCTACACTGAAAGAAAACCACTATTATTCGTGCAGAAAAGGGTTTTGGCCACAACCACAAGGATATCCAAAAAAGCAACATTGCCAATTCCTGTACAAAGAGTCTTTCAAGACTACTGCCTTTATGTCGCTGCTTAAGAATTTACAAGAATACAAGTGTTTTAACGAGATTCACTCATCTGGGTCAAAAAGGTGACAGAGAAAGAAAAAGGCGCCTTCACTGGTCTAAGGGAGGTAATTTTCTGATTCTTCACCTATTCACGATATATAGCAGTTTCTCTTTTTGGCTTTGTTGACAGAATTAGATTCGTACGGGCATTATCTATCTCTTAGATCAAATTCCTGGGTACCTGACAGCCACAGAGCTAATTCACCCAACCGTTTTCGCCGCGATCTCTGCACCCACCTCAATGCGCTCGTCTAACTCTGACTGGTCTACTCCAGCATGCAGACTGCTTATATAGAGTAGGGCAGGGCTAAACAAAGTTTAGGCACTGCCCACTAATTTTAATATAGAAATCGCTTTGACCACCAGCCATTGATGTTCGCCTAATCTCCAGATCTCCACGGGAGACTATTTTTCAAGTGGTACTAAAAATGAATTTGGAGTTCCCCATGGTCTTTTTGCAGACAATTCCCACTTGAGTTTTGCCAAAACTACTTATTTCGTCTGTGGACTTGGCCAGATTTTGGTCTTTCAGACCACCTAGAATAGAATTCACCATTTACCATACTTTTTACGAAAATCCCCATTGATTATAAACTTTACTTAATGAACCTGTCCGTTAATCATTCTGGGATTATTTTACCAAATTAATAACACAACCCCAGAAATAATTATTAAAAAAAAAAAAAAAAAAAAAAAAAAAAAACTTGTCTCTGGTGTTACTCCAGGATCTCTGTTATCCAACAAATTAATATCTCCATCTCAGTCCTTTTGAACTGTTAATCAATAGATTTTCCGGGAGTGGGCGGGGGGCTCTCTCTCTATGTCACAATTTAATGCTGGCATGTGAATGTACAAAATCAACAAACCATTGTCTCCAAAGTTTCACACCACCAGAAATTATAACGGGTGATTAAAACCAGATACACAAAGTTGACATTAGACTTTTGAGGAAAAATACCCCAATTCCCAGCCAGCCCCCCACGCCAGTTTGAACGGTTTTTAACAAAAAGGCAGTGCAGATTTGAAAATGAAGAGATCCACTGAAGACACGGTGGAGAAAAGGTTCAGCCCAAAACATTAAGATATGAAAATCCTCTTCCCATCCACTGTTGCTAATCAGAGAGAAAGGGAAAGGGTAGCATAAGGAGACAGTGACTATTCTTACCTCTAGCGACAACGAGACATAGTAACAGGCTGTAATTTGTGAACTTTGAGAAAAAGTTGTGTTGTGCTTTTTTAATTTTTTTAATTCCTTTTTTTCTCCCTGTTGCCGTACAAAGAGTTGCGAATATAATCCTTAGTTCACAGTGTGGCTTTTGCTGCTGTATCTCTATTTTTTTGTTCTTGTTTGTTTTCCCTATTCCTGAATTGCACATTCACCCAGCATCTTCATTTGCAGTGGTTGCCAAGCATGACACAAGATGACCATCCTCTGAGCTCTCAACTCACCTTAATAATCATGTGGCAGGGAGAGGGAGGGAATCGACAGATCATCAACACCTTTGATCACATGGGGACAAAACAGCAGGCGACCAGCTGCAGCCATAGGTACAGTTAACTTACGGCCAGTTGACGCATGCAACACACATCTACCCAGAACTGAGATTCGGGGGGGCGGGGCGCTAGGGAGACAGAACCAGTTATTAGACCAACAATCTCAACTGATCTCAAACCCAACAGACTTATGATGTTACTCTGTTAACACATAGAATAGTAGAGCTCAAATACCACAACATTTTGTTTTACAACAGATTCATTGTTTGAATCATCTTTAACTCAGTACATTTGATATCAACTCACCTTGCTTTATCTGCCCTGTCCTTGAGTCTACGGGCTCGGTTTAAGTCATCATTTGTCGCGTTAAGAATCTTCTCTATATCAGTCAGTCCTTTAACTGTAGCATTAATCTGAGCAGCCAAATCTCTGATTTGGTCGGGGGTCAGGGAAATGTTAATGGCCAATGTCTTTTCGGCAAGCTGCAAGACAAGACATAAACAAATGAAAATTTGTTTCCTGATGATAACCTGTTAAACAAAATTTTATGTAAACTATCAATCATTTTATTGAAGAAGGTGTTCAATTATGATAATCTAATGCATTAGAGGGAATCCAACTCGTATTGGGGTCTGCAAATTTCCATTCAATGAGAGTTAATCTAATCTTTTACCTTTTTTTACCTTGTGATCATCAGAAAGAAGTGTATCATATGGCCATACACCATCTTCCAAGTAAACTATCAATTTTGATGCAAAACTTTCCAGCCTTTTTTAGACGAAATATTATATTCTAGTAAAGACATAGCATCATTATTCAGCCATCAAAATATTTCCTTTTCATGATCATTTACAAAACAAAGTGAAACTGGCTTTGACTGGAAAGAATTTTTAGATACTATCAATTTATTAGAACCACTGATTAAAACAGTGTTGCATGGTATAAAACAAGTGAGAAACTGAAGGTGACAAATATGCAGAATACATTTTTTTTTTAATCATTTCACCCCAAGCAAGGCATTCCACTGCCACTATTGCGCATGGGGCTACATAGGGGAAGGTAAAGAGAAGGAGTGGTTAGACATAGGGAATGTCAGGAGGAAGGTGACAGATGAGTAAGGATACCGAGGATGAGGGTTGGGCAGATGGGAAGAGTGTTTGATAGAATGGGAGCAGGTTAGTGTGTTAGGAGGTGTGTATTGACCTTACATTTAAACTCCTGGAGATTGTAGCCATCGGGGAAGCAATCGTGTGGAAGGGAATTCCACAGTCGGGAAGTGCGAGGAAAGAAACTGTTGGAGTAGAAGTTGCGGTTACATTTTATCGGTTTCACTGTAAAAGGGTGGGATCTAGTTGCTAATCTAGTATCTCATTCAAATTCGTATTTAGAGGGCACCAGTGATCTAAGTTCATTGGAGCAGAAGCCGTGAAAGTATTTATGGAAGAGACACAGGGAAGCCACGTCGCGCCGGTGAGAGAGAGACTGCAGGCGGTCTGCCAAGTTGGTATCTATCACATTACAGACCCTCCTCTGAACCTTATCGAGAAGCCCGAGGAAAATAGCAGAGGCACCCGACCAGATATGGCAGCAATATTCAATGCACGGGTGGATGGTAGATTTATATATGTGCAGGATAGATTTAGACGGAAAAAACTTCCGGGCCCTACACAGAGAACCAACTTTCATAGCAGCAGATTTCGCAATGGATTCGATATAGTCATTCCATTTGAGGTCCGCTGAAAGTGTGATACCAAGGAGGCGTAGTGTTTTACTCTCTGGGAGGCAAGCCTGGTCCATGCTATTGGGAGGTAGGTGAGATTGTCAATGATGGTTAATTGAGAGTAGCTTCATTTTAGAAGCATTAAAATTTACTAGCCATTTCTTACTCCAGTCCACTATGGATTGGAGGTCTTTTTCAATCTCAGCTGCGAGGTTAGCTTTGATGCCTACACCAGATTTTTGTAGGAGACGAGAGTAAACTGTGCTGTCATCGGCGTACAAACCTACTTGGGCTCTTATGGAATCAGTGAGATCATTAATGTATATCAGGAAGAGTGTAGGACCTAAGATGGAGCCTTGGGGGACACCTGTGTTTGTATGGTAGTTCTGGGAGGCATGTCTGTTTAATACCACCTTCATTGTGCGGTTAGAGAGGAATGACTGGATTAGTTCAAACAAATGACCAGTTATACCATAGCTCCACAGTTTACATAGAAGGCCAGCATGCCAAACTCTGTCGAACGCCTTAGATATATCCAATGCAACGGTTCGGGCTTCGCCATTCCTGTCAAGTGCCTGGTATATGTACTCGGTGATGGTCGTTAACATATCAGCAGTAAACCTGGTGAAGCGAAAACCATATTGCTTGTCCAAGAGGAACATGTGTGCTGTGAGATGCTGAACCACCTCGGCGTTGATAATGGCTTCGAACACTTTGCCAAAGATCGGAAGAAGGCTGATAGGGCGGTAATTTGCAGGGTCAGAAGGTTCTCCAGTGATTTTAAATATAGGAACTACAGAGGAAGATTTCCAACAGGCAGGAAAGCAGGAAGCAGATAGGCAGAGGTTGTAGAGCTTAGAAAGGACAGAGGAAAGTTCAGGGGCACATTTCTTTAAGACTATGGTTGGGATTCCTCACCACCGCTCGCTTTGTGAGGGTCAAGTTTTAAGATTATCTTAGAGACAAGCGAAGGTGTAATGTGGACATCATTCAGTTGTGCCTCGGTTCTAGGTGAGAAGTCGGGTGTAAAAACTCCAGATGAGTCCAGACTCGAATTGTTCGAGAATCTGCGGGCAAAGCATTCAGCCTTATCTCCTGATATTTGTTGATTAGCGGGGATATTGTGGACTTGCTCTTGTTAAGTACTCTTTTACAGAGTCACCAGCATTGGAAAAGATACTATTTATCTTAAGATAAATAGTATCACAGTTCAATTAATTCCATTAGTTTTGTCTTGTAGAAGAGTTAAATTTCTGTCTTCGAGACATTCAATTCGTAACGGTTGGCCAGCGAACACATGCTGCTTAACTCAACCATATTCTGTAAAAAATGGTTTAATTTCTATTTTTGTCTTCAGAACTATCTCAGGTGAATAAGGAACTATCTACTCCAATTAAAATTTCAGCTAACACTGAAAAGTTGATTTAATTAAATTTCTGAAGACAAAAATAGAAATTAAACCATTTTTTACAGAATATAGTCGAGTTGAGCAGCATGCTTTCACTGGCCAACCGTTATGAATTGAATATCTCGAAGACAGAAATTTAACTCTTCTTGGCCAGCAAACGGTTGGCAGTTTCCTGGTTGCTGAATTTCTACATAATGTAGAAGAATAGTTGATTGCTTGCTGCACAATATTTGTAACATTAGATCATAAAAAACTTCACTACTAAGTTTGTCTAGATTCTGGTTAGCTGTCATTCACTTTGAATCCAACCAAATTGAAAATTTCTCCCTTACCAGCAGATTTTGTTAAGGCTATCTTAGATCGAGCCAGGATTTACCACTTTTTAGATTCTTATAAATCCTTTTCTTCATTGCATCTGATGAAATTGTCCAAAACTACTGGTTAGAGTTTAAATATATGAAAACAAACCTTGTATCTAAAGTAAGTTCATGCAGAACCCATTTTTCTAACTTCAAAATTTATCTTTGTGCAATCAGTCAACTGTAGTATGTTGTTCCCAATCAATTACTAAATGTGTCAGCTTCAAAGACATTTCTAAGATAACAATCAGAACTTTTACAACTACTTCATACGCCAAAGATTTAATATATTTGTGTAGTCATTTTTTACAAACTGTAAAAAAAATTTTTTTTAGCTAGAGACAATTGGCAAACTATAAAGGTTTAATTTCTTTCCTAAGGTTATAAATTCTCTTCTCAGAATGCAAAAAGGAAAAATAGCAGATAAAATTTAAAATAACAATGATTGGTTTTTGTTTTATGATATATGCATGGGTATTCACCAGAATTTATTTTGAAAACTCTTCTTGGTTATTTTCAACACATCCTTGAGAAAAAGAAAAAAAAATACAATAGTTACATATGCTTAATGAGGAAAGGATTAGCTGTTTGATAACATTGGATCATTGGCATACTTCTACCAACAGGAAGTTAAAAAAAAAACTTCAATGAAAACAATAAATTGAGTAGATTTTTTTAATTCTTTTTAAAACTTCCACTTTAATAAGAATGCTGCAACTTTGCTTCATTTTTTTTTTAAAAGAAATTTTATTTTTTCTTTCTTGAAAAAATGATAAATTAATGTATCTAGTAAATACTTATTCAAGAAAACAAAATGGGAATTTTAATCCACAAATTGTTTATATACTTTATAAAAATGCCAAACTCATCTTTGCAACAATTTTATCTAAAAAGAGAAAAAGACTTGCCTTCAGAATATTTCCAGGTTTGGCCTTGCCGTTACTAAGGAAAGATCCAATTTCTTTGAGGAGTTTCTCAAGATCAGCACGTGCATGTTCTGATTCATTTTTGGCCTTCAAAGTTTTGTTATAAACAGACTGAACTTCATTTTTGGCATTTTCAGTTTCTTCTTTTGCCTCTCCAAGCTTTAAAAATAAAAAAAGTAAAATTATTTGTACTCCTTAAAAAAATAATATCAGTCATTCAAAGCCCATAACAGTGTTTGTCAAAAATGTTTACTAAGTTTGGAAGGAGAAAGAGAATCACCACCCACTGTGGGATGAAACTGAAAGATAGAGAATTTCACTGGAAACTACATAAACTTAAGGAATAAGCACATATGCTAGGCTACAAAAACCTCCTAAGGTAACCAAGCATAGAGATGAATACAATTTGGGAACCAGTAATAGAGTGCCAGAAAAAATAATTAGTGTCAAAATTGCAATATGTGCTCTGGTAAAAAATACTAGAGAAAACCCATTAACATAAAAAATTGCAATATAAACTCTGGTAAAAAATGGTTACCGAACATTAGGTCTATAAGTCCCAGAAATTTAATTGTTCTTGTCCCTTAAGGTTAGTTCCAGTGACTTGACCCAAAAGGTTGTGAGTTCAATATCAGGCAAAAGCAGTGGTGAACTTAAAGAGTCCGGTTAGAGGAAGATAACTCATCAAAAGAGGCTTCACACAAGTAATGAGAATGATATACCCCAGATTCAAGTGGTTTGGTTTGAAATTCCTATCACCTGAAGATTGATTGACTGATTTTACAGCAGATCAACCTTCCTGGTTATTTACTGCCGGAAAGAGTTTTATTGAGCTTTTATTACAAATGATTTTTTGATGTTTTATTTCCAGTTCTTGGGTTTTTTGAGTCTTTGTCTTTGGTTTCAGCTCCTTGTGGTGTCATTCAATCAGATTTCTTATTTTGTTTAGGAGTTTACTTTCAATCTCTTCTGCCTCCATAAATTCTAGAGCTTCAAATTTATTTTCGCTTAATATATTGGGTCTTGATTTTGAATTAGATCTAGACCGAATGCTTTCTTGTTCCATTGGTGTTTCTTTTTTGTCTTTTTGTTTGTTTTTTGTTTTCTTTGTTTTTATTTTACCTATCAACCTCTATGGGTTATTTAAGGTCAGTTAAGATTTTATTTTTTCGGGTTCCCTTTAGAGTTTCAGTCCGCATGTCTGTTGGCTTCCAAATTAGTTTATTTGTTATAGTTTAGTACTTTTGTGATTTTTATATATATATATATATATATATATATATATAATTATTTTGCTTTTTTTTTTTTAGTTATATATAAGCTTGGTGATGATTGTTGTTTTGAATTTTAGGTAGAGGTTTTAATTGAAGTTCATTGTTTACTTTTCCTGATTCAGATCTTTTGATATATTTTCAGTTGCTTCAGGAATTTTTTTTTTTTTTTTAATCATATCACCCCAAGCAAGGCGATAACGCCACTGATGCGCAGGGGGCTACGTAAGGGTAAAAAGAATGGAAAAGAGAAAGCCGGAAACCGCATCCTAAACAGGAAACAAGGGTTGAGCCTCTTCACCTGTTCAATAGATGTGGGTAGAGTGTGAACCGGGCGATAGTTTAGTCTATCTACTCCAATTGGGGAAAAACAAAAAATAAATAAATAAAAGAGTGAAAAGACTTGAAAAGGGAAAACCGGAAACCGCATCCCAAACAGGAAACAAGGGATGAGCCTCCTCACCCTCTCAACAGATGTGGGTGGAGTGTGAACCGGTCGATCGTTTAGTCCATCCGATCCAATTGAAAAGAAATGGGAAAAAGTTGTTGAATTGCTAAGTTTTAACTTAGTTAAAGTCCAGGCAATGAAATTTCTAAGAAAACAAAATCAATCCTTCAATTAAGCATAAAAAGTTTTAAAATCAAGCAAAAATTCGGCAAAACGACCAAAAAAAAAAAAAAAAATAAATAAATAAATAAATAAAAAAAAAAAAAAAAATGAATGGCTCACCCAGAACAGAATTCAACAGTATTAAAGACATTTTAACTCCGAGCCGAAACAAAGATATTCTGTATATTGGAGCATTCAAATAAGTTTTTCACATTGTTGATGCTAAAGAAAGTTTTCCTGATGTTAGTGTAAGCTCTACACAGATGTGTTTGACTTGGGTGGGTATTTGACATGATCTACATTTTGGTTGTAATTCTTGGTTCAGTATGTAGGAGTGTGTGAGATTTGTGTGCTCTATGTGAAGACAGGATAGTATAACCTGTTATTTCCAGGTATTTTGTGAGGATGTGTTTATTGATGTTGAGTTTTATTCGAAATAGCTTGTTTCGAGTATTTTTGTTCCATTTTTGTTGCCATTTATTTTGGAAAAATTGATTTATTTTTAGTTTCAGATCTGTATATGGAATTTTAAAGTTTCCAGTGGTTAATTTGAGGGCAGATTTGGGTGCTTTATCAGCTCTTTCATTGCCTTTTTCTCCAATGTGTCCAGGGGTCCAACATAGGAGGATTTCTTTATTGTTGGACATATTGTTTATTTTGCATAGAAGTTTTACAATGACGGGGTTTTCAAATCTTTTATTTTTTAGTGATGTTAGTACTGATAAGAAATCCAGAAATATGATGAATTTTTGGTGATTGCTTTTAGATATGTTGTAAAGCTTTTTTTAAGGTTTTTATGTTAGATACTGCTGTGCAAGCTGTTTTATCATTGTCTTTAGATCAACCAGTATATATAAAGTGACTAGCAGTATAGCCCAGTGTTGCTCGGGTGTAATGAAAGCTTTAAAATTAATCCATGGTCCTGGAGTTCAGACTCTTTGGACACTGGCACAAAAAACGTAGGTTGTTGAATGGTTGATCTCGAAGGCATAGAACTTCGCCAACAACAAAACCAGCATGCAATGCAAAAAGAAAGGACGTGTCTTTTGCCCAAAAGACGGCACTGCCGCTACCACAATCAGTCAGAAGCAAGCAAGTGAGAGAAAGTGCACTCATGGATTACTTACACTGTGCCAGGCTGCAGCTTGCAGTGGGGTTACTTTCAAAAGCCCCTTATCACTTTGTGACAAAGAGAGACCATCTCCTCCCTCCAGGTAAATCCATTAATTAACAGTTCAAAAGGACCAAGATGAAGATATTAATTAGTTTGCATAACAGAGATCCTGGAGTAATGCCAGAGATAAGTTTTTTTGTTTTTTTTAATAATTATTTCTGAGTTTGCGTTATTAATTAATTAGGTAAAATAGTCCCAGAATGATTAACAGACAGGTTCATAAGGTAAAGTTTATAATCAATGGTGATTTCATAAAAAGTATGGTAAATGGTGAATTGTATTCTAGGTGGTCTGAAAGACCAAAATCTGGCCAAGTCCACAGACAAAATAAGTGGTTTTGGCAAAACTCAAGTCGGAATTGTCTGTGACAAGACCACGAGGAAATACCAAATTAATTTTTAGTACTACTTGAGAAATAGTCTCCCACAGAGATCCAGAGATTAGGCGAATGTCCATGGTTGATGGTCAAAGTGATTTCCATATTAAAATTAGTGGGCGGCACCTAAACACTAGTCCCTCCTGGCTCTATATAAGCAGTCTGCATGCTGCAAACCGGCAGAGTTAGGCGCAGGCTGAAAGAGATCGAACAGAGATGAGAGATCAACAAAACGCAGCGAAAACTGTTGGGTGAATTAGCTCTGTGGTTGTTAGGTACCCAGGAATCCGATCCGACTAAGAGACTGATAAAGCCCGTACAATTCTAACTATCAACAAAGCTGAGAAGAGAAACTGCTATGTATCATGAATAGGCAAAGAATCCCGAAATTATCTCCCTTAGACTAGTGAAGACGCTTATTTTTTTCTCTCTTTCTCTCTGTCAACTTTTCAACCCAGACGAGTGAATCTTGTTAAAACACTTGTATTCTTGTAAACTCTTAAGCAGCAACATAAAGGCAGTAGTCTTAAAAGACTCTTTGTACAGGAACTGGCAGTGTTGCTTATTTTTTTATGACATTCTTGCAGTTGTGGCTGGAATTCTTTTCTGCACGAATAGTGATTTTCTTTCAGTGTAGACCCCAGCCACTTCATCCTTTATCATTGAACCATCCTGAAGGGCCTGGAAACTGCTATTTGGATAAAAAAATTTACATAGCAAATGGCGGTGGTCCCTTCAACTCACTGGGGAAACAAGACATAGAAAGCAGTGGCCAGGCTGGTGTCACATTAGACATTTTTGCTATACTGGTGGCTCCTATTGTTGGAGTGAGCACCTTCATTCAACCATTTAGAGGCTGTTGGTTTTGGACCAATGATTTTTTTGTCCATACAGCTTTCACTGAACATTAGTCTCACTTCACACTTTCTCTCACTGTGCTATGCTTGCTGGTCTGATTTGCGTGGATGCGCTCGACTGATGCGACTGGAAATACACAGCAGTCTTGGATCTAACTGTCGCAATGTACAGTATTGGTATCTTTTAGACAATTCGCCTGATCTGTAGAAAAGGAAAATTAGTCCTGTTAGTAATTTTAACCTTCCTTAGACCATTAATAAATCAGCCCCATGCAGACAGAGCACTTAAATGTGTCTTAATATCTTAAGGTTTTGAAAAAGTACTTAAAATTTCACACAGCATGTATCATAAATTCAATTTTGGCCACTGATTACCTAGGTCACATTAATTAGGGGAAACTACTATTTAGAGGGCACTGTTCCAAACCTTTGCCATTGTAGAATGTAGGTAGAAGCATTGCTCCCTATATAGTAGTTTTTCCTAATGCAGATCTCTAAGCTTGCCATGAGATGCCCACAGACACAGAGGCTAAGGGGGACCGAGAGCTGTTGGTTACCGGACAGATGCGTCAATGGTTGGCAACCCTATAGAACTTCAGTGTAAACTACATTTTTCGCTTTACCTTGTGGTGCTAGGGCAAAAACATCACTCTTACTCCCCACACGTGAGCAGACAACGTAAAGTTGACCATGTGAGAAGCATGGTTCTTTAAGGTGCAATCCTGACACTGACAACGTCTGCAAGTGTTGCTCATACTGCCAATTTGCATGTCAGCACATGTAGTGTAGTTAGTGGAAAGCACGCTGTAACCAAAACAGTTTATTGAGACTGATCTGTACTTTTGGCAGCCTGCGAAGCTGAAGTAGAGACATGGTTGCTTAAATTGCAAATCCTCCACTGTTCTGTACTTTCAGTCGCCTGTGACTGTTTCTTAGCAGCGGCGTCCATTAATTGCCAAGACCGTTGCTACTGTGTACTTTCAGCAGCCTTTGAACGTACCTTAGAAGTGGCATCCGTTAAACGCCATAACCGTTGCTGCTCTGTACTTTCAGTGTACTGGCCAATCCAGCATTCGATTAGAACTCGTGAAGCTAGTTAATGTGTGAACACAGTTTTGCGCAGCACCGTATGTGCGAATTACAATCTGTAAAATTAATGCATGACAAACCTTGACATCGAAAATCTTAAAAGTTAAGGTGGAATTTAAGTTAAATAGCAATAGTTGTTTCCAGTCCAAACAACTAGATTAAAAGAAAATAACCGTATGCCTAAGTCTTGAAGGTCTTTTATGATGCTGTACCTCCAAGTGGTATCATGTGCTTTATCTATGTCGAAAAAAATTGCTGTCATATGTTGTTTTTTGATGAAAGCTTCTCTTATGAGAGTTTATAGGCAGGTTATTTGGTCTATTGTCCCTCTTTTCTTCTTGAATCCTGTTTGAATTTTGGTGATTTGGTTGTTTGTTTCGATTGATTGATTGGTTTTACAGCAGATCAATCTTTCTGGTTATTTACTGCCGGATAGAGTTTTTATTGGAATTTTATTGTGAATGGTTTATTTAGATGTGTAGGGATAGAACTTGTGATAAGTAAGATTATAGAATGGTTAAAAGAGTTGTTTTCATTTAAGGTTAGTGTATATTTAGATTAGGGTATTAAATTTTGTTATATATGCCGGCCTCTTTCAAATATTCAGATATTTTGCTTTGTTTGTTTGGAGAAAAATGTCTTTTAGGTTTATCTTTTTATATTTTTGGCAAATTTTTTGTAGGTCAACACACTTTGTTAGTATGTCTCTTATTGTGAATGGCTCCTGGCATGGTGTGCAATATGGTGGTTCTTCCGTTTTAAGGAGGTAAGAGTGGGTAATGTGAGAATGACTTATTCGGAGTCTTGTTATGATTACTTTTTCTTTTCTAGACATTTCAATGTTGTGACTTTCCCCTACCTTTTCTTTTATTGTACGCAGTTTGTTGCTTGTAAGAGTTTTCCATAAGGCTTGCCACTTATTTGTTATATATTTGTTGGTTTCAAGTCAGTAAAGGGGATTTTATCATTTGATGGCTTTAATTTTAATGCATTCTTTGCTACCTGGTTGGCTCTATTGTTTCCATGTATGCCTACATGGCTGGGGATCAAGTAGAGGATGATGTTTTTGTTTATTGCATTGATTTTGTTTAAGAGCTTCTTATTGACTAGGATGCTGGTTATTGTTTTTCAGTGATATGAGTGAAGACAGAACCTGTGAAGATAAATTTATTTGTTTCGGTTGTTTCAATTATATCTAGAGCTAAGTCAATTGAAATTTCTACTGTGTATATGGATACCCTATTTGGTAGACGTTTCAAGTGTTCAGTTTTATTTGTGATAGACGCACAGCCAACCTTGTTGCCAATTTTGGACCTGTCTGTGTATATGTGTGTATATTCTGGGAAGTTGTTTCAGATGATAAGTGTTTCTTCTTGGAAGGTGATTAGGTTGGTTCTGTTGTTAGGGTATTTTGCAAAACTGAGTAATACCTTTGGTTGAGTTAAGAGCCAGGGAGGGGTCTTTGAGAGGATATTGCTATGTATCAAGGCTGTATCTATTTGAGCTTCATTGGTGAGTTTCTTCATTCGTATCCCAAATGTTTTTATGATTTTTTTCTTTCATGCTAAACAGATTTTCATGTTTAGGGTTGAAAGTGCATTTGTATAACAGGTCATTAGGGTATGACTTTAGCTTTAGATAGTATTGTAAGGCTATGAAACAGCCATAGTCAAGTTTTGAATGCACAAGTGAATGTTATAGTTTGAGGAGGGTTCTTCTGCCTGCTTCCCAATCAGTATGGGCTACTATTTTCAGTAGGTTTATAGCTTTATTACATTTTTTTTTCAAGTGTTTAATATGTGGAATAAAAGTAAGTTTGCTATCAAATATAATACCTAAAAATTTGTGTTCCTTGACAACTGGTATTTGGTTTCCATTCAGTATCAGTTCAGGGTCGTTGTGCATATTCTGGATTCTGCAAAAGTGCATACATTTAATTTTTGTTTGTGATAGAGTGAAACTGTTTTCCCCTATCCATTTTGTTCTTTTATTTATACAGAGCTGCAGTTTGCATTCTATTGTTGGAATGTATTTAGATTTACAGCATATCAAAAGTCATCCGTGTAAGGGGAACAGTCTATTCCTGGATTAACATTTTTTATTATATTGTTGATTTTAATGCTAAAAAGGGTTACCGACAGGATGCTTCCATATGGGACTTCGTTTTCTTGTTCCTTCAGATCTGAAAGGGTTGTATCTATTCTTACCCTGAAGTGCCCAACCTGAAGAAAATTTGTAATGATGACTGGCATTCTACCTTTCAATCCAAGTTCTTTAAAGTTCTTTGCGATATCATACTTTCATGCTGTGTCATAGGCTTTTTGGATGTCAAAGAAAATTGCTGTCAGGTGTTCTTTTTTTAAGTATGCTTCTCTGATGAAAGTTTCCAGACAGATGAGATGATCTATTGTACTTCTACCCTTTCTGAATCTAGTTTGGAAGTTTGTTATGAGTTGTTCTGATTCTAGATACCAGTTTAGTCTATTGTTTATCATTCTTTCTAGTGTTTTACTTATGCAACTTGTTAGGGAGACTGGTCAGAAATTTGCCGAATCTGATGGGTCTTTTGTTTGTGTGTGATTCTAGTCTGGTTCTGCTGTATTAAATTTGGGAATTATTATTATGGTAGATTCCTTCCAGGAACTAGGTACATTTACACTGATCCATATTTGATTGAATATTTCGAGTAAGTATTTCAGTGATATTTCAGGAAGTTTTTTCAGAAGTTCATACGGGATTTCATCAAACCTGTCTGCATCTCTTTCACTAACATACACGGCATCCGCATCAACTTCCTCAGCGTAGATTCATTCCTTCATAATAACTCACCTGATATATTAGCCCTATGTGAAACTAATCTTAACCCTTCTATCCCCTCATCCGAGTTCTACGTTCTTGGCTACCTTCCCCTCTTCAGGAAGGACTCCAATGTTCATATGCATGGGCTTGGTGTCTATGTCAGCGAACACCTTCCCTTAGCTAGGGTGTCATCTTTTGAATCCCCAGATCATTCTTTCATGTGCTTCCGCCTCTCACTTCTCAGCTCGATTAGCTATCTCTTCTTTCTCTACCGCTCTCCTTCCTCCCCTGACTGTTCGTTACTTGACATCATTTCTGACAATATCGACAAAGCCATTTCTTCCCATCCCTCTGCCCATGTATTCGTGTTTGGTGACTTTAACACCCACCACACCAAGTGGCTGAAGAACACTGTCACCGACCCTGCTGGTGCCCACACCATGAACTTTTCAATCACCCAATCCCTTACGCAAGTAGTGGACTTCCCACGCATTTCTCCGAGAACCCTAACAGAAAGGACTCACTTCTAGACCTCTGCTTCACTTCCATCACAGACTCTTGCACTACCAGACAACTCTGCCCACTCAGAAACTCTGACCACATTGTAGTGTCCGTCAATATTTCACTCCACTCCCACCCGACCCATGAAACCCAGACAAGTAGAATATCCTACTGCTATCAAAGAGCAGACTGGGATTCGTTCCGAGACTTCCTCTGTGACATCCCTTGGAACAACATTTTTAGTCTTCCCATCGAAGAATGTGCATCCGAGGTCTCCTCCTGGGTTAAGGCTGGCATCGATGCCTTCATCCCTGCTAGGAAATTCCAGCTTAAATCTCATTCGTCTCCATGGTTCTCACCCGCTTGCTCTGCTGCCATTGCCCACCGGAATCATTTCTTCCGACTATCGTAACTACGTGTTGGACCAAAACAGGCGCCTTTTCACTTCAGCTCGTAACAAGTGTAAAAGGATACTTAATGAAGCTAAGATGTTGTTTGCTGCCAGAATGAAGCAACGCATAGCATGCTCTAAATTCGGCGCTAAAGACTACTGGTGACTCTGTAAAAGAGTACTTAACAAGAGCAAGTCCACAATACCCCCGCTAATCAACAAATTTGAGGTCCTCACATCCTAAGCAGATAAGGCGAATGCTTTGCCCGCAGATTCTTGAACAATTCGAGTCTGGACTCATCTGGAGTTTTTACACCCGACTTCTCACCTAGAACCGAGGCACAACTGAATGATGTCCGCATTACACCTTCGCTTGTCTCTAAGATAATCTTAAAAATTGACCCTCAACAAAGCGAGCGGTGGTGACAGAATCCCAACCATAGTCTTAAAGAAATGTGCTCCTGAACTCTCCTCTGTCCTTTCTAAGCTCTACAACCTCTGCCTATCTGCTTCCTGCTTTCCTGCCTGTTGGAAATCTTCCTCTGTAGTTCCTATATTTAAAAACACTGGAGAACCTTCTGACCCTGCAAATTACTGCCCTATCAGCCTTCTTCCGATCTTTGGCAAAGTGTTCGAAGCCATTATCAACGCCGAGGTGGTTCAGCATCTCACAGCACACAGGCTCCTCTCGGACAAGCAATATGGTTTCCGCTTCACCAGGCCTACTGCTGATATGCTAACGACCATCACCAAGTACATATACCAGGCACTCGACAGGAACGGCGAAGCCCGAACTGTTGCATTGGATATATCTAAGGCATTCAACAGAGTTTGGCATGCTGGCCTTCTATGTAAACTGCGGAGCTATGGTATAACTGGTCATTTGTTTGAACTAATCCAGTCATTCCTCTCTAACTGCATAATGAAGGTGGTATTAAACGGACAAGCCTCCCAGAACTACCATACAAATGCAGGTGTCCCCCAAGGCTCCATCTTAGGTGGTCCTACACTCTTACTGATATACATTAATGATCTCACTGATTCCATTAGAGACCAAGTAGGTTTGTACGCCGATGACACCACAGTTTACTCTCGCCTCCTACAAAAATCTGGTGTAGGCATCAAAGCTAACCTCGCAGCTGAGATTGAAAAAGACCTCCAATCCATAGTGGACTGGGGTAAAAAATGGCTAGTAAATTTTAATGCTTCTAAAATGAAGCTACTCTCAATTAACCATCATTGACAATCTCACCTACCTCCCATTAGCATGGACTAGGCCTGCCTCCCAGAGAGTAAAACACTACACCTACTTGGTCTCACTTTCAGCGGACCTCAAATGGAATGACTATATCGAATCCATTGCTAAATCCACTGCTATGAAAGTCGGTTCTCTGTGTAGGGCCCGGAAGTTTTTTTCCGTCTAAATCTATCCTGCACATATATAAATCTACCATCCACCCGTGCACTGAATACTGCTGCCATATCTGGTCGGGTGCCCCTGCTATTCTCCTTGGGCTTCTCGATAAGGTTCAGAGGAGGGTCTGTAATGTGATAGATACCAACTTGGCAGACCGCCTGCAGTCTCTCTCCCACCGGCGCGACGTGGCTTCCCTGTGTCTCTTCCATAAATACTTTCATGGATTCTGCTCCGATGAACTTAGATCACTGGCGCCCCCTAAATACGAATTTGAATGAGATACTAGATTAGCAACTAGATCCCACCCTTTTACAGTGAAACCGATAAAATGCAACCGCAACTTCTACTCCAACAGTTTCTTTCCTCACACTTCCCGACTATGGAATTCCCTTCCACACGATTGCTTCCCTGACGGCTACAATCTCCAGGAGTTTAAATGTAAGGTCAATAGACACCTCCTAACACACTAACCTGCTCCCATTCTATCAAACACTCTTCCCATCTGCCCAACCCTCATCCTCGGTATCCTTACTCATCTGTCACCTTCCTCCTGACATTCCCTATGTCTAACCACTCCTTCTCTTTACCTTTCCCCGATATAGCCCCATGCGCAATAGTGGCAGTGGAATGCCTTGCTTGGGGTGAGATGATTAAAAAAAAAAAAAAAAAAGGCTCCACTAATGTATCATGGGTTTTAGCAAGGGCTTCCTTTAATTTAGATATGGAGAAAGTTTGGTTTTAACTTTTGGATTTGGGGATTTGAAGTTAATTTTTTTCTTTTTTATGTTGATCTAATTTTTTGGAAGTTTTTAGTTTGTTTTCTCTGATGATGAATTTTTTGAAAAATTGTCTGCTAAAGTATTCGCAATGTTACTTTTGTTGGTAATTTTCTTATCTTTACTGAGGTGTGGTATAGATTGGTTGTTATTTTTCCCTTTTATCCTTCTCATCATATTCCATACTTTTTGGATTTTTGTATTTATGTTTATTTTGGATACATAATTCTTCCAAGTGATTCATTTTTGTTCTTTTATGGTGCGTCGTGCTATGGCTCTTTTATTTTTGAAGTAGTTTAAGTTTTCAGTTGTTGGACTCAGTTTAAATTTTCAGAGTGCTGCCCGTCGGTTCCTTATGGCTTCTCTGCATTTATTGTAAACCCAGGGTTTGTTATACTTAACTTTATTCATTAATTTTGGGATATTATTGTCTGCAATAGTTATGAGTGTTTTGGTGAAGTAGGTAATGTGATCTTCTTTATCTTTAATTTCAGGTATTAGTAGGCTTTGACATTGTTTCTGAAAATCTCCCCAGTTGGCTTTTTGGAGATTCCAATGTGGTGATTTCTCTCCATTATTGGGTTCAGTGTTTTTTTAATATAATTAGGAAGTGATCACTTTCACACAAGTCTTTATATGTTTTCCAGTTACAGTCTAGGTATATGCTGGTGTCACATAATGTAAGGTCGATTGCTGAAAAAGTGGCTGTTGCTGGGTATAAGTACATGTGGTTTTGGTTGTTGAATATACATAGGTTACTTTTGTTTATTATGTTTTCTATTTTTTCACCTTTCTGGTTTGTTTCCCTACTTCCCCATATTATATTGGGGCTGTTGAAATCTAATAATATGAGTGGTTTTGGAAGTTGGTTAATTAGGTGTTCAAATTCAAATTCATTTATTGGGTCCTTTGGTGGTATATATATTGAGCATATTGTTATTGTCTTGTGCAGTGTTGCTGACATTGCAATTGCTTGCATGCTTGTATTTATGGTTATTGGTCTTTGTGGTATTTGGTTGTTTATTAGTATTGATGTACCTTCTGAGGCTCTGTCAGTTTCTTTTTTTATATAAATAAAAAATTATATAAAAACTTATATTTATATATAAGTTGTATAGTTTTTGATACTGATTGAATGGTTTTCTTTTAGTAAGGTTTCTTGTAGACAGGCAGCTACAGGGCAAAAAGTCAGCATTAATAATATTAATTCATTTAAGTTAGCTTTTACACCTCTAATATTCCACTGTAAAATTTTATTGGTCATGTGTGTCTGGTCTTTGGTCTTCTATTTCTATTGCCTCAGATCTGCTTGTTCATTGGTAGATTTGGTTTCTATTTCCATATCTTCCTTGGTTTGGGTTGTTGATTTATTAGATCTTATGTTTGACATATCTCTATTACTAGTGGTCAATTGGGACCTTGGCTTGTTTTTTTTTGGAGATTGATTTTTGTTGAAGAATTTTTCTCATTTGTTGTTTTTGTGTGCTCAGAGAATTTTTTTTTCTTTGTTTTTTGTATTTGTTGTTATTACTTGATTTTATATTTAGGATTTTGTGGGGGATTGAAGGATTCACTTTTTTGTGGAGAATTGTTCTTCAAATTCTTCTGTTTCTAATGTTATAGCTGTTGTGGCAGGGAATTAGTTGGTTTATTTGTATATTTTGATTGATTTGGTCTGGTTTTAATTTGCTCTTAGGGATTTGTTTCAGGTTTTGATCGCTTATCTGGGTTTTAGAAGATGCTGTTATTAGAATTTTATTAGTTTCTTTTTGAATTTTTTAAAAGTTTCAATTAAATTTTTAAGTTCAGAGACTAGTTTGTTGAGTAGGTCTTGGTTGTTTGCTTGGTTTGGTTTTTGGATGATTTCTGCATAAGTGCTTGTTGATAAAAATCTACTATTCTCCTCGCTTCTGGGAAGGACCATGGCCTCCACTATATTACCAAGGCCTGTTCTATGATTAAAGTTGACTTGCTGACGTCACACTTAGTAGAGTTCTGTTTTATTTACTACACAGCATCCGTGAGTGTTGACTTATTTTCAGAACCAAACATGCCTTCCCCTTGTGTGGTACCAAATTGCAAAGGGAATTATAAAAATGGACCAAAGTTCATTGTTTTTCGTTTCCAAAAAATAAACATTTCTTTGATAAATGGAAACATGCCATTAAAAATGAGAATTTTACTCCAAGTCCATTTAGCAAAGTGAGTAGTTAAAATTTTAATCACCATTTATTTCAACAAGCACTAAAATCAAAATTAGTTAAAAAATTAATTTTGCCGTAGCACAAGAAAGAAAGCACTTTGTTGATATCTTTTAAATTAATACAATAAAATAAGATATTATTTTTATTTCTTTGAATGAAATTGAAATAAAAATTATCTTAAAAAAATATCTGAATTAAAAAAAAATAAAATGTAAATATGGCTATTTGTTCATAAGTTTTTTCGAAATGTTTTAAAACTTAAACTGAAGCCGAAAAAAGTTGTTAAACATTATATTTTCTAGAAATATTTGAATTAATTTTTTATTGATATTTTATTTAAGAAAATAGTGTTTTCTTTTCAATGAAATGTTTAAAAAATTCTTAGAAAACAAAAGTAAAAACTTAACTTTTCTATACTTACAACTTTATGAATCATTTTTAAACATGAAAAAATATTCCTGAATTAAATTTTTTTTGCATTCTTTTTTTGTATTAACAAAAACTACAAAATTTATTTTTTAGTCAATTTTAAAAGAATTTGTTTTATTTTTAAGGTTTTTTATTTGAAAACTGTGAAATTATTTGTTACAAAAGTCAAGTCACTATTACTGAAAATTTAAACTTGAAAATGATGATTTAAACTTTGTTTAAACCGATTATTTCTGAATATGTTTTGAATTTATTTGAAACATAAAGGCCTAAATCACACCACACTTGAATTTTAAAACCTAATCTTTAAAATATTTAACTTTTAGAAAATATTTAGCATAAAATGAACACCCTCAAAAAATATTTTCCAAACATTTTTTTTTTGATAATTTGAAAGTTAATTATCGATATTAATCCATAGAAAAAAATTGGAAATAAAAAATTAGAATTTTAACTTAAGAATAATTCTTTTATAGTTGGTTTAGGGTTTTTAATCCTTAAAAAATTAATTAGTAAGTAAACATTAAACAAAAAAGAGATTTTCAAAAAAATGACACTGCCGATGTTATTCAAAAACTGTGTATTGACAAAAACATTTTGTTTTCGACATTAAATGACCTAAAATGGTTGATATGCAGTAAAAAAAAAAAAAAAAAATGAAAAAAAATGAAAAATTAATTCATGAGTTTTTGATAGGCATATTTCTTTATTCTACTTAATTAACCCCGATGACTATTTTTTTTTTACTATATATCCTTAGTGATTCATTCATTCGCTTAACAATTAATTAGATTTAAAATATGTTGTGGTTTCTTTTGAAAATATTTTTCAGGTATGTGAACTTCATTTTCGACCAGAAGACATAAAAAGAGAATTGTCAGCATTTGATAAAACTATTACAGTTAAACTTGAAAGACCATATCTTTATGATGGTGCTATACCTAGGATTCTTCCAAACTGTCCCTCCTATTTATCTTCATCGACCTCCTTTAGAAAATCACCAAACTCAAAGAAAATTTAAAGGGAAAATTTTGATCTGAAAAGAGCTTTAGATCAAAGTATTGCAGATGACCTAGCATACAAAAAACAAAAATGTTCCATAACATTAATGATATGGAAGATAAATTAAATTTTATTGACAGAAATTATTGGACCATTATTAGGAAACAGGATAAACTTATTATTTGTCATATCATCCAGTCTCCATATCCTAAAATGACCCTGTTTATTGTGATTCAGAATAGGGGAATATAAGATTCCTAACTTTGTAACTGATGTAAATATTTTTGAAATTTTGATCTCAAACCTTCAAAAAATGGACATAGAAGAACAACAAAGCAAACCGCAAAATGTTATTTCAATATTAAAATTGATTATGTCATTTCTGTTATTACTGCAAGAGGAGTCAAATAAATACAGTGCAATTAAATTTATATATGAACAAATAAACCTAATGAAACTAAACAAGTTCAATTATTCAACAGAAATGATATTTTCTTTATTATATAACTGTTCTCCTACTGGATACAAACTGTTAAGAGATTCAAAAAATGTAATTTTACCAAGCTATTCAACCATTAGAAGACTTACGCTATCAACCTCTATGAATCCTGTTGTTGAGCAACATAATAATTTTCTAATATATATAAAAAATAAGTTCAAGTTACTTGTGCAGAAAGATATCACAGTATCTTTACTTGTTGATGAAATTCATCTAAAACCTTATTTTGATTATAAAGGTGGCAATGTTGTTGGCTTAGCCAATAACTCCGATGAGGCGGCAACAAGTGCATTTGCTTTCATGCTTAGTAGTGTGTTATCGAATTATAAGGATGATATACATATAATGCCAACTAAATGTCTTAAAGCAGAAAATTTATTCAACATAATTAAACGCTTAATAATTGGGTTGGAAGAAATAGGCTTTAAAGTATTGTGTGTAATAATGGATAACAATGCAATAAATAAAAAAAGCTATGTCTTTATTTTGTACCCCAGCAAAACTTTCGATTGTATATCCACATCCAGTTCTGAAGTCTAGACCTCTTTTTTTCATATTTGACTCAGTCCATATTTTAAAATGTATCAGAAACAACAGGCTTGGTCAAAAAGATGCAAGTAAATGCATGATATTTCCAAACTTTTGTTTCAACGGAAATCATGAATTAGATAATGTCCAAAGTGCTCCATTTTGTACCTTACAGAAAATTCATGCCCTGGTATCGCAATCACTTCTAAAACATTGTTACAAAATGACTGCCAAGGCCCTTTCTCCTAGTAATCTTGAGAGGCAAAATGTTAATTTAGTATTACAAATATTTAATGAATATACTATTCAGGGATTGCTAACTTTAGGAAAAGAAAAATATTTGCCCAATTTTGCTGAAGTTGCAGAATTTATAAACATATTTTTTATTTGGTGGAATATAATGAATGTGAAAGAACCAATCTTCAAAATCTGGAATCTTCAAAATAGATATTGCAATCCATTAAAATTAAGGTTATTGCTGTTATGCCGTTTTTAAAAAAATGAAACGTTATAGTTGTAAAAGTTTAGTATCAGGAAGAGATGATATGCTACCTGATATAAACAGTTATTTTCAAGGAATTAGAGGTTCTCTGTTATATCCCAATGATGTAACAACAAATTTAGTACTATACAATTATATTGTTATTAATAAACTTGTAAAGAATCCTTCTTTTCTTCATTCAATGAATCAAAGAAAATTGTCTATGTACATAACATTGGATGTTTTGGCTAATGATGAACTTCTTTTTCATATTGACTCATGTGGTGAAGGTCACAGCATTGAAAAAATAGAAAAAATGATTGTCTGGAGCTCTTCTAATGCATTATTAAATAATTTTTGTAGCAAGGAAAATGATAATATTACTTGTAAGAAGTTAAGCAACAAAAGAGGACTTCAAACATTCAACTAAATTTTGAGACATAAAAAGACTTTTATAAGTTTGATTTTTAAAAAACAGTAACTTAAACTTATTTAACTTGAATTAATTTGCTTGAATTTAAATTGTTGCATTTTTTAATATTTTTAATTAAATATTTTTGTTTATTTATTGTTGATTCTTGTTTGTTCATAAATTCTAATGGTTGCTTGATTGCTATATTTAAGTGATTCTGATTTAAACATTCTTGCAATTAAAATAAAACTAATTGTGATTTTTCATAATTAAATTAAAAATATGAAAATTTAAGCAGTGTTTGTTAAATTGTTTTTAGAATTTAGATGAATAAACGAAAAATTTTGTCTTTAAAACTGTTTATTTACAAACACGACCGACAGTCAGTAGTCAACAATGATGTTTATATTTTCTTATCAATTATTGTTTTTCTTAATTTCAATTAAAATTAATAAAACCAGTATAAATCAAAACATGTTTTCTTTTTTTTTCTTGTTACATTTTAAAAAGTTTTAAAACCTTTATTAAAAAAACGACTTTGTGATTATCAATGTTGTCATGAAGCAAGAGACGGCTGTTATGCTGATTCATGACTCTACTCCCATGACATCACATTTCATCGTTCAGACCTTGGTAATATAGCGGAGGTCGTGGAAGGACACATTTTTTTCTGTATCTCACTTCCGTGACATCTTTTTCTGTTCTAGAGTAAGATGAATGATTTTCATAGCAATTCGAACACTTTGTTTCATTTGAGCATTCATCTTCAGTATGATTGAGTTCCTTTACATCACATTTTCCACATATTCTGTTGCTTCTACAAGTTTCCCTGCAGTGCCCAAATTTATGGCACTTAAATCATCTCAGTGGGGTTGGTATGTAATGGTCGACTTCTTGGATTATGTATCCAATTTTGATTTCTTTAGGAATTGTAGGTGTATTAAATGTTAGGATATAAGTGTATGTGGGTATGATTTGACTGTTTTATGTTAATCTGAACGTGATCTATTACTCCTTGTTTTCTCAGACCAATTTTAATTTCTTCGGTTGTGGCCCAGATTAGCTTATGACTTCTTATGATGCTTTTGATGTGTTGAGTTTTTCATTACTGAGAGATTTTGAGCATCTCTGTAATTATCTACTTCAACTAGAAGATTTCCATTTTTTTGATTGTTTTGGGGTTACTCTTTTGGGATAAAATTTTTTCAATTAGAAATGGAGATAGAAGGAAAAAAGATCAGTGAACTAAGGTTTCAACAACTACGAATCTTGGGAAGTTTTTTCTTTCTATATATTCAGAAGAATTGTTTTTCTCTGATTTGGATTCCCACTCATTGTCTGAGTTGGAGACATCAGAAATATCAGAGTGCATTCTTTTGGTTTTTTCATTGTTCTTTATCAGGTTTCTGGGTTTTTTATTGGGGTTTTCAGTTGCCATGTAAATATGTTTGATTTTTTTCATCTTTCTTGCTCCTCACTCTCCTCGGAGCCCAAATGTGGGAGATGTTGCCCTTTCATCTCAAGGATACAAAAAGGTATACTCAGTTAGTTGAGTTTCTACCATCATTTTCTGATTCTTCCTTCGGTTTCATCTTCCCAGTTTGGCCTCAATAATTGATTGACTCTTGCCACCGCCTTCTAACACTTACTTGGTTTGCCTGTGTTTGTGGTAAGAATAAAAAGATGTCATAGTATCTTTGGATCTTATTCTTGTATGTTGTGGTCAACATTTGCAAGTCTAAGTGTTAAGGCTTGGCATGACTAGCCAATTGATCTGTTCAAGCCTCTCCGACCACCCATCTAGCCCAGGTAAGGGCCAAAGTGGTGTGTTGCAGGATCACGACCTCTTTGCGCCCAGTTCATGGTCTTCTCAACCACCAGGATCCTATCCTCAGGCATCACGTCACAGGTCGCCACCCATGGCCAACAGGTGACCTCATTGAGGGACTTCTACCCTCTGCAGAGGTGCAGTCAGCGTATTCTGAAGCCCCGCTGACAGGGCAGTGTTTGTTTCAAGGAGTCATAATATATGTCAACAACAGACTGTTGTTGACTATATGCTTTATTGTTTTACATAAACAACTTGTTAAAGCAATGGGTCTGTAATTTTGGAGGTTAGAGGAATCTTTTCCTGTTTTAGGAATTGGGATGATTATCATTTTTTTTCCATGTTTCTGGGAATATATTATTTGTCGATAGAGTATTTTTAGAATATTTAGGAGGCATTTGATTGGTTCTTCTGGTAATTGCTTTAAAAATCCATTATGAATCTTATCAGGACCTACTGTTGAATTATGAGATATTTTTATTGAGTTTCTTAGCTCCATAAGGGTGATTGGTTTGTTGTAAATTTAATTTATTTTTTCTGTATTAAGTTTTATTTCTTTAAATTTTGGATTGATTTGAGTTTTCAGCAAAATTTTTGGCTAGTGTAGCCTCACTGCTTGCATAGAAGGCCAGCATGCCAGACTGTCAAACGCTTTGGAGATATCTAGGACAACAGTTTGGGCTTCACTGTTCTTGTTGAGAGCCTGGTGTATATACTCAGTGATGGTTGTGAGCATATCAGCAGTTGACCTGGTGAAGTGGAAACCATTAGGTGTTTGATAGGATTTGTTTCATTTCTTTCCAGATATATTCCTTAGCATGTCCCATACTGATTTTTGATTTGAGGAGAAGTTTAATTTGCTGATGTAGTTTTGCCAGGAATTTCTCTTGGCTTCTTTAACAGTTTTTTGAACTAGCGCTCTATGGTATTTGAAGTTGCCTAGGTTTTGTTTTGTAGGTTCTGTTTGGAGTTTTCTTAGTGCTTTAAGTCATTGTTGGATGGCTTCTTTGCTGAACCATGGTTTGTTTCTCTTGTATGAAGTAGATTTAAAAGGAATACATTTTTCTGCTATTGTAATTAGTCTTTTAGAGAAGTCTTCATTTTGGGTGAGATGTTTAGAGCATAGTTTTTAAAATTCTTCCCAGTTTGCTTTTTTTTAATCTCCATTTTTGAATCTCTTCTTCCAGGGGTTGAATACTCTCAGTCAAAATGGGGAAATGGTCACTTCCATTTGTATCTTCATATACTCTTCAAGAAAAGTCAAGGACACATAAGGTCAGATCAATGGCTGAGTATGATCCAAGGGTTCAGGTTTTTTATGATATTTTCCATAGTTTTTCCTTTTTGGTCTGTTTTTTCCCTCCCCATATTATATTGTGGTTATTGAAATCATCTGTTAGCATTAATGGCTAAAGAAATTGTTCAATTAGTTTGTTTATTTCTTCTTTGATTTCATCCTGTGGTGGAATATAAAGTGAGCAGAAGGTGATTGTTTTATGAAGTGTTGCAGACATTGTTACAGCTTGTAGGTTTTTGTTAATGTTGACTTTTCTTTGGGGGGATACTTTTCCTAACTAATATAGATGCTTCACCTGAAGCTTTTTGTCCATTGTCTAGTATGAAGTCATAACTTGCAAAGTTTTTTATCTCAGTTTTGTCCTTTTTCTTCTTAAATGTTTCTTGGAGATATATTATAGATGGGTTTAATTCATCTATTAGTAACTGTAATTTGTTGTAGTTAGCCTTGAGGCCTCAGTAGTTCCATTGGATTATCTCATTCATTTTTGTGTGGTTAGCTATGAGGATTTCTCCCTTTGGTTTGCTGGGTTTTTTTTATTGACTCAAGAGGTTAGTGTTTATTCTTTTTACCCTTTTTTTTTACTATGTGATATCTTTAGATTATTTTAGTGAAGTTTGATGATTTCGAGGAGATGCATCTTCTCCTTCCTCTCTTACATGATATTCTTTTTGTTCATTTCTCTTTGTTTCTATTACTTTCATTGTTCCCGATTTGTTATTTATATTTCTAGTTTTTGAGTTTGATCTGTCTTCTTTCTGTTTTGTTTTTGTTTTGGTTTTTCAATTGTCTTTGAAAGGATTAGTGATATATTTCAGCTTTGGATGTTTCAACTATTTTTTGGTTTGGGTTATCTATCTCCATTTCTTCAAAGAGATTTAATTTGTTTTTAGTTGGGAGTTCTCTCTTTTGTTTGGTTGTTTCGGTCTTTGGTGATGTCCTAGATTCATAATTTATGGATTTCATTGGTTGGCTCTTAGATTTGTTCTTTGTTCTTCAATGAATTTGTTGTTTTTTTTTTTAGGAGAGGTTTGGGTTTGAAATGAAGTTAGTGTTCTTTTGGTTTCATTTTTTTCCTCTGGTTTAGCTTTCTCCATTTTCTAAAAGTGTGTTATTTTTAGATTTTTTTAAAAATTTATCCATTCATTTGGTTCTAGGTAAATTAACTTTTCTATTAGTTTGTTATATTTGTCCATTTAGTGGGAATTATTTTAGTTTGTTTTTTCTGCTATTTTTGCATATGATTGATTTTTCATATCACTTTCTATTTTTTTTGCTTCTGAGAATGGAATGTTTCTTTTATGCTTTATCCCTAAAATTTCTTTTTCTTTCTTCCAGTGTTCGCAGGATTTTGAGAATGCTTGGCAGTTTATACATTTAATTCTTCGTGGCATTCTTCCCCATCATGATCTGCATCTTTTGAGCTACACTTTGCTCTTGTAGGTAACCCTCTACACATGTCTCTATGATGCCTGAATTTTTCACATCTAAAGCATCTCAGGAAGGCTGGAATGTATACTTCCACAGGTTCTATGTCGTAACAGATTTTGATTTTTTGAGGAGTTTTGGGTGTATTAAAAGTAAAGATATATGATTTGTTGGTATTTTTTCATTTTTTTTTTTTCTTATGAAAATTCTTTTGTATTCAATGACTCCTTGATTGCTCATTTCATTCAGTATTTCTTCTGGGGAGGCAAGAGTTAACTCTGTTTCTTACTACTCCTTTAGATTGGTTTAGGTTTTTATGAGGGGTAACTCTGACATTTATGTCATGAAAAACGTTTTTTTATTTTCTCATTTTGGTTATTTGTTTCTATTTCAATCATTAGATTACCATCTCTCATTTTCTTTACAGTTTTTGGTTTTATGTAATTAGATAGGGTTTGTTCTATTAAGAATGGAGATAGTTTAGACATGGGTTTATCTCCTGGAGATTCTATTACATAGAATCTAGGGAACTCTGTGTCAATTTCATTTTCAGAGTCTGATAGTGATTTTTTTGGTTTTTTTATTTTGATTCATAATTTTTTTTTCAATGTCTGTGCTCCCCACCCACCTCGGATCCCATCTTTTGCGAAACCCAATCACCTTGACAGATCAAAGCTACACAGGACAGTCTACTCATTTACATGAGAGACTGAGCATCTGTTATCATGTTTATAACACTGCCCCAATCTACAGTGGACAAGTAACTGATTTGCAGCTATGTCTGAGTCTATTTTCCTCACAAAAACAATTGACCCTCAGCCAGCACCTAACACCTACATATTTGGTCAAGATATTACATGTTGTTTTCTATGAGTCTTTACCAATTACCAATTATTACTTTTTGTATATTCTTGTGGTTTCTTTTTTCGGGTATATTTTTTTTGTAGTAAGCATTGGGGCTTGACCTGACCGGCTGATTGATTGGATCAGGCCACTCCGACTGCCCATCTAGTTCAGGTAAGGGCCAAAGTGGTGTGTTGGGATCAAAAGTTTTTAACCCTAACCATCGACTCCCTTAACCACCAGGCTCCCATTCCCAGACATCATGGCTCACCACCCATGGCCAACAAGTGGCCCCCATTGAAGGACTTTTACTCTCTGCAGAGATGCAGTCAGCATTTTCTGAAGCCCCGCTGATAGCACTGTTTTCTTGGTTTGGGTTTGGGATTGGAAAAAAGAAGGTTCATTGGAATTTTGTTCTGTTTTCTTTCCAGGATTTTTTGCTTCCTTCTGGGTTTATTTCATTTGATTTAAGTTGTTGGGCTTTATTTTTATTTTGGTCAGATTTGAGCTCAGGAAGGTTTTTAACTCCTCTAGAAAGGCTTTTAATTCCTTGAGTCTTTTGTTTTGTCTTCATTGTTTATTTTATTTTGATTTGTACCATGGTAGCATAGGCATTTTCTTTTGTGCTATTTTTTACTTCTTTTCGCGCTTTTGGGAAAGGATATATTTTTGGTATTTTATCATGATTATTTCTTTTTCTTGCTTGTAGCTGCTGCACTGTTTTGAAAGTGCAGAGTGGTTCCCCCAGCAGTTTGAGCATAAGCTCTCATTTGGTTAATTCTCTTCTTTATGTACTGGATCTTTTTCACTGCATTTGCCACATGTTTATCTGTTACGTCAGGAGCTTTTATGATGTCCGAATTTATGGCATTTGTAACATTGAAGAGGATTTGATAAGTATTGTTCTACTCTTATTATTTTGTATCCTATTTTTATTGTTTTCAGAATTTGGAAGGGGTTGAATGTTAAGATATAGATGTTGGTTTGTATTTCTGCTCTATTTTTCTTTATTATAATTCTTCTGATGTCTCTGACTCCTCAAGTTTTAAGTTCTTATTTTATTTCTTCTAGAGTGCATAGGAAAAGTTCTGTATTCCTTACCACACCCTTTGAAATATTTAAGGTTTGGTGTGGGTAGGATTTTATATGTGCTTCTTATAGTTTTCTTTGTCGTAGTAATATTTCTGCATATTTTTTTTATCTACTTCCACTCGTAGTTTTCTGTTTTGTAATTCACTATTGTACTCTGTCTCGGAATCAGTATCCGCGCATGGTCTTATGGCAGATGCTCCCTACCCACCAAGGAGTCCAGGATTGGGACATGGCAATGGAGACACCCATTCGCCTTGCCATGTCGGGGCTATATAAAAGGTATACTTGCTTTTGGAGGAGTCTTTGAGCACATGTGTTCCTTTATTTCCTTTATCCAAGTATCATGACTTGTCAAGATTTTACAGCTGTGTCAAGTCCTTTTCTTCTCCCAAATTGATTGACCCTCAGTCATCGCCTTCCATTTAGAGGTAGGTGTTAGTTTTGGTTTGGAAAGGAAGTATGAGCTATAGATTTGAGGTGGATTATATATGATGGGGCTTGTCATGACCAGCTGATTGATTGGATCGGGCCTCTCCGACCGACCGTCTAGCCCAGGTAAGGGCTGAAGTGGTGTGTTGCAGGGTTGTGACCACTTTACACCTGGGTCATGACCTGCCCAAGCATCATGAGTCACCACTCACAGCCAACAGGTGGCCCCATTGAGGGACTTTTACCCTCTGCAAGGGGGCAGTTGGCATATTTTGATGCCCCCTCAACAGACAAAACGTTGTACAAATGGCAACAAAGATAAGGACAATAGTCTGAAAAGTGTCAATAGTGTTTGCTTTTAATATCAGATTGTTAAACAATTGAATCTGAGTTTTCCCAAGAATCAATCATTTTGAAAACTTACAGATTTCATTTTACAGAAAAACATAAATAAACAGAAAAATCTAAACACTTTCTGCTAAAGGAAAAATAAAGATTTTACATTTTCTTTTGTAACAAGAATATTTAGAAATTAAAATAAAACTTAATTTTATTTCATACTCATTCATGTAATCTATGATATAGAAAAAGTATGAGTTATGAAATAATCATTTCAAAACTATAATTCTCTGTAACAATTTTGCTTATAGTGACGCTAACTGCCATACATGGATAGGGTTTTAATTTTTGAGGATAGGGAAATATTTGATTCAGCCCTGAATTTTCAAGGACTTTTCTTGACAAAATTTCAGCACTTAATTTGTGAGATAAGAAAAATAAAGGTATTATCAGTTGTTAAGAATAAGGTGTTAATGTCAGAACAGGGTTATAATTGAAATTTATAAATGAAATTTTAAATTTTTTTTGCTTGTAAAATTTCTTTAGATTTCATAAAAATAAATTTCTTAACTAGTTAAGTGCATAATAACTGAGATTAAACCAGAGAACTAATTATCAGCAGGACAAAGCAAAAATAATTTCATATTTATTCAGTATCACACACTCACCTTATCCAAAATGTTTTTCACTTTGTCCTCTCTTTCAGCCAGTTTTTTTTTAGCCTCATTAGCAAGTTCCAAGGCTTTGTTAGCTTTTGTGACAGCCCCATTTTCACAGCCAAAGCCACCACACTTGCCACAGCCTCCACCTCCACATAGTGTGTCACAAGGATCACCTTTCTTACCACAGACCTAGAAAAAAAAAAACAATTTTGTTAGGTGAACATGAGTAAAGGTGAGGGAGGGATAAAACCAAAGGGAAAAACAAAAGTGCAGATATAAAAAAGGATAAGATAAATCAAGAGTTCAGAAATGATGGGGAGGGGTGTTCTGGTAATGATCAAGGAGGTAGCATGAGTTTAGAAACTCCTTAGGTAGAGAAAGAGAGAGAGTTTGGAAATAACTAGTGGGTGGGGGGAGGTGAGTATCCAGAAACTGTTTAGGGGAACAGGGAAAAGAGTAAGAATCTGGAGACAACTGGGGGGCAGGTAGCAAGAGAGTCTAGAAATGACTTGGAAAGGTACAAACACTGGTGAAGGGAACTGGAGTAATTGTAGAAACATGAGAGAGGAAACAAGAAGAAATAAATAATGTGCAAAATCTGAGTCATCCCTACCATTTCGTTGATATCCATCAATTTAGCATCTAATTTAGCCACTTTCTTGTCCAGATCATCCAATTTTTTCTCATTTTCCTCTAAACCTTTGTCAAAGGAATCTTTTCGATCTGAGATGAGATCATCCAGTGCATTGCGCACAGATTTAGAAATCTTCAATTTCTTCTCAGCGCCACTAACCAAATTCTTTGCCATGTCAGATTTTGCCTTCGCTTCTTGTGTGATGTTGTATGCACCTAAACAAACAATATATATGTCAGATTAAATAAATTGCAAACACTATGTTTGCTTATTTTTAATAAAATCCATTCATACTCACAGATAATCTTTTGCGTATTACAATCAAAAGATGTCAGAAATGAGCTGTAACGTTGACAGATATTATTTTCATTCATTTCCTAAGGTACCCAAGTACTTTCAACCTTTTTCCAAGATCATCTCAGGGATGTGAGTTATGGTAACAAATGTAACCAGAAAACTGTGTTGCTAAAAATTATTGTACATTTTTTTCTTGCTTTAAATATAACAGTTGACAAATTGTTAGCGTTCATTAGAATGTGAAAATTATCCAGAACGGAATTTTTTATATGTTGTAATGTCATGGTCATGCATGTGTTAAAGCATGAAAAAACTGTTCTTTTTACAAACATTTTAGAACATTATTACAGTATTCATAGCTGATTCTATTAACTGACGGCTTAAGTGTTTTAATGAATAGATTTATTGGTTTCTGTAACAATGCTGGGGAACTTCCGCAGCAGATCGGTAGGTTATTGAGCCACCCTTGTCTCTCTAGCCTAGTGAAGTGTCACAGAGTATTATAATGAAAATAAATTGGAAGAATTTACAAATCCATTGGTGATAATTTATTTCAAGAATATTTTAAAGAGATAATGACTTTTTATATATAAAAAAATCTTTTATAAGAATCATATTTCCTCAAAGGCAAAGAACCAAATGACTGTTGGACAACTGTGGCTCAGGTATAAAGGCACACAAAAGAGTAATCTCTCTGCTCTCAATGCTCCACATACTAACTTTCAGAAATTCTGAAATCAGTCATACTGACTGGCTAAGAAGACAAAAGACAACAGCAATAAGTGTCAGTAAATATTCCTGTCATGAGATCCTCCATGTTGCACAATATATAAACTTCTAAGCAGGTCACTAGCAGGACTTAAGTGTCACATGACACAAGCATAAAAACTGAATGAGGTTATTAAATCCTCAAATGTCAAAATCAACAGTAGAGTCAATTATATATATTGTGTATTTGGGCAACAATCTCTCTTTTATACAGGTTTCATTAAAAATGACAGACAAGGTATTATCATTAAGTTTTTTTATATAATTTTTCATGTGTTCTTATATCTTCTTTTCAGAACTCAAATCAAATAAGAATTGTTCAAAGGTTTTGTATTCTCGAGTCCTTTCGGCTATACTTTTAACAATTATCAAGAATTAATTTTGTTTTACTTGTAAATAAACATGTGTAAAATTTATGTACATAAAGTCATGTGTATGTTGAGTTTTGAACATGGTAAGCACATTGTTATCATGTTCATAACTGATGTTATTAAGCATAGGATTTTTCTTTTTTATTAGTATGCATCTATTATTTTGAATATTCTTTTGCATGCGGATGATGCTATTATGTATGTATTGTCAACGAGCATATCATGGATAGGTCCTGGTAGATCTCAGTGTGTGTTTAAATGAAATCAGATAAAACTGTTGTAGGAAAGGTGCAATGTCTATTTTCTTGTCAATTTTGTGGTGGTTGACAAACACAATTCTTCAAATAACATAAAAATTCATAAATGACACTGGTTCTCTGCAGTTTAGATTTGTAGGTGAACTAGTATTATTATTGACGATGAGGTTAGAGGTTTTTGAATTTTTTGTAATAGATAATTAATCTAATTTTCTTGTTTGAGTGAGTTGGTGTTGCATAATTTCAGATGAAAAAAGTGAAAATTTGTCTTGTCTGTAATTACTGTGCATTTAGTTTTTGTAAAAAATCATAATGTTATTGTTTTAGTCCATGTGTTTGTAGTTGCCATTGGTTGACATTACGAACAAAAAAATATGGTAGTCAATTAAATAATTTGGATAGCTGTTGTTAACAAGCATTTGTTTCAAATTGTGGAGTTCTTTGAGAAAAAGTAGTTGAGAAGATTTCTCATTTGCTCTCGTGAGAAATTTTTAAATAACACCAATTTTGTATCCAAGAGGACATTGATTAATAAAATTAAAGTGGCATGAATTTTTGCTAGTGGTTTTTTTTATATAACACATCACTCAATAAGTCCCAGGTCTGACATATAGAGGGCACATTTGAATTTCATGTATTTAAAAAGCATTGCTTTCTGATGGGAAAAAATACTGTTCAAGCAAAACAATGACTTGTGTTATTCAGACTGTTCTATTAAAAACAATGGTTAAGAGGTGGCATGCTAACTTTAAATGCAGTCGTATGGACACAAACGATGCTGAATGCTTGAAGTCGCCCAAAATCAGCAGTTGTCCGAGAAAACACCAAAAAATCCACAAACTCGTTTTAGCTGATTGTAAATTGAAGTTTCGTGAGATAGCAGAGGAGTTGAACAGAAGGCAGTGTATTCACCATTTAGCATGAACATTTGTCAGTGAAAAAGCTGTGTTCAAAGTGGGTGCTGCGTCTGCTCACAGTTGATCAAAAACAACAATGCGTTGATGATTCAGAGCATTGTTTGCGACTGTGTCAACGCAACAAGTAGTTTTTGCGTAAATATGTGATCATGTATGAAACATGGATTCACCACTTCACTCCGGAGTCAAATCGGCAGTCAGCTGAGTGGACAGCAGCAAGTAAAAGCTGTCCAAAGCGACCACAGTGCAAACATCATCAGGCAAGGATTTGATCTGTGTATTTTGGAATGTGCAAGGTATTTTGTTCATTAATTACCTTGAGAAAGAAAGAACTATCAATAGCGAATATTATATAGCATTATTGGTGCATTTGAAGGAAGAAATCACCAAAAAACTGCCACAAATGAAGAAGTAAAAAGTGATCTTTTACCAAGACAATGCACTGTGTCACAAGTTGATCATAACAATAACAAAACTACATGAATTGCACTTTGAATTGCTTCCACATCCACCTTATTCTCCAGATCTGGTCCCCCAGCAACTACTGGCTGTTTGCAAACCTCAAAAGAATGCTCCAGGGAAAAAGATTTGGCTCCAATGAAGAAGTGATATTGGAAACTGAAGCGTATTTTGAGGCCAAAAACAAATCGTTTTTCAAAAAAAGGCATCAAGTTGTTAGAGAAGCATTAAAATCAGTGCATCACCCTAGAAGGAGACTATGTTGATGAATAAAGTTGAATTTTGCCTAAAAGTTGTTGTTTTATTAGACCGAGAATTTATTGAGTGATGTGTTACTGAAATAGTGAAAGTATTATTACTAGACTCCACAAGAACATCCAAAAATGGGAGTTTGTTTTTTTGGTTAAGCATATATTTGAAGTTGAGAACAGAATTTTTTTCTAAAGTAGATTATCAAGAGTTTGAGTTTTGTTTAATGGCATATCAACCTCTGTGGGTTATTTAATGCCAAAAAGGTAGGGTTTTAAGATTTCTTTTTTTAATATTCAGTTATGAAAAGGTTGATTTAGTCAGATTTTGATGAAAATTCTTTTTATTTTTTTTATTTCAGAAAACTGAAGATATTTTTAAGTTTTGTATTAAAAAATGTATTGCTGGTAATAATTGTCTTCCTTCAAAAATGTATTATGGCAATAATTCCTTTTTTTTTAAAAATAAGACACTCATGTTCCCATTTAAAAAGGGTAATTGAACCATGCTGTGCTGTTCTCTATGGCGAAGTGGCATGCTGGATCAGACCTTGATTACCCCTACAAAGAAGGATGCAGGTTTGAAGCCTGTCAGAGAGCACACATATTTCTCAAATGCACAGGCCAATAGATGTAATTCATACCGTTTTAAAAAAAAAAAACAAAAACAAAAGAAAAAAAAAAGGTGAACTTCAATTAAAACATAAAATTCAAAAATCTATACAATAAAACTCTAATCTTGTATGAAGTTATGTATATTCCCAATATACAACTTAAACAATATATAATGCCATAAACAATTTAGAAGCATATTGTAATTTCAACTGTTGCCAAACAGAGCCAAATTTCATTACAATTATACAAGGCTTTCTGAACAGGGTGGTTTTTGTTTTCACTGCATTTTTAATAAAAAATTCAGTATTTGTTTCTGACACACATTCTTATATAAACACTCACATATTATATTACAACTATTACAACTATTATTATGTGTTTCAAAAATAATAAACATTCATAATATTAAATTTTATTAAATAAAATAAAATATGCATAACGTGACATCTTTATAATATATACTTATAGAACTCACAACATTAGAACTTTTTTTATAAACACTTACTTGAAGGTGAAGAGGATTGATGCGTTACATAAATTGATGGCAAATAAATAAATGCACACTGATTTGCTGCCATTACACATTTGGAAATAAATGTGAGGAAGAATCAAGCATGTATAATAAAAAATATGCTTATTATTTTGAAAACAAAAACATTTGTTTTAAGATATTACTCCAAACTTTCATACAATGTGCTAACACAGAAGGCCATTGGAACAATAAAATATTCTTTTACCATCTTTAAATATAAATTAAAATATGTAATTAATAATAAAATAGATAATATCGTTACCTCATTCTTTTGTATCAGGAACTGCTTTTAAAAGAAACCTAACAGATTTATCAGGAAGTAATGTTAGATTAAAAATAAAATCTATTATTATTTGTCTATACTTCTGAGATGAAGTATTTACACTATTTACATTATTCCTCAAGGACACATAGCCCAGTGGATATAAACGTTGGTTAGTTTCGGTGATTTAACCCAAAATGTTGTGAATTCAATACCACGTTACAGCAGTGGTGTACAAATAATTTAGAGAGTTAGGTTAAAGGGAGATAACTCATGTCTACCAGAAGTGGCTTCATGCAAGGAAAGATAATGAATAATAAAGGGTTTGGCTCAAAATTCCTAGCACCTGAAGAACAGAGCATACAACAACTGAAACATTGTAAAAATGACAAAGATTAGGACAATAGTCCAAATAATGTAAATCATGTCATGATTAATAATTGTAAATAAATTGAATTTTATGCACTTAAGTGGAAATGGCAAACAATGAGCAAATAATTAAAAACTGCCAAAGATTCCTTTGAATACCTTCAAAGTCTTTCTCTTTTATGCTTTGAGCACTTTTGTTGAGCCTTTTGGCTTCCTCTCTTAGTTCTCCAATTCGCAGCTGAAGAGCTGTCAATTTATTCCTGTAATCAAGAACATCACTGGACGTATGCTCTAAATTCTTTTCAGTGTTGGTTACCAGTCGAGAATTGGTCGTCAAATTCCTCCTGAAAGCCAAATTAAAAGGTTAACCATTTTTTTTTTTTCTAAATTATACACCTAACTTTGGGAACACATTCTTTCCATTTACAAAACATTTTCTCCCTATGCATCCTAAAACAATATCTCATACAAATTTAAAAAACATTTTTAAAAGGAATCAAATTCTCCACTATATAATGACAAATAATAAAAACCAGATAAATGAAGACAATGAGACATGAACAATAAATAGTGAGAACTTTATAATGATGAGCTTATTTCACTAATAAATACAATAAGTTTAATTTCTTATCCCTCTCTAGCCTCTTATTGAACTACCAAACCTTTCACTATTTACATTCTACATTTCACAAGTTACAAAAATAAATAAAAGAAAACAAAGAAAAGCTTTTTATACTTTGGAAATGTATTTTATGTGACAAAAACAAATTTAATATGTTAATTTATTGCAATAAAAATATTTTTATCTAAACTTTTTCACAAAATTACAAAAGATGGAATCTGAGTGAAAAAGTTTATTTTTATCTCAGCTTTCACTTTTCTTTTTTATCTTCATTCATTTCTTCTCATACAACACATATTTCTTTCCTTGACTACAGAAAAATGCATTTGTGTTTGCCATAGTTGAAAGAAGGATAAAAAAAAGAAGATAGTAAAAGAAAAAAAACATTCTAAGCATGATGAAGAAAATAGTAATGGAATCAAACGTGATAGTTAAATATTGCAAAAATAATAATATCAACAGTTAACAACATACTTGTCTTGTGAGTGGAAGTACTTAAGAATAAATTAGTTGATTAAAAACTCTTGCTTTCCTCAGGGTGTGAGCCAAAGTTACTAATTTTATTTTTCTCCTTTGGACTTGTGGTTTTTAAACATTTACATGTGACCTTTTTAAGAAGTGTTTGCATTTATTGATTTTATGTAAACAAGCTTTTTTAAAAAAATTTCTATAATTTTATATATTTGCATATGTGAAATACTTTTATATTGAATTTTTAGAAAATAAAAAAGATCTCAGTAGGAGGGATATTCTGGAGTAAATAAGACACCCTTGAAAGAGTTCTGAAAGTGGTCATTAGAGTACCATTGAAGTCAGTCAAGAGACATTGTTATAACCATTAGTAGCAAATTATAAGTTATATACTCAGTTTTGGCACAAGGTTTGAAATATGGGGGGAAAACCAGTGAGAATTGAACTATCTGTTCACATTTAATACCTCTAAAACCAAACTAGTAACTGTTCCATTGTCACTGAGAAGACCCTGAATTTTCTTCTATCACAATGAACAAGTGTTCTCTTAAGGTTTGGCCATGTCACGAGGCATAAAAGCCTTTGCAAGATCATCATGCAAGACACTGTTGAAGGTGGATGCAAGCAAATATGGCTTCATAAAATCTAGTCAGACAACATCAAAGAATAGATAGACATGACAATGCCAGAACTTCTGAGAGCCACTGCCAGCGGCTCATTCTGGAGGAGGTTGTCTGTTTTGTCTGCCCTTAGGTCTCCCCGATAATTGAAGTAGTCATGTGACTGATTATGATTACAAGAGCAAGATCAGGCCAAAAGTGGGGTACTGCTGCCATACCTTGTCTGGGGCTACCCAGTTTTCACAGGCAGCCCTGTGGGTGATGAATTATTTTCCAACCTACAACTTCTTTCCAACAGCTAAAGCATTGCAAACATCTCACTACTCTTGTGCTATTTCCATGGAAAATGTTCAGATAAGTTACACTCCCTGCCATAATTATTAGGCCACCCCAGTTTTAAAAAAAAAAAAAATGATGTATTTCATACTATTTTTAGTATTATTGCCAAGTGAATAATTCTAAATGAAAAGAGAATGGTTCTTTTATTATTACTTTGCAAAATTTGAGAAGGCAAATAGCGACAATTTACCTATCGCACCCGTTATATATGTGTATATATATATATACTGCCGGCCATAATTATTTGGCTACCCCGGTTTTTAAAAAAAAAAAAATGATGTATTTCATACTATTTTTGGTATTTGTTGCCGGGTGAATAATTCTAAATGAAAATAGAATGGTTCTTTTGTTATAACTTTGCAAAATTTTACAAGGCAGCCAGGAAGCCTTTGCTGTGGTCAGTCAATAAGAAAAAGAGACTAGTATGGGGAAGAGCACAAAAACTGGACACCAGTACAGTTCATTTGATGCATATGTTATTGTGCTGTTTTCATTTAGAATTATCCATTTGGCAGGGAGTGCTAGAAGTAGTATGAAATACATCATCTTTTTTAAAAACCGGGGTGGCCTAATAATTATGGCCAGTAGTGTACATTTCTTAGTTCCACCAGTTCTGACCATTGCGGCTATAACCCTCATATACACTGTATCAAATCTCCACTCTCTTTGTATTCGATTAAGGAGAATATATTCTGTTAAAACAGTTTCTTTCTATGAACCGCTATCTTGTGAAATGAACTCTCAAGAAGATGCTTTCTCAACCGCTACAATCTTAACCTGTTCATATTTAGGTTTAACTGTTATCTTTCCCATATATCTCCATAAACTGTGCTTGTTACTCATCAAACACTTTCAGTAACCATTTACTTTGAGTGGCTCTTGGGCCTTGTATAGAGTAAAAAAGAAATCACTACTCAGTAGTAATGAAATGCAAGATCATCTTGCTAACCATTATGATAAAGCAACCAATTCCTGTAACCCCATGTAAAGTGATATCAGAACAGGCTTATTAACACTGTATACCACAGAAGAATTTCCAGCTTTATTTAGTGACTGATAAAGAATTTCGAGGTAATTATTTATATTGACGTGTTTCACTTGTAACAAATTATGCACCTTTTTCAATTTTATGTTCTTGAAAGTTATTTGATATCTTTTATATTTGAAAAAAATATTTGATTAACTAGAAAGCTGTCAGGATTTAAGTTTGGTAATTGTCATGTCAACTTCAAAAGAAAATAAAACATCTAAATATTCTGGAAGGCATCATTATTAAAATAAAGGAACCAAAACTGAATTTGATAACCTTAATTATACTGAGACTTTGTATGTGGTTAGCAATTGATTGATTCTTTATGCCCAGGGAAGGACACCTCTTATATGCTGACAGTTGTGTTATATCATTGTGACATAAAGCCAACATTGAAATTTAAAAACAAAAATAAACTTGATGTTCCCAGATTTTTGCTCCTAAGTCTTGGATTTTAATTTACTAGCAGTATAGCCCGGCATTGCTCAGGTGTAATGAAAGCTTTAAAACTAATTTATGGCCCTGGAGCTCAGACTCTTTGGACGTTTGCACAAAAGACTACAAAGCAATAGTTGTTTCCAGTTAAAGCGAAACCGTAGACTGAAAGAAAAATGTATGGATGCAAGTCAAATTTTGATTTCCTGGTATTGATATCAAATAAGTTTTTTTGTCGTAAACTGAATTTTGAAGGCTAAATAAGTCCTCTGAGTAAATGATATTATGGCTGAGACTAAGAACTACAATTATACCTACTTAGAACCAAACCCGAAGTAAAAACTAAAATAAAAGAGCTGAAAACATACAGACAGATAAACAGATACACACACAAACATCTTGCATTTTATATATATATATATATATATATATATATATATATATTATTGATTTTCTGCACTAATATAAGAACTGTAACCTTGAAACTTCTGAATATTGTTTCTTATGTCTTTGTCTTTATCAAATTTGATTAAAATCAGACCACTCCTTCTATAACCTGATTTTTTCGATTATTGATTTTTGATATTTATTGGGGGTACCTTGACACAAAACCTAGCTAAGAACACTCACAGATGCTTATAGTACAACTGTGTAAATTTTCAAAAAAATCGGTTTGGCCGTTTCAGAGTCTATAGGTAACGGACACACACACAACACAGACAAGGTTCCATTTATAAATAAGTTTAGATAGATAATGGCCGCAGTAATAGACATGAGCAATTTATAATGGCTAAAGTAATAGACAAAAGCAATTTTTTAATCAATTCTTATGCATATGTAACTAATTTCTGCCTTATGTCCACTCATAAGAAAAGAGGAATAATTAAGTAAAAAATATTCTTTGTCATGGTCTTTAAACAAGCGTGTGTTTATGAAGATTTACTACAATATTAGTCATTTTCTTAGAAGAAAATACTTGACACTAATTGACCAAGCAGCCAGTCCTGCTTTCAGTTGAAATTTAGAAAATATTTTTTCTTAAAACAGTTTTCAGGAAAAAATGTTTTTTTGAAATATTAATAAGGGGTCATTCTTAACCTTTTACTTGTAGTGTGTAATGTCAGCATCTTGATTTTCTCATATCCACCTAGATTCAATTTAGTCTTTGCTGATATGTCCGATTAAATATGATATCCTTTAATTTCTTACACACACACACACACAGACACATAATTGCACCTCCACTCCATCTCTAAATAACTATTTTATAAGTACTGTGTTTGATGGCATGCAAGAACCTATATGTATTTGATATTATTGTTAGATAAAGGTTGGGTGGTGCCAATTTTCAACCTCAAGCCACTTTCCAAAATTTAAGCAAATGGTGAAACTTAATTATTTTTTGGTGTGGTGGAGGTATTAACTTTTCATCCTTCTAACATTCTAGAACAGGTACACTATAGTAGCTTGATAAATATAAGTTTATCTGACATTTCAAGTTCCCATTAAAAATGAAAAAAATTGGAGATATTTGAGAGTCAGGAGAAAATATATATATATATAAGATGAGAGATGGTAGTATTAGCTGTTTTCTTATAAGGAAACATTCAGCACTTATTGATAGCAGCTAGTCCTGCTTTCAGTAGAAATTTATAAAATCTTTCTCATAAAACAATTTTAGGAGAAAAAAAGTTCTTTATCTCCACTAACTGTTATAGCTCTTTGCAGTAGTGATGGGGATTTCCTTCCTAACCTTTTGTTTGAAGTAGTGTGGAATGCCAACATCTTGATTATATCATTTTTTTTCTCTTTGAGTTATATGTGATATTCATTTTAGCTGTTGAAAATTCTCAAGTGATGTGGTTTCTGTTGTTTGATACGACTGTGGAATTCTCTTCCAAACGATTGTTTCCCCCGACGGTTACAATCTCCAGGAGTTTAAATGTAAGGTCAATAGACACCTCCTAACACACTAACCTGCTCCCATTCTATCAAGCACTCTTCCCATCTGCCCAATCCTCATCCTGGCTATCCTTACTCATCTGTCACCTTCCTCCTGACATTCCCTATGTCTAACCACTCCTTCTCTTTACCTTCCCCTATGTAGCCCCATGCGCAATAGTGGCAGTGGAATGCCTTGCTTGGGGTGAGATGATTAAAAAAAAAAAAAAAAAAAAAAACCTTTCAGACCAAATATGACTTTCCTTCTTGACAGTTCCTGTCGTAGGAATCAATGAGTACAAGCAGATCTTCATTTTTGCTTGCTTTATTTAAACCCTATGGTTTAAATATATATAAATTATATTAAAAATGACAATATTCAAAAACAAAACTCCAAATAAGTATTTAGAAAAAGATTTTTACAAATCTTTCTCTGAGTGACTCGAGATCATTAGCATGTACAACAGAAAGAAAAGAAATTTAATATTCAATGTTCTTGGAGATGTAAATGAGTAAGTTACTTACTTGATATTTTCCAGCATTTCAGACAATTGCTTCACATTCTCAGATGAACCTCCAACAGCTTTAATGATCTGATGAACTTCATCAATATTTTTCTTCATTATGTTAAATTCTTTCTCAAATGCACCAGCTGCTCCAGTTACAGTGATGTTTGTAACCTTGTTTACAATATCCTGAGTGTGGACTAAAACAAAAATAATTTTTGAAACTTAAACAATGCAAAAGCAGAATGAGTTTTTTTTAGTTTCTAGTTGTTATACAGATGGTTCCCAAATTTTTGTGAAATGACCGATTATATGCAAATCAGGGATGTTATATTGGTGAAGGGACTGCATTATAATGTGTGAAGGATTGTTTTGTGCACACCCAACCAACCTCAGTTTACTTAGCACACCAAAATTGTAAAATGTTAATTTTATAATAACCTTTATGCCAGTTGCAATAAAGATGATCAAAGAAAATTCTGACATAAATTTGTGCCCAATTTACTACAATAAAATGAAGTACCACTTGTATTTACTGTTAATCTTATGATCGCTATCCTTCAAAACCTAAAGAAAAAAAAGCTAACTTTTATAAAATACTGACATTAAATATAACAACTCAATACAGAGAGGGTTTAACTAATATCAGAACTGACAAAGTGGTTAGAACAGAATCAAATCATGTCAAACTCAAGAACTACTTGTATATGTGGAGAATGCTGTAATAAACTGTTGTTGTGTATTGGATACCACTTGTTTTCTATAGCCCCATTTGTATTGGATATTGTACTGTAACAAAAACTTATTACTTGAACAATAATATCTGTTTTTCACTATATATCAATAATTTCAACTTGATTTGCTAAACTGAGTACTCCCAACCTCATTAAATAACAGTGCAATGCCCTAATAGTCATAACGCATGAAATGTTATTTAGTGACTTGAGGTATTGAGAGAGAGTTAAAAATTTTAAGTGAAAAAATAAAAATACTAAGTGAAAATAAATATAGAAGATTCAGTTTAAAAATATTAACCAGATCCTGTAAAATGCTTGAGGAAGTCATTGGTAGGGTTTGAACTCAAAACAAATCTAGTAACTTTTAATATATACTAAATGTTGGATTCATTCAGTACAACTGAATTTTCTTTCCTCCTCTTATCATTTCCACTGAAGTTCTGGTTACAAGATTAATGTGTTTATCAAAATACTGCAAAACTCTGCAGAGTCTGGAAAATGTTTATTGATTGAATTATTCAACTAAATTTACATTGCTTCTTACCAAAATGTCTGAACCCAGAATCTGATTGGAAACACTTTTGGTAGGATCATATCTGGTCAAAGGTACTTTTTGACAAAGCTATCTGACTTCTTAACATGAATGTTTTTGTGTGGTGATAACATTTATCAATCTGATTCCCCTGGAAAATATCTATATAATTCAGAGTATTCAGTTGCTTAGTTTGCACCCCAAAATTTTTCACTGTGAGAACTTTGTCTCTTTGCCTCTCTATTTATCTCTCATAAAACTGAAAGAATCTCCAACACACAAAGAAAAATATCTAACCTTGCTGTTAGTTTGCTTAATACCTCATGATTTTAGTAGAAATCAATCAGAGTAATGATAACCTTTGATAGCCTATGCTATTAAATTATTTGTATATCAATGTTTGTTTTTCTGTTTTTTGAGAAAACCACTGCTCACTAGAATGATCATAGGGATTCTTTGATAATCACATCCTAGCAGGTACACATTGATAAAACACTAGACGATGACATCCATAGACTAGCAATGAGTGAAAATACTGCATAGAGAAAACAATCCATGCCCTCAAAATGGTATTTGGCACTGCAACCAATCATAACTCAAGTGTTAATCCAAAACAAATATAGCAGACTTTTGCTACAACCATTCATGAGCAGTACCATTTGTAAACAGCAGGTAAGCTGAGAGGTTGTTTTGAGGGTCACAAATGCTTCGAGAAAGTACAGTGACTTTCTTTCGGCTCGCAATGAATGCAAGAAGGTACTTAATGGAGCTAAGCTGATGTTTGCAGCCAGAATGAAGCAGCACATAGCATCCCATAAGTTCAGATCTGTAAAAGCGTGATGAACAGCAGTAAGCCCTCAATCCCCACTCTAATCAACAAATTTGAGGTCCTCACCTCTTCAACTGACAAGGCTGAGTGCTTCGCTCACAGATTCTTCACTAACTTGACACTGGATTCATCTAGAGTATCTGTACCAGACTTCCCTCTCCGAACCCAAGACCAACTAAATGACATACTAATTACTCTCTCGGTGGTCTCCAAAATAATTTCTAAGCTTGACCCCTGTAAGGCAAGCGGTGGTGATGGAATACACATCATTGTCCTAAAGAAACGTGTTCCTGAATTCTCCTCTGTTCTCTCTAAACTCTATAACTACTGCCTTTCTGCTTCCTGCTGGAAATCCTCCTCTGTGGTTCCTATATATATAAAAATATTGGAGAACCCTCTGATGTCACTAATTATTGCCCTATCAGCCTCCAACCAATCTTTGGCAAAGTGTTCAAAGCCATCATCAACGCCGAAGTGGTACAACATCTCACAGCCCATAGACTCTTCTCTGACAAACAGTATGGCTTCTGCTTCACCAGGTCTAATACTGATATGCTCATGACCATCACTGAGTATATACAGCAGGCCCTTGACAAAAATGGTGAAGCCCGAACTGTGGCCCTTGACATCTTCAAAGCATTTGACAGGGTCTGGCATGCTGGCCTTCTATGCAAGCTGCAGGGCTATGGTATAACTTGACAATTGTTTGACCTAATCCAGTCCTTCCTTTCAAACCGTACAATGAGGGTGGTATTGAACGGACAAGCCTCCTAATACTATCACATGAATGCGGGTGTCCCTCAAGGCTCTATTCTAGGTCCTACGCTTTTCTTTATTTATATTAACGATCTTCCTGATGAAATAAGATCCCAAGTGGGCATATATGCTGACAACACTACGATTTACTCTTGTCTCGATCAAAAATCTACCGAGGCTGAAAAGGCAAACCTCGCTGCCGAACTTGAAAAGGACCTCCAATCCGTGGTGGACTAGGGTAAGAAATAGCTCGTAAATTTTAATGCTTCCAAGACAAAGCTGCTATCTAATAACCACCACAGACAATCGTTCCTCCTGCCCATTAACATGGCTCAGGCTTCTCTCCCTGAAAGTGAAACACTGCGCCTCCTCCGGTTAACTCTCACACCGGTGGAATAACTATATAGAATCCATAGCTAAATCCGCTGCTAAAAAAGTCGGTTCTCTGTGTAGAGCCAGGAAGTTTTTCCCGTCCCAAACAATCCTGTGCATATACAAGTCTACCATCTGCCCGTGCATTGAGTATGCTGCCATATCTGGTCCAGTGCTCCTGCTATCCACTTAGGTATCCTCGACCGAATCCAACGGAGAATCGTAATGTGATTGATCATGACTTGGCAGCTAAGATACAATCGCTTTCTCACTATGCAGTGTGGCTTCCCTGTGTCTCTTCTACAAATACTTTCACGGCTTCTGCTCCAATGAACTTAGCTCACTGGTACCCCCTATATACGAATTTCCTCAAGCCACAAGATTAGCAACTAGGTCCCACCCTTTTACTGTGAAACCAATAAATTGTAAACGCAAATTCTATTCCAGCAGCTTCTTTGCTCGCACTTTCCGCCTGTGGAATCCTCTTCTGCATACTTACTTTCCCAATAGTTACAATCTCCAAGAATTTAAATGTAAAGTCAATAGTCATCTCCTGTCTCACTAACTTACATCCTCTCTCTCATGCTTTTTCTTTGTCCACCCCACTCTCATCAGTAATCTCTTCCCTCTCCTACTCTCTTCCTGACACCTCCTGCAACCTCTCACTCCTCATAACATTCCTCCTATGTGATCCCCTGCACAACAGTGACAGTAAAATGCCTTGCTTGGAGTGACACGATTATTATAAAAAAAAAAAAAAAATTCTCCAAGCTTTTGTTCAGAGCTTTTTAATACAAAGAAATATGCTAATATAGATTATAAATGATTTTATAGCACATCAAATTATACCGGGTGCAGCAGAAATACTGCCCACATAATGGTAAGATATTAGCTAGATGAAGACATTATTGCTACTTTTATTGTTTTATTATTATGAGGGAAGTATTTCTGCAGCACTATATATCATTCATGCTAAAAATATTAAACAAGTTCAGTGTTTATTCAAATATTAAGATTATGAAATAGCTTAGTGATTAGAATTCTAACCCACAAACAATCCTAAAAAAAGACAAACCAATAATACACTAAGGCAAAGAGAAACATAGAGAAACAAAGAGTGAGTTAAACACAGAGAGAGATTAGAGTGGGGAGAACAATCTTAGATAAAAGTTATTTTTTTGTAATAAGAGGTTAAATCATATTTTATGACCTAACAAACTGTTGAAGACAAATTTATACCTGAAATGCAAGTGACCTTTTGAAATTAAATTTTTTATTTTTATCTTCACAAATTTGTTATGGACTCAGGTAATCCAGACTGTGTTAACTGAGAGAAAGAAACATAGAGAGTAAAACAGAAAGATAGAGAGAGTTGTAGAGAGACAAAAAGAAAATGTGATCTAAGATAATGACCCATCTTAGATAAAGGCAGTTACTTGTCGTGAGTTTCTTTGTTTGTTTGTTTTGAGATTTAATGAACTATCAATACTTATGGGATCATTTACGGTCATAACAAATGATTTTGGGTAAGGTTATATTATTTTTACAGAATTTTGAAGGATGTCTTGCTTTTTAAACTTTTCCATTGCTTTCAATTTGTATTACTTTTTAAATTTTTCCGCTGGTGAGGATCAGATCTATTTTTGATCTTCAGATCTTTACTTAGATTATATTTTGTTGTATAGTTTGACCTTTTTGAGGAAGGTTAAAATAGTATTAGAGTTTATTTTTTCGAAAAGATCTTTCAGGTGGTTAACATTATAGAGGGATTGCCATATATATGTAAAGTCACTGCAGTTGAGTAAAACATGTTTTACTGTATAGGGTTCTTGACATGCAATGCATTCAGGAGGTTCTTCATTTTTTAGAAGATAAGAGTGGGTTGTGTGTGTATGTCCTATTCAAATACGGGATATAATCACTACTTCTTCACGTGATTTACTGGGTTCTGATAGTTGTTTCTTTAGGATAAGTTTGATTTTAAATAATTTGTTTTGACAGTTGTTCCAGGTTTCTTGCCATTTCTTTAAAATATAGTTCTTGATTAGGGGTTTATAGTCAGTGTATGTTACTTGTATCACATTTTAGGGAGTTTTTTGCAGCCACATTGGCTTTATCATTTCCATGAAATCCAGAGTGACTGGGAATCCAACAGGAAATGATAGTTTTGTTTTGTGAAATCACATGTAGTATATAAAAGTTTGATGATCAAAGGATTGTTTAATCTTTGGTTCTTTATTGCTTCAAGCACTGCTAAAGAATCCGAGAATATAATAACTTTGTTTGAGGTAAGTTTAGGGATGAGATCCAGAGCTAAGTCAATGGCAATAACTTCTGCACTAAATATTGATGAATTGTCAGGTAATCTTTTTTGTAGAACGGTACTTTTATAGATAGCAGCACATCCTACTTTGTTACTGACTTTGGAGCCATCAGTATATATGTGGGTCCAGTTTGGATATTGATTCAATATATAATTTAGTTTTTTTATATAATGAAAGGGATGTGTGCCGGCTTTTATGTGATCAGCCAGTTCTAAAATGACTTTGGATTATTTCAGAAGCCAGGGTGGATGTTCGAGGACATTGAATTCATGTATACTATTTTCATCTATCGAACTGTTATTAATTGGTTTTATTTTTTCCATGTGAAGGCCAAAAGGTTTGATAACGTTTTCTTTTTTGTCAAACAGGTGTTTATAGTTTGGGTTAAATGTGGATTGATAGGCAGGATTTGATGGGTTAGCTTTAAGTTTTAGATAACATTGCAGTGCTAATTTTTCACGCCTCAATTTTAATGGAGCCTCATGCGCTTTTACATATAGGCTTTCTATAGAAGATGTTCTAAATGCACCAAGTGCAAGTCTTAGACCTGCGTGGTGGATGGGATCAAGAATTTTTAGGTAGGATTTCCTAGCCATACCATATATAAAACAACTGTAATCCAGTTTGGATCTTATTAGAGATCTTTATATTTTTAGGAGTGATATGCAATCTGCACCCCATTCTGTATTAGCTATAACCTGCATAAGTTGTAGTGTTTTGAAACATTTTTGTTTTAAGTATTTCAAATGGGGGATGAATGTGAGTTTTTTATCAAAAATTATTCCCAGAAATTTGTGTTGGCCTGTTATTTCAATTTCTCTTCCTTCTAATTTGAGTGTTGGGTCATTGTGCATTTTTCTTTGGTTACAAAAATGCACACCCTTGGTTTTGGTTGATAAGAATTTGAAACCATTTTCAATGGTCCATTGGTTTAATTTATTTATGCATATCTGCAGTTGACGTTCTGAGGTATGCATATTTTTGGATCTATGGCAAACAAAATGTCCGACAGCGAAGAGAGCACGTTGTCTGTGTCTAAACGCGTGCGATTGTCTATGTCACAGGATGGTTCAGGTGATGACATTGATGACATGTCAAGTACAACAAGTGCCCCTATTGAAGATAATCTTCGCAGTGAAACCCCACCACAGAACAACACCCGCAGGTATGGGCGGGGTAAAAATCGTTTCCGGAAATCCAAACTGCAGTACAAGTGTGTCAATTATCTTAAAGAAGATCATGCTCAACCAATATTTGGTGTTCAGGTGAATCACAACCACAAAGAAGGCGACAGCATAATTTTTGCAACAGTTGGGAGTAATCGAGTAGCTGTATATGAATGTCAAGAAAATGGCAAAATCAAATTGCTTCAAGCTTATGCAGATCCATCTGTATCCTTTTGTTATAATAAATATCATTAACATTTCATGAGAGAACTTCTCTGGCTCTTAGCATTAATGTTTTTATCTTATTGCTGCTTTTTAAATAAGTATTTTCATTATCATATAATAATTCTGCTTGTTCCTTCCTTAGTTACTTAGTTCCTCTGTCCGTTACTCTTACTTTCTACACAAGCTTTTCCTTCCCCTCTATTTTTTATAATCTGTAAATGCTACTCTCCTCAGCCTTTCTCTCACCTTTACCAAATGGAATTGGAGTAGATAGACTTATTGGAGTAGATAGACTAAACTATCGCCCGGTTCACACTCCACCCACATCTATTGAACAGGTGAAGAGGCTCATCCCTTGTTTCCTGTTTAGGATGCGGTTTCCGGTTTTCTCTTTTCCAATCTTTTCACTCTTTTCCTTTATTATTTTTTTTTTTTTTTCAATTGGAGTAGATAGACTAAACTATCGCCCGGTTCACACTCCACCCACATCTATTGAACAGGTGAAGAGGCTCATCCCTTGTTTACTGTTTAGGATGCGGTTTCCGGTTTTCTCTTTTCCAATCTTTTCACTCTTTTCCTTTATTATTTTATTTTTTTTTTCAATTGGAGTAGATAGACTAAACTATCGCCCGGTTCACACTCCACCCACATCTATTGAACAGGTGAAGAGGCTCATCCCTTGTTTCCTGTTTAGGATGCGGTTTCCGGTTTTCTCTTTTCCAATCTTTTCACTCTTTTCCTTTATTATTTTATTTTTTTTTTCAATTGGAGTAGATAGACTAAACTATCGCCCGGTTCACACTCCACCCACATCTATTGAACAGGTGAAGAGGCTCATCCCTTGTTTACTGTTTAGGATGCGGTTTCCGGTTTTCTCTTTTCCAATCTTTTCACTCTTTTCCTTTATTATTTTATTTTTTTTTTCAATTGGAGTAGATAGACTAAACTATCGCCCGGTTCACACTCCACCCACATCTATTGAACAGGTGAAGAGGCTCATCCCTTGTTTCCTGTTTAGGATGCGGTTTCCGGTTTTCTCTTTTCCAATCTTTTCACTCTTTTCCTTTATTATTTTATTTTTTTTTTCAATTGGAGTAGATAGACTAAACTATCGCCCGGTTCACACTCCACCCACATCTATTGAACAGGTGAAGAGGCTCATCCCTTGTTTCCTGTTTAGGATGCGGTTTCCGGTTTTCTCTTTTCCAATCTTTTCACTCTTTTCCTTTATTATTTTATTTTTTTTTTCAATTGGAGTAGATAGACTAAACTATCGCCCGGTTCACACTCCACCCACATCTATTGAACAGGTGAAGAGGCTCATCCCTTGTTTCCTGTTTAGGATGCGGTTTTCGGCTTTCTCTTTTCCATTCTTTTTACCCTTACGTAGCCCCCTGCGCATCAGTGGCGTTACTGCCTTGCTAGGGGTGATATGATTAAAAAAAAAAAAAAAAAAAAAAAAAATCAGGAGATCATCCACATATCAGGAGCCATTAACTTCATTGTTCAGGCAGTTTACGATGTTGTTGATTTTTATATTAAAAAGGGTAACTGACAAGATGCATCCTTGTGGAACTCCTCCTTCTTGTATTTTTTGAATCTGAAAGAGTAGATTCAATTCTTACTTTAAAGCTTCTGTTGGATAAAAAATCTTTTATCAACAAGGGTAGTCTACCTTTTAGACCCAGATTGAAGAAGTCTTTCATAATTCCTTGCCTCCATGTGGTCTCATAAGCCTTTTCTAAGTCAAAGAAAATGGCTATTGCATGTTCTTTTTTGATGAAAGCCTCTCTGATAAATGTTTCTAACTGGATTATGTTATCAATTGTTCCTCTTTTACTTCGAAAGCCACTCTGTAAATTGGAAATTAAGTTATTGGTTTCCAGGTATGACTTTAGTCTTTTATTTATTATTCTTTTGAACGTTTTGCAACTTGTTAGCGTTATGGGGCGAAAGTTTTTTGGGTCTGATTTGTCTTTTCTGGTTTTGCTATGGGAATCATGATGACCTGTTTCCAGCTCTTTGGCAGTTTTCCCTTGAGCCGTATTTTGTTCAAGATATCTAACAAATATTTTACACAATGGTGGGGGAGTTGTTTTAAGAATTCATAATGAATTTCATCAGGGCCAGTAGCAGTATTGTGTGATTCCTTTATGGCATGTCTAAGTTCATTCATTGTAAGAGGCTGATTGTAATCTTCTTTATTATTAGAATTAAAATTTAGTTTATTTTTCATTTTTTCTGTGTCCTGCTTAATTTTTTGGAAAGGTTGTCTGTAGTTTTTGTTAGAGGAATTGTTTTTAAATGTTTCTGCTAGTAGGTTTGATATATCTTTTGTTTTTGTTATTTTTTCATTATTTAGAGCGAGGTGATTTAGAAGAGGAGATACATTCTTTCCGGCAATTTTCCTTATCATGTTCCAAACTTTTTTTGGTTTTGTGTTACAATTTATTTTGTTTACATAGTCGTTCCAGGATTCCCTTTTGGCTTCCTTGATCACTCTACGTGCTACTGCTCTTTTTTGCTGGAAAAGATCTAGATTATGAGTTGTGGGTTGAGCATTAAATTTCCATAGTGCTGCTTTTCTTAATCTGATAGCTTTTTTGCATTCGTCATTGAACCATGGTCTTTGTTGTTTGTTTGGTCCATTGCTTTTTGGTATGCATACCTTCACAATGGCTATTAAGGTTTCTGTGAAGTATTCGATGGATTTACTGTTGTCTTCTTTGACTGAAAGCTTTTGGTAGAATTTTTTTTTTCGTATTCCTTCCAATTTGTTTTATTTAGCTTCCATTGAGCCGGGTGGTTTTCAATTTCTTTTGAGCATGTCAGAACAACTGGGAAATGGTCACTACTCCATGAGTCATCTAGAACTTTCCAATCATAGTCCATAAGTGTAGATGGATCACAAAAGGATAGGTCCAGCACTGGGTAAGTGCCTGATGCTGGATGTAAATAGGTGTTGGACTTGTTATTTAGTAGGCATAAGTCATTGAGATTAATGATTTTCTCTAGATTTTTGCCTTTTTTATCTGAGTATATAGATCCCCATATAACATTGTGGCAATTAAAGTCACCTAGTAATAAAAAAGATCTTGGAAGTTGTTCAATTAGATTGTTTAGTTCAGATTCATTTATGGGATCTTGAGGAGGGATGTAAATGGAGCAAATGTTAATGGTTCTATATATAGTGGCTTTTGCAGCAACAGCTTGTATATCGGACTTTAATTGTATTTTACTTTGGGGGATATCATTTCTAATTAGAATCGATACACCCCCCCCCCCAATGCCTTCTGATTGAGGTTATGTATATAATTATATTGTGTATAATTTTTTATTTTTATTTTATCTTCAGCTTTTAAAAAGGTTTCTTGTAGACAGATAATAGTGGGATGATAATTCGTTATAAGAAGAAGTAGCTCATTTAAGTTTAGTTTTAAACCCCGACAGTTCCATTGTAAGATATTTGATCCATGCTTATATATTGAAATTTTTAAGAGAGTTTACTTGTCTATATAATATTTTGTAGTAGAGGTGTCCATCTCTTCTATGCTTTCTCTCTTATTTGCATTTTGATTCTTATGTTTTGTTTATTAGGGGATGTTCCTTTGTTTTTTTCCTTTGGTTCATTTGTTGTTCTTTGTCTGGGAGCAGACCGTTCCCGTGTTTGAGATGAACTGGTTATTCTTGGTTTGGTTTTGTCTGGACTTTTTGAGCTTCTCTGTCTTGATCGTCTTTCCTGTCTCTCTATTTTCATCAGTTCATATTTGTTTTCCTTTTCCATTAGAACAATTTCGGTTTTCAGTGTGTGATGTTGATTCTTTGAAGAAGGATTTGTTTTTGGAGGCAAAGAGTTATTAACTTTGGTAGTGGTAATGGGGAGGATTGGTGTTTGCTGTTGTTTGGATTACAACTTTCTTTCAATTGTAGCACCTTCAGTTTCCTTGAACTAGAATTGGGGTTTTTCCTTTTCATATCGGATCTAGGTGTCGAACTGATCAAATTTTTCTTTAGTATCTCCAATAGAGATCTTAGTTCTTTCACCACTTCTGATAGATTGTCTTGTGTTGTTTCTTGTCCTTGCATCGTGTTGTTTGATGTTCTGGCTATATTTGTATATGTTGGTGCACTCAGTGAGCACTCAACTATCCTTCTTGCCTCCGAATATGTTATATTATTGGTATGTTTAATTGCGGATACTTTTTTCTTTTTTCCCAGACTTCACATTCTTTTGAGTCTGCTGCGTGGTTTAATGTACAGTTTGCACATTTTAAAGGGAGTTCACAGTTAATGCGATCCCCAATTTCTCCACAAACTTTACATCTTGGTGATCTGAAACAGCTCTCCTTGTGGTGTCCGAACTTTTGACAATTGTGACATCTCAGAGGGTTTGGTATGTATACCTCTACTTTTTTCTATCAAGTATCCAATTTTTATTTCAGTAGGAGGTTTTGGGGTGTTAAAATTGAGAATGTAAGTGTTTGTTGGAGTCATTTGTTTGTTTTTGTTTATCATTATTCTTTGAGCATCTGTAACCCCTTGTTTCCTTAGATTGTTCTTTATTTCCTCTAGTGTGCAAAGAGAGAGATCTGAGCTTCTCACCACACCCTTTGAGGAGTTCAAGGAGTTGTGTGAGTAGGCTTTTATCTTTAAATTGGAAAACATGTTTTGTTTCAATAACTTATTTGCTGAAGTTTTATTTTTAACCTCTACTAACAAGGTGTTATTTCTTAATTTTTTAATTGTAGATGTTTTTGTTAAGGATCTCATTGTTTTTTCGACAATGAAGAGGGACAAATTGGTGATTGGAGTGTTCCCCATTGACTTCAAGCCAATGAATCTCGGAAACTGCTTTTCATCAAGTTCATTGTCTGACTCGGGTTCGGAAACTAGGCTCTCCGAGCTGAATTTGATATAGGGTCTTTTATTTTTATTTGTTGCCATGAGTTTTATTTTTTAAATTTTACCCTCCTTGCTCCCCACCCTCCTCGGAGCCCAACAGCGAGAGATATTAGGGAGGAAACCCATTCGCCCTATTATCCCAGGGATAAAAGAAAGGTATACTCACACTAGTAAGAGGTGGTTAGCATTTCAGGTTTCTCTTTGTTTTCCAGACCCATTTTTGATGAAAAATTCAGATTGAAAACCTTCTGTGTAACAGCTTTTCCTTACTAGTAGATTGACCCTTGCCACCACCTTCTAATACTTACACGTGGTCTATCTCTTGTTTGTAGCTGAGAATCAGTCCGTTTTAGTGACACATCTATTATTTTGTTTGAGTTAGATGATTTTATGTGAGTAAGTATTAGGGCTTGACGTGACTAGCTGATTGATCGAATCAGGCCTCTCCGACCGCCCGTCTAGCCCAGGTAAGGGCCAAAGTGATGTGTTGCAGGAACATGGCCTCTCTGCACCCGGGTCATAACCTGCTCAACCACCAGGATCCCGTCCCCAGACATCACTGGTCGCCACCCACAACCAACAGGTGGCCCCATTGAGGGACTTTTACCCTTTGCAGAGGTGCAGTTGGCGCATTTTGAAGCCCCGCCATGAGAGGTTAGATCATCTTTTGTAACCTAACAATCTGTTGAAGAGATTTCATTATTTTAAGAGGGACCATGTCACTTTTCTTATAAATATCTGGGAATGGTTATGGGTTGAAAATCCCCCTTTCACACCAATTGTTTTGGGAAAAACGTTTCACTTTCAGAAAATTTTTTTTATTTGTTTTTAATATAGTAACAAAGAAACTGAGGTTAAGACATCTTCCAGATGTCTGAGTTGACAATTGGACTTGTTTCAATCTCAGAAAAGCATGAAAGAGAATCAAGATCGACATAAAAACATGTCAAAGAAGATACTTTTGGTAAAAACGTACACTTCTGAATTTATTTGTAAATAAATTCAGATCCTGCTATTTAAAATAATTGCTTACCACTGAGGTCTTGGACTTCTTTGTCCCAGTTAGCAAAACATTCACCACAAGGTTTGCAGTTAGGAAGAGTGCCTGTAGTTCCCCGAGCACAGCGATCACAATTATGTCCTGCAACTCCAGGGACACAAGTACACTGACCAGTTCGGCGGTCACACTGGGTTGATAAAGAACCAACACGAGTGCAATTGCAAGCTATGAAAAAAAAACAAAACAAAACAGATTTATAACATAAAAATAAAAGTAATAACATTAATTAAAGAACAGAACTTTGATGGCATATTAACTCCCCCAACATCTTGTTTACATTCAATTTTACAGCATTATAGAATCAGGTGAAGTACTGGTAGTATATAGCATCTGGGTAAATATTAGTCTACCAGATGTGTCTCAACTTTTCATATAAGACCCTAGAGATATATTTTTAGGCAAGGAAATTTGGTTAATCAAACATTGTATTTGAGAAATTTTTATTTTGCATTGCAAGAGTGAATTATCATTACAAGACAAAGAAAATTAAGTTGAGAATGTTCAGTATCCACCTACTCTCCTCATATCTGTTTTTAAGAAATTAAATTTAAAAAAACATATCTACTAAAAACACCTTAGTTAAGGTGTTAAACATTATATATCTATTACTTTAAACGTTTTTTAACCTGTGTTTTAGCAGTGTGTATTACAGCTACCAGTCTGCATAATATACAGTCTAAAAAAACACAAGCCAATGAGGTATGTATTTCAAACACGGGTATCCACTATAAAAAAAAAATGTCTGAAATGCTTTTATATATAAGAAAATAGAACAAATAGAAAACATTTATAAATTTAATGTTTTTGCCTTTATTTAAGCTTCATCACAAATCTTTATAAAATAAGGAACAAAAGAATTGTGATGAGGCTTAAATAAAAGTGAAACATTAAATTTATAAACGTTTGTTTCTTTCCCTATTTTTATCATTCTGCCGAATTTAATTCATATTTATTATATTTTTCTTACTTACAATTTTAAATATGTTCAACATGCAGTGTAAAAGGCATTTGTACATTAGAAAAATTATTTCTTCAATTTTATCAGAACTGACAGGTCAATCAAGACCTTCCAACAAGTGAAATATTCTAAAGAAATGTCATATATTCATTTAAATCTATTAACATACAAAGTTTGATTAATTTAAGGTTTTTAGATTTGAAGTAAATATAAAAAAATATTTGCATAAACCAAAAGCATTTTCTGTTATTCAAGATTGATATTCATTAATGACGGTAAAAGCATAATAGTAGATTGCACTTTCATCCTAATCTGTAGTTAAAATTGCCACAGAAATATTTTTGTTCACAGCCGTATTATAACTTTATTACAAAGCTAAGTACAAGAGTTATCTCCTCTTTAACTGGGATAACTTTGTTATCTCCCTTTATAAGCTACTTACGATGACACTGAACAGAAGGCTCTCCCCAGTAGTAATCTTCACAATCACCACAAGTACGACCTCCGCGACCAGTTTGACATAGGCACTGACCATCAAACTGTAAAGCAATTTTTTTTACAAGATAAGTTGTCTCAGAAGGAAATGCAATTTCAGTTTAATAAAACAAATTTGAGAATACTGTTAAAGGTATATTTTCAATCTTAATTTATTCAATTAAAGAGTAATGCATTTGGATTCAAAATTCAGTTGTTATTTATGTGCCATGGCCATTCAAGACCCTGGCGATCATGGTTCTTTACAATTTCTTGTCCTTTGTAGCACTTAGCAAGCTTTTACTTTTTGCTAACTCTCCTAATCCTTGTTTTGCCAACCTTTACACAAGCCTGTTAAGAGAGGTTATGTGCTGCTTTGTCTCTCTCTCTCTCACCGGCGCGACGTGGCTTCCCTGTGTCTCTTCTATAAATACTTTCATGGATTCTGCTCCGATGAACTTAGATCACTGGTACCCTCTAGGTACAAATTTGCATGAGATACTAGATTGGCAACTAGATCCCACTCTTTTACAGTGAAACCGATAAAATGCAACCGCAACTTCTACTTCGACAGTTTCTTCTCTCGAACTTCCCGACTGTCAAATTCCCTTCAACATGATTGCTTTCTCGACGGCTACAATCTCCAGGAGTTTAAATGTAAGGTCAATAGACACCTCCTAACACACTAACTCGCTCCCATTCTTTCGAATACTCTTCCCATCTACCCTAACCTCATCCTCAGTATCCTTACCCATCTATCACCTTCCTTCTGACATTTCCTATATCTAACCACTCCTTCTCTTTACCTTCCCCTATGTAGCCCCATGCGCAATAGTGGCAGTGGAATGCCTTGCTTGGGGTGAAATGATTAAAAAAAAAAAAAAAGTTCTGTGAGCGCCGAATTACTAAACTCTCTTTTCTCGTTATGTACCCTAGAAATTTCAACTGTCTCTTTCTGATGTTAACTATGTGTCCTTTTTGTTTTAATTTTCTCTAAAACTTTGTTGTTGCTCATGAAGCCCATGGTATTCTCAGTATCTTTATAAAGAAAAAAATTTTTGTTGTGTGAAGTATCTTCTTCATTTGTGAGAAGATTATCCAGAATTTACTGTTGTAGGCCAATATTACATAAAAGTTCAATACTCTTTTCTTTGTTTCTCATATAATTCTCCCATTTATTAATATTTTACTTAGCTTTTGGAAGGCATCTTTCACTATCCCACTGTACCTCAGTGTCACATAATCCGTCCTCTGTTAAAACACTTTCTAGAAATTTGAGTATTTTTTATTTGCTTGATTTTGATGTCTCCAATTTGTAGTTCCCATCTTGGGCTGTTCCTTTTGATGGCAACAATACATTCTATCTTCTTACAATTGATGTTTAGTTTTTTTTTTATTTCTTTTACTAACTTCTCAAGGAGTTTCTGTAGTTTTTTTTTCTATGTCTGTGTCATTTTTTGTTGTTAAGATTGTGGGTATCAATAATGAATCCTGGTAGGAATTCTAATTCTCTCAGAATCACCTCACTGTAAAGATTGAATAAATCCAGTGAAAAGACTCATCCACATCTTACACCTCTCTTTTGAGTGTAAGTAAATATGAAATTGGACTCCAAGGTCAACACCAAAAGGTGACAGTCTGTTCCATGTTTTAGTGCAATCTTCAGTCATTGGGCTGATATGTAAATAAAGACAAATCCTTTATTTACATAAGTGCTGGCATATCTTGAACATATTGTTACAAAAGAAAAAGAATGATTTATCAAAACACAGAGCTAAGTCACAGACAAATATTTAATTTACAAAAACACAAAAATTTACAAAAACACAAAATATTCACCAATATACAATTTTTTGCATTCAAATAGAAAACAGAGTTTACTACTGGCAGGTGAAGTGTTACGAAGGGAGAGGTAAGGAATGGGTAAAGTATTTTTTACACGTTAGTACTTAGAGTACTCGCTAGCCTATTTTTGGAAATCCTCAAATGTGTATATAAAGAATAATTTCCAGTATGGTCAATGAAAGTCAAAAATTCTATTTACTGTACTAGTTCTATGAGGTTCATTTTGGGGTTCTGTTTGTCGGCGACTTTTTGTAGAGATTCTTTCGGCTGGATATAAATCCTTGAATCATAGCCAGAGTTGATGATGTCAGCAAATCCTTTTAACAACTAACTACTCTCTTCCCAGAACCTATTTTTATAGGGGATAACCCCTAATTTGCATATTTCTCAAATCATCTCAAATTCTACATTTTTCTTGATTATTCTAGGATCTTCCAAATGTCCTATTTCTAATTTCCTTATTTTTACAACAACTTCATGAATTAAAACTTTTTGGAATAACAAGTAGGACTCAATAGAATCCCTTACTATAAATTTTAACCTTTTATAGACATTTTTTTATACATTAATGCATCCTCGTAACAATATGGTTACCTAAAAAGTAGAAATTTGTTTTTCGAGGGAAGAGGAGGAGCTGCAGCAGCATTTGTCTGTGTTTTCAGTTGTAGAATACCTCCCACTACAATGATGCAACAATTTGCACTTGTTTTTTATAAGACTATCTCCCAAAATATTTCCTCCTTTTACAATGTTTATTCTTGTGTTGATGAAATTTTATTGGCATTCCTCCATCTTTTATCCTAGCGAGAATTGCCTAACATCTGGCACTCTCCCAGTGCAGCTATTCACAATCGGTGATAGTTAGAGTAGAACACTTCACATTACAAGATATAAAAATAAATTCAAATTACAAGATTCAAAATAAAAAATATGCAAAATTAAACATGGACATTTACTTTCAAATATAAGTCTAATAATCCATAAATACAATACAAATATATTCATCAGTTTTAAAGTAAATATCTTATAACTGATGGAATTAAAAAATGAATAACCTATTTTGCCTATTTTTGGAAGAATCAAAACCTTTACCTGATTACATTCAAATGAAAAAGAACCATTTGGATCACAGTTGCAAGCTTCACAACCATCCCCACTAGCCAGATTCCAAAATCCAGGAGCACAATGATCACACTCAGTTCCAATGACATTGGCATGGCAGTGACACTGACCAGTGACACGATCACAGGATCCAGATGACATATTAGTTCCAAGATGGTGGCACACACATTCTAAAAATCATGAAACAACCACATAAAGGACAAAAATTATATCAAAATTTGTTAAATTTAAGTAGAAAAACAAAAGACAAGTCAAATGAATAACTGTTTCACCATACAAATTTTGTCTGAGAAGCAAAGCTTCCCACTACAAGACATCAATAATAGTGAAGATAGGTATATGCTTAATATTTCTACTGCTGTAGATATACATAGACATCTTTGTTACTTTCATAGCCTTCTGTTAACAAAAACACACACACATTTTCAAGACAGTGAAATATTTGTCCCTAGCATTAGTGTGATAGTGCTATTTCCAAACTAGTATAGACATAAAGCAGCAAACAATATAATCCATTTTATCCTGTGTGTAGAGGTTGCCATTTAGCTGAATCTGTGTTAAAAATTAACTGAAACAAAAATAGCAGTGCCCATGAGAAAATGCTGTCATTGACTTTATAGGCATTTATTTCTAGAAAATGTAAAATGTAATTTTAAAAAAAAAAAAAAAGATATAATAACCTTTACAGTTTTGCTGAGTAGCATCACCATAATATCCAGGTTTGCAATGTTCACAGTTGAAGCCATTGGTATTATAACGACACTTGATACATTCACCAGTGTTAGCATCACAGCTTCCAGGGACAAGGTAGTCAATGTTTCCATTACAGTTACATTGTTTACAAGTACCTGCTACAGGGTTACCAAAATAGTTCTCAGCACACCTGTCACAGTTGTTGCCTTAAAAAGATAACAAAATTATTCTTAAACTAATGACATACTCCACTTTGTAAGAGGAAACTGACATTAACACACGGAACTGAAATTAAGAAAATGTACAATTTTAAAATACAGATTTGCATTTATCAAAATAACACATAATACAAAATCCTTGATTATATACTAATGCAAAGTTATTTCAATTAGAGTAATAGTCAGCAAGCTAGTCTTGGAGACTATTTACAAGTAAATTTGATCTTTGCAATGTACCATGATATTGTAGCTTTGTGCCAGAATAAATTAACTAAAAAAAAATCAGATAAAGAAAATCAAACAAAATGAGAAGAAAACCAAACAAGTTTTATAGTAAATAAAAAAAAGAATTTTAAAAATTACAAGGTTATATTTTAATTTTAGTGATTTGGTCAGTCACTAGAAAAAGGAAAAAACAAAGGTTTACTACCAAGAAGTTAAAAATACTTAAGAAACAATGGGAGTGACTGACTTTTTGTGGTATAGTTTACATGTCAGATCAATGAATGGTAGTAAACAGACTGCTCTGAAGCAGATTTCTACAACAACTGACTTTGATACTCACTTAATTTTGGCGTCAACCAATGAATACGAGTACCTGGATGAAAGACTTTCACTTGTAAGGTCAACTAACCACACCAAAGTGTTCATTGAAGTCTTTTATCTAAACAAGCCAGAATTCAGAGAAGTTTCATTCTTAAAAATAGATTCTCTTAACAATACAAAAATAGTGCAGTCACTCTCCACTTAATGACTTATCTGTTTAACACCCCACCTACCAGATTAATGATTAGCTATAAAACCTCACAAAATAAAAATCATGTTAATGTATTCCAGTTTTCAGATCATATGTTAAGCAGAAAACTGGTCTAACAAATGCTTTACTAGATTGATTGCCTTTGAGTGAGACGTTTGGCTATTTCATGTGAGACACTAGTCTCTTGGAAACATGTGGTAATTGCATCATTATCTGTAAAGACAAAGTCTGAATTATAGAGACACCCCATTGACAGGCTGCCATCATCAAGCTCGATGGTTTAGGAACATGTTAGCTATAATATATTCTTCATTTCTTAGTCTCCACATCTGTTGCCAATTATCATTCTTGGTTGAGTGAATATACATTCATCATGACTAACCATTGTTGCAACATCTATTACCCGTCCTCAGGCTCAGGCAGATGAGCTAAAGTGGAAAGTGAGACAGACACTGGAGAAAGCAAAGCCACCCAAAGCAAACATCACAAAAGAGGAGGGGCTGACAATCAGGACCCTACAGAGGAATGAGAACATAATACTACCAGCTGATAAAGGCAATGCAACTGTAGTGATGAACAGAACTGAATACACCAAGTAACTGGAAGACCTCATTACAAGTGGTAGCTATAGAAAGGTAAAGAATGACCCCACATTGAAAACAGAATGACAGCTGTCACAGATTCTAATCAAGAACAAGGATCACATCCAGCCTAAAACATACAGGCAGTTGTCTTAAAGTTACAGCAAGCTACCTCACATGTATGGTCTACCTAAGATTCATAAAGACGGTATTCCACTCAGGCCAATTGTTAGCAGCCTAGGCTCAGTGTGCCACCCTCTGAGTCGCTTTCTTGTAGATATAATTGATCCACTGATAGGAAAGTCACCATCATATCTTCGAAACTCTGCCCACTTCGTGGAACTTATCAAAGATACTCCCATCCAATGCAACCAGATGGTGAGTCTGGATGTGATAAATCTTTTCACCAAGGTACCTACAGTGGAAGCACTATCAGTAGTCAGGGACAGACTGACCTCGGATTCATCCCTAGGAGAATGTACCAGTGTTCCACTAGACAACCTGATAGAGATGTTGACTTCCTGCACACAAACAACACACCGGATTGGGATCAGACATATATCAGCAAGATGAAGGCTTAGCAATGGTGCTCGCCATTATCACCATCACTGGCTAACATATACATGGAATACTTTGAAGAGATGGCATTAGAATCCACAGTTCTAAAGCCAACTCTATGGCTGAGATACATTGATGACACCTTCATATTCTGACCACACCAGGAGGTCCAGATGCTACTTGCCCATATGAATTCAATAAGACCATCCATACAGTTCGCTATGGAAAAAGAGAGTGATAACAAACTGGCATTTCTGGACGTGCTAATAACTCGGGGTTCAAGATATCCATATACCACAAACTAACCTTCACCGAACAATACCTCAACTTCAACTCCCACCACCCATACAATGTAAAGAAAGGGATCATCCGCTGCCTTCAATATTGAGCAAAAGTCATAAGTGGCGATCCAGAGTCATACAAACAGGAAATGGTCAGTATAAGCAGTACCCTACAATGAAGCAATTATCCAGGGTACATGACAACAACTCCAACATACACGGAAGGGAGAGTGCATGAGGATAACAACTCTCAGAAAACAGCCTCGGTCTGTCTACCCTATGTGAATAGGTTATCGGAGAAAATACAAAGGATCTGTGGTCTATATAACATCAGGACGATCTTCAGAAGTGGTTCTACACTTCGCAGGTACCTCTCCCGAGTAAGACCCCTATCAGAGGAAGACAGAGGAAGACATGACTAAAGACTGCCATTCCATGTAGTTGTGAAAAGAAATATAAAGGAGAGACAGGCCGCCCCCTTAAGGTTTGGTTTAGTTTGAGTTTAACGACCTATCAACCATTATGGTCATTTAAGGATCACCTTTGTTTTAAAGTTGTTGCATGCATTAGAGTGGTTGTACATTTTAGATCGTAGTCCTTGATGGTGTATTGTTTCAATTTTTTTTATGATTTTTGGGTTGATCCATAAATGAAGCAACCATAGTCTAATTTGGAGCGAATTAATGTTCTATATAATTTTAATAATGTACTTTTATGTGCTCTACCACTCTCATTAATTGAATGGCTTTATTGCATTTTACTCTTAGTTTCTTTATATAGGGAATAAATGTTAATTTGGAATCAAAAAGAAGTCCAAAGAATTTATGTTGCTGTACTACTGGGATTTCTATACCGTCCAATTTTAAAACTGGGTCACAGTGCATTTTTCGAATTTGGCAAAAATGCATGCATTTAATTTTGGTCCAAGATATTTTAAATCCATTCTCAACTATCCACTGGCTTATTTTATTCAGGCACTGTCGTAATTCTCACTTGATTATGTTCATGTTTTTGGATGAATAACAGATCAAGAAATCATCCATGTATAAGAATCCTTCAATGCCAGGTTTGAGGAATTTTACAATATCATTCATTTTTATACTAAACAGTATTACAGATAATATGCTTCCTTGTGGGACACCCATCTCCTAGATCTTCATGTCTGAGAGTGTGTTACTTATTCGTGTTTTGAAATTCCTGCCTGTTAAGAAGTTGTTTATGAAATGGAGTAATCTTCCTTTCAATCTAAGTTATTTTAGATCTTTCATTATGCCATATCTCCAAGTTGTATCATATGCCTTTTCAAAGTCAAAGAAAATGGTAGTTAGATGTTCCTTTTTGATGAAGGCATCTTGGATGACGGTTCACAGCCAGACTAGTTGGTCAATTGCATTGCTGTTTTTCCAGAACCCAGATTGAATATTTGTAATTAAGTTGTTTTTTTCCAGGTACCATGTTAGTCTATTATTTATCATTCTTTCCAGGATTTTACAGGTGCAACTTGTCAGAGCAATAAGTCAGTAGTTTGTTGGGTCTGAGCAGTTTTGGTTTTTGGCTATGGAAACTAGATACTTCCTTGATTTTTTGAGGAGGTTCCTTACCAGTTCGTAATGTATTTCATCTGGGCCTATAGCTGTGTTATGGGCCTTCGATATGGAATCTTGAAGTTTGTTCATTGTGAAAAGCTGATTATAATCCTGGGAAATATTTGTTTGGAAATTGATTTGGTTTTTTTCTTCTCGTTCTTTGATCTTCTGAAATTTATAATGAATGTTTTTATAGGATGAGTTTACTTCAAAAATCTGTCAAAAGGTTTGCTATTTCTTTTTTGTTTGTAGCTTTTTGGTTATTATGTATGAGATACTTTAGTGGGGTACTTACTATTTTTGCCAGATATTTTCTTTATTATTTACCATATAGCTTTGCTCTTTGTCCGGATGTTTTTTTTGGATATGTATTGTCTCCAAGTTCTTCTTTTGGCTTCTTTAAATATTTGGTGGGCTTTAGCTCTGCAGTTCTTAAATGTGTTTAGGTTTTCTTTTGTAGGTTGTTTTTTAAATGCTTTTAGAGCTGCTCGTCATATCTTTACAGCCTTTCTGCATTCAGCATCAAACCAAGGCTTATTTTTTTTTATGGAAGGTGATGTTTTGGGTATACTTTCATTTTCTATTGTAAGTAATGTTTCATTAAAAAAGTAGTGGGATTCATTTTTTGGTTGTTTAACTTAGGGATTAATTTGTCTTTGCTTTTTGTATTTGCTGTTATTACTTGATTTTATATTTAGGCTTTTGTGGGGTATTGAAGAATTCGCTTTATTGTGGTGGGGTTTGTTCTTCAAAATCTTCTGTTTCTAATGTGTTATATTTGTTGTAGAGGGAAATTTGTTGGTTTATTTGTATATTTTGATTGATTTGGTCTGGTTCTAATTTGTTCTTAGGGATTTGTTTCTGGTTTTGGTCACTTATCTGAGTAGATGCTGTGATTTGATTTTTATTTTCTTTTTGAGTTTTTTTTAAGTTTCAATTAGATTTTTGAGTTCAGAGACTAGTTTGTTGAGTAGGTCTTGGTTGTTTGCTTCCACGTATAATCCATCTAGCTTGAAGGATCAGATAGAGTGATGTCGATAGAAGAATAGGAGCCGGTATATGGATTAAGATGTGTTGGAGATTTATCATTAAAGATGCAGAGGTTATTGCTATTGATTATTTTTTCCAAATCCTTACCCATCTGGTTAGTTTTCAGACACCCCCATATGGCATTATGACTGCTAAGGTAACCTAACAAAAAGCAGGGTTTGGGGATTTGTTTTATTAACTTGCTAAATTTAATATCATTAATGGGATCATGTGGTGGAATATAGATTGAGCAGATATTTATTATTTTTTGCAATGTTGTTTTGACAGCAATTATTTGGAGTTCACTGTCTATGGTTATTTGGTATTGAGGGATGCCTTTCCTAACTAGGGTCAATACACCTCCAGAAGCTCTCTGTTCATCTTTGTGTAGGTGATTGTATGAATTGTAATTTTTAATGTTTAACTGGTTCATGTCCTTGAGGAATGTTTCTTGAAGGCATACAACATTAGGGTTATATTAATTGAGGAGTATTAGAAGTTCTTCATAGCTGGCTCTAATTCCTCTGCAGTTCCATTGTAGAATCAAATTATTTTGCAGCTTTGTTTCCTAGATTTGTATATATTGTACAGCGCTTCTGTCTCCTTTCTTTCTATCGAGCTAAATCTATTTTTGGTATCAACCTTTGATGTTGATGGTTCTGTAGATTGGCTTGTTAAGTTCGACAACTTTAAATGTTCCCGTGAGAATGAAGTTAGAGCATTATCTATTTTGGATTGTGGGGAACGTTCTACCTTATCATTGTTTAGTTTGGGGTTTGATGTTTGATTTTTCCCAAGGTTGTCAATTTTAGAAGTAGGAGGACAGCTTGATCTCTGCGACATTTCTTAGGAGAAACTGTTTGTGTCTGTGCTGTGGTTTTTGTAGTTGTTTTAGTGGAGGATTTTCTTTTGTCCGCAGGATTACTTTGGGTAGTTGGTGTTTCTGAAGCTGTAGCTGTATTATTTTTGTCAAGTTCAAGCAAGGCTTTTATTTTATTAATAAAACTGTCCCAGTCACCCAGATCTAGTTGAATTAGTGTTTTGATAAATTTTTCATATTTGTCCTGTTGTTTTTTTTTCCGGTTGGACTACTTGGGAATAATTGGTAGTGTTAGACCCAACTACCATTCTCTGTGCTTCTTGGTAAGGAATGTTATTTTTGTGCTTTATTGAGAGAATTTCCTTTTCTCTTCTTCAACTGTCGCAAGATCTTGCATAGACTGGATGATCACCACCACATTTAGCACATTTATTGCAAAATTCACATTAATTCATGTGAGGGTCAGGATCTTTTTGACCACATTTCCCACACACCTCTCGTCCTCTACAAGTGTCTTCATGATGTCCATATTTTTGACATTTATAACATTTTAAAGCGTTAAGCACAAATTGCTCAAGCTTCTCCATGGTATAGCCTACTTTAATTTTTCCTGGTATTTTTTATGTGTTAAATGTCATTATATTGGTGTTTGTTTCTACCGTTTTACCTTCTTTTTTTATTGAAACTCGTTTAACATCTATGACTATCATTTTCAGTACAAAATCTGCATGTTTCTTCTTTTCTACTTCAACAAGCAGTGTCCCATTTTTCAATTTCTTGACAGATACAGGCATTAAATTGCCCGATATCACCTTTTCTATTATAAAGGAAGATAAATTTGTGATCAGTGAGCTGCATGACTCTATAATAACAAATCTTGGAAAGGGCAATTCCGCTTCATTATCTGAAGAAGAATCAGATTCTATGTAGTTGTGTTTAAGTTTTTTGTTTGTAAGATATTCCATGAGTGTTTTTATGTTTTTCACTGGTCCCATGCTCCTCCACCCACCACGGAGTCCAACTTATGTTGGGAATAAACCAAAGAGGAAACCCATTCACCTTTGCTGAAATGGGGATACAAAACAAGTATACTCATGCCAAGAGCATGATTCTGAGCCTCTGTCAGATGCGCAACAATCTAATATTGGTCAAAAATCATATCTCTCAACATGATTGGCCCTCAGCCCCCACCTTCTAGCATATATAATAGAGGGTTGGGAATAATTCCACAAGAGCATATCGATAGTTCTACATGAGCAGATTGTAGAACATGATCAGGATAAAATAAAAACAAATATGTGTTAGGGCATGTCAGGACCAGCCAATTGATTGGATCAGGCCTCTCCGACCGCTCGTCTTGCCTAGTTAAGGGCCAAAGTGGGGTGTTTCAGTCCTATGGCTGCTTTTTTCCGGGCCATGAATTGCTCAGCCACCAGGATCCCATCTACAGGCATTATGGGTCGCCACCCACAAGCAATAGGTGGCCCCATTGAGTGGGGTGTGCTTACCCCTCTACAGAGGTGCAGTTGGCATATTCTACTGCCCCAGCTAACAGGGTGTACATGAAAAGGGAACCTCACAATGGATCAATTATTAGCATGCTGATCCTGCAGATCATTAGTACCACATGCAATCCTCGTTGGGGATTCATACTTACAGCTTTGTGTAAAAACTAAGCTAAATTTAATAAATAACTAAAAAAATGGCAAGCCAACTTTGTTTTGTAACCAATTAGTACCATGTCACAAGTTCAATCTCACTGCGTACCCCATATTTTAAAAGGTGTGAAATTATTTTTATTTCATGCCTTTTAAAATATAAAATTTTTATAAATTTCTCTCTGGATATGAGACTCAGATCAGCAAGTTAGTCTTCAAATTGTTTTTATCAGACTTGTACTGGAGTCATTCAGAATCTTCAATGAACTTTACATTGATGGAACCTGCCCATCATTTTCACAACATCAAGCATTGTTTTACCTATTACAAGATCTAAAATTGTTATCTGTCAAATCAACCTAACAAACTATTTTAAAATTTCCAACTTGTAACTACTAATATAAAAACTGAAGACATTTTATATAAATGGCTTCTGATTGTTTACATCTGTACACAATGAATATTTTCAACTCCCTTCATTGTCCAGTGACAAATTTTACATAAATTAAACCAGTGGCTCCAAAGTTTGTTTTTTTTTTCCTCTCAAAAGCATTTTTGGATTAAATATTGGCACCTTACCAAATTTTATGTCATAAACAGTACATGTACAAAGACACTGGTTCAAGGGAAGAGAAGTCCTAGTGAAAAGGCACAAGTAGCTCTACGGCAAAGAAAGAGAGAGAAAATTATCATTGATAACTCTCTCTTTCAATTTGCAGACCCTAGTTATTACATTCTTAATATTTGATACAATGCAAAAATATCACAATGATAAAATCAGTCAATAATTATTTATAACTATTTATACAGGGACTCATGCATGCAATTACAAGTAATCCATACTTTGAATTTTGAAATCATTCATTTTTGGCATAAGATTTTTTAAAAAACTGTTTCTAAATCTTTGATTGTCTTTCAATCATTGTCTCACCTGCTATTCTCTTCCACCATACCTATGAAGCACACCATTTGGGAACCACTGGATTAAACATATAGTGAAAACTTAAGATCAAAAACCTGCAAAGAACATGAAAGGCTACAGACTTATTAAACTACCTTATATTTTTACTTCATGTCAGGAATTAGAAAAATATTATTTTTCTATAAATAATTCTCACCAGCATATCCCAAATGGCAGTGGCAAATAGCAGTTCGTTTTTGGAGATCAAATGAACAGGTATCTGCACGTTGATTTTCCTTGCCTGGACCATCAGGACAGAAACATGGCTGACAAGCAATGCGTCCAGTTACACGTGGATCTTGGTAATAACCAGCTGTACACCTAAGAAAAAAAAGAAAAATGAACAGCTGAAATAATTGGAATCAATGAATGTCGTAAAGTAGAAACTATGGAACACAGAACAGCATCAAAAGACAGAAAATAAAATTCAGTTTTTGTGGTAATTTCATCTTCATTCAATTGCACACACAAGCATCTTTACAAAAGTTCATAAACTCTTCCCAATCAGAGTTGAAAACAAGTGAATACTAAGTAAAAACTGGAATATTTGCGAAGTAAAAAATGATTCATTCATTCATTCATTCATTTCTTATGACTTATCAATCCTTTGCACATCAGAGAATATTTTTAGATTGTAAGAATTTTTTTTGAAAGATAATAATGACTTAATGCTACAAGTCTTACTAATTAACCTATAACTGGAGAAGAAGAGGTGGATTCATACCTTTCCAAAGGATATTTGTGTGTAAGTGAATATAATGAACTCAACTATCCGATTAAAAATTCTGAACCATTATTCATTACACTACCCACACATCCAAGCTTACATCCCTTGGTATTTGCAAGTGGTCACCCATCTAGATACTGACTAGACTCAATGCTGCTTAACTTCAGTGATCGTATGGGAACCAATGTTTCAACATGTTTTGGCCATAAGCCGAGGTAGAAAATGAAAAATATAAAAGTTTAGGAAATGTTAGCAATATAATGCTCAAACTGAGGAAAATATTAAAAAATCTTTTGTCCCATAGAATCAGAATCAAGGCACACAAACACATGAGGGTGGAGACAAAAGAATCATAGCGAAATAGAAAAATGGAATATTATGTACAAATTGAGAAAAATAGATATAGAAAAAAAGAAAATAAATAAATATAAGAAAAGGCAAAATAAATTCACAAGAAAAACATAAAACTTTAGATATTAAAGAAAGAATTACCTGTCACAATATGGGCCAGATGTGAAATCTCTACAACCAATACAGTGTCCACTAAGATTGTCACAGGTGTCTGCCATATTGTTACACTCACATTTTCGACAACGAGGGAAGCCCCAATATCCTTCTTCACATTGGTCACAAGCCCTACCTTCAACATTTGGAATACATAAACAGCGGCCATAATCAGGCTCACAGAAGTTGTCACGTGAACCTGCTGCATCACAATTACAAGCTGAAAATGGAAAACAACTCTGTCAAATAAAATTATTTCAATTCTGACAAATCATTTTCATGATTCATTTTTAATTATCCTTTGCATTTGTTATTTATCAAAAATATTCTCATGTGATTACTTTCTGAAAACAAGACTAGCATAAACTCAGAACAAAGCCTAGATTCTCAATTCCTTATTTATGTTCTTTGACTTTTTCTTTTAACCAATTTAGCCAGAGAATCAAGCCTCTATAAAACAAATTTACAGGACAGTGACATGAAAGTAAAAACAATATAGATTTGGTAAACAGAAATGGCAATATGGCTAGATACGAGATCCCTTGTCAATGTATCAACCAGGAAAAACAAGTTTCTGTCAAAAATTGGTGCATTCTTACTTTTTTGATTAAAAAAAATTGGTTGTGAAGTCACTGCAATCTTCTTTCTTTGATAATTACCCAGGACTACTTACTACTTATCATGAATGAACTGATCCATTCATGATAGTAAGAAGGGTAACTGGCTCTTACAAAAATGAAGAAATGATCAACCAGAAATAATAGCAACAACAACAACAATCTAACATCAAAATGTATAACTTTAAACTAAAACACAGAATTTTCTTTTTTGGAATTATTTACCAATTTAAAAAACTGATTAGGATGAAAGAAGAGCAAGATAGAAAGATGATGAAAAAGTTCAGAATGTGATCAAATTTTTTTATTAATTACTCATTTGAGATGGGATTAATACAAAAACAATGGTAAAGGCTATTAAAAAAAAAAAATTCCAAAGATGAAATAAAAGAAAAGTATTACGTGAACATCCTGTAGGTCCAAAATTGTATGTTCCAGGTGCACACTGCTCACATCTACGACCAATGACATTCTCTTTGCATTTACAATGGCCACCATAAACATCACATTCAGAACTCTCAGAACCAGTTGGATCGCAATCACAGTCTAGCATTAAAATAAAGAAAAATTAAAAATAAAAAAAATATTTGAAACTCAGCAGGAAAAAGAATTGCATAATTTTATAGTCTGCACGTTTACATTTTATTCTTCTATATTATGTGTCTCTTCAGAACGTGGACGATCATGGCTCTCCAAAATTTCCTGCTCTTTGTAAAGTTTATCTTTTTACTTTCTCTCCTAATCACTTATTCCTAGAAAATTTTTTATATATGTGTGAAAATGTGTGCTACTCTGTCCTCATCAGCCACCAACCAGGAGAGGCAATACAGGTGGTACTGCAACTGGACAGGGCATTATATTTCATTGAAGACATATCAGTCTCAGCGATTTTTATACAACTGCAATCCAGATTTTCTAACATTGTGCTTCATAAAAGTGTTTGCTTTTGATCATTAAGCAAAAAACAACGCACTTGTAATGACCATTATCAATCATTTATAATGGAAGGTAAACAAATATGTTTCACATCAGAAGTAGCATTGTGTTGCAAGCATGGTTTTAATTAAATTTGTTTATTTTGGATCTTGATCAGATCCAACTTGATGCCTGCTGATCTGTGGGATTTGGAGATGATGTGAAACACTCTTCAAGCAAATTAAGTGCAATGTTCTTATTATTTACGCTCTGAACTTAACTGAAGAAATGATTGATATTTTAGACTGTTAAAAGATGTATTAATTCCAAGATAGAGCATGTACATACATTCCAATCTCAAAAAAATTTCTAATTCTTAAAATAAAAAAAAATAAAAAAGTCTGGCCACAAGTGTTTTGGAGAAGAGATTTATTACAGCAGTAAGTATAAAAAAAAAATTTTTTTTTTGTAAGTACATTATAATTTTTTGTGGCCTCCAGCAAACAAAATAAACAATGATTTAAATAAAATTAAGCAATTTTTATCCACCAGACAAAACTGTTTCTTTGTCTTTTTCCAAAGTTATATGCTGACATCTGGTGGAGAGAAGGTGGGGAAAAAGCTATAAAAAGGTATATTACTCACTAACAGCTTGCAGGTGTAAGACAGAAGAAATACTGAAGAAGAGACGTTTACAGATATCTATAACTGTGGATTGAACAGCAGGATACTGGCTCTCAGCACATCTGTATCGGATATAATTATTCTTCAAGAATTGTGGCAACTGCGGACCTTGGAAAATTGGGATGCTGTTAGTGTTTGGTATAAGAACAATCTATAAAGAAGAAAAAATTAAACTTAAATTTTATAACAGTAGTCTAATGTATTAAAGGAAATTATTCAATAAAAAACTGTACACTTGAAAATTAAATGAAATGACTTGATTAAACTTAGAATCCTTGTGGTTGTCAACATTCTAGGAAGACAACTGTTCAATTATTTAATTCACAATGACATCATAAATTTTTGCTATGTTGAATAGCCACCAATTTTTTTTTAATTATTAAAATGTTTTAAATAATATTATAAAAAATGCTAAGAGACAATCTGCAGAGTAGAAAGCATTATATTTATAATGGTTTCTAATTTTTGTCAAAAAAGATGAAAATTGGCATTGGGTAACAACATGTTTTTCATGAACAGAAAATTTTAATGGCTTTTGCTTTTGTGATTTACTGAAGGCCCTAGTTCTTACTTAATCACAAAAGTGGTATCAAATATGGTTCTGTGATTAAAACAGGTAACCAGTTCAGATTAATCAGCTTGTGGCCTCATAACACAATATGCAGTGAAAGCTTTGAAAGGAATGCATGCCTGCTTTTCTGGTGGTTTCATTTTGAAATTTATTATGTCTTCTGATTTGGCTTGACAAACTTAAGTCTAATTACTTATAAGGAAAGGAAAAAATTCTAAATAGGAATATAAAATTAATAGCAGAATCTATCAAGAATGAATCCAGACTACCATTCCATGACAAACTATTATTAGTTACTGGCACATAAAAAGGGCATTAAAAGCATAAAAACAGAATTAACTACATGAAAGACAACAATTGTGGTCATCTATTAATTAAATCCTACATAAAATGATATCTAGAAATGTAAATATAGTATTTCTAATTATTTCCAAAAATATATACTTCTTTCAGTAACAGAATTAAAAAGAAAATTATTACTCGAAGCTTTTGAAAAATAAACAAATATATTATCACAGAACACTGAAAAAATTTCAAATAAATTTCCAAGCTTCATTGTTAATTCAAAGCAATTTAGCCAAATGATAAAACTCAAAAGATTGTGTAGCACCAAAATTCCAAGCAGTGGGATGCTCGTTATCCTGAAAATAAGCTTTCAAATTTTGAATTTTACCACAGCTTCAAAACTGATCACCAACCCTATCTTCTTAATTCAGAAGCCAAGCTCAAGGCAAGAAGGTTTTTTTCTGTTGTTGTTGTTTAAATTAACAATGGACATGTGGCAGAAACTCTAGTACCTTTATTCAACATTAGTACTCTAATCAAGCCATAGTATCATAATGATAATTATTTGTTTGAAAATGGATATACTTTACAAAAATAAATGTCTAAAACAGTAAATCTAAACCCAAGAAACTTACAAAGTTATAATATTCAAAGTAAAAATTTTTAAATTGCCAATTTTGTTTCTGTAAATTATAATATTAATAAAGACAAGAGTTCTGGAACAAATATCTAAACTGTCATTCATTTTAACAGTAATTCTTTGATTATCTGGACACTTTGGGGCAACAATTTTCAGATGATTCAAAATCACAGATAATTGATGGTTCTAAAATAGATTTAAAAAGCCGTTTTCTGGGTAGCACAAACTAAATATTACTAATATTTACTCACAGAGTCAATCAAGACAGATGCTTGAGGTGTGACACGATCACTCTTGTATCTGTTAAATACAAGCTTGATGATGTATGTAACATTTTTCTCCAGGCATGATGGTGGCTTCACAACAGTATAATAAGAACCTAAAACAAAATAAAATTAACAACACATTGTACAAGAGATGTAATCAATCAACAGATTTTAAGCACTGAATAAAACTTTACCAGCCCCTACTTGATTTTCCTTCCAAGGAAGCAAATCGATGTCATTTTTTCCTATATTCCAAATCTAAGAAGAAAGTTCCAGTCAATCAGCCCCAAACCCAAAGATAGCATTTTGTGAAAGAGACTTGTGTGGATGCTTCTCTGAAAACTATGATCTTAACTGATTCAAGCCAATGGTTAATCATCATTTATTGGCCTCTTACTCATAAGCTTCATCTCTAACATCTCCTTTTTCATTCCTATCACAGGAGGTGGGATCAGATATACAAACCTCTTTATCTAACTTGTGGATAATCCATACTAATGAATTTTGAATGTTCCTAATTTTTACTAACTGTTCACGCTGATATATATATATATATATATATATATATATATATATATATATATATATGCTTTGAGATTTCACTCGGCCAATCGACTCAGTCGATTAAAAACTTAATTGGGTGATTAAAGTTTATTGCTTTACTCACCCATGGTTGATTAAAAATCTCACAATGAAACGTGTCCCTTCAAATATAGAAAAAGGAAATCTGATTCCTTTTACAACCCAAAAGTATGTCACTGAAGATTCACAAGTTACTTAGAATGATCTACAATGACATTATTGAACTTTTTGGTCTTATGCATGGTACCTGATTTACATCGAAATGTGAAGTTAAACAAAAGACAGTGACATCCCGCGATCATCAAAGCAAGATCTGACAAATGGAATTTAGACTAACAAGCTCCTGTCTCGCTTTTATTGTCCCGATCAGTGTAAACATTTGTTTAATTAATGTTTCCAGAGTGGAGCCAAAATGTCTCTGTTGCCCATATTGAAGATGCTCACAGATTTTTAGAAATTCATTTGGAAAAATAGTATCCTTGGCTCAACATCTATATTTCCTCCCTGCATAAAAACCAACATTTGAAAGAAAGAAAGAAAGAAAAAATATGTATACTTCTTTCAACCACGCACCGAAAAACAAATTATACAAGTATTTTTTTTTAATAGAAAATTGTTGAAAAAATCAGATTTGTTATTTTTTTATTATCTATGAGATGGAAATTGTAGTCAAACAGAAGAAAGAAACTACAAATTTAGGTACCTCCACTAAATTGCCAAAAGAAAACAGCATATCATGAAGTTAAAAGGGCTCAAACTTAATAAAAACAAAGTTTTATCATCAAAATGTTTATGCTATTATTAATAAGAAAGATCAAATTTTGTTGTTATAATTTTTAAAAATTTTTAAAATCATTTCTAACACTTTCGAAATTTTAATTAAAATTACATATTTTGCTTTCTGTCAGCAATTCACGCTATGTTTACGTAAGGTGACTATTAAGAAAATGAAGTCATTTGAGTAAAATGATTTTGGGGCGCGTAAATTTTCCCAAGTTCTCGACCGCTAATCAAGTAATTTCTTTTTCAAATCTCAAAGGCTGTATATATATAATATAAATAAAAAGAAGTATACTTTTAAGGTGTGCTATATTTATAGGATAAAATGCTCAATATTAGAAATAGTGTTTGTAAATATAAAAGTGAACATTGAAGTCAACACTCAGAGGTGACAGACTGTTTCATGCTAGGTGCAATCACGACCTGATAAAGGTTCACTTTACACACACACACACACACACACACACACACACACACACACACAGAGGTATAGGGGGCTCTGGATAGAGGTTATGCCTTTGATGTCTGTCACACCGCACATTTAGGTGGATGGGCTTCACTGATTCTCAACCAACTCCTAAATCTCTAACATGATGGCTTCAAATTGTCATGCCCTAGTAAACCATTTCAGCTGATGAGCTAAACTCATGTGAGTGGGTGATTAACACAGCACTGCTGAGCGAAGGATCTCCTCAACACAGGTCATCAGTTTGGGAAGAATATTTCTTCAGATGAACGACAATAGCCACATGTTTGCAACCAAAGCAAGCCACCTAGTTGGAGGACATCAGCTGTGGTCTAACCTGGAGAGAGATGGGCTCTGTCAAGTTAAAACATCCAAGACATACCACATGCGCACACCAAAAAACCAATTGCAGAGATACATGCTCTGGCACACAAATGTGATAGATTTTAATAAGACTAAATCCCTGTCATAAAAAGAAAGGATTAAATATCGATTATGAACACATAATAAAATATGTACCAAAATCTTAAGAAGAAAAAAAAAAAGTCCAAAAATATTTTGTGGAGAATTGTTGAGACATAATTTTAATAAAATTTATTGTACCTTTTTTTGATCCATCAGAATAAAATGATATGCATTTGTTTGTGAAAAATTGACATGTACAGAGTGCAGCAGAAATACTTCCCATATATATATGGTAAGACATCAACTTGATGAAGACAACATTGCCACTAATGTGGGAGGTATTTATGCCATGAAATGTATTTTTATGGTTAAGTTTTAAAAGCACTTTCAGATCAAGGTTGTTACTGATAAACTTGATATAAAATAAAGATGCTTTTGAAGAATCAAAAACTGTGAAAGTTTAATGGTTTTTTCAAGTGTGAACAATTTTAAAAATGATTTTTTTCATTTTGCATCAATCTGATTTTTCATTCTATAGAAAATTAAAAATGAAAATAAAAAAATAAAATTGTGAGTTGTGTCCCATGACTAATGCTCCAAAGTTTGGTTACCAAAAAACTATCATCATTTCATAGCATTTAAACAGTTGAAAATAACTAAGACCTTGTTGCATACAACTAAAATTTTTTGACACCAATCATGAAGGTACTGTCTGAAACAAGTTGAAAATTTAAGCAAGGAAAAACTTTCTTTTTCCTACCTAAAGAAAAAAATCTTTATTTTATTGGAAAGTTAAGATAAAATTGTTTTTTTGTTTTTTTTCTAACAAAGATGAGTGAAGCTCTCTGATCTGTTTCTTACCTGGTGGTAAACTTGTAGCCTTGTAGCCATCCTGGGGAATGCTATTAGCACAAGGTCCCTGAGGATCAACTGGTCCTGGTCTGTCAATGAGAACTCTGACATCTTCCCATCTGTCAGGCATCTGAGAATGAAATCATGATAAAACCAAAATAAATACCTAATGTTTAAAACAAAAAAGTATTTGTTTGTCTTTATAATATACACAAATATTGTATTTCTTTAATGCAAAGGTTTTTTAACATGAATTATTGAAAATTATCAACTTTCCTACAAGCTGAAAATTTTTTTGTTACTTATTTATTTAATTTATTAATCTTGATGCAAAAAATAATTTGTGTGTGTGTGTGTGTGTGTGTGTGTGTAAAATTTGCTGTACACTGATGATCTCTTAAGACATGAAACAGCCAGTCACTATACAATATCAATTTTTGCCTTAACTTTGTAACATTTAATAGCTTTAATATGTAATATTTAATATATTTAATGCAAATAAGGTTTGGCATATAAAAAAGAAAATGATTTATGCCCTAAAAAAAAGCATAAAAAATAATGAATTAAAATTGTCAATACTTAAGGTATAGTAATCCAAGACTTAATAAAAAAAAAAAAAAAAAAACAGAGCAGCTTTTGGCAAATAAAGTTTCATTTTTAGACTCTTCAGGTTACAAAACAGCAGTTAAAACCTGAAGAGTTAAAAAATGAAAGTTTAATTGTCAAGAGTTTCTGTGTTCTTTGTTTTATATAATACAACCTAATGAGCCAGACAAATCTACCTAGGTTTCTCCAAATGGGTCGTCAGGGAAAGCTGAATAATAACCATCTGTTAGATGGTTACTCATGTCAGGTTTTTTTCTTTTTTCTTTGGCCTTCGTGCTGATTTCTGCCTGAACACTTTTGACAGACTTTCATGTCCTCAGCTCTTTCTTTTTTCTTTTTAAAACCATTTTTTCTTTCGTTTGAAAGTTTTCAAGGAAAGTTTTCAAGACAACTATATATATATATATATATATATATATATATATATATATATATATAGAGTGTATCGAGGCAGCAAATAATTTTCTAAACATATACTGTTAAATATAAGAGACAATGAATGTCTATTATGTTTAATCATGAGCTGTTCTAAACGTATTTTGGCTTTAATTTCAGTTGAAAATAAAGACAAAAATTCTCCAACATTTGGATAATTTTTTATTAATTTGCTTCTAAGCTTTCGGCTCACATGAGCCATCTTCAGAGAAGTTATTTAGACGGTAATACAATAACATCCACCATCACCGACGATTTTATTTTGTGTTGACATAAAACTCTGCTACGCAATGGCAATAATTACCAAAAATAACAAACGCAGTTCTCAAATTTGCAATGAGGTTCAATGACGTCACACCGCGTGATAGCGCGAAATGACAACAAAATGGCTCATGTGAGCTGAAAGCTTAGAAGTAAATTAATAAAAAATTATCCAAATGTTGGAGAATTTTTGTCTTTATTTTCAACTGAAATTAAAGCCGAAATATGACGTTTAGAACGGCTCATGATTAAACATAATAGACATTTTTCTCTTATATTTAACAGTATATGTTTAGAAATATATATATATATATATATATATATATATATCAGTTAAGTGCCATACATGAAACATGCTTTGGCGATCATATCTCTTTTGAGACATGACTGACTGGGCAGAAGATTATTCTGCAGTAGGTTGCTATTGCTTTCTGCGGTAGACTGGTTGCCAGCCAAGGCTATAGAACCCAATCTATCCTGGTATTTAACCCATAACTGGAGAGAAGAAATGGATGACTACCTTTCCCAAGGGTATTTGTGCATAAGTGAATGCAGGGCATTCAATAGGAATTTGAACTTGGTTCCACGATTTCTCATTATCCACTGTACCACAGTATGGTAAAAATATAGTTTTAAGTTATGCTATATTTTTGGATTAAAGTGCTTTGGTATCATGGAAAGAGCATTTGTAACTATAAAAGTGGACATTGAAGTTAACACCCAGCAGCAACAATGTTTCATGCTTAAATGCATGTGCATCATGTTTGGGCTTGAGTAGTTATATAAGCTGGTCAGTGGTGCATTATGGGTAGGTCTATTATGTTCTAAGTTATTTGGGCAGAGAGCAACAGTTATGAGTCAAATTATTCTAGGGGCTATTGAGCGGTAATAATTGTGAATCCAAATACAGTTTTTTGGCTATTTTATAGTGCTGATTGTTAACTTTTTACTCTTTATTTATTATTTTATTATTGGTTGTTATTATTATGTCGACATGTGTTTATTTGGCTATTTTATAGTGCTGATTGTTAACTTTTTACTCTTTATTTATTATTTTATTATTGGTTGTTATTATTATGTCGACATGTGTTTATTTGGCTATTTTATAGTGCTGATTGTTAACTTTTTACTCTTTATTTATTATTTTATTATTGGTTGTTATTATTATGTCGACATGTGTTTATTTGGCTATTTTATAGTGCTGATTGTTAACTTTTTACTCTTTATTTATTATTTTATTATTGGTTGTTATTATTATGTCGACATGTGTTTATTTGGCTATTTTATAGTGCTGATTGTTAACTTTTTACTCTTTATTTATTATTTTATTATTGGTTGTTATTATTATGTCATGTGCTTATGTGTGCATTCATGGTTTGTTAATTTGCTTATAATTTACTAATTGATTTGGATTATTTTATTTTACTTATTTTTATTCATTCTTAATCTTCAATTTATAAGAAACATAGCAAAAAATTTTGTAATGCCTGCACTATGAGATGATTTCTGATTGATTATTTAGTAATTTATGTCGTCAGGGGAGATAAAGTTATTTTTCCATAAATAATGAATTTTTACAAGGATTGTTTTGTTTATTATAACAATTTATAAAGTTTTAAAACTTCAAAAATTGTGTATTAATTTATAGTAGTTATGTGATTTTTATTAAGTAGAAAGTACATTTACTAATCATAAAGGGAAAGTTTAGTGACCACCTCTTTTGTGTAAGTATAAACATGCCAATTTTTGTAGATATGGATGTCTATACACAACATTATCAGAAAATAACTATAGTAATAACTATAGTAAAATATATTGGTAATTTTTTAACATTTCCTCAACAAACATCTTCATAAATCATAGTAAAACTGTATGTGGTTTCCGGCTTTCTCTTCCAATCTTTTCACTGTTTTCTTTTTAAATTGGAGTAGATAGATTAAACTATCGCCCGGTTCACACTCCACCCACGTCTATTGAACAGGTGAAGAGGCTCACCCCTTGTTCTTTGTTTAGGATGTGGTTTCCGGCTTTCTCTTTTCCAATCTTTTCACTGTTTTCTTTTTTTTAAATTGGAGTAGATAGACTAAACTATCACCCGCTTCACACTACACGCATGTCTATTGAACAGGTGAAGAGGCTCATCCCTTGTTCAGGATGTGGTTTCTCTTTTCCAATCTTTTCTTTCCTACATAGCCCCCACCCTGCGCTTCAGTGGCGTTACCGCCTTGCTCGGAGTAATATGATTAAAAAAAACCAAAAAAAACCTAAGTACCTAAAATTTAATAAAATACTAGTTTACTTTTTATGATTTAAGTTAAAAAAAAAAAAAAGAAGCTTTTACATATTCACCAACTAATTTTTACAGTTAAGGGACCTTTTACTTAAAATTGATAAATGTTAAGCTATCAATAAATCTATCAACTCATAAAAATATGTCCCTCCATGTTAAAAAAAAAAAATGCTGTTCTTCAATATTTTAAATTAAAAGTAATATTTGTTTTAATTCAGATTAATAAAAATTTAAATCAGTTCATCTTCAAATAAAGTTTCAGAAAAGTATATTTTATTTTTGCAAGATAAATAGAGAGAATTATGTTGTGTTGACAGACTTGTCAATATAGATGATTTTAGCAATTTAAAAAAATATTTCCAAGCAATTCAAACTAAATTGGAAATACTGCAAAGTATTTTGCTTATTAGAAATATTAAATTTAATCTATTAACTTGGAATTAAAACTAAAATAAAAGCTTCATGAAAGATTTTTCGTTTTTAAAATTCATTTTAAACCTTAGGTATTGCTTTTCTTTGGAGGTACCTATAAATACATTATGTACACTACATATTGCATTATATACACATCTATTTTTTTACCTCTTCAGACAAGTGGGAATGCATATCTGTACATAGAAAACAATAGAGAATGAGGAAAAAACATCAACAACAGCCCTTCTTCATGCTACTATTCTTAAAAGAGTAATTCTTTAATATTAATATAAATAAAAAATAAATTCTAAGATTTAAAAACAAGGAAACCAAAATGTGATTGGAATAAAATCACATTTGATCATGTGATTTCAAATTTAAGAACAAAACAAATTAAAGTAAAAGAAAACAATGGAGTAAACACAACAGCTAATGACAGAGGTCTATCGAGAAAATAAATACCCAGGCCCCAATAAAAATGCCAATGAAATACCCAGGCCCAATAAAAATTATATTTATATAGCACACGAAGCTGATGACAGAATATATATATATATATATATATATATATATATATATATATATATATATATATATACTTTAGAACATGTACAAACTACAATTGACTAGTAGATTGTATATTTATTGCTCTATTTCTATATTGGGCACTGTTTTAAATTAATGTTTTGAATGTTGCAAATATTTTGTTTGTTCCTCATTGATTTGTGTGTGTGTGTATATATATATATATATATATATATATATATATATATATATATATTACAGAAATTAACAAAGTTTAACAAAATTGGTGATAAGCAACCAACAATTTGAAATTATTTGTATGAACATTATTTTTGATCGATACTCATATTTAAGTAAATGTTCTGTTTATAATTAAACATTATATTTGTTTCTACCGGCCTGATTAGTTACGATAAATTTTTGTTATGAAAATGTGTGTCATTTGGCAAGATTCAAACCTGCAACCTATATCATCATAGGGGAAACCACGAATTGATCTGGCACGTCTTAGACCTCTCGACCACGAATGACCAACAGTCTGAACGAAGTTGTGTTATATAGGCTTAATTTGACTTTCGTAACAAAAATTTATTGTAAATAATCAGGCCGGTAGAAATAAATATATATACTGTTTGATTATAAACAGAATATTTACTTAAATACGAGTATCGATCAAAAATAATGTTCACACAAATAATTTCAAATTATATATATATGTACACAGTGGAACCTGTCGTATGCAACCACCCCTACTGCAATCAAAAACTGGTTGGCAGGTGGTAGCTCACTAAAGGCTCATAGTCATGACCTATTTACACTAGGAAGTATATTTCACTCATCTGAATGTACATATTAGAATTTGACTATGTAATCTGGTAATAAATAAATAAATAAGAACATAAGAAAATGGCCTAACTTTAAAGAAATTTATTCAGTATTATTCATTTTAAAATTTTAAAAACGTATTTAACAAGAGACCAAAATATTTATTCACAAAAAATATTTATTAACTGGACTTAAAAAAGGTCAGTTATTGCTTTCCTTTTTGTGCCTGTACTAGTACTAGCCATTTCTTATAAAATAAGTAGGTTGGAAAAATTTTCTACATATACAGTTTCAGTTTTTTTCTTTGAAGTGAGTGATAGCAAAAGAGAATCTGTAATAATACATGAAAAAGAAAAAAACATACAAAAAACTGACATTTTTGTATGTTTTGTGATCATGGGTGGTGGTAGAGACACAGAAGGATAGAGACAGATATACCCAGATAGAAATAGAGTAGATAGATATACACAAAGAAAAAGGAACATAACTGTGATTTTTCCCTTATCCCTGAATTTATCCAAGTCAGTACAGAGACTGCAATAAATCCTTTGAACATGTCAAATGCAATACATGTTGTACAAAACAGCTGATGTTTGACCGTGAGGTGAACTCAGGCAATGTACATTTCAACAAGAAATAACAGGTTGATACAATACTACAATAACAAAACAATGAGGAAGTGTTCCTGGCTTAGATCAAATGAAAATTAAATAGATTACTCATTTAGTTTCTCCTAAGTTCCAGTGTAAGACCAAAAAGGATTTTTTTTTTTTTAAAGTGGTTGCTTGATCAGTGGTTTTCACTCATTGATGTTAGTTGCTGCGTTCTGAAGGTGATTACTCACTAAGGGTTAATTAACATCAGCAATTCATCCGTGCATAGAAAAACGGTTGTTAACAACAGGTGGTTGCTGAAGAGGGTCACATACAGCAGGTTCCACTGTGTGTGTGTGTGTGTGTGTGTGTGTGTGTGTGTGTATATATAAACTTATTCTTTACTTCTTATTTTGATTATCATTTTACAACACATTATCTGATCAATAATAGCTTATACATTATGAAAACAAATTCCTTTTTAAAGAGATTTCTTTTTTAACCATGATTATGAATATTATCTCCTGTAACATTATCATCAAAGTATAAAGAATTTATGTGGTAATAAAATGTTCTGAACATATTTATGCATAGCCACACTCTTAAAAGGCTCCAATTTCGAGTACAAATACAGTTTGATGTTATATAAATACCCACATATTGATTAGGGTTGTAAATGCACAGTCAGCTGTCAACTATTGAAAGCTTTAAGACACCTATTGTACCAGGTGCAGGAGCACTTGAAGATGTTTAATGACAAGGTTAATTAACACTAATTTTTATTAGGTACATAACTCTTTAAACAAATTTTGGACAAACATTCTTGTCTAGAAATGTGAAAAGATTACCTGACTCATTTAGGCTTCAACCAGATCCTAACACTTTAGTAAGACTTTTACCTTAAATGACTAGTGTCATCTTGAATTTGTTTCAAAGAGAGGCATAACTATCATTTTATCCTCAAGAAGGCTCAACTTTTGAAACTTAGCTCTCACATCAGTTCTGAGACATGAGTCAATATGGGTGATATACTTTCCCTTCAAAGATAACAAGTGTGATTTTCAACACATACTCTAGAAATTAAACCTTGTGACCAAATTAGTTCAACAACCAGATCATTTTCTCATTGTGTGTGCCAAAGCGAGACTTTGTAATAATGCCACTTTGCTACAGAGTAGTGATTAACAAGCACATCTTGCAGGAAAATCATTAGTTCTGAGTCAGCTGACACTTGAAGCCCTGGAAAATATTGACATTTGATATAGATGATTTTTCAGGAGCAAATAATTTAAAATGTAAAGGCATCAGTAAATTGTTAGACTTGCAGATCAGAGGCATTGATTTTTTTCCTTACTCGAGCTGACAACAGATAATAACAAATATAAAATTACAAATAATTCCACCTGCACTCCAGATTAAAAAAGAGAATCCATTTGTTGGAATCTGGGTGTACCCACAGTTATAAAGAATCCACATCAAAACTACATTGCAAATGGGAGAAAACAAACGATTAAAAAAAAAAAAAAAAAAAAAAATCAATCTAACAACAATCAATGCTAGCAGGAAACCAAATCTGGAACCAAGACTTTTTTGTTTGTTTTTTTCTTTTTTTTGGTGAGGGTAGTAAAGAATTATAGTTCACACTGACAAAAATTTTGAAAAGTCACAACACAGGCTTACAATTTGTTTAAGGCAGAGGAGAGAGCAATACTTACCAAATTCCTGGCAACGAACAGTAATAAAAGAAAGAACAGCATTTATTATGAAATTTAACAGTTTAAGAAAAAGTTGTTTAGTTTTTATATATATTTTCAATGTCATATTTATATGATTTTTTTAAAAAATTCTTTTTTCATTACTGAAATCATAAACTGAATGTCAGATTAACAATTAAAGCAGTGACCTTGTCAAGAACATTGGTCCTTATAAGGAAAAAATGTTGTACAGGATTGTTTTATAAGAATACAAATTAAAGGATTAACTGCTTGTTTAAAAACACTTAAAATGTAAAAACGAAACATTATTTTAAAATGACATTAGCTGAAGGAGTAAATCATGACAAAATTTACTCTACCAACAGCAGCAATAATAATAATTGTTGATTTCAAAAGAATAGAGAAAGAAGTGTGAAAAGAATATTTACGAACCAGTGGGTTGTATCTGATGACAATGTCATACTCCATTGAGGCAGTCAGATTTGATACTGTGAAGTCAATAGAATCACCTTCCATGACCTTCATGAAACCAGGTCCAGTCCAAGTAATAACTTCATCTGGTCCACGTTCATGAATGTCCACACGAGCATTCTGGAGTAAAAAACAAAAAAAAAAAAACAAAAGAGAAAGTACATCTGTCAGAAGTTTTATGAAAAATATATTTTTACATTTTTTTTCTAAACATTAATCAATTTATTTCTATCTAAAATAGACAAGATTGAAACAAGGATTCTGAAAATATCAATAAGAATTAACTGTTAGGACCTTAAACCTTTAACACAACGCATTATTCATTACTTTCCTTCCACTGCATTATTTTTCAAAGCTCCTCAACTGTACTACTTAATTTCAGTCATGGCCATTTTCTGTTGCCATAGCAGGATATGACAACACAACTATAAAATTCAAACATGTCATTCATTCATCTGAGTCAGATAAGATTTTTCCTTTGCAAACAAAATCATCTACAGAATGTTAAAGGTTAATAACTTCAAAATTGATGAGAATCTATGATACAATACAAGGATTTACATTTATCCCAAGGTATGTTAAACTTGGTGCAGTGGACATTGGCTCGGAATGAGAAATCAGAGAGCCAAGTTCAAATTCTTGTTGATATTTGTTGCATTTACTTGCATGCTATATCCCTGGGTAAAAGATAAGAATCCATCAATTCTCCCTCCAACTATAGGTTAAATAGCAGAACATATTGGGTTCTATAGCCTTGGTAGGTAACCAGTCTACATCAGAAAGTAATGGCAACCTACCATGGGATAATCAGCCCAGTCAGTCATGTATTTTTCGAGACATGATTGCCAAGCATGTATTACATATGGCACTTAACTGACTGATGTTAAACTCTCTAGAGTGAAAAGTAAAATTAAAAGTGTATGTGTGTGTGTGTGTGTGTGTGTGTAATGCTGCCTACACTACTGACACCAATACATTTACTTTTTTTTTCTCCAGGCAAAGCAATAAAACCACTAATACTCAAGAGATTACTTTGTTGTAAGTTCCTTTAGAATCCATTAAATAATTCTCTTGGGATTATAAAAATATTTTAGAATAAACATAAAACTCTCAACAAAGTCAGAATAAATTTGTTTTGCTTTAATTAACAAAATATCAACTCCTTATGAATCATTTAATGCCAAAATTTTATTTTCTTGAGAGCTTTGGTAATTTTCTTTTTCAAATATATTGCTATTAATTTTTTTCTATTTTGTCTCTAGTTTGAGAGTTCATAGTTTGGACTTTAACAGGTACTACCACCATGGGTCAGTGTTGACCTGGGAACACCAGCAAATGAAGAGATGGTTTCACGCTCCTCAAAAACTCCCAATCAGGTCTTGCTGCTGATGGAATTTATCGTCATACCCAGGATGGGATATATTTGTCCTAACCAGTATTTCATTATGAATAACTGTGTTGCTTTTTATATAAAACAACACATTTAAAAAGCAGTACATTGACACTATTAGATTATAAAAAGCAGTACATTAACACTCAATAAGTCCCAGGCCAGACATATAGATGATGCCACTAATAAAAAAAATTCATATGATTTTTATGAAGTACTAACCTTCAAATAACACATGACAAAATTTGGGCCTAATGTTAGTTTACAAAGTACAGTTATTTAAGTGAAGCTACTGTTGCAAATTTTCAAAACAATGGAAAAATCTGAATTTCTTGTGTCGATACAATGCTTTCTAATGGGAAAAAATACTGTTCAAGCAAAACAATGGCTTGATAAGTGTTATTAGGACTCTGCTCCATCGGAAACAATGATTAAAAGGTGTTATGCAGACTTTAAATGCAGTGGCACAGACACAAATGATGCTGAACACTCAGGTCGCCCAAAATCAACAGTTGTACCGGAAAACACCGAAAAAATTACACAAACTCGTTTTGGCAAATCATAAATTGAAATTGTGTGAGATAGCAGAGGAGTTGAATTTATCAAAAAGCAGTGTATTCACCATTTTGCATGAACATTTGTCAATGAGAAAGCTGTGTTCAAAGTGGGTGCTGTGTTTGCTCACAGCTGATGAAAAAGAACAATGCATTGACGATTCTGAGCATTGTTTGCAACTGTTTCAACATAACAAGAAAGAGTTTTTGCATAAATATGTGACAATGGATGAAACATGGATCCACCACTTCACTCTGGAGTCAAATCGGCAGTCAGTTGAGTGGACAGCAACAGATAAAATCCATCCAAAGCGACCAAAGTCGCAAACATCAGCAGGCAAAATTTTGGCCAGTGTATTTTTGGATGCGCAAGATATTTTGTTCACCAATTACTTTGAAAAAGGAAGAGCCATCAATAGTGAATATTATATAGCATTATTGGTGTGTTTGAAGCAAGAAATCGCTAAAAAACAGCCACAAATGAAGAAGAAAAAGTGATCTTTCACCAAGACAATGCACCATGTCACAAGACAATTGCAAGAAATGCAAAACTACATGAATTGCACTTTGAATTGTTTCCGCATCCACTCTATTCTCCAGACCTGGCCCCCAGTGACTACTGACTGTTTGCAAACCTCAAAAGAATGCTCTAGGGAAAGAGATTTGGCTTCAATGAAGAAGTGATATTGAAAACCGAGGTATTTTGAGGCCAAAGATAAATCATTCTACAAAAAAAGCATTGAATTGTTAGAGAAGCATTGGAATCAGTATCACCCTATAAGTAGACTATATTGATGAATAAAGTCAAATTTTGCCTAAAAGTTGTTTTATTAGTTAGGCCTGGGATTTATTGAGTGACATGTTATAATGTAGCCATAATTATGAAAAAAAAAAACATAGGCACAAAAATTTCATGCATCATAGTATCAGTATAAAAAGTTACCAACCAAAATTTGGCTTTTGAATTTGGCATTATGACATCAAGTTTATGCCGACTACAGATTGCCAAAGCCTACTCTTAATTGCTTCTTACAAATGCTGTAAATCTCTACCAAATTAAAACAAAAGTATCCAACCACTTAATGTAAAAAAATAACATTTGTTTTTCTAAGTTCAATTAATTCAAGGCCCAAATGCTACTCAAAGTAGAGAGTTTACTGAATGAGGTGTTTAATCTATTAGCATGAAATTAAAGTTAAAATAAAAGCAAAGAAAGATTTTTCATTATTAAAATTTAAACTTTAGATATTGCTTTTCTTTGGAGGTACCTATAATACATTATGTACACATTGCATTATAAGCACACTTTAAAAAGTAACCTCTTAAAAGAGTTTACTAAATGAATGTTTGATATAAACAGGAACAGTAATATACCCTCTTATTGATGACCAAGGTACACCTAAAAATCACACAACTAGTTCTAAATATTTCTAAAAAATACTTTCTGGACACTTCAAAAGAGGAGACTTACCTTCAGACCACGTCCGAATTCTGCTTCAAACAAGAATGAATCCAGTCCAGGAATAAAATAAAGAGGCATAGGGCGGTCACACCTTCGGCCATAAATGTGTGGTCGACACTGACACTGGCCATTACTTTGGTCACAGGTTTCCCCCAAGGAACCACCAATGTCACAATCACAAGGTTTGCATCCATTGATGTCAGAACTCAAACCCCAATAACCAGGCTGAAAAAGAAAAAAAAAATCATAAAAAGAAACTTACTAAATCTAAAAATTAATAAAATTGAAATAGGGTTGAGTTAAATGTAATCTATGGAAACGTTTATTTTATCACACTAATAAATCAATATTTATTTCAGATGAGTAATAAAAAAAAAAAGTAATGAGTGGAAATGACTTGAATCAAGTCAACAGTGGCTTGGAAATGTTAAAATCCAAATTCAGATTGATACATCAGCTATTACTTGATTTTACTACTTAGCAGTAATTACTAATTGTAGTAGTTGTAACAATCATTTTTCATTTTAAATTTGAGATGAATATTTTCATTATTTTTCTATGATTTTGTTTTCATTTTACCATTTCTCCCAACCCTATTTCAACAGATCATTATGAAAGAATAGCAATGCAACATATATGCTTACTTTCTGTCAACTGAAAATGCAATTAGCAGAGAAAATGAAAAGTAATCATGTTTAAAAAAAAAAAAAGATTTTAATATCATGCAAAAATAATTTTACAGGTACAGCATAAACGGTGTAACAAAATTTAAAATGAATTCTACTTCTAAATTTCTGTTTATGGGTTTATGGTTTGATTTTCTTCCAACACCATATGCTATTTTTTTCTTAAAAATGTTTTAGCATTTCCTCATAACAATGTCTATGGAAATTAAAAGTATATAATTGAGAAATTTGAAAATAGACTGGCTCCACCTGAGATTTTTAAAGCGGGAAGACAATTTGGAATCAATAGAATGTTTATCAAAAGGACAATTGATTAATACAAGACTTCCTCCATCAAAGCCAGATCAAGATGTTCTAAGACCTTCAGAATGCAAAAACTCATTAAACATGTGCATGAAAAATCAAGCATGATCCAAGAAGGTCAATGAAAAAGTTGGCTAAAAAGGCCAGAACATCAGAAAGAACCATGCAGAGTCTATGTCAAAATGAACTAGAAGCATCACTCTACAAGATAATCAAAAGACAGCTTCTTTCAGTAGCCACAATAAAAAAGAGGCTTCGAAAAATATAAACAGTTGCTGAAATGGTTTTGTGATGACATGCTGTAAAATATCTTCACTATTGAGAAACTGTTCACATACTTTTAATGATCAAAATGATTGTGTTCTTTAAACAAGTTATCAGTCAATTCCTCCCATTTCAGGAAAATGCTTCAGAACATAAAAACTGGCATCAGTTATGGTTTGAACAGCCATTTCAAAAAAAGGAAAGTCTTCTCTTGTCTTCATGCCTCAATTGGTGTAAAGATCAACAAAGAAGTGAACATAGAGGAGATCTTGGAAGGTCCACACAATACTACTTATGGTGATGAACACTTCAACAAGATGGAACAAGCAGCCATATTGCTTATCTAACACAGCAGTGGTTTAGTAATTGTCCTGGTTTCATCACCAAAAATGATTGATTGATTGATTTCTTTGTTTTACGGCAAATCAACTCTTTATGGGTCATTTAATGCCAAAACATTAGTTGTTGTAGTCTGATGGGTGGAAATTAAATGTTACTTATGATTCAGAGGAACTTTTTGACTGTATCTTGTTGTATAGTTTCATCTCTTTTAGGAATCTGAGAATATTTTTAGGGTCAACCTTGTTGAAAATATCTCTTAGATTATTTTCTTGGTAGTGTTTAAGGCGGATCTGTTTAAGGTCTATGCAGTTTGTCAGTATATGGTGTACTGTGTAGGGTTCTTGGCATGGTATGCAGATTGGTACTTTTTCTCCTTTCAGTAAATATGAGTGGGTGATATGTGTATCTCCTATTCAGAGTCTAGCCATCACCACTTTTTCTCTTCTTGACATCCTTTTATTTGTTTCTTTTTTCCAATAGTGTAGTTTATTGTCAGTACAGGAGTTCCATGACTCCTGATAATTTTTGAGGGCATATATATCTATTTTTGGTTTTAAATCTGTATAAGGGATTTTTTCTGTTGTGGGGTTTAGTTGTAATGACTCTTTTGCTGCTTTATCGGCTTTTTCATTCATGTGGATACTGATATGGCCTGGGATCCAACAGAAGATTATGTCTTTATTCTTTGTTAGATTGTTTATCCTATTTAGTAGTTTTGTAGTCAGGGGATTTGTCTTTTTTTTTCCTTTCATATATAAAGCACTGATAAAGAGTCTGTGAGTATGAGATATTTTTGGTGTTCATTGGATGCTATAATATTTAGTGCCTAGACAAAGCAGATACTTCTGCACTGTACACAGAAGCCCCATCTGGAAGTTTTTTTCTTTAATTTTATTTTTTTTATGGATATTCGCGCATCCTGCCCTGTCTCCATCTTTTGATCCATCGGTATAGATTTGTAGATATTCTGTATATGTGTTTTAGATGTTGAGCAGTTCTTCGCGGAAACTTGAAGGATGGGTTTCAGTTTTACAGTGTTTATTTAGTTTTAATATTATGGATGGCTGTTTAATCATCCAAGGTGGAGATTTTGATTTGATGGATTCATGGATTTTTGTTTTGTCTATTTGAGCTTCTGTGATGAGGTCTTTTACATGGAGACTGTATGGTTTGATAGTACTTTCTTTTTCGTTGAAAAGGTTTGTGTATTGTGGGTGGAAAACGCATTTGTTTGCAGGGTTTGATGAAAATGATGAGAGCATTAGATAGTATAGCAGTGCTAGTTTTTTTCATCTTAGTGTCAATGGCGGCTCATTAGCTTCTGTATACAAGCTTTCTACTGGTGAAGTGTTGAAGGCTACTAGAGCCTTGGTGGTGTATTGTATTTAGTTCTTTTACATATGATTTTCTAGCTGCTTCATATATGAAGCATCCATAGTCAAGTTTGGATCAAACTAAGGATTGGTAGAGTTTGAGTAATGTAGTTTTGTCAGCACCCCAGTCAGTGTGTGCTGGAACTTTGATCAATTGTATGGCCTTGTGGCATTTTGTTTTTAGGTATTTGGGGGATAAAGGTATATGATTCCCAAGTACTTGTGTTGTTCAATAACTAGGATATTATTGTTGTCCAGTTTTAAAATGGGGTCATGATGACTTCTTCGGAGTTTGCAGAAATGTATGCATTTTGCTTTGTCCATTGAGAATTTAAAACCATTTTCCGTAGCCCATTTATTTATTTTATTTAGACAGAGTTGGAGTTTGCATTCAGCTGTGGGTATGTATTTTGATCGATAGCAAATGAGTAAGTCATCCACATATAGAGCGCAGTCGATTCCAGTAATTATGTTTTTAATGATATTATTTATCTTTATATTGAAAAGGATGACAGACAGAATGCTTTCTTCGGGTACACCCAGTTCTTGTTTTTTTTTTTTTGGACTGAGAGCATGTCGTCCAGCTGTACTTGAAAATGTCATTTAAGAAGTTGCAGATGAATTCTGGCATTCTACCTTTAAGTCCATCTTCATGTAGGTCTTTTTTAATGCCGTACTTCCAGGTAGTGTTTCAAGGTTAAAAAAAGATTGCTATTAGGTGTTCCTTCTTGACGAATGCTTCTCTTATGTTTTAAGTCTAATTAAGTAGTCAATAGGGCTTCTTCTTTTTCTGAAACCTGACTGGTATTCTGTAATCAGTTTTTTGGTTTCAAGGTACCATGATAATCTCTCATTAACTATTCTTTTGAAGGTCTTGCACAGGCAACCAGTGAGGGCAATGGGGTCGATAATTTATTGGATCTGTATGGTCTTTTTTTGGTTTAGGTACTGGGATTACTATAGCTTCTTTCCAATTTTTTGGAAAGCTGTTATTCATCCATATTTCATCATATGATAGTTGAGAGATGGTTTTGGTAGTTTTGGTAAAAGATAGTTGAGAGATGGTTTTGGTAGTTTTTATTTTTTTTTAAATTGGTAGTGGATTTCATCAGAGCCAACTGCTGTATCATGGGATTTATGAATTACTTCTTTTAATTCTGTTCTGTTGAACGGTTGGTTGTACTTTTCTTCATTTTTTGACTTGAAGTTAATTTTTTTCTTTTCTTCATTCTGTTTTATAATTTCAAAGTTTTTGTTTTGTTTTTTTGACAAGGAGTTTATGGAGAATTGTTCAACCAGTTGGTTCACAATGGTTTTTTTTGTTGGTGATTTTTATGTTGTTGCAAATAAGGTGTTTGATCGGGTCTTTGTTGTTCTTTCCTGATATTTTTCTGACCATCTCGCATACTTTTTTGGTTTTAGTGTTCACATTTATTTTTGATACAAAGTTTTTCCAGGTATTCCGGTTTGATTCTTTAATAATTTTTTGTGCTTTTAGCTCTACTGTTTTTGTATTGGTCTAAGTTTTCTTTTGTTGGATTATTTTTTTTAATTTCTTAGATTAGCACATCACATTTTCACAGCGTTTTGACATTCTTTATTGTACCATGGTTTGTTGTACTTTGAGGAGGTGGAGCTTTTTGGTATGTTCTCTTTTGCAATGGAAAGGAGGGTATTGCTTAAATATGTGATATGATCTTCAATCTTAGTGTTTGATTCTGGTACTAGTCTGGATTGGCACGAGTTTTGGAATTTTTCCCAGTTTGCCTTTTGTAGCTTCCAAAAGGGATTTTGTCATTTAGCTCGGGATCTTTGTTTTCTAGTCTAATAGGGAAGTGGTCACTTCTGCATGAATTGTCACGTGTTTTCCAGCTATAGTCCATGTATACGGTTGGGTCACAAATTGTTAAATCAATTGCTGAGAGAGTACCCATTGCTGGATGTAGGTATGTGTTCTCTTTGTTGTTGAGCAAGCATAATTGATTTTGGTTTAATAATGTTTTGATTATTTTACCTAGTTTGTCATGTTTTTTACTACCCCATAACTCATTATGGCTGTTAAAGCCTCCGATTAGTATAAATGGCTTTGGTAGTTGTTGAATTAAATCCTTTAATTCGGTTTCATTCATTGTTTCACTTGGTGGAATATATAGTGAACAAAAGGTTATTATTTTGTGTAGTGTTGCAGTTATGCAGCTTGCATATTTGTTTTTAAGTTTATTTCACTGTCTGGAATATTTTTATTTATGAGTAATGATGATCCACCTGTGGCTATATTTGATCTTTTGTTTATGTGGTGGTATGAGGAGTAATGTTTAATATTAATTGTATTATCTTCTTTTAAGTGAGTTTCTTCTAGGCAGATTATAGCAGGGCAGAAAATTTTGATGAGGAGTAGTATTTCTTCAAAGTTAATTTTTGTTCCTCTTATACCATTGTAGTATTTTGTTGGCCATGGTTTATTTTTATTTTTCTGGTTTTGAATTATTGATGTTTGTGTCAACACACATGGATTCAGTATTTTAGATCGTGATCGTGGTGTATTGGGGAGTTTTAGTTCTTGTTTTGTGAGGGTTGTTTCATTGTCTTTTGTATTTTTCTTTTTAGCCAGTGATTGTTGTTTGGTTCCAGATGTTCCAGGGATTTGTGGTGGTTCTATTTTTCCTGTTTTTTCTTTGTCTGATGTTTGGGTTGTTCTTTTGTTTCAGTTTATTTGGTCTTTGTTTTGGTTGGTCTCAGGGTAGGTATTCCTATTTGCAATATTCTGAATTGTTGGTTTTATTTCACTTATAAATTTTGGCCAGTCATTTGGAACCAAGTTTATGAACATGTTGTATTTATCATTTTTTTCAGTAGTTTCCTTTTTTTTGGCAATTTATGTTAGCTTTTTTCTCCCATGTATGTGTCCACAATTCTCCTTGCTTCAGGAAAAGGGACGTTTTGTTTATGTTTTACAGTTATAATTTCTTTTTTCCATATATTGCAGGTCCTTGCATAAGCTGGATGGTCTTCTCCACAGTTTGCACAATTGCATCTTTTTATACATTCGTTTGTAGTATGGTCGGGGTTTTTCTGGGAACATCTGCCACATACTAGTTGGTTATAACAAGTATCCTTGTGATGTCCCAATTTTTGGCATTTGCGACATCGGAGAGGGTTTGGTATGAATGTTTCTACTTTTTCTATGGAGAATCCGACTTTTAGTTCTTTTGGGGCCTTTGGTATGTTTAAGGTCATGATGTACATGTTAGTTTTAATGATGTTTCCGTTTTTTTTAATGGACACTCTTTTGGTGTCTATTACTCCTTGAGATTTTAATTCATTTTTATTTCCTCTGTGGTGCAGCTGGAAAGTTCTGGACTTCAGATTACACCCTTTGACATGTTCATTTTTCCATGTGGATATGATTTAACTTTTTTATTATGGAACTTTTCCATTTTTAATAAAGTATCCGCATATCTTTTTCTTTTTTTTCACCTCTACTAATATAATTCCATTACATAAGTTTTTAACAGTTTTGGGTGTTGTGTTTGATAAGATAATCCTTTGTATTATGAATGGTGATAATTTTGTTAGGGGATTATCATCTTCAGATTCCAGGATAATAAATCTTTGGAAATTTTTCTTTGTTTTCAGAATCCGAGTTGGATTCAGTGTGTGGTCTCTTGGTTGGTTTATTTGCCATTTATGTGTCTTTTAGATTTCACCATTCCTGCTCTCCACCCATCTTCTTCTTCTATGTGCCCTGTCCCTTCAGGACGTAGGCGATCATGGATCTCCACGTCTCCCTATCCCTTGTGGCTCTTAGTATGTTTGCTCCTGTTGCTCCTGGCAACCCCCGTTCCGTCATCCACCTGATCAGACTCTGCAGATATGTTATCCGCTGCCTTCCTCTGTCTCTCCTTCCTTCTATCTGACCAGTCAGTATCAGGTTCTCCAGGCTCTCCTTCCTCATTGCATGTCCCAGGAACTTCAGTTGTCTCTTCCTGATGCTCAGCATCAATTTCCTTTTTGTTGCCATTCTTTCTAACACTTCGTCGTTGCTTGTATGCTCAGTCCACGATATCCGTAGCATCCTTCTGTAGAACCACATTTCGGCCGCTTCCAGTTTTTTCCTCATTTTCGATGATATTGTCCAGCATTCACAGCCGTACTGAAGAACTGACATCACGTAGCAGTCTAGCACTCTTTTCTTCGTTTCTATTGAGATCTTCCTGTGTGTTAGTATTTTGCTCATCTTCTGGAACGCGTCCTTTGCCATGCCAATTCGCCTTCGGATCTCCATGTCGCACTTTCCAATTTAATGGGAAATATGAGGGGTGAAACCCATTCGCCCTCGTAAGACAGAGATGGTATACTTGTATTTGGAGGGGTCCATGAGCACCTGCTCTTTTTTCTGTTTCTCTACCCAAGAAAATAGATAAACAGATAAGAGAGTACAGCCATGTGACAGTCCTTTTCCTTCAAACTGATTGACCCTACAGCAACCACCTTTTAATTCAGAAATCTGGGGAACATTATTTTTGGTATGTGTTTGTGTTGTGGGAGGTAATGATTATGTCTTCTGTGTTAGGGCCTGGCGTGACCAGCCGATTGATCGTATTGGGCCCAATCCGAGCTCGTCAAGCCCAGGTAAGGGTCAAAGTGGTGTGTTGCAGATCATGACCACTTTTCACCTGGGTCATGAACTGCTCAACCACCAAGATCCCGTCACCAGACATTACAGGTCAACAGGTCGCCCCCTTGGGGGACTTTTACCCCCCTACAGAGGTGCAGTCAGCGTATTCTGAAGCCCTGACAACAGGGCAATCACCAAAGATGAATGGCTTCCCTCATCATCAGATATCAATGTTCATGATTATTGTTTGTGGACAGTTCTTGAAAGTGAGGTCTGTTCTACTGAGTACCACAATATTGAAGCTCTGAAGTCAAAATAGAAGAGTGTATGGAAACTGTGCATCCTGTCATCAATGACTTTACCAAAAGACTTCAACTTGTGATTAAGGCAAAATGGAATCATATTGAATGACATTTTCTATTGTTATTTAGCAGATTAATACTTACTTTTTGTTAAAATAGTATAAGGATATAATAAATCTTTCAGGAATATGAGCTTTTGCATCGGTATTTATGCTGCACCTTTACAATTTAATATAAAGTGTAGAAGCAAATCAAACACTTAAAATATACTAGAACAAAAGACCTGCATTTGAATAACCACAAAATAGTCAACCAATATATTTATTTTTAGCAGGACAATTACAAATACTTACGTAGCATTGATCACATTGTTTGCCAGTGACATAACGCTTGCAGATGCAGTCTCCAGTTATCTTACTGCAGCTGTTACCTGGACTCGTCCCAAGAACATTACAAATGCAGGCTGCAAGAAGAAGCTGAAGTATCAAATACCAGCATTTACTAGGATCTTAATCACTCTTCTCTAGAAAATGGCTATAGAGTAAAAGAAAATCTGTGCTACCAATACTTAAAAATAAAAAAAAAGAGAAAGAGAGAGCCTGCCATTCAACCTCACAAAAAAATACAAAAAGAAATATTAAATTTCAGGCATAGGAATAGTTACATGAGTCATTTATCTTAAAGTGTTTTAATAGAAAAATGGTTCATATTCTTTATGAATCACAAGAGAACTGTTTCTTGTCATTTTCAAATGTCCTTAAATATCAGCATAATTTAATTATCATTAATAACGACATTAATTTTTGACTACTAACAAGTGTCTTCATTTTCAATAAACAATAAGGGTTCAACCAAATTCTAAGTCAAAAATTGAAAAGTTTGGTGCTTAATATTTTTTTCTTTATGCACAAAAGTAAAACAAAATGAAATGGAGAGTAAAAACTGAAACTTTGGCTATCAGATCAAAATGCAGTAAAGTTTATAATAAAAACCATGTCTGTTTCTTTTTTGTCCCTTTCAACAATTTGAATCAATTCTCATTCAATGATGATATCTTGACTTAGATAAGTAGCAATTCTCATTCAATGATGATATCTTGACTTAGATAAGTAGCAATTCTCATTCAATGATGATATCTTGACTTAGATAAGTAGCAATTCTCATTCAATGATGATATCTTGACTTAGATAATAGAATTCTTATTAATGATGATATCTTGACTTAGATAAGTAGCAATTCTCATTTAATGATGATATCTTGACTTAGATAAGTAGCAATTCTCATTTAATGATGATATCTTGACTTAGATAAGTAGCAATTCTCATTTAATGATGATATCTTGACTTAGATAAGTAGCAATTCTCATTTAATGATGATATCTTGACTTAGATAAGCAGCAAAAAACTTACTAATCATAAGCACAGAAGGTACAAGTGAAATTAACCCCAACTGGAAACTATATTGCAGAGGTATTTCAATATTATAGAGAGAGGGATGATTGGTGTTTTTACAGCTTCTTAAATTTTTGAAGGTTATTTAAGACCAGAAATATTTTTTAAAGATAATGAGTTACTGATGCAAGTCCTACTGATTACCTCATATCAGTGGAGAGAAAAGGTGAGCTTATAACTTCCCAAGGGTATTTGTGCATAAGTGAGTATAACAAACCTGACTAGAAATGAAACTAGGCTCTCTGGCTTCCAATTTCAAGCTGTTCTCCATTACATCACCACTTACATTAACTAGTATCCTCAAGAAGTCACCCATCAGGTACTGACTTGGCTCAATGTTGCTTAACTTCAGTGATCATGAGAAATGGTGATTCATGATATGACCATAAGTTTATATATATATCAGCATGTGGTGTGGGTATGGTATAAAAGAATCCAAAGGAGTATCCTGTACATACAGTGGTAGGATAACTCTCTAAGAGAGTTCTAAATATATATGTTTATAAATACATATAGAGCAAATATAAGAAAAATTAAGGCAAACACGTTATTTCATGGTAAATCGAAAGTATAGGCCTATTTCAGGCAAACCATCATCAGCTTCTGTTTTATTGTACAGAGGATTTTATACAAATGAGATTCACAAAGACCTCAAAAAAGAAAATAAAATAAAATAAAAAGTAAAAAAAATAACAGTCACTCCCTTAAAAGAGAAAATTTAAGAAAAAATACATCATTGCATCAGTTCAGCGAACACACACATATTCATACATAAGCATATATGCAACATATAATCAGAGGACACGTGTAGGGGCAGATGTCAACAAAAGTTCAAAGATACATTCAGCCTGTCAGTTGGACTGCAGATCTGTAGATTTGAAACATAAAGAAAGTGGGTTAGGTAAGAGAGAGAGCATTAAAAAGAAAGAGTAAGTATCTTAAAGCATAAACGAAAAGGGAAGAAGAAAGAAGAGAGGAATAAATTTAAAATAGAAAAGCTGATAGGAGAAAATGAGAAAATAAAAAATAAATATTATACATTAACAGTGAAAGAATAAGAAATTTGAGTCTAAAAAAATTAAAGATATATAATAGTTAATCTGTTGTGATCACAAAATACTCACACCACTATATAATCAAAATTATACTAATTATACAATCAACAAAACAAATATAATACAATAGAAAATTTTTAAAAATTTTAATTTAAAAGTAAGCCTAATTATTCTATTTAAATTTAATTGTTTAAACTTAATTATTTAGTTTAAAAACAAAGTACATATTACTAGTGAAAAGATAAGAAATTGGGATTTTTAAAAAACCTAAGAAAATTAAACAATCAAGATATACTAGTTAATCAATCCACTTTAATCACAATTGCCACCACACCACTATATAATCAAAATTATACTAATTATTTGGTTAACAATACAATAATAATACCATAATGTAGGTAAATTTTTGGGTCAACGGTACAGCTATAATACCGTATAACTTTAGTAGTTTAAAAAAACATATATATATATATATATAGATATGTGTACACATACAACTCACACACATACCCACATACACATATATATGTATACCCATATATGTACACGTACACAAATACATATAAACATATACACACATACGAACACACACATATATATACTCAAACACTAGCAAAAACAAATACATAAGTAATACCATAGACATATTAAAACCCATATATATATATATATATATATATATATAACCTTAACATATATAACAATGGTTTAAAATTAAACAATATATATTCTGTAAAATAGTGTGATGTGTATAAAGTCTTCAGAGGAATGAATGAGGGGCTAAAAGTTTGACATAGTTTAAACCGGCTCCTGTGTCAACATTTAAAAATTAGTTCCCTCCTCAGATTCAGCAGATTCAATTGGTTTTTGTGATTTATAATAGTGATTTTTTTGTCCAGGCATAAGCGACAGTAATCTTTGAAATTGGTGGGTGTGTTGGATTTTCTTAATGATATTCCATTTAATCATGGAGGTTAGGTTATTGTCTTTCAATAACCAGAGATAATTTGATAGAGCTGTCTGGTTTCTTAGTTCAGGGTTGGAAAAGAACTGTGTGTGATTGTACAACCGTTGCTTCCAAGCACTTGCAGAAATACCAATGTAGTATTTTTTCAAGTTTGTATTTTCTTTTGGGGTATATCATGGCTTGATATACCACCCCTTCTGTCATACACTCTCCACCCATAGGAGAACTTTATCTAGATATAAAATCCAAACTGATAACCCGAAACCTACTACCACTGATCAAGCCAGCTCTAGAGTAACAACTCCTAGTTGAGCCAGCCTTAGTTCTGCAACTTCCAACCAAAGCAACCCTAAAGTTGCCTGGAATTTACCAGACATAAGGGATGCAGCTAGACATGACAGTCATACACCTAAATGCAATTGCAGAATCAAAAATGAGTGTCCTATAGGGGGGAGAGTGTATGACAGAAGGAGTGGTACATCAAGCCATGATATACCCGAAAGAAAATACAACCATATATATATATATATATATATATATATATATATATATATATATGTGAAAATAAGTAAAAACATGGAGGAAAAGTGGCTTTAATCTAACATATTTCACTTTATTAAGTTTCTTCAAAGATTTATTTACAAGACAAATTCATTTAAAAAAAATTTTTTTTTAAAAAAAACAACACAGTATATTGGAATGTTGATTGGGGTTTGATTTCATTGGTCAGATATGTCTTACATGTAATAAAGCAATTAAATTTTAAATGTAAGTGTGTATAAATATCTGTTCAAATGTACGTGTGCAAAATAATGCATATGTCAAGTGTATATAAAAGATGGATATTTTTAAAATATGTGTATGAGAAAATCATGGAGGAATTTTTCTTATAATTATACATGAAAAAATATAAAAAACTTGACAGAACCTTGTCAGTTGTTTTTAACAAAACTTGCATAAAAGAGAGATTGCTGCCCAAATACATTTTTAAATTATATATATATATATATATATATATATATAATGTTAGAACATGTGCAAACTACTAGCTACTACAAAACTGTACATTTTGTTTCAACATTGAAAGAACAATGTCAGGTAGTTAAAAAGGTGATAATGTTTTATTTTAAAAAAATTATTTTAATTACATTTTCATTTTCATGTTTATTTTTATTGTTTTTATTTTATTTTTATTTCAATTTTATAATTTCAATTTTTTATCAACATGCAATATTTAAATTTTATGCTTTATGCTCCATCACTTTCTTCTCCCTGCATTTTAATATTTTTTATTTTATTTTATAATTTTATCTACATATAATCTTAGAATATTTAAATTTTTAATCTTTTTATTAAAAAAGCAGGAACTTAAGTTTATGAGATTTAATTCCCATGAACATTGAGTGAATTTAAATTCAAATCTGTTAAACTGTCAATTTAAAATATTCACCTGATGAATGCATAATGCATGAAATTCTGAGTCATGCCAGAGATGTAGGACTATATATATATATATATATATATATATATATATATATATAGTTTGTTGTCATCCGCAGACAGATCTGTTTCGCCGTATCACAGCTCATCAGTACGCTTAGACTCGGATTGATTTTTTCCCCAGGATTGAAATATATATATATAAGCAATACAGCTCTGTCTATACATTGAGCACTGTTTTATTAACACCTGAATAATAATACTATACATATGTGCACCCACCCTAGATGTATATTTACTAATTCAAGTCATTATGCGTGTGTGCGTGCGTGAGAGATTTTGTGAAAATCAGTTAAAGGTGAACATTTATTCTATCGTCAATGTTTCATTCTGTAAAAACATTTTCAAAAGATCTGAAAAAGTAAAATATTGAGACTATGGAAACCCTGTTATTTTGAAATTCTGTAGTTAAGTAAAAAGCTTTAACAGTTGATAAAATTTTAAAATAAATATCTGAACAAATCAATGAGATTTTTTATATAGAAAAAGGTTCAAATAAAATGTAAATATGTTGATTTGATATAGGATAAAAAATTGTTATGCAGAGAAAAATAAAACATGAATATTTATTATTCAAATTATAATTTATGATAATATTTCACTGCCAAGGAAAATATAGAATTTAATTAAGATTTATACATAGTTGGTTCAACAATTCTTCTAGATGATTTATGATGAATAAATTTAACCATTTTGCTATTTTTAAAATCAAAAGGATTGTTTGTATATTATATATTGGAGAATAAGGAATTTTTAATTCATTAATTTGAGAAAAAAAAAACCACCTTCCAACAGGTTTTGACAAATTTTATCTCGCGTATTTTGTTTGGATATTTCACATGAATCATCAAGGCAAATGTGCAAATTGATAAAGTCCCTCAGGCACATTTGCCTCAGACGACAAAACACATCAGCTAGGATAAGTTTTCTTTTGGTCTTTATTTTTGTTGTTCTTTTACAGATGTACTCTGTCTGAAATTTATATATATTAGATTGTCATATATGAAATAACACACCTCATAGGAAATTAATAAAAGGCTTCTGAAATGTTAATCTATTTAGTTGGAATAGACACTATGTTGAATCACTGTTTTCCAATGTACCTCTAAATTCTTGAACCAATTTAAAAAAAAAAAATTCTCATACTTTTAAGTGATAAACAGTTCAAATGCTACAATTATTTCTTCCTCAATGTTTTAATGCGTATGAAAAGCTGAAAATACTTAAATAAGTGATAATTAGTAAGAGAGATATCAGGTGAATAGGGAAAATGAAGCAAAATTCAGTCTATACAGCTTTTGGACACTTGATTGAGAAGTATGTGGCCATGCAGGAAAATGTTTTTTTCAATTTTTCATGTATAAACTCAATTTCTTCACAATACAAGGTTGTTGGTATTATTTTCTCTTGAGACAAAAATGAACAATGAAAAACTCCTTTGAAATACCACAGATACAATCAACTTTTTAGGGAGCAGTGGAGGTTTTAATTACTGTTTTGCATCTAACCACTGACCTACTTTTTTACTGTTGTCAAAAAATATCCATTTCTCTTAGCATGTAATGATTTGATCAAAAAAGTATTCTTTTTAGTTTGTACTCTTTGTTACATTGTAATCATTTTCGTTAAGCTTATAGGTACTAATATATTGAAATAAAAATTATCTGGAAAAAAAAAATCTGATATAAGTTTTATTTTTTATATATTAAGGTTACATTGATAGATGACCAAATCAAAAACAAACCAAAAAAAGGCATCATTTCATGTGTAACAACCATATATATATATATATATATATATATATATAACACACACACACACACATACACACATATATACACACACACAGCAGAGAGAAAAGCTACAAAAAGATTATACATGCATACATATTCAAAAAGCAATAAACATAAAAGCAAACAAATAAATGCAAAGGTTAGGCAACAATAGTTACCTTCACAACCATCTGGATTGTCTGATTTAAGATTCCAGTAGCCATTCTGGCAAGTGTCACATCGTCTCCCAGTAACATAACGCTTGCAGTCACAGGTACCAGCTACATAACGGCCATCTTTGCTTGTATGACTGTGACATTCTCCTTGGCGCAGAGATCCCGAAGGGTCACAGTTACAATCTACAGTCACAACAAAAGGAATAAAATCAAGTTTGTAAACACTAGATTTAACAATTGTTTACAAGAAATTTTAAGGTAACAAAATTAACTAATCTCATGTTGATCCCATTTAGTTATTCTCAACATCTCAATTGGAGTAGATAGACTAAACTATCGCCTGGTTCACATTCCACCCACATCATGTTCCATAGGATGTGGTTTCCAGCTTTCTCTTTTCCAATCTTTTTACTCTTAAGTAGCCCCCTGCACATCAGTGGCGTTACCGCCTTGCTTGGGGTGATATGATTAAAAAAAAAAAAAAAAAAAAAAAAAAAAAAAACAGTCTCTAAGCACCAAGGTTAGTAAAATTATAGCCCACCTTTGGCCCAAACAATGATTTTATCCAGCCTGCAAGAGCACAACAGACAACATTTTTTAAATGTCCAATAATATTTTAATATCTTTTGGTTAAAAGCAGCTCAAAATAGTAACTTATTCAAAACATGAACAAAGACAGAAACCATATGTATTAAATAACATTCCTCCACCCCAGTTCATGGGAAACTCAATGCCTACAAAATATACCATGTCATATACTATCACAAGCACTTGGGATTGTTGCATCCCACACTGTGCCAATGCCCAATTATTATATAGGAATCAATGTGCATGTATGTATTCCAACTGGAGTTAAACATATGACATTATTTCTTATACCTTGCTATAAATGTCTGAAGATTTTCCCAACTGCAGAAATCTAATTAATAGTAAGAAATCTAATAAATATTAAATTAATTTCTCAAACATTTGTGAAAATTGTTCACCAAATAACAATCATAAATCATGTATGTTATTTACGTTTTAAGCACAGGACTTATATTGTTGTTGGAAAACTTGTGTTATTGTGAGAAGGTCCATTTATACAGAGCCAATGTATGCACTGATGTTGACACTGATGAAAATAAGTTTGTCCACCAATGCTCTAGAGGAACTCAAACATTCATCCTTTATCTCTGATAGCTGCTTTGCTACAGAGGCTGCTGGTTGCAAACATACAAATTTACAATTATAGCTATATTGTTCATTCCTTTCCAACCCTTGAATTCCAGATATGCTGCCATTTTTCATTTACATATACAACAAATGGGAAAACAATATATATATATATATTAAAAACAATTTTAGGTGGGGAAAAGTGTAAATAAAATAGAACTACATTCGACTAAATTTATGTTTACATTTATGTGACTACACACATGCACAAAGAAAAGGAAGACACTTTGAGTTAAAAAAAAATTTAATATGTTTTGGATTGAGTTGATTTCGTTTTTAGATTTTTTTTGTTTATACTTCCATAGCTTTTGCTATTAAATACCCCACATTGGGATAATAAAACATCTGGCAAGAATGGTGAAACATTTTAAGAATCTGGATGTAAATTTACTGTGAATGATCTAGCAATTTCAGATTAGTAAATTGTTTTATATTCTAATTTAAGTAGAATTTTTCTAAAATCAAAAATGTGCTCAGTCATTATGGTAAGCAACTAATGTATTTAATATGTTGTTTTTGTAAAAGATCTCTTTTGTGCTCATATTATTGTTTATTTGAGGTTTCTCCCATGTATTACTTGTAGCAATTATTACAGGTAATAGAGTAAATTTCTCATTCAAGTTTTTTTTTAATCTTATTATTTTGTTTTGTATTAATTAAGTCTTTCGTTTAAGATGTAGTTGTGACAAATTTTATGTTGAGTTTAGATAAATTCATTTTAATTGTAGTCATAATTTGATTTAATGGATAAAATATTAAATTTCGAAAGAAAATTAAATTCAAAACTTTCAATTTCCTGCTTTCCTTTGGGCACATGTGTATTTACATCAACAGAAATATAAATTTAGTTCAATGAACAGATCATAGCCCTGACTTCAAATTCTGTAGAGGATGTACTAAAATCATCCAAACCATATGCTTGGAGCCACTCTCTTGTCAGATTGGGCATATGTTGAGTGATAGTGTTATTGTGTAGCAGGATGTATGATGAATACAGAATTAAAAGTAACTCTCTTCTCTTCACTGCTTAGAAATTTTGGAATCCATTGTGAAATCTAATTTTGACAAATACGAAAAAGGATTGACCTTGTACTGAAAGAAAACGACGAAGACAAATTTTGTAATGTTAATTATTTTCTAACCAATGAAAAGGAGCAATTTCCTAAACTGAGACAAGTTAACAAGCCAGTGTGAAAAAGTCTTTTGCTAATATATAGAGAAAGAAAATGGAATCTGTCATATGGGAGCAAATATCAGATCTGCCATGATGTGACAAAAGAAACGTCAATCCGCTGAACCGGACATACCTCGATGACATACATTCCCTCTCCTTTTCTTTCTTGCGTGCTATTTTCCTTTGTCTCTTCTTTTTTGTCTTCACCATTCTTACCATCAACAAAGAAGACAGCAACAACAATAAGACACTTCAACTCATTCCTAAAAATTAAAGTCTAAGTAAAATTAACATCTAAGTATAATTTTCCTTTATTGCTTTACCTTTCTTTTGACTATCTTGCTGTCCGCAAAAAGAAGGAAAGTAACACAGACTATATTACTACCCTGTTAATCTTTTCTGCATACACATATTTTGCTACAGCTACAAACTCTGTATTCGTTTAACTCTGTATTACACATTCTCTTTAAACATTTACACAGTTGATAATTCACTTCCTATGAATTGATATTATTCTGTCCAGTAAATAAATTTCGATTTAAACATACAAACGAAACACTTTTATTTTTTCCAACCTTATGATGATGATAATCCTAACTTGTGGGGAGTTTGGTTATGTTTGTCACAAGGCTAATTTAATAAACATGGTCAGGCTTCCCCTACAGATGATACTCTCTTACACAAATGTATCCTTGTCTGTTTCAATGATTAATTTTCTGCAGCCTGCCCAATGCTAAACTATATTTGACTATATTGTCTGACCATGTGATACAAAGTCTACAAACAGCATGCCCTTTATATATATATATATATATATATATATATATATATAAAAATAAAGATGCATTGCCTGAAGAAGCTTAAATTCTACCTTGGATTTTTCAATAGAGACTGGAAGGAAAAAAGTAGTATTTCTCAGACTTATTTTCAAGATTTATGATTTATGTTTATCTGTTAAGGTCGGTTGTTACACCGAAAGTTTTCAAATATATATAGAAATTGATTTTATGTATTGCAAATAATAAATCACTTCAATACAATTGTATTAAATGTAATGAGTAAAAATTCCCAGTACACCCTTTTTGAAAACTAGGTTGAATACATAGAATACAAAAGAAATAGTCAAAAATGTGTTTTAAAAATACTGGAAACTTTTTTTTTTTTTTACACAACTATTTATTTGGATCATTTGGTTTTTTTTTTCCCCTCTCATTTTTCAGTCATTATTGACCTATAGCTGACATAACAATATTCCACTGTTCAGCCACTATTGACCCATAGTTAATATACCTACCAACATATATAAATCAAATTATGATTACAATATGTTCCTTAACATGGAAATATAACTTTAAAAGAAAAAAATTGATAGAATTAATGCAAAATTAACAAAATATAATTTTATATTTGATAATAACTGTGAAGTTACCATATGTTTCGCTTGTAATTATGATTACAGCCAGTGTAAGATGACATAGTCAAATTCATTTTAAAAAGAGGCCAAAAACTAAAATAAAATGAAGCTTACGTTGACAAACATCTGGGTCAGTCATTCTTCTGTTTGGATCTTGGTAGAAGAAAGGTTTGCAGAACTGGCAATTCCTTCCCATTGTATTATGCTGGCAATCATCACAAACACCTCCACTCACACGGCCCGTTTGTTCATAAACCGCAGGATCAAAATGACATTTGGTAGCATGATTATTACAATTACATCCTGAAAGAAAAAGAAAAATTACGAAAGGACACTGCATCTCAGTGAATGGTGAACAAAAGAATTTCAACTTCCAACCCAGTCATCGACTTCCTCTTATTATTTGTTAATTTATTAATGGCAAAAAATGTATAAAACTGACAAATAACAGGACAGTGATGAGTTTGTATTGAACAGATTTTAGGAATTGATATAAAAGGGTTTTTTATTATACTCTAAGGCCACTAAATAGAATTTTTTCACTGCCATTTTACAGTCAATTAGAAATTATCAACAAATATTAAATTCTAACCTTATACATTTGTTGTAAAATACAGCAAGGATATGTTGAGGTTGGAGTAAAACACCTAACCAATTGCTATCTCAACTACTACAGGGCAACAGGCAGAGAAAGAAGGAAACAAAATAACACTGCCTCAGAAACCACAGCACAGCAGGTAGCATGGAAATTTAGTAAAAAAATGCCCAAGACATTCACAAAACAATTTTGCCAATTGCTGATTTTCCCCGTCACTTTAATTGGCAGGAGACAGCTGGACAGATTACAGAGTGGCTCTCATCTAGACATGCCAATATGTTTTACTGTTAATAGGGAAAAACTAGAATGTAACTAAATATGTCAGCAACTGACTAAGATCTTTTTCACATCTGTACTGACACACATAAGATTCTTGACAACACCTTTTTAATATCATCATATTCATAGTCTAAACAAGAATTTTGCCACTTGAAATACATACAGCTAAAATTACAACAATTTTATTTATACATATATAACATAATATATTACTCTTTCTTATGCAAACATATGAAAAAAGAAAATCTTTTATATAAAAACATAAAATGTAAAAATAATTCAAAGTATCCAATGCTTAAAAATAGAAGAATCTAAGACAGAATTTAAGAAAATGACACCACACACAAACAGCAACTCATTTGCAAGTTTAATCTTCCAGTTGTCCAGGCTGTGAGTGCTAGGATCAATAAGTTAGTACACAGTATGGTCCCAATAAACTTATTGAAAGCACACAATGTGTCATTTTATTGAACCTAAAAGTTAAAAGCTGAAGAATCAGAAAAGAAATGTTAATGTGAATGGGTTGTTACATGATTCTTTTGTTTTATATGCCTATATATCTCACACAATTGTGATGAGTTTAATGTTCTTGAAAGGAAAGAACTCATTCTTGACACTGTGAGGTTGATCTATACATATATCTTCCAATACCTAGTAGCATATCATTCTAAGATATCAGTAGATATTTTCATGATGTGAAAGGATCTTTTTAAATGAGCTCACAGAAAATAAAAGTATAAAAAAAAACAAAAAAAAAACAACAACAACAAAACCATTACCAATCTGTTATTGTTAAAGAGAAAAAATAACATTGTTAAGAGAGCCAACCTCTGAAACTCATTTTCAATGATTTATAATAAAAATTAAGATTCATTTCTATTTAAATTTTGATGTTTTTTCTCAAAGTACAGACATTTAAAATTCACCAATCACCCCCTCTGCTTAATCAAAGCAATTACCATGGAAATAACACTTAGTCTTGATATTTTACTAAAATCTAAATATTTAAAAAAAAAACCTTTAAGAATAAAATAATGAGAATATTTTGTTATGCAATTTTATGAGAAAATAAGACCCACTTACTTTTACAAGCATTTGGTTGTCTCTCTCGAGCTGGTCGCCATGGAAGATCATTATAGAAGTCCTGACATTTGTCACAGTTGAAGCCAGTTGTTCTGTGGGCACACTCACATTTTCCATGGACCTGACACAAAAAATACACATCACTTAGAAAGAAAAACAGTAGCAGTTGATATTAAATATATATATATATATATATATATATGTGTGTGTGTGTGTGTGTGTGTGTGTGTGCGTGTGTGTGTGTGTGTGCCCCTTCTGTGATACACATTGAGAAAGACAATAGTGAGGTAGTGTTAGCTCACTTGGTTGTCTTTACTAGCAACTATTAAACTTTACTACCAGTTATGAAAAGCTCTTGCCACATGTTTGCTCTTTAACAGTGCCTTAATATTTTATTTTCTTGCAATAATTATGTTGTTGATTAGTGAAGAATATATATCATCTCTATTATAATAAAGACTATTATATATTACAGACCTCAAACCTATACTCTCCACCTTCCCTGGACACATCAAAAGTTCCAATAAAGTCAACCACAGACTAGACGAACTTCAACAAAACTAACTACAGCATAACTGATACACATTTAGTCTTGATGTTGTTCCACTATACATGTCAGTACCTGCTCGCTCAGCGTTTGATTTGATAACAGAATGCATCACCACTTCAAGCCTGTACTGCTACAACGGTAGACATTCACCTACTGCTGATGACTATAGTAGACAAAACCTACTTTATGTTCCAAGGGCGACCTATAAGCAAACCAGGAGCCTTCTGATGGGGTCCAGCCTATCAGGATTACTTACCATCACATACATGAATCAACTGAAACGTCATGCTCTCAACACCTGCCATTCATACGCCTTATTCACAAGATACATTGATGACATACTCATCCTCACCTCTTCATGTGATGAGGTGAATAGAATGGCAGCAATGTTCAACAGTATGGATTGCAACATAAAATTCACCATTGAACACCCCGATAACAATGGATACCTGTCACTGCTGGACTTCAGGCTAAAAGTATCGGAAAAAGGCGACATCCACACCAATTTCTACAAAAGACTGCGAGCAGAAATATGTTTGTCCACTACCAATCAGCCCTCCTTCTCAGCACAAAGACCAGATACATTAGAAATGAGCTCACACGTATCCGGGGTAAATGCAGCAAAGAAGAAGTCCGAAACACCCACACTGCACATTTCAAGGAGATACTGAAGACCAACTACCCCCAGTCCCTTGTGGTTTGCTTGGAATGAAAAGGTAATAAAGGCTGAAGGCGACACACCCCCTCTAACACATGCTTCCTGAGATTACTGCACTTCAGTGAAAACATCACCACAAAAATACACAGAGCTATCTGCAGAGGGGGACTGGACATACAGCTGGCCCACTATGACTCCACTCTTTGCAGACACCTCAATTACAACCACAACAAACATCATAACAAACAACACCACATGTACACTGGCCAATTGCTCTATTCTTGACACTGGTATATGCTATGTACTGCATACAATGCACCAATGTGAAGAATTTTGTTGGCAGCACCACCAGACCGTTACACATCAGAGTCAAAAGAACACCTACACACACAAGCATCATCTTTCCACAAACACTTAAAAAAATGCAAAAACACAGAAAAACATAATTGTCAATATTGAAGTAAGAGAGCAGAACCAAAAAAACTTACACATTAAAGAGTCCTTAATAATAGCTAAACTTCACCCACGGATCAACAATAGACAGGAGCTCAACCTAGATTACATAACAGAATAATTGATGTTATTATGCACCTGACACACACTGGCCACAACAGTAAGGCGTATACACACAAACATGCTATCACAGTTTAACGCACACAAATAAACATACGTACACACGCACACACACTTACCCCATACTCCAACATACTTTATACCAGAACACATACACACACACACACACACATATATATATATATATATATATATATATATATATTTTCTAAACATATGCTATTAAATATAAGAGACAATGAATGTCTATTATGTTTAATCATGAGCCGTTCTAAACGTCATATTTTTGCTTTAATTTCAGTTGAAAATAAAGACAAAAATTCTCCAACATTTGGATAATTATTTATTGGTTTTCTTCTAAGCTTTCGGCTCACATGAGCCATCTTCAGAGAGGTTGTTTAAACTGAAATATTATAAAATCCACCATCACCGACGATTTTATTTTGTGTTGACATGAAACTCCGCTTGGCAACGGCAATAGTTACCAAAAATAATAAACGCAGTTCTTAAGTTTGCGATACGGTTTTATGACGTCACACCACGGGATAGTGTGAAATGACAACAAAACCATGTAGTCAAATGCAATGTAATATGTTATTTCCTGTTTTAAAGTTGATTTTATTGAGTGTTGGTTGTTTTGATTTGATGTACATGGCCTCCAATATCTGCAGGTTCCTCTTACTGTGTGTATGAGTAAGGATCACCGTATTGTTGACCAAAATCTGTCTGATATTACCTACATGTTTATGTTTTTCAGAGAAATGTTGTTTAATAGTACTCTGATCAGAAAGATGACATGTACGTCTACAGGAGAGCGTGGTTGTAGTAAAACCAATATATGTACTAGATTTTTGATTAGTATCAGAGATGCAATCTCTGATACTAATCAAAGAAAACCAATAAATAATTATCCAAATGTTGGAGAATTTTTGTCTTTATTTTCAACTGAAATTAAAGCAAAAATACGACGTTTAGAACGGCTCATGATTAAACATAATAGACATTCATTGTCTCTTATATTTAATAGCATATGTTTAGAAAATTACTTGCTGCCTCGATATACTATATATATATATATATATATATATATATATATATATATATATTTACACACACTCCAACAAACTATACACTGAACACACACACACATATATGCTACAACACACTATACACCAGAACACACACACATGATACCGATAAAGGGTATGTAGTTTATATATATATATATATATATATATATATATAGGTATATCCAAAAAGAAAAAACACAATAGTCTGGAGGAAAAGACCTCAAACTAAATAAAAACAAAGTTTTCTTGGCAAAATGTTTATGCTATCATGAAGAGGATAGATCAAAGTATTTTTTAATTATTTTTACAAATTCTTTTAATTGTTTCTAACAGGTTCATTTAGTGGTAGAAAATCTTTTTTTTCTCTCGTCAGTGCGAGGCATAAATTGAGGCCAGAGTTTATTACATCAAAATATAATATTACACAAAGGCATTTTTTGACTGTGAAAGACACATTAATTTGGAAATTCTTGCAAAAATAAAACCATGGTCGGATTCTGATGAAAATTTCAGGACTTATTCATAATTGACTGAAATCAGTTTTGAAATAATTACTTTTAGAAAATATTGGTAATTTTACATATGTTAACCCTCACCAATTAATTTTTAAAAATGTCGAAAAATGCGACTAAGTCTTAACATATAGATAATTTTAATTAAATTCAGAAGTCATTGGGGAATGCTAATCAACTGTCATTTTTTTCTTCAAAGCCTGCTCATTTTTAGAAAATCTGCTCTGAGTTGCAAAAACAAAAATGCAATAAAACTATACCATTTTTTATTTGAATAAACTTAATTGCTTTAATAAACATAAATTAAAATGATATAGTCTGAATAGAAAAAAATCTTTCCATTAGTAATGAATTTTTACAAGAATTGTTTTCATTTTTATTATTTTTTATTAAGTAATTTCTAAAAAGTTTCAAAAATTTTTGAAAATTTCCTCCTCATAGATCTCTCAGATTTTTTGAAATTAATATGTGGTGAATATATTTATTAAAATCTAAAAGCTTACTATAAATAAGGGTTCTCATTTTTTGTTAAATAATTAAAACTTTTTAATTTTCTGCATGTTGATTACCCATATTTTGTTTGTATGGGTGGCCGTACGCGACCTTTATCATTAAAAGGTCATGCAATTCAAGGGTTGTCCTCTCTTACATGAAAAAAAAAAAAATCTGTATATAAACCTTTTTATACCAAATTTGTTTTCCATACTTTTGGCCAGCTACTGTAAATCATCCATTAACACCTCTGATAAGGTGATGACAGCTGTGATAACAAGGCTACCGTAATTGAGAAACACTTTTTTTGAAAAATTTCAGGAAGTAAACAAGTAATTCTTGTTTTAAGGGAACTTCAGGTAAGTTTAAGTTCAGTAATTTGAATAAAATAATGTGTCAGCAAGATGTATTTTATTTTTGTAAGATTTTTTAAAACTGAAAATTGGCTACTGTTTACAATTGATGAAAAATGGCGGGAAATTTGAAATTTAAAAAAAAATTTTTTATTCCCATCAATATAATTTTGGTTTGAAATAGACCAAGGTATTTTGCTTACGGTAATTAATAAATTTAATCTTTTGGCTTTCAATTAAAGCTAAAATTATAGCTTCAAGAAAACATTTTTATTTTTAAAAATTCAATTTAAATTGAGGTATCGAAAATTTGAGTGGAGATCAGAGAGGAGAAAAAATAAAATAAAATAAAATGATAAAAAAATAAAATAAAATACAAGAAGTATACGCACATAAACACACATGACACGCACACACAAGAATGAATACAGGATGGAAAATATATATAACACCAGGTCATAAAACAAAGCCCTCTACCACTTTTGCAAAAGTCAAACTATTGGTCAGGTCAATACATACTTAGATAAACCATGAAATATTAATGTATGATAAATTAAAGCAGACTGATATCATCAGACTGTGAAATGGCGCCAACTATCAATCACACATATATATACCTTAAACACACACACATACATACTACAATTAATGACAGCAGTAGCAGCAAAGAATGACCATTCGTTGAAAGGCACGGAACTCAAAAACAAGCTCTCCTACCATTCTGAACATGAGATTTTGATCTCGAAATATTAATGTATGATAAATGGGTAATATCCAACAACTTCTTTACCTTCCTTTATTTTATTAAACGCATTGTGATAGCCTTCAAAACTTAACCATCCACCTAATATACACAATGCTTTAAGATAGAGTAGTTTCCCTTAATGAGAAAATAAGTGGAACAAGAAAGACAGAATCCACTCCTCTCTCTCCACTATAGTAACATACCAGTGATGATAATTCAATAATTCTTCAACCAAGTGAAAATTAAGCATTTTCTAATATCCTGATAAGTAAGCATGATATTTTTATATATATTTTTTTGTTTAACTGGCATGAAATTTACAGATGACATGTTCAAAAAAATTGAGTAACCTACCTAAAGGGCATGTGTAAAGGGATAGTAGAACAGAGAGAAAGGGACACAAAGAATAGAAAGGTATGGAGAGACATTAATGCCCATGACATGAGAGATGATACATAAAAGAAGTGGGTATTGAAAAGGTTTTATATCCTGGCCTATGTGTTTCTTGCATTTCCATTGTTCAACCTCTTGTTCTCTCTATTCTACTATCAAAATAAATGTTAGAGCATTAAACAACACCTACAGAAATGCTACTGAATTCATGACTACACTTTTAATCTCTAGACAGGATATTATTGGTCATTCAAACTATTTGTGACATTAGGTTGTCCAGAAAGTTCATGCCAACTTTTAAGGGAAATTAAAACACAAAACAAAATTATACCATTAAATATTTATTCAGTTAAATATTAAACATTTTGTTGCACAGCATTTCTCTATTTTAGCTTCAACTAAAGATTCTGTCTTTCCAGAATTTTGCTGATTTTGCTGATTTCTCATTAAGATGTTTTTTTATGTCATCCAAAGAATTAAAATTTTCACCATATAGATTATTTTGCAAGGATCTGAATAAATTCAAATCCAAAGAAGCAATATCTAGTTAATATGACAGATGGGGATAACACTTTCCAGCCAAGCTGCAACAATTTTTGCTGGGTCACCAAAAAAACATGAGGTCTAGCATTATCCTGATGGAAAACAACACCTTTCCTGTTAATCAATTCTGGACATTTTTCTTGAATTACTGCTTTTAATTCATCCAGTTGCGAGCAGTACTTTTTCAGAATCAACTGACTGGTTATTTGGCAGAAGCTCATAGTACAAGATTCCTTTTCAATCCCACCAAATGCACAACGTGACTTTTTTTAGTATAAGGACCTGCTTTTGGGGTGGCTAATGTTGGTTCAGATCTTTTTCACTAAACATTGTTGTAAACAATTCACTTCTTATCATCCATCATAATTTTCTTCAAAACATGTGCATTTTGTGTTTATACAGAAAATCACAGACAGAAATACAATCCAAAAGATTCTTTTTACTCAGATGTGATACACACATAATAGTGATTAAAGTAGAGTACCCAAGCTTCATTAAGTGCTCATGGAGGATAGATTTTGATAAATTTAGTGTTTCTGCCAATTTCTACATTGTGTAATGTGGGTTATTCTCACTGAATGCCTTGATTTGGTCATCATCTGTAGTATGCCACTGCTAGAGTGTTCTCCATCAATAAAACTACAATCACCAACCTTAAACTTAGCAAGCTACTTCCATACAGTTCTGACAGCTAAAGCACCTTCACTATACACAACACATCTTTTTTCATTGCTTGCAAAGCATTTTTGTCTTTATGATATAAAAATAGCATCAAGTGTCTAAAGGGCACTTTATAATTTTTTTATTATCATAGGGAAGCAACATTGATACAAATTAAAATTTAAAATTTTCTTTCTCAAAAGATAGTTTAAAGTGTGCTTTAATCAGAAGTGTAAGCCTATTATATCTGTCAATAAATTTAACAGACTGAAATATGAATGACTATAAATTGGCATGAACTTTTCAGGTAACCCAATATAATATAAAAGTATGAACTTGACATTTTGGATCAAACTCATTACTGAAATAAAAAAATTCATACCAAAACAACTGAATCAAAATGACAAATATTCATATGAGTTATCTGTCTATATTTCTGAAATAAGGTATTGTAACTATTTACACTATTTACATTGCTTGGACTGTTGTTCTCATCCTTATTGTCATATTCACCTTTCGATTGTTGTACGCTCTGGCTTCCTTAAGATGAAATACGTTCTCCAAGGACACATGGCCCAGTGGATAAAAGTGTTGGTTAAAGTAATCAAGTAACTTGACATAAAGTGCTGTGAATTTAATATCTGGCCACAACAGAGGCGAACAAAAAAGCTTGCAGGTTTGAGTTACTAAAAGGAAATAACAGAAACTGAGATATTCAGAAGAGGCATGACATGTGGAACTAAAACAATCTACGCTGGTGAACGAAATAAAGTGCTTGCCTTGAAATTCCAACATATATCATCTGAAGAAAGCAGAAGCATACAACGCCATGTTAGAATACCAAAATTTAAATAATTTATTATTCCTAAAATTTCTGTTTTATTGTCTTAGAAAAAGATTTTCGTTACATGTTAAATTTAGTGAAATTCAAACCAAACATTTGACAAGACAATGCAAGTCAAGATTAATACTTCTCCATTTTTGATATTTTTGAACATTTCACATGACTCAAACACTTTGGTAGGAAACATTATTAATGGTAATATTAGCCATTACTGCATTTAGTTGAAATTTATAAAATATATATATTAAAACAATTTTTAAAGAAAATAGGTTTCTCAATTTTAATAGGTGCTATCATTCTAGTATTGACGACAGTTTCATTCCTAACATATTAATAGTCTGAAACATTAACATATTAAAAATGTTAAAGAGTTACAGTTCTATTCATTTTAGCTGTTGTTGCTGTTGAAAGCCCTCCAGTGATGTGGTTTCTGTTATTTCATACAGTTCTTTATTTGTGATTCTGAAGTGCCATTTGTATACAGCAGACAGTTTAGATATTTCTTAACAGGTTTGGCACCATGCATGACATTCATATGAAAATCTTGATCTGATAAGGCTATGTAAGAATATGACTCGAGTGTTTTTTTTTTTTGTTTTTTTTTATTTTGTAGCAATTTGCTCTGTTGGGCAAAGCTACTTCTAGTGTACCCTATTCTGTGTTCAATTTCATTATCTCCCATACTAATTTTTTTTACAAGTGATCCATAAACCAAGATACTTGAAATGATTAGTAATTCGACATCCTTAATTTTTATGGTAAATTCATAGGATGTGCTATCACTGCTTTCATTACAATTCCACCAGCCCTCATCATCAGTACACTGGCCTCAGGAAGGAAAGCAGTACCAAAGTATTCTATTAGTTGATTTATTTGGGATGTGATACAGAATGTTGCAATGATCAGTGCCCATCTCTTTATATCTGTGTTGGTAAATGTGCAGGGTATATTTTCAGAAAAGATTAAATAGACTGAGATTCACATTTGCTCTTGCTGTACTCTTGATGAGGTTTGAAATTTTTCTGTATTGGGTTTTCACCAGACATGTAAGCTTTTGTGTACAGATAATTTTATTCTTGATGCATTATGTTGATTCAAAGCTTAAACTGTGGTTTTTAATGGGCGAGAAAAGAAAGTCTATCAATGTGGTCATCAGGCTTTTCTATAACCATGAACCATAAGACATACTTGCAGATATATTGTTAAATATCAGAAATGTTTAATAAGTAATGCAACTATTTCATCTTGACTTCTCCTTGCCTTCTAACATGGTTGATTTAGTGGGGAATAAGCCAGTTGCTTCGACTATCTTTCTAGCTTCAAAGAAGGATATATTACGTGTAAACTTGATAGTGTTGATCTCTTTCTTTTTTCCAGATTATACATTGTTTGGAGTCTGATGGGCGATCTTCAAGACAATTAACACTTTTTTGTTACATTCTTGCCCATGGTGGTCAGAGTCCCTTTCTCCACATCTTCTGCATGTTGGAAGTCTCGTGCACCTGTCCTTATGGTGTCCAAAAAGTTGACAATTGAAGCACCATAGAGGGTTTGGGATGTACTGGTTGACCTTTTCAATTGTAAATCCTATTTTTAATTCCTTCGGGACTTTGGGGAGGTTGAAAGTGAATATATATGTGTTTGTTTCGATGACATCTGTTCCTTTTCTAATTTGAATACATCATACGTCTATTACACATTGTGTTTTTAGCTGAGTCTTAATTTCTTCGATAGTGCAGAGTGAAAGCTCAGTGCTTCTGACTACACCTCTAGATTTGTTCAGCGTGTTGTCTGGATATGCTTTTATCTTTATTTCAGAAAAGGTTTTCATTTTTAAAAGTGTATCAGAATATGATTTTTTTCTACTTGGACAAGTAGCGTACCATTTTTAAGTTTCTTTACCATCTTTGGTACTATAGCACTAGAAAGTACTTTTTCAATAACAAATGGAGATATATTTGTTAATTGTTTTTCTTCTAACGACTCCAAAACAATAAACTGAGGAAATTGTTTTGTAATAATAAACTCACTTTCTGAGTCTGATGGAGATTCTATATGGGGGCGTTTGGAATATTTATTAGACATACTATATAATATATTATTCATTGGAGAGTTATCCCCACCCACCAAACCAGGCTGGAGCCCACGAACGGGATCTGTCAGGGGGGAAACCCATTCGCCCTGACAGATCGGGGACTTCCCCTCCCAATATACTCGATGGCGCGAGAGACCCAGAGCACCTGTCTCCTCCCCCTGTGCACCGCCCCATAATGTAGATGCACAGTTGGATGGCTTGCAGCCATGCCCGGACCTATGTATCTTGCACCGTCGATTGACCCTTAGCCAGCGCCTTCTATTCATAAAAAGCTGGTGGTAGTTTTCTTATATATAACTTTCCATGGTCTGGTAGTTTTTTTGTTTTTGTTTGTAGGGGGGGGGATATGTATGGTAGGATACATCAGTATTGGTCGAAATTGTTTTTGGAGGGTGTGTTTGGAAGTAGATGTTAGGGCTTGACCTGACCAGCCGGTTGATCGGATCGGGCCTCTCCGACCGCCCGTCTAGCCCAGGTAAGGGCCAAAGTGATGTGTTGCAGGACCATGACCTCTTTGCATCTGGGTCATGGCCTGCTCAATCACCAGGATCCCATCCCCAGACAACACGGGTTGCCACCCACGGCCAACAGGTGGCCCCATTGAGAGACTTTTACTCTCTGCAGGGGGGCAGTTGGCGTATTCTGATGCCCCGCCAACAGGGCGCCTCTTGAAGTAATCTACTTCATTCATAGGAGAGTATCTAATTGAGCAGGTGGGTTAGTCCACTATACTATAATGGACCTGCCCAACACATTTGCATGAGTGGATCCCATTCACTTATATATATATCTCTCTCTCTCTCCATTAGATCACTCAATAGATTTTCCTTTCATTTGGAGTGACTATACCAATCTACTTGTGTCCCAAATCACTTGCTATTAACAAATATTCAACACCTACTTTCCTTAAAACTTCACTCGCCACATGCTCTGTCCATAATGTACTCAATATTTGTCAGTAAAAACCACATCTGTCTTGTAAAAACAAATTTCATTAGAACTGTTTCAAGATATCATTTGTAACTACCACAACTATAAAAATAAGAAAACATTATTATAATTGGTACCATGACTGTTACTGTGCTGTTCTATAAATGTCTAATAATCAACTTTTGAAACTCACCATATCTCTGGGAATGGTGCCATGGGTTTCTGGATGGAGTGGCGTACAGCGAGAAGCATGGCCATAACAGGAACAACTTCCTCGAACTGTCATGTCATACATGGCATAATAATATTTCTTCTTGGTATCTCCTTGATCATGAAGCAAGACATCACCTACAGGGATAAAAAAAATAAATAAATAAATAAATATGACAATTTTATTAAAAATGTATGACATTTGATTTTGTTTTAATTTCCTATACTTTGCTGATGCATATGGGTTTTTAAGACACCATAAAAATATCAGTTCCTAGCATTTGTGCCATAAACTAACTAGCACTTATTGCTATATTCAAACCAGCAGAGACATATAGGAGCTTACAATTTTTTGTGATGTATTTTTATCGTATACTAAGGGTGTCATTTAACCTAGTCTATACAGCAGAATATTTGATCAAAACCAAAATAACAGTGACCATGTGAAATTGCTGTCAGCATCTAAATAGACTAAATTCTTTCCTATTTTTCTCAAAATGGGCCAGGCAACAATGTTATAACAAAGCAGCAGTGAAAGTATTAAAAGATGCAAGTCTTATTAATGCACTTTTACAGCAAACTATTAGAGAGTGCTTGCCATAAAGTGGTAGTTCATAAGCATCATCACTGGACCCTCTACAATTATAGCCTTGTTCCAAAATAAGCTTAGTCAATTATCTACATTTACATAGAGAAATGTAACTTTTATAAGTTATAAATGTAACTTGACTTTTATATTAGCATTTAATTGGTTTCATAGCAATAGTAACCAGATACAATCAGTACAAAAATTCATGTCATAATAACAATGTGGATTTTAAATAACTTGTATCTTTCAAATAGATCATAATTCAAACTTTGATGGTTAACTATGTTCAAATGTAAAAAATAAATATCAGAAAATGGAAATCCACATAGTTGAAAAAAAATCAAATCACAAACACTAAAGTCATACAGGATCGACTCATCCTCATTCTCTTTGTATTCCCTCAGAAAAGAGGAATTCTACTCAGACAGCTTCTTCCTCAAAACTGTTACTTTGTGGAACAGACTGTCAGAGGATGCTTCGCTGATCACTACGATCTTAATCTCTTCAAGTCTAGGTCAACCAGTAACTTTCTTACATGTCATTATAATATCACTTCTTACTTCCTTCTTTTATGCTGTTTAACAACTTCATTCAGTAAACCTTTACTTTCAGTGGCTCTCAGGTTTTGTATTGGGTGAATGACAGCATTAAGAAAAATGTCTAAACAAAATGAATAGGAACAACCATGACAAAAGCATTTTAATATCAGCAGGAATAACAAAGAGCAATGGAGACTTACTTTCCAGCTACTGAGAAAACCATTTGTACAAAGAAAACTTTGATATAAAATGAAGTTTGGTGGACAAAATAATCTACAGAAAATTTTACAAACGACCAATTTGACTACGTAAGCCAAGATGTACAAATCTAGAACTGACCAAAATAAAAAAAAAAAATAAAAAAAAAATAATAAAATATCAATAGGACCTTGTTATTGAAATGAATCAAATTACCCTGTTTAGGTCAAGAAAAATGTAATTCTGAAAATTTTTTTTTTCAGGTAGTGAATGCCCTTGTTGCAATTGATGTCCTGCAAAGAAAACTGAAAGAGAAATTGTTAAACCTGAAGTTAAACAGATCCGTTCATCATTAGTAACTCACTCTAAACAGTCCAACAAAAGATTGCACATCAAAGAGGGTTGGAAACATAAAAATCATTTTGACAAGGCCATTGCTAAAATTGACTAAAATACTGGACAGAGTGTTGGAGTACTGAAGATATTTGCTGTCACTTTATCCCTAGAGATAACGCCACCAGATACAACAAGTGTGAATATTCAGCATTATAAAAACAACAACGCCTATGGACTTTTTTATTTTCCAAGGAGATTCTATATCAATGGGTTATTTTTCTAATAAAGTTTTCTTTTAATTGTTACTGTCTATATAGTGAATGAGGTTGATAGGCACTTCATTTCAGACTGTGACCTGAAAACATCATACAGAATCCCATTTAGATCATATTTCTCATATTTAGAAAATTATTTCCAAAAAAAGAAATTGTACACTAAATCTAACTATGCTAAGCTTTTGCATATTTTTGAGACATTATTTGAGAACCAATAAACATTTTCAATGGCATTATCTTAAGAGTCACTAATCTTTATTAAATCATAAATTTGAAAATAATAATATTCAAGATTTATTGTTATTATGAGTATACTTAGCTGCTTACATCTGAGTATGCCTGTCTGCTAAAGTAGCTATCTAATTCCTGTTGCAGACGCCTGCTCAGACACATATGTCATACTTCAACATAGATTTAAATGTGCTACTACATTGAGTGGACCTTAGTTAAGATTTCTGGAAGAGGGCCATTGTCTGGCATGATCAGTAGTTGAATGAGGTCAGTATGCTAAAAACTTCAGTCACAATTACTTGTGACTTTATGTTAGATCAAATATTGACACCTTCCAAACAGTTCTGCTTCTCAATATATGACTATAAGCATGAATTCTTTAGTATACTAGTTAACTAAAGTTCTTTAGCAACCAATACTAACATTTACATTTTCCTTTAAGCATTTAAAATGGTATAATTAAGCATTCACAAATGTACAGTATTCATCAAGCTTATCTCGTAATCTCAAGCTTATCTCTCATTGCTCTTGAGAGTAATTTAAATCCTTGCCAAGTGTTCTAGAAATATAAACATGAAAAAAACTTAATCCAACAAATACACACATTTTTTTAAACTTATTTTTTGCTTTTATTTTTTTTTTTAATTGAAAATAAATCTAACTTCATATGGCCCATGTATGTTAGAATTGACAGCATAATGACAAAAGAGAAAAGAATTTATCTGTAACAACATAGGTAATTTTTTTTTCTCTCACAGAACATTAAGACTCTATTGTTTTAGTTGGATCAATAGATAAAGTACCTAGATAGAAAAGAGCCAGTGACTGAGGAAAATAAATTGCGGCATGTTGTGATGTTGGCCAGGGAGTGGGTCGGAAAGCAGACTGAACAAAATACCAAAGGCAATTTTTCAGAAATAGAAGTTAAACTTTGTCCAGCTCCCAGATATAAATATGTACTGGGCAATCTCAAATATTTCTCAATGCCAGACAATAAATTCTTTCTTTGCTACTAGACAATTTATAGTATGATTTGTTTTTGTTTTTTTTGCTCCTCTTGTGAGTATAACAACCAGTTAAAAAACAGTGATTGTCAAGTCAACATGGCTATAGGATTACAGCTTTTACACTTATGTTGTAAAAGAATGTTCTTATAAAATCTAAATTTGCTGTTTGGTTCTCCAAACAACCTAACATAGGAACAGCAAAGGAATTTTATTATCAGCCACTTGTGTAGCTAATTGGCAGTAATTGATGCATGAGAAGGTGCACATGTTCTTTAAAGAATCCTCATCCATCTTCTACGGTATTGCTGTGTCTAGTTAATCACCATCTTTGGGGTGACAACAATCACCTATCCTTGATACATGATCTGCTCAATGTAAGGAACATGGCTTGTGACATTTATATTCTTGAGCTTATCAATTATAATAAATTCTCCTGCACAATGAGAATATATGCGTGCAAAATACACATACAGTTTACAGACACACATGAAAAATTTCACACATACACACTTTTAATGTTCTGAGATTTTATCCAATAAAAAAATTTCCATATTCTAAAACCTTGTTACTACCATCTTCTTCATAGTAGTCTCTCTATCTGTTGTCTAGTAGCATTGTGTGTGTGTGTGTGTGTGTGTGTGTGTGTGTGTGTGTGTGTAAGTTTTCATTTGTACCTAAAAGCTCATCTCTTTTCATATAACCAATTTATTAAGCCCATTAACAGTAATGTTGCTAAATTCTGTCAAGCCTGATTTTGGCAAAATAATTAGATTTGAGAGTGCAGCTCAAGACAAGAATACCAAATTACATGAACAAAGAATTCACAAACAGTAATTTGCCATTGTATGTACAACTGCATAAGTCAGAAAATCAAGTTACTGGCATAAAGCAACCTGGGATGGGGAATTAAAACCAGAAGAGATATGAAAAACGATGTTGGAATAATTATTTCATATCAAATTATGCAATGCAAAATGCATGCAGTTATTTTAAACATGAAGACAGCTGAAGATGGGAGAGAGAGGCCAGGAGAAGATAGAAGAGAGCTAGTAGAAAAGGGTGTAGGGGAGAAGAAATAGAAAGAGAGATCCAAAAAAGAAATGTCAATTCTTTACCATTTCTTTTCCCTCAACTTTATTTGAAACATTATATATATTTTAAACATATACTGTTAAATATAAGAGACAATGAATGTCTATTATGTTTAATCATGAGCCGTTCTAAATGTCATATTTTGGCTTTAATTTCAGTTGAAAATAAAGACAAAAATTCTCCAACATTTGGATAATTTTTTATTAAGTTGTTTCTAAGCTTTTGGCTCACATGAGCCATCTTCAGAGAAGTTATTAAGACAGTAACACAATAACATCCATCATCAGTGACAATTTTATTTTGTGTTGACATAAAACTTTGCTTGGCAATGGCAATAGTTACCAAAAATAGCAAACACAGTTCACAAAATTGCAATGCAGTTTTATGACGTCACACCGCGTGATAGCGTGAAATGACAACAGAACCATGTATTCAAATGCAATGTAATGTGTTATGACCAGATTTAAAAGTGATTTTATTAAGTGTGGGTTGTTTGGATTTAATGTAGATGGCCTTCAATATCTAAAGGTTCTTTTTACTGTGTGTATGAGTGAGGATTATTGTATTGTTGACTAAAATCTGTCTGATATTACCTACATGTTTGTGTTTTTCTGAGAAATGTTGTTTAATTGCACTCTGATCAGAAAGGTGACATGTAAGTCTACAGGAGAGCGTGGTTGTAGTAAAACTAATATATGTAGTGATTAGTACCAGAGATACAATCTCTGAACGGGCATGTAAATTGGTACACTACATTGTTTTTTTGTAGAGAATTTAGTTTAGTGCTTGTAGGGTTATTAGAAACTATGAGGTCAATTGTTTAGAATTTTTTATAATATATAATGAGTTTAATTTGATTATTACTATCCACTGGTTTAACATTTCTACGTATTATGTTTTTGAGAGTTTTTTCATCTTGTTTGTAATTATGTATTTGGTTGCAATAGTATAAGTTAATAGTGTTATGTTTATTTTGATGTACACCATTATTATTAATATTATCAATATTATTAGAGCTATTATTAACTTTGTTGAGATACATTTTAATTTGTTGATCAGTAACAGAGTTAGAAAATCCATTATTGACAAGTGTTTGCTTAATGTTTTGTAATTCTTTATATAATATAGATTTGAAAGAAGATATCATTTGTGTGCGTTGAATTAAGTCTTTTTTATAACAGCTAACTTATATCGTTGGGGGCATTCACTATTATAATCAAGAAGACACGAGTTTATGCTAGTTGGTTTCCTATATAGAGAAGTAGTAAATCTATGTGTGCTAGAATCAATGAATACATCAAGGAATGGGACTTTGTTATTAATATTAAGTTCTAATGTAAATTACAGGACAGAGTGACTTTCAATATATATATATATATATATATATACAAGTATGGGTGGAATAATATTCCCCATCCAAAGAAACACTATTTTTAAAAAAGTGCTCAATACAAAGTAGAGCTAATAATAATAATAATATTTATTAATAAATTATAACATTGATATGTTATAATATCACTACAAAAGTAGCTATTTTGTTTCGACACTTTTTGTGTCTTTTCAAGTGATGTTGTTATTTCGAAATGAATGGCTTTAAAAGGTTAAGAACAAGCAAGACCTCTTTCATCAGGGAGGCATTATTGTATGTACAATGTGGACCAATCAGAGTAAAGCAACTTTTACTTTGGAGAATATGTGGGAAGACTTAAAATTAATCTTGGTGGGCATTGGTATTAAAATTTTATAAAATTAAGATCAGCATTATTAATTAACTATTATATCTACTATATTTTTGTTGCTAAAAAAAAAATAAAAAATAAAAAAAATAAAAAAAACTATATATTTTATTTCAAAATACTGGATGTATACGGGAACTTTTGTTGAAGGTGGAATTGACTTTGGTGGGAATATGTATTTTTGTCATGACGCCTCTTACGCATACACAGACATAATTTTACATATATACAACCATTGACATGCGCAGAGACACACGCACACGCGAGCTAAACAACCGCGGCTTACAGTCATAACTTCATATGAACAGTATTGAACTCTCTCTCTCTCTCTATATATATATATATATATATGTATGACGTTTTGCACATGCATACGCATTTAAGTTTGTTTTATGTTTTTGCGTAGGTATATATTTATTCCCGCTTATGTGTTCATGCATTGAAATATGATTATGTCTATCCTGACCCCATTCATATGAGGCCAGTGATTTTATGAATCCGCCATGACTGTATCCAATATGTAGCAATTTAGTCTGCCTAAAAGTTAACAGACAAATTGACATCTCGATAAAGACTAAATTTTGAAATTTGTGTATGTATATATACATGGGTGTATTACTATGTATATGTTTTTTCTCACTAATGTTTGTGAATATTTCTCCATATGTGAATGTTTGTAAGTTTATTCATGTATGCGTTCTTTTTCTCTCCTCCGTCTAAAATATGAATAATTTTCTAAATGTACAAAATTGTTAAAATATATATATATATAGTTTTTTTTATTTTTTATTTTTTTTTAGCAACAAAAATATAGTAGATATAATAGTTAATTAATAATGCTGATCTTAATTTTATAAAATTTTAATACCAATGCCCATCAAGATTAATTTTAAGTCTTCCCACATATTCTCCAAAGTAAAAGTTGCTTTACTCTGATTGGTCCACATTGTACATACAATAATGCCTCCCTGATGAAAGAGGTCTTGCTTGTTCTTAACCTTTTAAAGCTATTCATTTCGAAATAACAACATCACTTGAAAAGACACAAAAAGTGTCGAAACAAAATAGCTACTTTTGTAGTGATATTATAACATATCAATGTTATAATTTATTAATAAATATTATTATTATTATATATACATATATATATATATATATATATATATATATATATATGGATCCTGAAATTAGCCGGAAACTAGTAGGTTCAACCTGTATTCCGAGGAATTTTCGTGATAGGTGCTGTCTATGTTTACTGGAAAAAATTTCAATATTAAAATACCCCCACCAACACCGGCTACTGAATCTTAGAAGAGAATTCATCAGTAAGTGCCGCCACAAGGCAAATTTTTTTAATACTCAAATTTAGAATTTAAATCCCCGTTTGCTAGATGTTACAATATAAATTAAATGGATTCAATTTAAATTTTAATCTTAATTTTACCTTAACGTTAACCTTAAAAAGTATTTTAACCCCCCTACCTTCCTATCCCAATCTCCTTTAATTGCCTATCTTTATAAAATATGGATTCTTTTACTAAACCCCTTTTTTCCTTGGTTAAAACATATATATATATTTTTCTCTAATAATTTTTAAACTGATAACTTCCTGTAATTGGCATTTAGCTCGCATCTACCTAAAAGGTTTAATTAAATAAACTTAAATAAAAATTTTTAAGATCTTATATTGAAACCCATTCCTTCCTCCCTAAATGCACCTCTTCAAAAAGCTCAAAATCTTAACCTTAAAAAAGTAATTTAACTCCTTTAGTTGTCTATCTTTATAAAATATGGACTACTGTACCAAACCCCTCTTTTCTTTTGTTAACACACACACACACATATATGTATATGTATGTGTGTGTATGTATACATATATATATATATATTTCTTTAATAACTTTAAATTCATGACTAAAAATTTTTAAGATCTTACATTTAAATCTATTCCTTCCCCTCCTAAATATACCGTTTCAAACCCCTGTAAACATTCACTAGCCTCTACCATTTGATATTTGATACTCCGTCTATCTCTTCTGTTTTGCTTTAAAAAATCCCACTTCCCTGACCTTAAGGTAACTCTCAATTCTTGACCGTTGTTAACCTTGCCCCTTCCCCCTTTACCCCAGGGCCTTCGCCATTTGGAACAAAACAATGTCTCTGACGTGACGTGGAATCTCTGTTAGAGATCCCATGTCGAAATGTGCATCCGACACCTGTGAATTTTGAAAATTTTCTCTAATTTATATATATATAAAGTAGTACAAATTAACGGGGTTGCAGTCCACTATTTGTAGTGATTTATTTTATCAAGAGTGCTCGATACTTAGTTGTGATATACATGGTAATATTTTTATTATAAGATTATAATAAAAACATAGTTTACTGCAACATTAGAGCTGTTGTGTTTTGGTACTATCTTAATAGCACATTGTCAGGCAGTGAAATATGTTTTCTGTTAGGAACCATTATATATGGAAACTTAAAAACAACACAGTTTTTACCAAATCCAGACAATTAAGGTGGAGGATTTTCTGTGGGTTTGTCTCAGTAAACCAATAGAAATTCACAAATTAAAGATCACAATAACAATAATTGCAACTGCCAAAAATCTATTGAGTGTCCATTAGAAAGTAAATGTCTAACTGACTATATAGTCTATCTATGCTCCATTTCCACCATAGAAAATCTCATGGTAATAAAATATTATATCAGTTGTACCAAGAATACTTTTAAAACCCACCATTACTTTCACACACATCTTTTAATGGTAAAACTTACTGCAATAGCACATCATTTTCTACTTATTTTTGGCAAATTAAACAATGCCAATAAAACCCCTACCATAAAATGAAAAATATTAAAAAATAACAGAACTTGTAAATCTTTACAAGAGCCATGTTTTCTATGTTTACAAGAAAAATTACAAATTATCAAATTCCCAAAACTAAACTTACTCAATAAACACAACAAACTTACTTCCATGTCATCATTGTCTAAAATATACCCTAAACTTTAGGCCTGAATTATACTTAATTTTTCCTAATATAACTAGACATCTATAATTTATCCCCTAACATATATTGATTGATTCTCCCATCTTCTGATAATTAATTTGTTACACCTTAGATCACCTATTAAGTCAACTACATATGTTTGATGTGCAGTGTATTTAAAAAAAAAAATCTTTCCCATCTTTGTATCTTGTTCACTACTTTAAGTTGAATAATAACTTAAAGAAAATCCTGTAACCATTTCACGATGACACACAATTTCATCACTGGCATGGAAAACACCTGGGTCTTAAGTCATTTTAAGTATATACCCCCTTTTACTCTTAGAATCAGTTTTCTCCTATGCATCATGACCTGGATTTCTATTGGTTTACTGAAACAAACCCTCAGAAAATCCTCCACCTTAATTGTCTGGATTTGGTAAAAATTGTGTTGTTTTTAAGCTTCTATATATAATGATTCCTAACAAAAAAAAATATTTCACTGCCTGACAAAGTGCTAAGATAGTATAAGATACAACAGCTCTTGCATTGCAGTAAACTACGTTTTTTATTATAATCTTATAATAAAAATAATACCATATACATATATACAAAAAAATAAGTTACCTGGAATGGTGATTAAAAACAGCAAGAAAAACACTGTAGTTGTTTCATTTTGCCCAAGTACTTTCAATCTTATGCAAGATCTTCAGGAGGTTGATTGCTAAGACAATTAATGTAGTTGTCCATTATGAATTTCTTGTGATTTAACAGTTACAAGTTTTTATCTTACACTAAGAATGCGATGCCGATTTTAAAATTTCATGGTGTAAGGAAGGTAACTTAATTTTATATTTGCCATATTTTTATAAAAATTAAAATGCTTTAAACTATTATGTTGTAATTGTAATTCTGCCAAAAAATTACAGCCACCTGCCTAATTTGTTCATCAACACTGTAGTTAGAAAAGCTTTATTGATGAGGGTTTATTTAATGTATTCTAATTCAGCGTAGAAAATCCTTTTTGTAGAGGAGTTAACTTTTGCATGGTTTATTAAATTTCATATAATCAATGTTATGTCATAGTTAAGACATTCACATTTACAGTTGAGAGTGCATGCGTTTGTGCTAGTTATTTTTTAGAGGGAGGTTAGTAAATGTATTATTATTGGTGTCTATCAATATATCAAGAAAAAGAATTTTATTATTATTGTTAAGTACATATGTGAACTTAAGAACAGTTTTATTGAATTTTTTTGCCATTAATGTATTTCATCCATGCCTTTGACTAAAATGAGAATATCATCTAAATATCTTAGGTAAATTGAGGATTCTTAAAGGTATTAAATATTTTATTTTCAAGGTTAGCCATGTAGTTACTAAATATTGGGCCCAGAACTGAACCCATAGAAACACCATCATGCTGCATAACTCCTTTCTACCAACTAGGGTTTTGCAAAAAAACCAATATTGTATATCAATTTAAATGTCTTTTGGGTGTATCTCTGAGAAAAAAGCAAATATATATACTGACTAGCAGTATAGCCTGGCGTTGCTCGAATATAATGAAAGCTTTAAAACTAATCCATGGTCCTGGACTCTTTGGACATTGGCACGAAAGACTAAAAAGCAACAGTTGTTTTCAGTTAAAGACTGAAAACAACTATTGAAAGAAATTGTAGACTATTGTAGACTGAAAGAAAAAGGAATGGATGTAAGTCAAATTTTGATTTCCTGGTATCGATATTAAATAAGGTTTTTCGTCGTAAACTGAATTTTAAAGGCTAAATAAGTCCTCTGAGTAAATGGTATCATGGCTGAAACTAAGAACTACAATTATACCTACTTAGAGCCAAACCCGAAGCAAAAACTAAAATAAAAGAGCTGAAAAAAAATACAGACAGATAAACAGACACACAAACATCTTGCCTTTTATATATATATATATATATATATATATATATATATATATATATATATAAAATCGATTTTCTGCACTATTGTAAGAACTGCAACCTTGAAACTTCAGAATATTGTTTCTTATGTCTTTGTCTATGAGTGTAACAAGTTTGATTAAAATCAGACCAATCCTTCTATAACCAGATTTTTTTGATTATCGATTTTCGATATTTATCGGGGATACCTCGACACAAAACCTAGCTAAGAACACTTGCAAATGCTTATAGTACAACTGTGTAAATTTTCAAGAAAATTGGTTCAGCCATTTCGGAGTCTATAGGTAACAGACACACACACACATACAAAGTTTCATTTATAAATAAGTCTAGATCATGTGGCAACTCTATGAAAGAGACTTACACTCCATATGTCCAATTCATCATCAATTGCACAATATTTGAATGAACATTCATGTACACATTCACAATTTAGGGAAATATTGACAATCCTTGTATATACCACCATGAAAATAACAAAGAAAAACTTCAAATTCTTAAGGCCCTCTTTATTAAAAACTTATGACCAACACTAAACATACTCTATTAAGAGTATAGCAACAATGTTCTAAAATGCCTGTAACAGTAAGTCCTTAAAATATCTAAGTTTTAATTTTTGGGAAGACTTACAATTACAACAAAATAGTTTAAAACATATAGATTGTAATTTTATTTATTTTTATTTCAAATATAAAATTAAGTTACCTCCCTTACACCATAAAATTTTGAAATCAAGATTGTATCTTGTGTATGCTTAAAACTTGAAACTGTTAAACCACAAGAAATTCATAAGAAACAACTAAATTTGAGCACCTCAGTATGGTATAATGGTTAGCAAGCATGTCTCACTAGAACCTATTACAAGTGAGTAGTGATTTCGAACCTCACTGCGTGTCCCATACTTTCAGCCTTGTGCCACAGCTAAGCTGTGCTTAGAAAATCACCATAAGAAATAAGTAAATTAATTTTGTCTTAACAATCAATCCCCTGAAGATCTTAGATAAGATTGAAAGTTCTTGAGAAGATAAAAATGAATAAAAACAACAACACCTTGCTGTTTTTAATCACCATACCAGGAAACTTATTCATGTCTATGAGAAAATGAAAATATAAATAGATATAATATATTATGGTATGTGTTTACATTTTGTATATGGCACACTAAAATCTGTGCACTGATAGCTTAGAAGTAGAATCTCTGACTAATGTCAAATCAGTCGGGTTTCAATCCTAGCTGGAAGCAATTGTATGTCTAACTGTGCTGTTGAGCTGTGATAGAGCAAAACAGGACTGTCTGAGGATTATATATATATATATATGTATTATGTATGTGCATCATTGTTATTTTTATCATAGACAATCCTTCAAGATAAATTGTACTGGGGGTAAAGTAAAACGAAATGAATAAAGAGAAATTTATATTAATTTTAGCTATTGGGAGTTCAAGTAATGTAATAGTTATAATACAGAAAGTGCAACCAGCAATTTGATTTCAAATTCCAGCCTGATCAGATACATTTTTTCTACTTTCCTTGCCTCCAGCTATGGGTTAAATAGCAAAGTAAGTTGGGTGTTTAGCCTTTGGTGGCAACCAGTCTAAGAAGAGGACAACTGAATTTAAAGGCAATGGAAAATCATTAACTTTTCAAGAATTCCAAATATTAAGAAAAAGGAAATGGTGAAGAGCCATGATCTCATATCCCTTGTAGTAAAATGGCTTTAAAAAAGTCAGTTATTCAAAAATAATCACACAAAATTATTTACCAAAATGAAGACGTTAAGAAAAAAAAATAAAAAACGGCCAAAGTAGATTACAAGAACAAAGATGAAAAGCCCAGAACATTTTTATTTCATCCATATATTTTTTTTTCTTTTTGTTTCTTCCATTTTAGAAAGCTGAATTTTATAACATTAGAAAATAGCAACACTTACCTAAAGTGTGAAGCTTAGTGAAATTTATTCTCAAATTGGTCAGTTTAAGCAAATCTTGAACTTCAGAACTGTATGGATTTCCAATACTGATTGATGTGGGCAACACTTGGAAAATCACCTGCAGAGAAATTATTAAATTTTAAAAATAAAGTACAATTTTAAGAATTCAAAGCAAGGAAGACTTAATATTTCCCTGGCAATACATGATGCAAAACCATTGCAACTTTAGAAAAATTACACATTTTACTTCCTAAAAATTTCTTTTAACAAATTTTCATTTCAGCACATACAAGCAAAACCTGGGCACCTCAAGGTGGTGCAATGGTTAACAAGCTTGTCTTGCTAGAACCATTACAACTGAGTAGTGAGTTTGATCCTCACTGGGTGTCCCATACTTTTGGCCTTGTGCCACATCTAAGCTACACTTAGAAAATCACCATACAAGCAAAACCATCCCAAATTGCACAATGCCTTTTCACAAAATAAGATCAATATACTTTAAGAATATAAAAAAAGTTATTTAGTTTTATTACAGGCTGTACTACATTGTTATTTTTTTATCCGAAAAAATCTGAATCAATACAAATCAACCAACAAAATAAATAAGAAAAAAAAATCATAGCATCTGACAAAAATTGAAATTGCATCCAACACCTCAAAATCACACCTTTCATGGGCATCAATCAATAATTATATTCTTTCAGTTATAAAATTATCATTGAAGACAAAAGTTTGTATGTAGTTTTTTGCCTTACACATTTTTAATATTCTGATTTAAATATAAAAACATAACTTGTCTGTTACTAAATACTGGTTTTTATGAAAGATAACATTATTTATGAAGAAAATTAATTTTGATCTTATCCAACAAAATTATTACTGTATCTACTTAAAGTCAGGTATGTTTTGGTCATAGAGTCTATGTTTATGAGGAATGTGGGATGTGTGAACATAGAAATATAGAATTCTTATTGCAAATTGTCTAAAGAGAAAATCTACACTATGTCAATAAGACTTCTGGTAAACTAAAGTGCACCCTTCAAATTTGTACAAAAAAAAAACCAAAAAAAAACCTGAAAACCATTCAGTCTAGAAAGGCTGAAAACAATCTGCTTAACTCTTGTCAATGTTTGCTACAATAATGTAATCTTCTGCAACACCAAGAAATATTAACAATCAATCTTGGAGCCAAACAATAGAAAAAAAGCTAAAAAAAAGGGTCAAAATGGAGCCAAAATTACCAAAGGGAAGATAAACAGAAAAATTTTAAAATGGAACCAGAAAAGTTAAAAGTAGTTGGCTCATTAGTATAAAACTAACTATGTCATATGACACCATTAGTTTATCAACAGAAGGAAACTATGTTTCTAATTAAACTGGAGAAATTGAAGAAATCAGAAATGTTATTTGTCGAAAGTACATCAGATACAAGTTGGATCTGCCAACCATTTGGCCATCTCTCATTGAACGGAGCCCACCATAGACAATATTGGTCTAAGTGGTGGGCTAAATTAAAAGAAAGGAAAAAAATAAATAAAATATGACATCCTGTTTGTTTAAATCAATTATTTGTTTCTGTGGGTACAAGACATATATATATATATATATATATATATATATATATATATAAAATAAAAAGTGTGAGAAACCGTGAACGTTTTCTTTAAAATATATATTTATTGTTTGGTATTCATACAAGTTATGGAGTATTAATTTGTCATGATCTGCGCTACATGTGTTTTGAGTCTAAAATTGACTCTCTTCAGGCGAACAAATTCGTTGTTTTATGCTTGGGTTTCTCTGAGTATCTGATCATTCTGTTTAATGTTAATAGGAAGTATGTGAAAAATAAGAACAGTAAAAAAATACAAAAATAAGAACAGTAAGAAAATAATAAGAACAGAAAAAAATAAAAAAGGATATAATAAAATAAATTAGAATAATGTGAGTTCAATGCTGTTTGAATCTCTCTTTTCTCTGTCAGCATGTGTCCTAATGGGTTGACCAGTTAAATAAATAAACAAACAGATGAAAGGGTAAAGTGTCGTCTTAAGGCATTCTGGCACCTCTTTATTATCTTATGGGTTTGGTGATATTTTGTGTCTTTGTGTTAGTGTGTGTGTGTTTGTGAGGGCCTCTTTTATTTATGTCCGTTTGTGTGTGTGGGTGTTTTTTATTTATTGTGTGTATATGTATGCGTGTTTTTTATTGTGTGTATATGTGTGCGTGTTTTTTATTGTGTGTATATGTATGCGTGTTTCTGTGTGTTTTTTGGTGTGTGTTAGTTGGATTGTATTCTGTGAGTGTGTGTCTCTAGGTGTCTGCGTGTGTGAGTGTTTTTATTTATTTATTTAGTATGAATTGGATTTGCTTTTGAGATTGGTGTGTGTATTTTTTTATCTATGAGTATATGTATGTGTGTTTCTGTATGTTTTTCAGTGTGTTTGTTTTTTATGTTGTTTTATTGAGCGAAGGTTTGTATTTTTTTATGAATCTTTCTTCCTGCATTAGCAGAATCTCATAATTAATATTTTGATAGATTGGTTTGACTGAAAATAGGCCGTTACTGAATTCATGTAGATGTTTAGAGATATATAATTTCCTGTTATGTGATAATCTGATATTGCTCTTATGAAGTGAGATATGATGATTTAAGCATTGTGTCGCTCCTATGTATATTTTTGTGCATCTGTCGCATTTTAGAGCATAAATTACATTTTTCGAGTTGCAGTTTAGATCCGATTTTATTTTGAATGTAGTTGCGTTTTCGAACTGGAAATATTTTCCTTCTATTATTATTTTGCAAACCCCACATCTTTTTTTGTTGCATTTTGTGACCACCTGTATTGTGTGTTGTTGTTCAAATTTTGATGAGGTGAGGATGTCTTAAATTTTTGGGCTGGCGTTTGCTATTGATTATTTTGGTTGTCCCTAAGAGTTCTTTTATTTTTTCATTGTTGTTGAGTAATTCTATGTGGGTTTTAATCCTAGTGAATAATTCCAGATTGTTTTTGTTGTGAGTGGAGACGTATGCTAGTATGTTTTCGTTTTTTTCTATTTTTTCCTTTTGTTTTTTTTGTGTTCCAGAGTGATTCTAATGGTATCTTTTTTGCTAGTTGGAAACCCTTGTCTATTAGTGGTGTGGGATATCCTCTCATTTTTAATGTTCTTCGTAATTCCTCTAGGCATATTTTGCGTAGGGTTTCGTCACTCACTATCGTGCAAATTCGTCATGCTAGGGAATAGGGGATGGATTTTAGGCAACTTTTTGTATGGTGACTCCTGAAGTGGAGGTATTGTTGGGTGTCTGTGGGTTTTATATATATATATATATATATATATTTGCCATCCACAAGCCTGTTTTGGTGTATTACAGCTTATCAATGTGACTAGACATCTAGTTGGTGGGATCAAAACTCAACCGACTTGGTGTCAGTTGGAGCCTCTACATATATATACAATTCCTCTAATTACATCAAAACAAGGTCAACTGTGTTTGTTCTCTGAAGATCCATGTTCAAACTCAAATGTCAGCAGCAACACTTTATTCATATATGATACTATACTTGGAGAACTGTTTATCTCAAAGAAGGAATACAGATTTGAAACTTCCAGTCTTGTGGCCATACATAATCATAGCAAAGGTTTTAAGAATAAATCTTTTATCGAATGAAATCTAAAACTAAACTCCCAAAGCCAATCTAACATTCTGTCTAACTTCATTTTGGCAAATCTTGTGATGACATCAGTACCAAACGGTATTAACCAGTGTCATTTCTTTGGACAATGTCAGTGACATGGAGATAGGAAGCACAGCTTACCCCAGCACCAAAAAGAAAAATCCTGCTAATGCCTTCACCCAGGGAGGACACTCCTGCATCACCTCACCTGTGATCAATTAGTAAAGAAGATGATGCACTACCACTAATAACCATGATTTTGTATGAGAAATTTAAGCATCTTTTCATGGTGAAGAACATATCAATTTGGAAATTTTCACAAAAATCAGATAATTGCTTGATTTTCATAAAACTTACACAAATGAATGAAATTGTTTTATAAACATTTGGGGGGGGGGGGGGGGTAAAGATAATTATTTTTTAAATATTTTTAGCCACCACTCATTTAATTCTAGGAAATTTCAAAAATAACTTTTTTTGTCAAACTTAATGTTCATATTAGGTATAAGGACAAGGTTTTGGTGAATTTCAATCAAGTATTTTTGGTCAAAGAGATCCTCCACCCTACCCCATAATAGAAAATCTGCTCTGAATCATAAAATAAAAAATGCAATAAAACTAAAAGATTATTTTAATTAAAAAACGTTTAATTGCATTTATGAATAAAATATATTATAAACTCTATTGTCTTAAAAAAAATATTTTTACAAGAATTGTTTTCATTTTTTTAAATTTTAATTAAGTATAATGCATAATCTTTTCGAATTCTGTTTTAATTTGAAATTTTAAAGTGAAATTGTTATTAAATTAAAACTGTATTTACTGATTCTAAATAGAAAAGCTTACTACAATTCAGTGACCCCCACTCAGCATTTTAAAAAACATTTTTTTATGTTTAAACATGCCAATTTTATTAAATTTGGATGTCTATAGAAACATTAAATAAGAACAGTAACTATAGTAAATTTAAAATTTATTGGTAATTTTATAACATTTCCTCAATGAGTGTCTTCCTAAGTAATACTATAAAAAATCTAAAATATTTTTTAAATTTTATTAATACCGAGTAATTAAAAAAATACACACACATATACACACAGATTAATTAAACTTCAGGTTAATCAAATCAGCTAATTCTTCAAAGTTTCAAAAATGTATATTTTGTTTTTGAAATATTTTTTAATAAAGGGAATTTTGTTGCATTGACAGACTTGTCAATACAGATGATTTTGTCAATTTTACTGATAATTAAGAAAAAAAAAACATTCCACTCAATTTAAATTCAGTTTGAAATAGATCAAAATATTTTGCTTATTGGAAACATTAAATTTAATCTATTAACTAGAAATTAAAACTAAAATAAAATCAAGAAATATTTTCATTTTTAAAAATTAATTTTAAACTTTAGGCATCACATCTTTTTATATATATATATATACACGAGAAAAAATCGCAAGATCGCCAAGACCTACCGCGGTTTCACACAACGGCTCGTCAGGGCAAAGGCAGACCAAGGACTAATCAAATAAATAGACACCTATCAAAGACTAACCCATCCGGGGAAGGGGGTGTTCGAAGAGGAAAAAAAAAAAAAAATTTCTGGAGTCACATTAAGGTTCGATACACTAAGCAAGAAATTTTGCTTTGTGGATTCTACACTTATTTAGTATTTCTGTTTTAGCGTTAATAAGTTTGTTTGCAGGTTCGAATTTAGCTATTGCTAGCTTCTCGTCACATACCCTACAAAATTTATTGTTTTTGTTATAGTTAGGGCACTTTTTTATTATTTCCCATTTCAGAATGGGGTCCTTTTTAGTTTTGGTTTTTATTTCCCATACATAGGTAGATAACGCTGTGCTATGTTTATATTTCTCGTTTGTAAAAGAGGTTTTATGGTTGTAAAACCTAATTTTAAAATTATCGTGGGTGGATCCTATGTATGTTTTAGGGCTTTTGTCATTTTCGTTAACGTAAACCTTAACTTTATAAACTATGCTTGCCTGATTGCAATTACCTCTAATAGGGCAGTCCTTTTTAATTCTACAATTACACTTATGTTTATTAACATTATTATTACTAGAGGCATTAATATTATCTTTCAATTTACTTTTGTTGGTATTATTAATTATTTTACCGATATTAGGTAAACAAGAATAGCTCAGTTTAATAGTGTTCCTATTAAATATTTTTTTAAGTTTGCTATTTGGATTGAAATGTTTATCTATTAACTTAAAAAACATTTTTCCTATTTTAGATTTGACTTCCTTATTGTAGGGGGGTTAAACCATATAATATTTCTTGATCTGTTATTATTGGTTTTTTTAGTGGCATTTTGGTCCGAAAATTCTAGCATTTGTTGATGTCCACTTTTTTTTAGTGCAACTTGATAAATCTTTTTGTATTTATCGAAAACTTCACTATTAGACGAATTGGTGGACAATCTAACAGCTATACCTTTAGGGATACCTTCAAGGATATGTATAGGGTGATTAGACTTTTTATTAACATAATTCGGAGTGTAATTCTTTTTAACGTATGGTGTTATAATTCCGTTATTAAGGTTTAATGTTCTGTCTAAGTAATTGACAATTTTAATGTTATGTTCTATTTCTATGTCTAGTTTATGAGATTTAAAAAATTTTTGCACTTCTTTTCTCATTTTATCTCCTAATCTAGGTGTACAATTTTCTATTACTATCAATCCATCGTCCCGGTATAAACCGTGGTTATGGAAGTCTATTATTTCATTAAGTCTATGGAGTAATAGGCACCCTATCAGTTCCGCCACTTCTGCTCCATCATACGCCCCTATTGGGTTATCAAACCCCTGGGCATCAGTTTTTTTTATCCATATCTCGTCATTAAACCATAATAGCGTTTTGCGGCAGTGCCAAATTATTTCTAGTTCCTCTTCTTTTATCTCATTATACTCCTTCGCTAATTCTAACGCTTCTGAAAGTAAATTAGCCGTTATGGATGGGTAGAAATCTTTAATGTCGTATTTTATGAATGTAGATTTCTTATTTGGATTTATAGAATTAAACCATTTGATGCAGTCACCAGTTGATTTCCACTGGTTAATGTTAAGGTACATGCGCATGTTGTTACAGATATTTTGTATGATAATTTTACTTATCCTACCAAGCTCTGTTTTAGTTGGATTTATAAGTCTAAATTCGGGATGGTTTGGAAATGAATTTTTGTGGTCCTTAACCGTAAGGAAACAACTCTTTAATGCTATTTTTTCCACTCTGTTATGCAGGTTAAATTTAGCTACCAATGAGGTTGCTTCATTATTTATGCTAGATATAACGTTTGGCGCTATTTTTCTGTAATGCTTAATTACCGAATTTTTTTAATTCTTTGTTGAATTGCTCCTTAGGTATAGAATATAAATTTGTAGATTTATCGCTTTTAACATAAATATTACTAGTATTTTTACATGCCTTTAACGTATCCTTTAGCTGCTTTTGAAACGAGTTTTGTCCTAACTTCCTATATTTAATTTTTCGGATAATGCTAATCAAATCTTTTTCGAAAGCTTCCAATTCTTTAGAATATGGTGGGTGCCTATATGTTTTAAATCCGTAAGTTTTCTCTTCTTCTTTATCATTTAAGTTATTTAAAAAGAAGAAGGCCCTCCATCTTAATCTGCTAATAAAATGCTCGATTTTATGGAGTAGTTGGTGTTCATACAATTGTTTTGTGGGGATTGGGATGTCTTTAAGGGAACAGTCTATAGCTATTTGCTCCATTACTAAATGGCAAAAAGTGCTCGATGGGTAAATCCAGAGCATAAAATAATAATAAAATCGACTCTGTACGTATCCGAATCCGGATTCGGATACGTACAGAGTCGATTTTATTATATATATATATATATATATATATATATGCTAGACTCTTCCATCATATTCGGCATATGAGGGTCAAGTAAGTCAGTTTTGGAACAGACAGACAGACAGACTAACTGCACATATCATTTGATTATAATGGTGAACACTTGTGCAAAACCAACTACACTTTTTTTAGAAGAGCCAAATACAGAAACTAGTATAACACAAAATCCCCAAATGACCTTGAGCAGGTTTTGAATTCAGAGTTGTCCTTCTTCTAAACCATTCATCACCCAAAGCTATAGGATACAGTATGTCCTATTTACTCATACCTGGGAGGAAGAAGGGATTCATACCTTTCTCAAGGGTATTAGCACATAAGTTATTGTAATGAACTCAACTGAAATTTGAACTCAGTTCTCCAATTCCTCAAACCAATACACTATCCATTACTCCACTATCTCTCTCATATATATATATATATAACTGTGACTTCTGTTAATCTGTACATCCCTCCATCTATCACACCCTCTAAAACAGCTATACATACTGGCAGAAAATTTCACCAATAATCCCACATGAGTCTCCAAACTGATTTTATTCAATCTTTAAAAGCTTTTTGGAAATGCCTTGTTCATTTTAATAATCACATGTCCAATAGAAACTTTGCGCAATTTTCTCAATTCACTAATTAGTTTTAAGTATTTTTCAAATTTTTCATGTTTATTCTCTGGTCTGTTTAAATGGTAACATGTACTGCACTATTTTCTTGTTTATAACTAAATCACATCTTCTAGAGTGAGAGAAGCATTTAAATCCCAGTTAGTAATATTACTGCTGCTGTTACCATTTCACTGTTAATGTGATGTACTACTGTTACATTGAGTAAGTGCAATTAATTTGCTTGGCAGAGATGATTGAACAGGAAAAAACAGATATGAGATAGGCAAGAACTGACACACCTTGACCAGGTGAAGCTGGAAATAGATAAGGAAGGAAGACATGTAGGTTGCACAGGAAGTTGCTCTGCAAGGGTCACATTTAATAAGATCTTTAATTAATAAGAAGGAGGTATCATCTAAACTGCAAATGCTTAGATTTGTGAGAAGCTCAAACAGAAGATCACCTCTTGTAGAGTGCGCAGGTCAAAAGTCATTGTTAAAAAGTTCTTTCCACAGAAGGGACCAGGAAATGTTTTTGTGCCCATGTTCATTTCATCTAACCAATATCTATCAACAGAAGTATACTCTAACTCATCTGGTGCTATACAATCACTATTCATCATGATCATTGTCTAATTATTAATACAGTTTACCAAGAGAAATCTACTAAAATAATAATGTATTGAAGTGACCATATACAAATAGTTGCTGAATTTAGTCCTTTGCATTTGAGATATTTTTTAGATTATTTGGCTAATAATTCAAACCAAATATTATACAATCTGTTTTTTGTGCTTACTGATGAGAGCTAACAAAAGTATCTTTTAGTTTCTGCTAAAGAGGAAATGCTTTGTAAGAAACTTGTAAATCAGTTGCTATAAACAGAGAAAGTAGTTGATAAAATAATCCTTTTGTTGTTATTCAGAGTAAACTTATTTAATCAATAGTTTTGAAGGCAACAAAAGAAGAAACATGTAGAATATTTTTCACTGAAGAAAACAATACTGAAAATACCCTGGGTAAGCAATACTGTTGTGGAGTAAATAAGATACCCTGGTAACACAAATGAACAGGGACAAGACACAAATAAAGAATTCAAACAGAGTTCAGAGTCAGAGTTCAAAGAGAGCTTTGATTGAGTGTTCATTAGAGTACCATTGGAATTAGTCGAGACATAATATAACCATTTGTAGCAAGTTATGACAGTGATGACAATGAATTAAAACATATAGAATAGAAAAAATACCTCTTTTGCTGCAGTTAATAAGAGTGACAATGAGAAATTTGAATCACATTGATTTCATTTTTTTTTTTTGTTATGCATAAAGAAAAAAAAGCTTTTCTTATCATGGAAGAATTATTAGCCTAAGTGGTAAAAATACAACAACAACAGCAGCAACAATGGCAGTTGTTGGAACTCCAGAAACAACAACAAAAGAAAACAGAAAATTCTCCAATTTCTTTCACCCTCAATGCTGTAGCAAATGCCATAGCTTAATTCACATACAATTCAGATAATGGAATTACCTTTTCTGCTTATTTTAGAAGATATGAAAAAGATACAAAGAAGAATGCAGTGATGGTGAAGAGAAGAAAAAAAAACTTTTGTTGAGAATGTTAGCCCCAGTAGATCATGAAAAATACTGTAATTTTGTAATACAGAGAAAAACCAAGAGAAATTTGCTTTGAAAAAATGGTAAATATTCTGAATAAAAGTTTTAGCAAGAAAAGTTTGTTATTCAATACTCATTGGAAGTACATGAATTTGATAAAAGAAGTCATTGATTTTGTCACATATGCTGAAATCTCTAACAAGGAGTGTGAAAGATTCAAATTAAATGAGCTGACTCCAGGTATGTTTAAAAGATTCATTTTTGTTCAAGGGTTAAGTGCAGAAAAAGATGTAGAACTTTGTGCTAGAATCTTAATGAAACTGAAACAGAGCAAAAAACTAACACAAGAAATATCAGATGACTACCAAAGAATTCTAAATCTGAGATGTGATATAGAGGATATTGAAGAAAAAGAATGGCATACATACAAGCTAAAGAAAAGTGAAGAAAGAAAAGTGAACACATGTTTCAGATATAGAAGGTTAGATCTCAGAGACAACTGTCCCTTTAAGAATTTAAAGTGCTACAAGTGTGAAAAAAAATATAAAACATAAGAAGTCACACTGTAAAACTAAATCAAGAAAAAGTTTTCACTGAAAAAATTTTGTACAGAAAAAGTAATTACAGAAAATCAAGGAAAATTTGTGTATGTGAAAATAATATGTATGTAAAAATACAGCTAGACACTGGTTATAATATCACAATAAACAACAAAGTCATGTGAAAGGGAAATGGAAAGTTTATATTAAGATGAACTTTGTTTAAAAGTTGTACATGGCATGTCAGATGAGCAATTATTTTTATTGGTGAAATGACTTGCAACATTTCATAGCAAGCTGGTAAAAACTAAGGTTTATGTCTTAAAAAATACTACAAACTTATTCAGCACTATTTGACTTGAATTATTCGAGTTATTAGATTTAACTATAAATATTAATTGCAAAAATATAAGTGAACAAGTGACCAGTTATAAAAAGAAAAAAAAATGCAAAAATTTAAAGGAAGAATTAAAAAAATGTTTTCCAGATGTTCTGTCGGGTGAGTTGGGTTGATGTTCCAAAATCAAAGCAAAATTTCAAGTGAAAAAAGTTCAATGCTAGTATTTAAACTGAAATGTAGTGTACCATTCAGATCAAGTCAATAAAGAATGAAACAGACAAGTAATATAATGAGTGTAATTGAAAAAAATAAATAAATAAATGACCATGGGCAACACCAGAATGATATGTAAAGAAAAGAAATAATAAAATTTGTGTTTGTGCTGATTTTACAACTGTGTTAAACAAATGTTTAGAATCACATAACTATGCATTACCAAGTCTAAAGAAAATTTTTGCGAAATTAGATTGCGAAATTTTTTTTCAAAAGCTGGATCTTTCTGAGGTATATTTGCAAATACAGGTTGAAGAAGAATGTGAAAGAAGTAAGAAAGACAAAGAAAAAATATGATAAAAGGAACAAAATGAGAACACAAAAGACATTGGAATCAGTTAAAGAAAGGTTTATTGAAGAAAGGCAGAACCAATGCAAGTATTGTATTATATCTTTGATGTGTCAACACTTCAGGAATTTGTTGAAGATAAAGTATGAGTGCCAGCAAAAGGAAACATACAGAAAAACTAATGCTTAACTCAAAACAAAAGAATTACAAAGTTCAGTACATGTAAAACTAGCTAGAAAGAGGAGATGAATATTAAGAAATAAAACAAAAAATCTTAAAAGTGGTGGGGGCAGTTGTAGAGTGAATAAGACAATCTCAGTAACACAAATGAACAAGATGCATTATAATAAAGAACTCAAACAGAAATCAAAGAAGGTTCTGATTGAGTGTGCATTAGAGTATCATTGGAAATTGTTCGTAGAAAATTATAACAACTATAATACAGAAGTTTTGGGTATTTTTCTTATTTCATTTTTTTTTCTTTTATATATCCATACTCTTCCTTTCAACAGTGAATACCAGTATTATCTGAAGATATATTTATATTTCTGAAATGAGGTATTGTAACTATATTTACATTACTTTATATTTTGCACTATATTGTTTGGACTTTTGTCCTCAACTTTATTATCATATTCACATTTCGGCTGTTGTACACTCCGGTCTGCTTCGTGTGATATATGTTGGAATTTCAAACTAAACCATTTATTTCGTCCACCAGGGTAGATTGTTATAGTTCCATGTGTTATGCCTTTTTCTGAATATCTCAGTTTCAGTTATCTCTCTTTAGTAACTCATCTCTTTAAGATTTTGTTAATATTTGCTCTGGTCAGGTATTGAACTCACAACTATTTGGGGTCAAGTCACTGGATTACTTTAAGCAACACTTTTATCAACTGGCCCAGTGAACAGTCTGAATAGTGTAAATAATTATATTTATATAAGAGAACAGTTTTTTTTTTCCCACCACATAACTATCAACACAAAATAAAGAATATCAAGATTTTAAAAGTGAAATATTTTCAACTGTTCTGATATCCTTGACTTGTCAAAAATAAAAAAAAAAGGCCTTAGCCAAGTGTTGGAGGTTTTAAATTTGATTTAAATATTTTCATTACATTGTTGTTGTTTTTATTCCCCTTAACTCTCTCAAAAAAGATCTTCAGAAGTTTAACAGAATTTAAATTGTAATGAAGAGCATGAAAATGTTATAGAGTAGGAAGAGAAAAACCACTGAAATGTCAATCTCCTATGTAAGCCTATCTAGATGTGTCATTGCTAAAATAAACAGCAAAGCAGCTCCTCTGATGTGTCAAGTCTTCACTGACATTTGTAAAGTCCATTTGGAGAAACAATTTGCAAAATCTCACTATACACAATTCCTTTACAAGTTAGAATGATTAAAAACATTTGTCTTCTAAGAGAGTCACTGTTTTCTGGCATTTCTGTTGGTTCCAATACTACTTGGAATGACTGCAAAAAACTTTCCCCCCTCCCCAATTTATAAGCAGAAACATACAAATGCATGTTGGCATTTTTTTCTAGTCAATAAAATAGTCTGGTTTTCAATTTTCTCCAACATAGTCCTGATCTGTTTTGAAGTCAAAACACTAAATTTGCTTATCCAAACTTACTCTTGTGTCAACCCCAATTCTTAGTTTGTGAAACTTTTGCCTTATTACTGTTTATTTGCCTTGCATATATTATATTATTTGCTTGTTTATATTATTTTTTGCCCTTGAATAAATACAAAATCTTATAGAATATTATAGGTATTATGAAAAACCGCGAGGCTTAATTCGATCTTGTCTAGCCATGAAGCCTTTGTGGTCAAGTGGTTCTAGGTATCGCCACTAATTTTTCTACACCTAAATTTAAATTGAAATTTTAAAAATAAATAAGTTATCTTCAAGCTTTAAAATTAGCTTTAATTGAAAGTCAAGAGATTAAATTTTGTAATTCTAGTAAACAAAATACACTGGCATATTTTAAAGCGAAATTATATTGATTGGAATATAAAAATTTTCAGATTAAAAACAAAAATTTAAAAGTAGCTCCATTTTTTTGATTGATCGACAAATTTCAAAACAGTCGACACATTCCTGTTTTAAAAATCTGGCAAAAATAAAATATACGTCGCTGACACGTTATTGAAGTCAATTTTTAAATTAAAACTTACCTTTATCTGATTTCAAACAATTGTGCCTGCTTACTCTCAGAAAAATTCCCTGTAATTTGTTATCAGATTAGGTAGCCCGAGCCTGACAGCTGGTCTCAAGTGTTGAAAGATTTGATTACAAGGAGAAGGGGGGCCCGAAGGCAACAAAAACATATGAATGTAATTTATTATGTAAGAGAAGACAATCCTTGAATCATGTGACCTTTTAATGCTAAATATCATGTACAGGCCCCTGTACAAATAAAATACGGGCAATCAAAATGCACACAATTAAAATGTTTTTAATTATTTTAAAAATTGACGGGGTCAATTATTTGTATTAAGCTTTTAAATTTTCGATTAGTAATTGTAGTCTTCATGCATTAATTACATACTCTAGCTGGCCCGTTAGAGGAAGAAATTTAACCATTTTTAAACTTTTTATATATAATTTTTATATATAATTAAAAAAATGAAAAAAAATGAACATAACTATTGTAAAAATTAATTAGTCATTGAATTTTTTTTTCTTTTCAGACTATGATATGCTTAATTTATATTGTTCATAAAAGCAATCAGAAGTTTATCCACATAAAAATTGGAATAGCTATTGCATTTTTCGCAATTCGGACCTACTTTTTAGAAAGACGGGGACTATTGAAGAAGAAAAAAAAAAGTGAATCAGTATTCTCCAATGACTCCTGAATTTTTTTATATTAGTTTTAGACTGGCTTGCGGTCGAATTGTTACACATTTCTGGAATTTAATTGGGGGAGGGGGGGACATACTAAAAAAAAAATATTTTTACCAATATTTTCTAAAAATTATGCAATCAAAATTGATTTCATTCAATTATAAATAAGTCCTGAAGTTTTCATCAAAATCCAACCATTATTTGTGTAACACCCCAACGGACGGTCCGAACAATTTCTCCAGCGGCTGTTCTCCACGCTGTGATGTTTGCCGGAAGTTTGTTGAAAATGTCAGCCGAACAGCTGGGGGTACAAGATTAAACTATAAGGAACGAACTTCCACAACTTGGATGAGTTGAAAGGATGCTTTATTTCGTTTAGAGTTAGCCTTTTTGGTTGGGGCAGGTGAATGTGACACACCGCTCTAACTCTAATTAATGGAGATCAACAAATCCGAACTGACCGAAACAAGACGAACGGAGGTTCTACTTCAAGCACACGCCCGGCGGAACTAACTGGAAACTAACTAACTTAACCCAACTGATTCACTTCTATTTATTTAAAATGAATCCGGAAATGCTTTAAACCACCAGTTGATAAGAAATTGGCGACTGCAAGTCCAAAATTTCAGGACACTTAAATTTTCCTTCTTTTGATGTGTAAATATCCCGCAGACATCCAGTCTGTACCTAGCCTCAGTATTTTTTCCAGGATTTTTTAAAATCTTTTTTTATCTTATTAAAGTTTCTGCTGGAAAATTCTTAATGTGTGATTAAGACACAGTAAAAGACAGCCTTTGACATGGTCATTCAAAAAAACCTATTTCCTGAACTTTATCTTTTGTCACATTAAATCACTGAGTCAAGAGTCAAATATTTAACGGAAGAGTGGTAGGATTTAAAACAGTAATCTGATACCCTTTTCTCTTCCACAATTTTCCTCATAAAAGAAAAAGCGTTTATTTATTTATTTTTTCTCTTCTTTTTCACTTTTGTTAAAACAAAACATGTTTTTAATCTATTTTCTATTCTTAACCATTTTCTATTTTAATCTATTATAATAAAATACATATTTTACAAAGCACCTTAATATATGCCTAGTTATTGTGTCATATTTGATTTATGCAAGAATTTCCAAATTAATGTGTCTTTCATGGCCAAAGAAAGTGCATTGCGTAACAATTACATTTGTTTACTTAATAAAATAGCAGCAATTTGGATATCGCACTTACGTAATAAAAAAAACAAAACTTTCTACAACAATTTCGAACATGTTAGAAATAATTAAAAATTTTTTTTAAATATTTAAAAAACGCTTTGTTCTATCCTCTTAAATGGTAATATAAACTTTTTGCCGATAGAACTTTGTTTTATTTAGTTTGGGACCTTTTCCCTTCTGACTATGCTGTTTTTTCAGCGATTTTGTGGAGGTACCTAGTTAAGACACATCAGATCAATTGACAGCTTCCCCTGGTCTATAGGGGGTCACAGGTTCAAATCCTGCCAAAGGATGCATATTTCTTTAACAAGATTTCTCGAATATTCAGGCAAGTGGATATATATAATTGGACTGTTTAATTATAGAAAAACAAAGTATCCACTCAAATATGAGTATCCATTAACAATAATGTTCAAACAAATTTAAATAAATATGTTGGCTAATACCATTTCATAATATTGTGTGGGTGTCTAACTTTTATCATCACCAGTGTGAGAAATAGTTACTTCCATTGCACTGAGGATGCTCAGTGTCTATGCTTTTTCCAGGATATAATATTCAAATGAATGTTAAATAAAAATGTGCGAATTTGTATCTTCTCGGAGTGTAGTTAGTAGACAAATTAATGACCACTTGGATCTGTTCTCCCAGCTGCTTCACATAGAACCCGGAACACTGCTTTACTAGGGACTCCGTTTCCTGTGCACCGTAAGCAAAACGCTGTCTCCCGAACACCGGTGTAGCCTTCATGAATCACCAACACAAAACTGTCTCCGAAACAGAAGTTAGCTCTTTTTATGTGTTTTTGGTCTCAAGCAAGAAACTGTAATTTCTCGCTTCTGAAAAGCCTCGCTTCCACCAATGACGCATGCACCATGTCATTCCAAAAACTGCCTTGCATGACCTTGCCTCGCGGTTCCATTATGTCTACGAATGCACATGCAGACAAACCGCCGTTCTCTTGCTTTGGCGAGGTAAGTCTCCACCACAGAAAATCTCTCAGACATTCAAAATTGATCATGAATATATATATTGGCATTTTTAACAAAATGTTTTACCAACATTCAAGACATGAAAATATAAATCTGCACCCCAGATTCTTCCCAATATCTCTTTCCCTGAAAGAATTACTTCCATACCAAACCAAGATACATGACCAGAAAAAAAAAAAAAACTATCAAGTTACTCATGTTACTCAAAACATAACACAGACATACATACATATATATATCAAAACTAATTCAGATTTTGAAAAACCAATAACATTTTTGCTCTTGTAAATAAATACTTGTCACGAAATAAACTCCATACATTTACCTTGATAAAGTCTCTCAGAGGTCTAAACATGTCGGCTTTTGTTTTTCATTAAAAACACTATCTGCAAGTTGTGCCTTGAAAATCTAGAGAAAATAACCAGCAAGTGTTTAACACTCTGGCTCTTCAGGTCGAATACTGGTTACCACGGCACCATATATTTAACCCCTTCCGTCCCCGGGTGTTTATCCTGGTCTCAGGACAGTATATCTAGCACTTCCACTCCATGGGCCTATTCCAGTCAACATGCACCAGACCTAACTCTTCCACCCTGGCCTCTCAACATCCAGCATTTTCCCCTTCAGGTTGCGGTGTCTATTCATTCTTAACCGAATTCAAGGGTTTGGCCGTAAGTTTCTAAGCATCCGTCAGTCACTGAACCGGCTCACTGGTTTAAATCTGCTTTCTGTCCACATTGTGATTATTAGATCCAGAAAGTGGAAGTGTTGTTCGTTCACAGTCAACTGAAGATGTAGACATGGCTGGAGGCGCCGGTGTTAAACATTTAGAATACAACCAAAAGAAATAGAAAAAAAAAATAATGTCTGTAGAAAGCTGAACAAACAACTGTTCGATGGTTACACTGTTAATGTCTTTTATATACAAGAAAAGAATAGAAAAAGAAAAAGGGTACAGAAAGTAAAAGTTTTTAGTATAACAACTCACATGTATGGTTAACTTGTTAAATCGTCTCAGAAGATATCTAACTCTTTCATCAATGTTATCCTGACTCTTTTGACAGAGTCAATTCTTCTCAAATAAAACCTGGGGACCATGGTGCATATGCAGTTCTGATATTGCTGGGCTGGTGACAAACATGAAATTTCATATACTCAGTGGTTTTTCACTGTGACCGCTACAACGTCAACATTTCTCAAAGTTCTTGGGCAACTTTTAAATTTCAACAATTCACAACAATTTCGGGGTAACACTTTTATTTTTTATTAAAAATTGGAGTAAATTTGAATAGTGAAATTAAACCAGTGCATTTTGTTTACTGATGGGGAAATCTGATCTAGAGCAGAAGTTGTACCCACTGAATCTGGGTCATCAGAAGACAATGGAAATGAACAAAATAATTTTTAATGATTAAAAATTGAGATAGAGCTGAGTAAGCTAGAAGGAACTTTGGAATTCACATGATTTTGGCTGAAGCAACCACAACCTATCACGTGCGAAGTAGTATGGCCAAGGGTCAGTTATAACCAGTCGGATTTTCTATATAAATGCGCAGTTATTTTTTTTTTAAAATCATATCACCCCAAGCAAGGCGATAACGCCACTGATGCGCAGGGGGCTACATAAGAGTAAAAAGAATGGAAAAGAGAAAACTGGAAACCGCATCCTAAACAGGAAACAAGGGATGAGCCTCTTCACCTGTTCAATAGATGTGGGTGGAGTGTGAACCGGGCGATAGTTTAGTCTATCTACTCCAATTATGCTGAAAAAGTGAGTCAGACCACAACTGTGGAAGTGTACGGTCGAGTAAGATCGACTCTCTCCAATGGAGTGGGGTTTACTGACAACTCTGACCAAACAACCTGCTAACCAAAGATGATTTTGTATGAAAAAGGAAAGTAAAATATATTTTATATTTTACTTACATTTGGATCTGGTCCTATTGTTTCAGACAGAGGCTTTTGTTGCAGATTGTATTTGTTGTTGCTGATGGTGATGACAAAAGGACAAAAAAGATGAAGATTATGAAATGATTATGTGAAACTGATTTTTGTGAAGAAGTCGGATTGAGTGGTTCCCAACAAAGGGATCTATAATTTGAAAAGTTTAATCGTCGACCTGAATTTGTTGCGGATTTTGAAATTTAAAAGATGCCCAAGAACTTTGAAAAGTATTGTCATTGTAGTGGTTGCAGTGAAAACCGCCAAGTCTATGAAACTTAATGTTCGTCACCAGCCCAAAAACATTGGAATTGCATCATCCATCGTTTGTACCAGCACCTGTGATCAGAAATCGTGGTCCCAGTATTTTATTGGAGAAGAATTGTTTCCGTCAAAGGTAAAAAGAGGAGGTTGGAGAAAATTTTTGAAAAGAGAAGAGAGAATTGGCCGGGCAAGCGTTGGGAGGAGTAATGCCACTATAACTTTAAGCCCCACACAGAAATCTTTATCCCTCAATCACAAGAGTATGTATCTTTTTGAGACAATTTAACAGTAAGTTAATCACACACATTCTCTCTCTGTCTAGAATTCAGTTTATGAGTTTTTATGTTAAATACTTTTCTTTTCTGTAACCCTTTCTTTTTTTCTACTATTCTTTTCTTCTATATAAAAGACATTACAAATGCAACCATTGAATAGTTGTTTGTCCAACTTTCTGCAGATATTATTTTGTTTGTGTTGCATTCTAAATTTCCTAATGCAGACTCCCCAGCCATGTCTACATCTTCAGTTGACCATGAATGAATTAACAACACTTCTGCTTTCTGGATCAAACAATCACAACATGGGCAGGAAGCAGGTTTAAACCAGCGGACCAGTTGACTAATCTGCGGATGCTCAGGGGACCTATGGCCAACTCCCTAAGTTTGGTTAGGACGAAGTAGACACCTCAACCCAGAAAGGAACCGCCAGAGGTTGAGGGACTGGGGCAAAAGTGTTAAACAAGCAAGTAAAGCATTGCCAAAATGGTGCTCTTATATAATTAGAACATCTTGCTGATTATTTTCCTCTAGGAAATAAATTCACATTATTTATGATCATATATTAATGGGTGAACTATATTTTAAGAATTTCTTTTACATTTGTACATCTGAGATAGGCACGTGAAATGCAGACAAAATTCATGTCCCTCTGAGAAAGAGAATCAATTAGTCAAAACCATTCAGTTAATATCCAATGTAACATCCAATCTATATTGGATAAGTTTCATACTAAATTTGGAAATAGTTATTTTCTCTTAAAAATATTTCAGTAAGACAATGCAAGCAAGAATTATATTTTTAAAGAATTTGGAAAATATAAAATATGAAAGACCAAGTCAGAAATGAACAAAAATGTATATAATAAAAGGTTAGTTTAGATATCACAAACTGCTCTAATTTACACTGCAAAAACATCTCAAAATAGTGAAATTTACTTCAATCTCAAATGCTGATATCTTGTTTATTTTCTAGACTATTTCAATAAAATTAACATGTAAAAGTATTCAATCTTTTCTCTGTATAACGATAAAATTTTTCATGTATAAGGATTAGTTTTTATTCTACATCTCTTTAAATTATGTCACTGTTTCAATGACTGGCTTGTCCTTTTTCCACATTTTCATAAATGACTTTCTGGAGGAAGGATTTACTAAGAATTTCTATTGCAAACAGAGCAGTTCTTTAAACTTCTGAAATACCCAAATCAAGGATCAATTTTTATCTATCCTCCTTACACTTATAATCTTCAGTTCCTACCACCAACACTTTTTTCATATTGCATACTATATTCATCATAACCATTTTAACAGTAATCCCCTACTTCAAGTGGCTCTCGAGTCTTATATTGAATGAATAAATTTTTTTTCCCAAAAAATTATTCAGGAACATTTTGAAGAGCGGAGCTTGTATCAACAGAATATTTTATTTGCATAGATTTGTTCAATGAAGATCCAAATTCTGAATCTTTGATCTTTCTAGAAAACATATGAAAACTTGACACCTAATCATTTCTCTTTATTCAGTTGTTGTCTTTGGCACCAAACTCAATATTCATTTTTCAGTGACACATAGGGATGCAAATTTATAAAAAAAATTTTTTTAAAAAATAAATAACTAAGCAAGCCAGTATTTTTGCGATTAAAATTACTGAGCACCAGACACTTACCTCCCCTCCAGTTGAAGGTGCTACATCAGAGTATCTGGATTCACAAATAACATCATCGAGTTTCTTCACAGGTCCGGTCTTAACACCAGGAAATGTCTGCTGACAGTTCTCAGCAAAATATCTATATACTTTCCAGGTTTTACCAAAATCATATGACCTTTCTACCAACATGCCAGCTGGTCTGAAAGTCCTGAATCTCATGATCAAATGGGTGAAGTGGAATTCTGCTTCAAGATCCAACTGAATAAAAACATTCTCTTTGCCATTTTCAGCTTGCCACCATCGACCTAGCTTTCGTCGACCAAATGAGTAAACAATATTTTCAATGCGATGATTGCGTGGTTGCCTCCGAAGTGGACTATAAGCTTGTCTAGAATCACAATAAAAGCATTTCTTGACCTCCTTCAAGTGACTCACAATACAATATTGTTCAGGTTCCTTGAGACCACATGTTGAATCTGTATTAAGTTTCTTCTCTCTGCCAATAAGCAAGTCTCCAGTGGCAGGATAACAACTTCCTTCTTCACATCTTGGGTGCTGGCTATAGACTGCACCTGGAATAGGCAAAACAAATTAAGTTCAGAGGATCAAGACTTGTTTTTTGAAATCATTTTAATAATAATAATAATAATAATAATAATAATAATAATAACAACTGTTGGTTCCAATCCAATGATAGGAATGATTGCAAAACTCTTGCCCCTCCCCCTAATTTATAGGCAGACATATACAAATGCATGCTGGGATTTCTTCCTAGCCAATAAAACAGTCCAGTTCTCAGCTTTATCTGTTTCAATCCTGGTCAGTCTGGCCTTGAAGTATATTTTTTTTTCTCTGTTCTTTTCTTTTTTCTTGTTATTTATTGCAAACTTTGTCAATTCTGTTTGTTGGGCAGTTATGCCATTTATTTACATTTAAAAATGGCTACTCACTCTACAATATTTGACTCCATTTAAAGAAAATTAAAAAGTGTGTGTGGTGAGGTGAGAAACCAGTCAGCAAAATAATAAATTATTTTAAATTATATTATTTTTTAGTTGGAATTTTTCTTTACTCAAGTGAAGTAATGAAGTCTCATTTTCAAGCTTTACCAAATTTTCATTCTACTTTCTACTGAAAAACAAACCAAAATATTCTGTCAGTAATACATTCATTCTTAATATCCCAAAAGAGATTAAGTTCTGACAAGATTTAAAATAAAATTCATTTTGTAAGCATAAACATTACTCAAATAATTTTCAAACATGCAAGTGAATAATGTTCTCCTTCTGACACTCAATGTATACCACTTTATATGGTGACAAATGGCCATGGGTGTCAACAGCATTCTTGATGATCACTCTTCAGTGGGTTCATCTATGGCTCTCGTAACTGTACCCAATATCTAACCATTTTTGTACAACTCCAGGTGACTGCGATTTGAATTAAAAATTATCCTTCTCCTAGACTTTTTGCCGACCATGGCTAAATAGCCCAGTCTGCTTTGCTATTTAACTCATAGCTGGTGAGGGAGAATATTAAAATTCAGAAAAACATTCTGATAAGTGACCTAGTATTTCAACATTATTTAACGCCTTCAAAACATTAAATCAAAATAGTTATTTTCCACTTAGTCATTTACATACATATAAGCAGCCTTACTTTATCAAGATTTGCATAATTTCCTGACTACAGACAATACTGATTCTATGTCTTGGCTTACACTCTAAAATATTAAAGTTTGCTATAAATTGGTTAAAATTTAAAAACCCATTACCTCCCCAGAAATATTGTTAATGTAAGAAATGCTAAAAGAAGTAAGCGGAGGAGTCAGTGCCAAAAGTAAACTTAAAATTTTGCTCGTGTATTTTGTGAATCCCCACTAAAAGTTTGCCTACAATTTGAAAGAACAGATTTTTGATCTAGAAAAGTTGAATTTTCTTGCCAAAGTTACCCAGTTTGTCCTCACCATAGCAATACCCTGAAAAAATAGTTAACTAAAACTTAACATATCAATTGATAATGAATAGTATAATCTAGTTGGATACTAATTAAAAAAGCTTCAAAATACTATGTGATTTATATGTTTTTTTTTTCATTAGCTTTGGGTAGTGAGGACAGGGCAGTTCACCAAAAAAAAATTTGTTGATGGACAGTTCGTTGACAAATAATTCACATACCGGACAACTGATTTACACTTTAAATCATTCCAAGTTGAAACTCACATACAGCTTTTTTTTATAAACTGTCAGTAAACTGTTCAAGTGTTGGTTGATGTGAGTGTTCTGAAGGTGTTGTGCTAATTACATCATTCATCGTTGTCAGTTTTGCATTGCACAGTTTTCATTGTTAGCACCTCTAGCAACTTTTAGATTCTCTAGTCTTGCCAACAATATCACCTCAAATAAAAGCCTTTTGCCTATTCATTCCGTTTTGACAAACTCCTTGATGATGACTGAAGGGCTTAAAATTTTCTTTAACAAAAACAAAAAGGGATGGGAGCTTGAACTTGAAAAGACTTAAAGCCTGAACCAAATCTTCTTTCTGTGAATTGTCTGTTGGCAAATTATCTGGCTATCATAAAAAATACAATTAAAAAAAAAATCATACAAGATTGACAGTTTGTGAGTTTTAATTCTCCAAGATCAAAAGCTATTAACATTTGACCCCAAGATAAATAAAGTAAAGTTTTAGTTGGCAAGAAAAGGTAAATAACATGGACAGCACCACTGGTCCCCAAAGTTGACAACAAGTTATGATCTAGTGATGGTTCAAAAGCATGGTTAGGCTAACTGGTCCACCTAAACATATCAAGTGACCACGGTGGTGACTGTTTCATGACTATTTGCACCCGTTCATGAGCTCCATATACTCTAACAACAATCTGTTATTCCAACAGAATAATGCATACTGTTACTGGGTATAAGATGCCAAAAATTAGTCTGAAGAGCATCCTGGAATGATTGCTTATCATTTCTTGGAAAAGATTAAAAGATCTTAAACAAACAAATTTTAGGGAGCCATGGATGACTATTGAAATGACACAGCTCAACATCTCTTTAGAGGTTTTCACAGTATTTGAATTGCTGAGTAGGTAAGGGTGCTACACCATGACTTTTATGAGATGAGACATTGCCATTTATTAATCTTTTGTGTTTTTTTTTTCATTTTAATTTTTGTTGCATTTTATCACAACTCATTTGCAATTATCAATTAAATTTCAAACCATAATTAATTTTTCTGTTTCAAATAAAACAAGTTTAAGCTTGAGAGAGAGAGAAAAAGAGCAGCTTGAGAGAGAGAGAGAGAGAGAGAGAGAGAGAGAAAAAAAGAGCAGCTTGAGAGAGAGAGAGAAAAAAGAGCAGCATGAGAGAGAGAGAGAGAAAAAAGAGCAGCATGAGAGAGAGAGAAAAAAGAGCAGCATGAGAGAGAGAGAGAGAGAGAGAAAAAAAGAGCAGCATGAAAGAAAAAAGAGCAGCATGAGAGAGAGAGAGAAAAAAAAGAGCAGCATGAGAGAGAGAGAGAGAAAAAAAAGAGCAGCATGAGAGAGAGAGAGAGAAAAAAAGAGCAGCATGAGAGAGAGAGAGAAAAAAGAGCAGCATGAGAGAGAGAGAGAAAAAAAAGAGCAGCATGAGAGAGAGAGAGAAAAAAAGAGCAGCATGAGAGAGAGAGAGAAAAAAAGAGCAGCATGAGAGAGAAAAAAGAGCAGCATGAGAGAGAAAAAAAGAGCAGCATGAGAGAGAAAAAAGAGCATGAGAGAGAAAAAAGAGCAGCATGAGAGAGAAAAAGAGCAGCATGAGAGAGAAAAGACAGCATGAGAGAGGAAAAAAGAGCATGAGAGAGAAAAAAAGAGCAGCATGAGAGAGAAAAAGAGCAGCATGAGAGAGAAAAAAAGAGCAGCATGAGAGAGAAAGAGCAGCATGAGAGAGAAAAAAGAGCAGCATGAGAGAGAAAAAGAGCAGCATGAGAGAGAAAAAAGAGCAGCATGAGAGAGAAAAAAGAGCAGCATGAGAGAGAAAAAAGAGCAGCATGAGAGAGAAAAAAAGAGCAGCATGAGAGAGAGAAAAAAGAGCAGCATGAGAGAGAGAAAAAAGAGCAGCATGAGAGAGAGAAAAAGAGCAGCATGAGAGAGAGAAAAAAGAGCAGCATGAGAGAGAGAGAGAAAAAAGAGCAGCATGAGAGAGAGAGAGAAAAAAAGAGCAGCATGAGAGAGAGAGAGAAAAAGAGCAGCATGAGAGAGAGAGAGAAAAAAGAGCAGCATGAGAGAGAGAGTGAGCAGCATGAGAGAGAGAGAAAAAGAGCAGCATGAGAGAGAGAGAAAAGAGCAGCATGAGAGAGAGAGAAAAAGAGCAGCATGAGAGAGAGAGAGAGAGAAAAAAGAGCAGCATGAGAGAGAGAGAGAGAGAGAAAAAAGAGCAGCATGAGAGAGAGAGAGAGAAAAAGAGCAGCATGAGAGAGAGAGAGAGAAAAAAGAGCAGCATGAGAGAGAGAGAGAAAAAGAGCAGCATGAGAGAGAGAGAGAAAAAGAGCAGCATGAGAGAGAGAGAGAAAAAAGAGCAGCATGAGAGAGAGAAAAAAGAGCAGCATGAGAGAGAGAGAGAAAAAAGAGCAGCATGAGAGAGAGAGAGAAAAAAAGAGCAGCATGAGAGAGAGAGAGAAAAAAAGAGCAGCATGAGAGAGAGAGAGAAAAAAAGAGCAGCATGAGAGAGAGAGAGAAAAAAAGAGCAGCATGAGAGAGAGAGAGAAAAAGAGCAGCATGAGAGAGAGAGAAAAAAAGAGCAGCATGAGAAAGAGAGAGAGAAAAGAGCAGCATGAGAGCGAGAGAGAAAAAAGAGCAGCATGAGAGAGAGAGAGAAAAAAAAGAGCAGCATGAGAGAGAGAGAGAAAAAAAAGAGCAGCATGAGAGAGAGAGAGAAAAAAAGAGCAGCATGAGAGAGAGAGAGAAAAAAGAGCAGCATGAGAGAGAGAGAGAAAAAAGAGCAGCATGAGAGAGAGAGAGAAAAAAGAGCAGCATGAGAGAGAGAAAAAGAGCAGCATGAGAGAGAGAGAGAAAAAAAGAAAAGGGAAAGAGAAAGAGAGAGAGAAAAAAGAGCAAAGAGAGCGAGAGAGAAAAAAAAGAGCAGCATGAGAGAGAGAGAGAAAAAGAGCAGCATGAGAGGGAGAGAGAGAGAAAAAAAAAAAAAGAGCAGCATGAGAGAGAGAGAGAAAAAAGAGCAGCATGAGAGAGAGAGAGAAAAAAGAGCAGCATGAGAGAGAGAGAGAAAAAAGAGCAGCATGAGAGAGAGAGAGAAAAAAGAGTATGAGAGAGAGAAAAAAGAGCAGCATGAGAGAGAGAAAAAAGAGCAGCATGAGAGAGAGAAAAAGAGCAGCATGAGAGAGAGAAAAAAAGAGCAGCATGAGAGAGAGAGAAAAAAGAGCAGCATGAGAGAGAGCATGAGAGATAAAAAAATACAGAGTGAACGAGAAAAAGGGAGAGAGAGAGAGAGAAAAGTGAGAGAGAGAGAGAGAAAGGGAGAGAGAGAGAGAGAAAAGTGGGAGAGAGAGAGAGAGAGAGAAAAGGAGAAAGAGAGAGAGAGAAAAGGGAGAAAGAGAGAGAGAGAAAAGGGAGAGAGAGAGAGAAAAAGAAAGAGAGAGAGAGAAAAGAAAAGGGAGAGAGAGAGAAAAGAAAAGGGAGAGAGAGAGAAAGAAAGGGAGAGAGAGAGAAAAGAAAAGGGAGAGAGAGAAAAGAAAAGGGAGAGAGAGAGAGAAAAGAAAGGGAGAGAGAGAAAAGAAAAGGGAGAGAGAGAAAAAGAAAAAGTGAGAGAGAGAGAAAAGAAAAGGGAGGGAGAGAGAAAGAAAAGAGAGAGAGAGAAAGAAAGGGAGAGAGAGAGAAAAGAAAAGGAGAGAGAGAGAGAAAAGAAAGTGAGAGAGAGAGAAAGAAAAGGGAGAGAGAGAAAAAGAAAGGGAGAGAGAGAGAAAGAAAAGGGAGAGAGAGAGAAAAGAAAAGTGGGAGAGAGAGAGAAAAGAAAAGTGGGAGAGAGAGAGAAAAAGAAAAGGGAGAGAGAAAAAGAAAAGTGGGAGAGAGAGAGAAAAAAGAAAAGTGGGAGAGAGAGAGAAAAAAGAAAAAGGGAGAGAGAGAGAGAAAGGGAGAGAAAGAGAGAGAAAAGTGGGAGAGAGAGAAGACAAGTGGAAGAGAGAGAGAGAGAAAAAGAAAAGAGTGAGAGAGAGAGAAAAAGAAAAAGAAAAGCGAGAGAGAGAAAAAGAAAAGAGCGAGAGAGAGAGAAAAAGAAAAAGAGCGAGAGAGAGAGAAAAAGAAAAAAGCAAGAGAGAGAGAAAAAGAAAAGAGCCAGAGAGAGAGAAAAAGAAAAGAGCGAGAGAGAGAGAAAAAGAAAAGAGCGAGAGAGAGAGAAAAAGAAAAGAGCGAGAGAGAGAGAAAAAGAAAAGAGAGAGAGAGAGAGAAAAAGAAAAGAGCCAGAGAGAGAGAGAGAAAAAGAAAAGAGCCAGAGAGAGAGAAAAAGAAAAGAGCCAGAGAGAGAGAAAAAGAAAAGAGCCAGAGAGAGAGAAAAAGAAAAGAGCCAGAGAGAGAGAAAAAGAAAAGAGCCAGAGAGAGAGAAAAAGAAAAGAGCCAGAGAGAGAGAGAAAAAGAAGAGCCAGAGAGAGAGAAAAAGAAAAGAGCCAGAGAGAGAGAAAAAGAAAAGAGCCAGAGAGAGAGAGAAAAAGAAAAGAGCCAGAGAGAGAGAGAAAAAGAAAAGAGCCAGAGAGAGAGAGAAAAAGAAAAGAGCCAGAGAGAGAGAGAGAAAAAGAAAAGAGCCAGAGAGAGAGAAAAAGAAAAAGAAAAGAGCCAGAGAGAGAGAGAAAAAGAAAAGAGCCAGAGAGAGAAAAAGAAAAGAGCGAGAGAGAGAGAGAAAAAGAAAAGAGCGAGAGAGAGAGAGAAAAAGAAAAGAGCGAGAGAGAGAAAGAGAAAAAGAAAAGAGCGAGAGAGAGAAATAGAAAAGGAACAGAGCGAGCGAGAGATTTGACACGATAACTAGGTGTATATTAAGGTGAATTTGTAAAATATGTACAATAGATTAATCATAGAAAATGGTTAATAGAAAAATAGTTTAAAAACGTGTTTCGTTTAACAAAAGGAAAAAAGAAAAGGAAAAAATAAATAAATAAACGCTTTTTGTTTTATAAGTAAATTAAAAATATTTGACTAAGTGATTTGATATGATAAATGATAAAATTTAGGAAATAGATGTTTGAGTGACCAGGTCAAAAACCTGCATCTTGACTACACATTCAGAAAATAAAGAAAAGATAATAGAATTTTCCCTTTCTCCAGGCAATAAAAAAACGCCTGGTCACAGGTAAAGTGTCAATTACGGGCAATAAAAACATCCGGCGGCTTTCACACGAAGCTTTATTAAGATAAAAAAATTCCTGGAAAATACTAAGGCTAAGTGCAGACGAGATGTCTGCGAGATGTTTACACATCAAAAGAGGAAAATTTAAGTACCTTGAAATTTTGGACTTACAGTCGCCAATGCTTATCGCCCGGTAGTCTAGGAACTTCTGATTATTTCAATATAAATACAAGTGATTTTTCCGAGTTAGTTCAGTTCAGCCGGGCGTGTGCTTGAAGTAGGAAAAACTCCGTTCGTCCGAGTCGGTCGGTTCGGCATTTGATCTCCATTAATTAGAGTTACAGCTGAATGTCACATCGCCTGCCCCAACTGCAAGACTAACTCTCAACGAAATAAAGCATCGATTTAACTCATCCAAGTTGTGGAAGTTCATTCCTTATAGTTTATCTTGTACCCCCAGCTTGAGACTCCGACTTTTTCAACTAACCCCCGGCAACATCACAGCGTGGAGAACGGCCGCCGGAGAAACTGTTCGGACCTCCACTAGGGTGTTATAGAGAAAAAGAAAAAGAAAAGGAGAGAGAGAGAGAGAGAGAGAGAAAAGAAAAGAGAGAGAGAGAGAAAGAAAAGAGAGAAAGAAAGAAAGAAAGAAAGAGAGGGAGAGAGATAAAGAAAGAAAGAAGAGAAAACAAAAGGGTGCCAGAGAGAGAGAGATAGAGAGAAAGAAAAGGTGTCAGAGAGAGAGAGAGAGAGAAAGAAGGGTGTCAGAGAGAGAGAGAGAGAGAAAGAAAGGGTGTCAGAGAGAGAGAGAGAAAAAGAAGGGTGTCAGAGAGAGAGAGAAAGAAAAGGTGTCAGAGAGAGAGAGAAAAAGAAAAGGTGTCAGAGAGAGAGAGAGAGAAAAAGAAAAGGTGTCAGAGAGAGAGAGAGAGAAAAAAAGAAAAAGGTGTCAGAGAGAGAGAGAGAGAGAGAAAAAGAAAAGGTGTCAGAGAGAGAGAGAGAAAAAGAAAAGGTGTCAGAGAGAGAGAGAGAAAAAGAAAAGGTGTCAGAGAGAGAGAGAGAAAAAGAAAAAGGAAAAGGTCAGAGAGAGAGAGAGAAAAAGAAAAGGTGTCAGAGAGAGAGAGAGAAAAAAGAAAAAGGTGTCAGAGAAAAAGAAAAGGTGTCAGAGAAAAAGAAAAGGTGTCAGAGAGAGAGAGAAAAAGAAAAGGTGTCAGAGAGAAAAGAGAAGGTGTTAAAGAGAGAGAGAGAAGAGGTGTCAGAGAGAGAGAGAGAGAAAGAAAAGGTGTCAGAGAGAGAGAGAGAAAGAAAAGGTGTCAGAGAGAGAGAGAAAGAAAAGGTGTCAGAGAGAGAGAGAGAAAGAAAAGGTGTCAGAGAGAGAGAGAAAGTGTCAGAGAGAGAGAGAGAGAGAGAGAAAGAAAGAAAAGTGTCAGAGAGAGAAAAAGAAAAGGTGTCAGAGAGAGAGAGAGAAAAAAGAAAAGGTGTCAGAGAGAGAGAGAGAAAAAAAGAAAAGGTGTCAGAGAGAGAGAGAGAAAAAAAGAAAAGGTGTCAGAGAGAGAGAGAGAAAAGAAAAAGAAAAGGTGTCAGAGAGAGAGAGAAAAAGAAAAGGTGTCAGAGAGAGAGAGAAAAAGAAAAGGTGTCAGAGAGAGAGAGAAAAAGAAAAGGTGTCAGAGAGAGAGAGAAAAAGAAAAGGTGTCAGAGAGAGAGAGAAAAAGAAAAGGTGTCAGAGAGAGAGAGAAAAAGAAAAGGTGTCAGAGAGAGAGAAAAAAAAGAAAAGGTGTCAGAGAAAAAGAAAAGGTGTCAGAGAGAGAGAGAAAAAAAGAAAAGGTGTCAGAGAGAAAAGAGAAGGTGTTAAAGAGAGAGAGAAAAGAGAAGGTGTCAGAGAGAGAGAGAGAAAAGAGAAGGTGTCAGAGAGACAGAAAAGAGAGCGCGATAGACAGACAAAAAGCGATCAAGGGGACAAAGTAAAAAAGAAAAGAAAAACGGTTGACAAAACAACAATAATGAATGATTCTAAAAAAAAAAAAAAAAAAAAAAAAAAAAAAAAAAAGAAAATTATGTTTTGGTTATATGGCTACACTTAAAACAAAGTATGGATCTAGAAAGATGCAAGCAATACTGATTGTAGTTGGTCGTTTAAAACTTTCGGAGATTCAGTGACAAGACGGCGTTCCGATTCTTTTGTATGCAAGTCATTGTAGCAAAGCTTGTAATGAAGATATCTGAAAATTGATACGATGTCCTGGTCTAAAAAGGTAGTACCCGTCTGCACGTATTATGTGTTTCCAAAGAATGTGAGTGAGTGAGTGAGAGAGAGAGAGAGAGATTACGCGCGCTTGCTAAAGAATAAGAATAGGGTCATATTTTTACGCTGACACCATGATTAGGGGATGAGGTGAGGTCAACACAATGAGTCAACAGTGTCCTTCTTTGTGGGAAAAGATAATATTACCTGATAAAATAAGTGCATAAATTAACTAGGTGCTCAAGAAGTATACGCTATTAAATTGCGAGGTCACTGCACACATTTTGTTTTATTATGACCCAGTTTAAAACTAAATGGTAAATATGTGTACCCCTTTGTTAGGATTTGTCATGTCTACCTTTCAGCACACTGACATCAGGACAAATTCGTTGTCCGAAATGAATAGACCGTAAGCAACTGTAGTGTTAACGAAAGAAATCGAAAAGCAAGACTTGAACTTTCACCTTTATTAGGAAAATTTAAATTCGTTTAAAAACTATATCAGCTATCAGAATATCGCTTCAATTCTCCAGCAAAAGCTGATAGACTGAACTCATACAATTCGCACTAGTACAAGTAAAGCTTCTTAACAAATAAAAGAACATTGACACAATTTTCTTTTTTGGGTAACTCAATTTTATTTACGTACTTTATTCAAACTTACTTTTTTTTTCAATAGTAGTTTTTCAGCGTTTTGAAGAAAATTTTCCACGACAATATCCACTATTTCTTTCTTTTTTTTTCCATGTTAAAAAAATCCCTATAAGTAATACTGATTAAAATAAGTCGCTAAAATCTGCCTGCCTCATGGTTAAAATAATCTAGCGCTTCATACTGACGACAGTGTTCGATCCTGTGTAAAAACCAAAAAACACAGCCGGCTTTGTCACGTACTATGTTTAATAAATATCGCTTTCCTTTGTGAGCGATGAATTATTCTCAAGCCCTGCAACCCCTTTCTCCACAGACGAAAAGTCCTAATAGCAAACCTATCGCTATTATATCATTATTTCCATAGAATGTTCAGAAAAGACACATTCTTTGGGGCCACCAGTTCAAACACTTACAACTACGACTCACAATGGCATTTGTGACACATGATCGAATCATCCTCATTACTCTTCGTATTTCATTAAAGAGGAAGTTTCTCTTAAGAAATTTCGAACCGAGAATCCCTAATTTATGGCACAGACTCCCGAGAGGATACTTCTTAACCTTTTTAATCCTAAGATTGTGTTATCTCGATGCCTTCACTAAATTGCTGAAAGAATAGCATAGTATGAAGAAAAAAAAATCCCAAACTTAATAAAACCGAACTTTTTCCATCAAAATGTTTATGTTCTTAAAAAGAAAAATCAAAGTATTTTTAATTATTTTAAAAAATTTTCTAATCCTTTCTAACATGTTCGAAATTTTGGTAAAAATCTTATTTTTTATTTTCGTTAGCGGGGAACCAAATCGTTACGAGAATTTACAATAGAAAACTTAATTTTACCTAACTCACTTTTTTTTGTGACAAACATTAATTTGGAAATTTTTGCAAAAATCAAATATTTGCAGGATTTTAATGAAACTTTTAGGACTTATTCACAAATGAATGAAATTATTTTAAAAAAATATATTGGCAAAAATAATTAATTTACATCTGTTACCCCACCTCCACATAAATTCATAAAAATTTCAAGAAATTAAATTCCGTCGTCAAAATTAGTTTTAGTAGTTAAACGTAAGACTCATAGCATAATGTAAATCATGTATTTTTTTTTTTAACCATTTAGCCCCTTTAACCAAAACTCTGCTCTAAATAGTAAAATAAAAAATGCAATAAAACTGACATTATTTAATTAGATAAGTTTTAAGTGCTTTAATAAATAAGTTTCAGGCAATATCGTCCGAAGAAATAATTTTTTTCTGAATAATAATGAAATTTTTTTAAAAAATTGTTTTTATTTGTTTTGTTTTTTTTATTATAATAATTTAAAAAGTTTCAAAAATAGATTTTAATAAATTCCAATATTTGTAGACGTTAGGTTTGTAACTTATAAAGTGAAGACTATATTTACTAATCGAAAATTGAAAAGTTAAATACAAATCATCTTGCCATCGTATTTTTAAAATAATTTTCATTTTTTTTATTTTTGTGCATTTGAAGTTTTTTTTTGTGTTTTTTTTTTTTTTGCATGGTAATTTCTGTGTACATTAAAAGGATTTCTTCCCCTTGTTGGAAAAAAAAATATTTGTACAATTATGTCACTTGTGATTGCCATACACTTAGCTCTCATCTGTCAATACAGCGGACAGGTCAAAGAGTTCAACTCTGTGATCAAGAAATAATTTTCTTCTAAATTTCATGCAATGAATAAGTAATACTTGTGTAAATCAGATTAATTTAACATTAAAATTTGCTAATTTTACAAAAATAAAGTCTCACAGATGTAATTCTATTTTTGCAAGATTTTTAAAACCAAGTAATAACTTTTGTTTACAAATATGCTGATCGCTCAAAAATAGCCGAAAAAGGAAAAATTAAAAGAAAATCTCAAATTTTTATTTCCCAATCAATATAATTTCTGTTTGAAACACACAACAATATTTTGCTTATTGGAAATAGTAAATTTAATCATTTAGCTTTCAATTAAAACTAAAATAAAAATTTCAAGAGTTTTTTTTTTTTAAATTCAATTTAAAAAAGTTAGTTATCGAAAATGTGTGGAGGTACCTAGATCTATCTTACATATCCTAATTAGCTGCACTTACTTCCTCCTCTTACGTCGTCTACACAACAACCACGCATTCAGTAACGCTCTACCTTGCGTTGCTCTTGAGCCTTTTACTGGGTGAACATTTAGTTAAAAAATCATTTGAATCAAGTTTTAGAGAATACTTCAACATCTATAACGACCTATTGAATTTACTGCTACTCCCTGATACTTTAACCACTACTAGCAACCTAAATATTTTTGTGGTAGATTGGTAGTAAAGGAGGTAGTTTAACCACGGAATTTTAGAGTGAAGTTAAAAATTTATTTTTAAAGAATATCTAGCATCCAATCTTAAGTGGTCAGTGGTCTGAAATTATTACAAGCGTAACCAATGACACAAAGATGCACTGCGTTGTGATACAAAAAAGGGGCAAGAAATTGGATTGTGGTTAAGTACAGGGTGAATTTCTGCGTCATTTCACTAGTTTCTTGAGCTATGAATCTCTATAAAAAGCAAAAAACAAAAGAAAAGCAACAAGTAAAATGTTTTATTTTTCTTTTCATTCAGATTATCTAAAACAGACATGAATAAAGAATAGCCACCATTTTTCAGTAATTCCTTATTTTCCAAAAGTGAATTTTTCAATTTTAATGACGGTTTCAGCTACGCGCTCACAATGAGTGAGAATTTTCAACGAAGATCAACTCACTATTTATGTCTGTATTAAATATTTGGCTGATTCATTTTCTACGACTGCTCAACTTTTGTAAGTTATTTACAGCCAGAAATATTTTAAAGTGTAATTTTTTTTTCTTCTTTTTTGGAGATAATGATTTAGTGATACGAGTTAACCCATTGCAGGGAAAGAAGAGGTGGAATCATAACTAATAAGAATTTGTTAAAGAAATTATGTGAACATAAAGTGGGAGATCAATTTTATATAAAAACATCAACATCTAAACTGATCCCTCACTTTGTGGCCAGAAGCTTCTATACATTTAAACAGAAAAGAAAACGTCGGTGTTATATTCATTTTTGCGATATTTAGATGACAATTCATTCATCGCACCCTGTATTCCAGAGAAGGTAAATAAATCTAAAAGACTGTGTAGCTAATCAGTATTTCATTGACTAATTGATACGTTTTCTACGACTTATTGACACGTTTTATACGGCTTATTGACCTTTTGCCAGGAAATATTTTTAGAGGAAGTTTTTTTTAATTTATTTTGTAGTGAAGGAAGCAAGTATATGGGAGGGAATTCTACAGGCTGGAAGTGCGAGAAAAGAAACGAAAGAGTAGAAGTGGCGGTTACATTTGTCTGTTTTGATAGTAAAAGTGTGGGATCTAGTTACCAATCTAGTAGCTCAAGTTATTCGTGTAGAGCAGGAAGAGCAGAAGCCGTGAAAATGTTTGTAGAAAAGACAGAGAGAAGCCACATCAAAGTGGCTGAAGTTGAGCTGCCAAATCAGGATTGATTATATTGCAGATCCTCCTTTTTTCGAGAATCCCAAGGTGAATAGCAGGATCACCGACCCGATATGACAACAGTATTCACCTCAGTTCTAGGTGGGAAGTTTAGTTTGGTACTCCAAACGAGTTAAATATGGAGTTGGAGAATTTTTTAGCAAAGCACTCAATCTTGCCCGATCTGGTTGTAAGAAACTCAAATTTATTGAATAAAGGTGGGATCAAGGGTTTGGTGTTGTTTAACACTTTTGCAGAGACACCAGTAGTTTTCAGGCACAACTTTGGGGATGCTATATTCTATCAGCAAACAACAGCTTAGCATAATTTAGGATCCGCTTACATTCATTACGAGTAGAGACAAAAAAATGCGCCTATGGTAGTCAGACACATCGCTCCGGTAAAGCCGGAAGAAGCGATTCATATGGGCAATGGTGGTCGAGCAAGCAGAAGAGATTCAAGGGGATGAATGAGGTTTAAGTCGGAACTTCCTGGATGGGATGAAAGCGTCGATGCCAGTTTTCACACAAGAAAAGACCTCAGAAGCACAATCTTCAACAGGGAGAATAAACACGTTGTTCCAAAGGACATCTCAAAAGAAATCATGGAACAACTCCTAATCCGCTCTTTGATAACCGCAAGATATTGGAAAGAGATATTAACGGAAAGCATAGCAAGATCAGAGTTGCCATGAGAACAGAATAGCATGGCATGGCAAGAGTCAAGGATAAAGTGAAGCAGAGATCTAGAAGGGAGGCGTGTCATTGAGGGATACTGGAGAAACGCCTGGAGAAATTCATCACTTATGTGATGAACTGAGAAGTTCAGGGTACGGACGCCAGCAAGATCAGTGACAGAGTTTTTCAGCAACTTGGCATGGTGAGCATCGAAGTCACCGAAAACAAATATATAAGCGAACGGGGAAGAAGAAGAAATGGTCTTGTCTATATTATCTAAAATGCTGTTTAGCAAGGAACAGTCAGGAGTGAAAGGGGAGCGGTAGAGAAAGAAAAGATAGCTGTATAGGGAGATGTAGACACATGTAAGAATGGTCAGGGCATTCAAGAGAAATCACCCTAGCCAGATGTTCACTAACATAAACACCCATGCCATGCATGTGGACAGTGGAGTCCTTCCTAAAGATGAGAAGGTAACCAGGAATCGAGAAATCAGGAGATTGTAGGGTTATGGTTCGTTAATAGTAGGTACCTTCAAGTTTTATCGGCAAAATGCTTATGTTATTATTAAGAGGATAGATCAAAGTATTTTTTAATTATTTTGTTTAACAAATTTTAATTCTTTCTAACATGTTCGAAATTTTGGTAGAAAATCTTGTTTTTTATTTCGTCCGTGAGTGACATCATTTTTACAAGGGTTTATAACGGCAAACGTAATATTACACAAGGGACTTTTTACCGGTGAAAGACATTAATTTGGAAATTCTTGCAAAAATCAAATAATGGTCGAATATTGATGAAAATTTCAGGACTTATGAATAATTGATTAAAATCACAGTTGAAATTTTAGAAAATATTGATTATATATTTATTTATTTATTTATTTTTTACATATGTTACCCCCCATATCAATTAATTTCCGGAAATGTCTAGAAATTCGCCATCGTTTCTCCATAAACCTAATATTAATTAAATTCAGGAGTCATTGGGGAATGCTAATCAACTGTCTCTTTTAAAATTAACCAATTTTTAGAACATCTGCTCCGAATCGCGAAAACAAAAATGCAATAAAACTATGTCATTTTTATTTAGATAAACTTTTAATTTCTTTTTTTTTTCTTTTCAGACTATAATATCCTTATTATATTGTTACATAAATTAAGGATATCGTAGCCTGAAAAGAAAAAAAGTCAATGAATAATTTAAAAAAAAATTTTTTGGCTTAAAAAAATTCAATTTTTCAGCCATTTTTCATCGATCGACACAGAAGCTAATTCTCGGTTTTAAAAAATCTTGCAAAAATAAAATACACCTCGCTGACACTTTATTTTATTCAAATTACCGAATTTAAACTTACCTTAATCTGACTGAATCTTTATGCGTACATTTCGTTTAATTTTTTTATTTTTAACTAAGTTAAAATTAAAAATTTAACACAATATTTTCAGCAATTATCCAATATTTTATAGAATTTTAGTTAGTTTAGCTTTATAGCCTTACGATTGAAGATGTTTTATGAAAAATAAAAATTTAAATAATATAAAACTTTCTTTTAAAAAATTTTACAATTTAATAACAATGAAAATATATAACGGCAGAGGTAATAATTTATGAAATGTTATCACATTTATTAATTTTTATTTTTAATATCTATTTTTCATCAATACAATAAGAAGAGTTTTCGTGAAAAGTTCGCTAACTACGACTGCACAGTTAATCTCGGACACTCGCTATCTTAACGATCTACTCAAAACATTAAATTGGAAAGACAAGGTCAAAAGAACAAAAACACGGTCATCCTGCCTATGAATAAAAAATAAAACCTTCTTCTCCTTTTATGATACCGCCCTTCCATTCCGCTTCTTTTTCTTCTCTCAGGAGCAAATTTGGCCCAATTTCACGATTAATGACACCATCGATTAAAAGTATGAAAATGTCGACAATAGCCGTCGTGAGTGTTGCACCTGTACAGGAAAGTGAGCCGGAGATTAAAGCGGCCAGTTTCAGTAGTCTAATTATGTGACGCTCACTCATTTCCTTTCTTTCAATCGTCCGTAATCCATTCATCAACACTTTCCGAGAAGCCCATACAGAAAGAACAATGGCTAAGGAAAATAAAATTGATAGATGGAAATCGTTAAAAAGAAAGAAAGAAAAAGATGACTTGTCAAGACAATATGAAAAAACTTCGGGATGATACAACAAAGAGTCACAATTTGGTGAAATTAAGTATCATAACCCCCGAACTGTTTCAATAAATATAGTAACCATTGCAAGTCACGGCGACCATTATTTTTGAAGTTGTGCATATAATGTGTTATGTCGCGGTCATCTGCGTGATAGTTTGTGATCGGAGAAAAAAGTGAAAATTTCGAACAAATACCATTGGAGAAAAAAATGAATCCGTCTTTTCTCCCTCCAGATATTGATTAAACAGCAGAGTAGACTGGGATTCATAGTAGCAACCAGAATCGGAAAAGGAAAAATAGATTCCAGAACCGTATATAAAGTAAGTAGAAGCCACTCCATTATTTTTCCAAGAATGAAGGGCAATTTACAACTAGTGAAAGGAATTATAAGAACATAATTGCCTACGTCCTAAACAGTCTTAATGAATACTCGCCTTTGAGTAGATATATTGTTTAATTAGAAAAAACAGGATTTATTTATATGTACCAGCCGAGAATCGAGAAATCTTGTTAGGAAAATATACGTCCTTCGGCAGGATTCAAACCTGCATCCTGCAGGGGAAACCGTCAATTGATCTGACGTGTCTTATTATTCAGGTCGGTAGATATAAATATATTATTTTATCATTAGAAAAAAAAAAAAATAACAGTACCTACATAAGTACGAGTATTCATTAATTTAAAAGTAATGTTTAAACAAATATGTCGGAGTTAATCCATTTCGTAACGAATTTTCTCTCTCTCTCTATCTATATATATATATATATATATATATATATATATATATGGAGGTGTTACATTCGAAATTTCGAATATGACATATCTGAAGCAGACGAAAGAGTACAACGGTCGAAACATGACTATTGATTAACAGTTCGAATAATTCCGTGAGCTTCTGATATTTTCGAACTATCAAAACCGTCATATGACGTGAAAAACAGCTTTGATTAACGTTGAACATTTTTTATTCTGACGCTGAAAGAAATTTCTACATTCTCTGAAATCCACTCAGATTTTCTTTTCTGACACCCACTTCTGTCCAATTGAGGAGAGAAAATGAATAGCGTATTCTCGACACAAAAAAGGGACAATATTGCTTTGAAAAAAAAAAAAAGTCCCAGTCACCTGCTAACGAAGAAAATATATAATAATAAATAAAAATATTACCTAGTCAAAATCATTCAGTTTTAAAATAAACTCGTTTATTAAAATATTTGTTCCATTATTATAAATTATTAATATTTTAATAAAATTTGTTTAATTAAACATTTCATTTAGATTTACTTATTTTAATATTACCCATTTTCTTTCGATTTCACAATTAGGATATTTTACTATCTCGAGTAATATAAAACAAATGTATTGAGCCAGGAAAGAAAAAAAAACTGTAAACCTGGGTGTGCGTTCATCTTTATTTCCTGTCTCGGCTGCTTAACCTATATCATCAATCCTTAATCGTTACTACCAAGGCGTACAGAACGTTGTCGGTTAACAAGCTTTGAAAATTTTAAGCCTGTAGTGTAAACTAAACGTGTATACTAAAAATGCTATGCACGCATTTAAATCGATCATTAACTATCCTAAAACATTTCCCTTGGTTATTTTGATTAAGGAAGTTTTTTTTTTCTTTAACTTTATAAACTGTAGTTCTGAACATATCTTCTTTTTTTTTTAATAATCACTTCACCCCAAACAAGGCAGGACTTGCCAGTGGTCCGCAGGAGGTTACAGTGAGAGAAGAAAGAAAAAAAAGGTATAGGGATGTCGAAGAAAGAATAAGAGAAGGATGGGAATCAAGGAGATAGAAGCTAGCAATTGACGTTGCATTTAAACTTTTGGATATCGTAACTATCAGGGAAGTAAGCAAATGGAAGTTAGTTCCACAAACGGGAAGTGCGAGAAAAGAAACTGTAAGAGTAAAAGATGCGGTTACATTTAACTATTTCGACGTTAAAAGGGTGGGAGCTTCATGCCAGTCTAATAGAACGCGAAAATACATGTAGTAGGGGCACCAGGGAAAGAAGTACGTCAGCCATGAAAATACTTGTAGAAAAGACAGAGGGAAGCCACATTACGTCTGTGAGAAAATGAGTGAAGACGGGCTTCCAAGTCAGGTCGATTACATTGCAGATCCTCCTTTTAATTTTGTAGAGAAACTGAATACGAATAACAGGAGCACCCAACCACATATGGCAACAGTAATCAATGCATGGATGAATGGTTCATAAATGTGCAAAATGGGGTCTGACGAGAAAAACTTCCTGGCCCGACACAATGACTCAATTTTTCTTTAAGAGAGTAAGGCCAAGGAGGTGCAGTGTGTTGCTCTCTAGGAGACTGGCATCTACCGTTCTGATGGTAGGTAGGAAAGTGTCTCTATGGTGGTTAAATGAGAGCAGCTTCGTCCAGGAGGCATTTAAATTTACGAGCCATTACCTATCCCAATGACAGATTGGAAGTCCTTTTGAAGAGCAGCAGCCAAGTTTACTTTGTCAGCCTTGGCAGATTTACTAGTTAGGCATTACTTTATTTTGCCAGAACAGGGTCGAAAGGGCAAATATAACCGACCATTACGCATCCAAGAATGTGCTGAAAAGTTGTTGCTCCTATTTAACATCCTAAGAACATTTAAAGATTGATAATAAAATGTGCATACATGATGAGGAAAAATGCCCAAAACTTAGTAAACAAAATTTATGGTCAAAATCGTCATATTATTAAGAGGAAAAACTAAAAGATTTTAGAGAGAGAGGATAGCTTCTTGGTCGGGACTAGTACTTCTCAACAACTCAAGTAATATCTTAATATCTGTTTGTTGCAATCATTTCTGACCGTTGCTACAATACATTTTGCAATCTACATCGAATTAAAGGAATTTTCAAAAACTCATTTGACGCTAAAATTTGCTAAAAGAAAATTAAAATGGACACCAAAGGAATGCGGCTATTTTACAAGACGAAATGACCAAAATTCAGAAAAAAAAAAAAAAAACTATAAATGACAAGGTCCATTACATAAAACGTTTACACTGATTCCTGTTCATCTTTCAATTAGTGGACTGGTGCGAATATTTCCAGTACAAAAGAGCAATGCAAAACGATTTTTAGAAATGGCTTTTGTTAAGATGTAATGGTACGACTTAACAATATTTTATCCGGAAATAGAAAACAGTGATGATGACGTTGTCAAACAACAATTGAAAAAAAAAATTCAACCCGTTATTCTGTAATCATCCTTATGGCAATACAGTTACCAAAATATTTGCTTCAATTCATCACGAGTTCTGACTTCCTTACGACAGTCATTTGAAAAAAAAGAAAAAGAAAAAACTTGCCTATTTCAATTTACAATTTCTTGGAATACAACACGAGTTAAGACAGCGTCCAACAATTTATTTGCTTTTGTCGAATGATTCGCTGAATAATTGGTTCCAATAAAATTTTCCATTTTAACAATTTTTTTTTTTTTTTTTTACATGTTTGCTACAGTATAATTCATCAAAGTTCAAATTTTATTTTAAGCTCTTATAACAGTCTTAAACGCTACAACGACAAAATGCATTTTCGAAAGTTAATTGCATGACAATTTTAGATAAAGCACGGTCGTCTGCTGGTTAATATGCTTGCCTCACAGATGGTAATAAATAAGTGGTGTGAGTTTAGTTCTTAATAGGTGCGCCAATATCGGGACCTACAAGTTCACATTTTTATACTTCAGCTTTAACACTGGCACCATGATTCTACACTACTCAAAGACCTTTGACGGGGTGTGGCATAGAGGGTACTACAATTAGAGGGAAAAAACAAGAAACAGGTAGATTCACGACGGTCATTGATAATGGCCACTCCTTTGAAGCCCATGAGATCAATTTAAGCGTCTCTCAACGCTATCTCGTCGGCGCTAAAAAAAATTTTTTCTGCCTATGAACATTCCTGTTTTCCTCCTTTCGAAGCGTGTTCCATCAACTTTTACACCGAAGTAAAAGGGGCTGTGGATGCTTCACTCACAAATACGCCTATACAAGCAAGCCACACTCAAATACATTCTTTGAAAGATTTTACTGTGAATCCAATTTATTTCTAGTAAAAACCAACTCTTAAACGTTCCTTTTGTTAAATAAAGGTTATCTTGCATTGCAGATCAATCGGTTTCTGTTATTTTGTGCATGTACCTTTTCGACACCATTAATTCATGTAAAATATTCTCACAGAAATCGTAATAATTATCGAAGTAGCCAACACACTAAAAGGCTTCTTTTATTCAAGCTCACTCCAGACCACAAGTGGAACTCATACAATCCATCGTTAAAAATTGTAGTACCTGACTCATCTTACCATGCTTTAATTTTAGAAATGTCAAATCAGAGCAAAAATGGAGTATTGCTGCTATATAGTCTTCACAAAAGAGATCGCTTAAGGCATCCGAAGTTAGTTGAACCGCTAAGAAACTACTAAAAAAACAATAATAGTTAGCAATACGGAACATTTAACATTCTGACTGCTAATTCTCCCAGACATGAGTAAGACTATTGGAAATATTAATTTTATATGACTAAACAAAGTGATTTGAAAAGCAAACATCTGTATACTAGATATTTCTGAGATGAGGTATTGTAATTATTCAAGCTATTTACATTGTTTAGACTGTTGTCCTCATCTTTAGTGTCATATTCACGACGTTTCGTCCGTTGTACTGTCCTTGTTCAGGTGATTGGAATTTTTCTAGTTTCGCGTGCCATACCTCTTCCGGATATCTCAGTTTCAGTTACTTCCCTTTTAACTCAAATTTCCACCACGCTTTTGTTCACTTGGAACTCACGATTCACGTCACTAGATTACTTTAACCAACGCTCTTATCTATTGGGCCCTGTGTCCTTGAGGACATTAATGTATGAATTTTGTAGACTTATAACCCTAATGTCTCAACCTTTCTTTTACGATTTGTTGTTATCATTATTTTTTTTTCTGGCACTCCGTATTACTAGCTCCCATATTGTATTCATATCTTTGCTTGGTCGGCTTAGATTTTTGTGACCTAGTATATGCGCTGATTCCTACTAATTCAATTATAACCATCATCTCAGAGCTTAAACTGTTCAATGAATCAGCTTTCATTAAATTGTAACATTAAAAGTGAAGAATAAAACCAGTGACTTAAAAAATGTAGGTATTAACCAATAAAAAAAACACCCTAGTTATAAACAATATCCGTTACTAAGTTTTTTTTTTGTTTTTTTTTTAAGTAAAATAGTTAAATCGGAACACGGATATAGGATTATGACTGAATGTCAGTTAACCCTTAAACGGCGGGCATCATTCATTAATGACTAGAGTCTAGATGACTAATTGGCAACTCTAGGATTCACGAGGTTACTTTTTACTGAAGCATTCTGCCTGCAAATAAATCTGGAAGAACAAGTGAAAATTAGTGACAACTTCGTGTAAAGAATGAACAATTCTGTTGTGCATGGAATGCTTCAAGGAGCATAGCATTTCTGGGTATGACGATAAACTAAATAAAGGTCTTTGATTGGAAGATTAGAGGTTTTGAAGAGCGCGAAACCACCTCTTCTTGTTCCCAGTCACACTGACCCGGGATAGTAGCATCTGTTAGAGTCCCAGCTATGGGCAAATAATGAGCCCACCCCACCAAAACAAAAACGAAACAATATGAAAGTATAAAAATAGATTTTTATATAAAAAATTGCCACTAATACTTATTTAGAGTATATATTTAGTTGACTCCATAAAATTGTGTTTAAAATATTTAGGTTTCAGCATTGAATAATCCACAGAATTATTCACTGCTAAAATCTAAATATTAATTAATATTATCTTGTAATCTAAAAGAAAGTTAAAAATTATTTTTATAGTTTCATATAATTACAGCGAAAATAAACATAAAATCTACCCTTTAACAAAATTCACTTTCTCGTTTACTACACATTTGTGCAAACTTTTCTCGCCGTTGACGAATTCATCTTACAAAGTATCAGTTAGTTGAAGTGCCAAACGTGATACATGCTTTGAGCGACCCTGTCTCGAAAGAGACATGACTGACTGGGCAGAAGATTAGTAGGTTGCCATTGCTTTCTGCGGTAGACTGGTTGCCAGCCAAGGTTATAGAACCCAATCTGTCCCATTATTTAACCCATAACTGGAGGGAAGAGACGGATTAATACCTTTCCCAAGGGTATTTGTGCGTAAGTGAATGCAAGGAATTCAACTGGAATTCGAACTATGCTCCCCGATTTACAAAGTATACATATTCATAAAATACAGCCTTTCCATTTTAAAAAGCCACTATGTTGTTTCGTAATCATAGTCTATTATCCCTTTATCCTTTTAAAATAGTTACGTCTACTAATTCGCTGAAAAAACAGCATAGTATGAAGAAAAAGGCCCCAAACTTAATGAAAACGAACTTTTTCCATAAAAATGTTTGCTATTATTAAGAGGAACGATCAAAGTATTTTTTAATTATTTTCCAAAAATTTTTTTAATCCTAACACGTTCGAAATTTTGGTAAAAATCTTGTTTTTATTTTCATTAGCGGGTAACTAAATCGTTACGAGAGTTTATAATAGAAAATGTATTATTACGTAATTAAGATTTTTTTTTCCGGTAACAATCACATTAATTTGGAAATTCTTACAAAAATCAAATAACTATAAGATTTTAATGAAATATTCAGGACTTATTCACAAATGAAATTTTTGAAATCATTAATTTCAAAAATTCTTATTATATACATGTTACTTCCACTCCATGTAAATTCATGAAATTTCAAGAAATTAAATTTTGTAGCGAAAATTTATTTTATTAGTTAAACGCGGAATTAACTGGGAATGTAAATCTCCCCCCACCAACATTTAGCCCTTTTCTGAAATTCTGCTCCCAATTCTAAAATAAAAAATACAATCAAACTATGACATTATTTTATTAGAAAAGCTTTTATATCAAGGACATTATAGACTGAAGAAATGAAATTCGTTGAATAATGAAATTTTTAAAAGAATTGTTTTATTTTCTTTTTTAATTATAGCAATTTATAAAAAAATTTTAAAATTTAACAAAGCCTAGTGGTGGTTAGGTTATTACGTGTAAGCTAGTCGAAAATTGGAAAGTTTAACACAGATCGTCAAGCCATTGTATTTTTAAAATAATTTTCATTTTTTATTTGTATAGTATTTTCTGTGTTGCATTAAAAGGTCATACATTTCACGTTTTTCCCCTTACAGGAAAAAATTTGGACAATTTTGGTCAACCATACTTAGCTTATCTCAAAATATCGCTGTCATCACACGTCGATCTCTTACGGCAAAGGTCAGAAAGATCACTGCTCCGCGAGTAACAAATGCTTTTATTCTAAATTTCATGCTATAATATATAGCATATATATTTATATAAATCAGATTAATTTATTTTTAAATTTAATTTATCACAGATGTATCTTTTATTTTTGTCAGATTTTTAAAACCGAGAATTAACTTAAGTTTACAAATGTGTCGAACGCTCAAAAAATGGCCGAAAAAAAAAAAAAAAAAAAAAAAAAAAAGTAAAAATCTCAAAATTTTAGATTCCAATCAATATAAGTTTTGTTTGAAATACACGCGAGTATTTTGCTTATTGAAAATAGTAAATTTAATCATTTAGCTTCGAATTAAAACTAAAATAAACGTTTTAAGAAAACTTTTTTTTATTTTTAAGAATTCAATGTAAAAGTTAAGTATCGGAAATGAGTGGAGGTATCTAAAATGTCCCACTTGCTGCCCGACTAACGCTTAACGCTTTTTTAGTAACGTTTCGCCTCGTGCCCAATACTTTATTATTTCCACATTTTTTTCAATCATTATTTTTATTTTCTTACATGTATCAACAGCACTTGCATTCGATTTACGATTTGAGAAATAATTACAAGAGTAATTAAAAAAATGTCCGACTGTAAGAAAGAATCTCTTACGTAATTACATTGTCTTATTCGAAAGTAACAACAAAACGTGTTCTGATTTCAGATAGAAGACTAAATTATTAAACAAGTTCTATCAGATTAAAGACTGAAAAAATATGCTCCATAAAAGGAAAAAAATATATATAGCACATTTTTAGCCATGACTTTCTCTCTAGTGAGAATTTGTGTCTACACGTATACGAGGTCTGATTAAAAAAGTACAGGGACACTTACTGTTTCAGGCGGTATCACTGTGTGATACCGCCTGAAAAAGATTGGCCCACATAACATTTTCGCATACTTCAGTTGTTTACTCGAAAATAAAGCGTGTACAGTGTGGTCGTCTCAGCATACTAAGCAGTTTTGGGCCAATAACAATATTTCCCATGTCAGATAGCCACCATATACACACCAAATTTCAACCTTTGCGAGTGTTTCTTCAAAAATTAAATCCCACTTGAAAGGAACACGATTTCAAGATGTCGAGGACATCCAAAATAATGCAATGTGGCAACTGCTCACTGTTTCCAAAATTAAGTTCCAGGAATGGAAACGGCGCTAAATAAAGTGTGAGGCTTCAGAAGGGGCTGCTTCGAAGGAGGTCAAATGCCGACTTGATATGTGTTGTAGATTTATAACACTAGTTCCGATACTAGTTTTCTTGTACTAAACTTGCGACAGAGAGCCAATATGATGGCATCATCAGAGCTGCTTCAATTTGAAGATATAAGGCGAAATCAATGTGATTTCTCATTTTCGTAAATACCTTTTATCGATCTTCTAACCTCCCTATCCTTTACTAACTCGCGAAAGTGCTGCAGGTCATCTAAGCTCTTCAATGGTTTCACGAGGAATGGTGGAATTTTATTCATTTTTTTTTAAAAAATCTCGTTGTTTAATGTGTATACTATGGGTGTTCGTTCAATGTCTGAGGACATTATTCTACTATTATGTATTAATGACAAAAACAATTTCATAATATTTGCTGTTTCCAAAGCTATTGTGCTGCTTACTTCCAATATCAAGTCCTTTGATTTTTGGAGACGTCATACATCAATGTGATATCTATCAAGGGCCCAAGACAATAATTACTATTTTTCTTTTCTTCTTTACAAGTCCGCTACATTAAATGTCTCAGTGGTAAAATCTTTATATGCAGTTGGACGCATTTATAAAATGCGAAGAAATCATTACTTTTTCAACTTCACAAAAATACACAATGGCGTTAGCTGTTAAGTAAAAAAAAAAACTTGTGATTTCACAAATTAGAGAGAGCAAATAAGCAGGCTTTGACGTCAAATGTGTCAAAGGAAATTTTCATCTATTTTAAGAAAATAAGATTTGCTGAAGAAAAATATTAGTTCTCTTTGGGACATTTTAAATGCCTGATATTATTTCTGACTTCAAAGAATTATTGGTTGCATTATCATTCCAGTAACAATAATTGATTCATTTAATTTTACGAAGATGTTGATCCCCCCTCCCCTCCCATAACAGCAAAACACGAATATAAAATCTATAATTATAATTCTGGGCTAGACTTCAGCGCATTTTTTTAAAAAATTGCATTTGCAAAATTATGAAAACTGTCTACAAGCAGTGACTTTGTGGAGGTAGAATTTTTTTTTAAATGTATCATGTGGAGTTTGTTTAAAGAACCTCTGTCATTACAGGATAGTCTCGACACTGAACTGCAAAAGTGTGTGGGTTGAAAAAAAACAACAAAAAAAACACGAAAATGACAATTTCAGTTTTAATACGAAGGAGCTCTAATTTGTAATTTTTGTCAAGAAAACGAAATTTGAGTTCAAAGAAGAATAAGAATGTACTGCATATAGTCATCTAAAAAAACAAAAATGGAGAGGAAACGATAACGAGTGAGGAAGGATACACACCGTGACAACTTTAAACCATCATGTTGTGTCGTGCTAATCTTTAGAGTAAATATGCATTGGATGCAGACATTTTATCTTCAATCACATTTAGATGCAATTGACCCTTACAGTAAAAGCCGGAATTTCAAACACAATCTTCCTATCGTTACTTCCCCTTATTTTGTCTTTGTGTCGTACTGGACTCATATTTTATTATTATTATTATTCATTTATTCAATAAAAAACCTAAGATCCACTCAAGATAGAGCGTTACTGAATGAAGTTGCTGCAAAGGGGTAATAAGTGCATATTAAGATATGTAGGATAGATAAACTGACCCTAAACTTAAAGGTAAGATCGTAATGATTGGGGAAATAACACTTCGGGAGTCTATGTCACAAAGTAACAGTTCTTGAAAAGAAGGTGAGTGGAAATCCTTCTTTACCAATGGGGATGAGGATGGGTCGACCCTTTGTACGAAATCTGTCAGGTTGAAGATGTGAACTGAGTGTACTAAGGAATGTAGCTCATCTGAACATTTGTCATGAAAAAAGCGAGACAGTAGTAAGATCAAGGACACTTTCTAATCAATTACTATTTGTCCCTAATATTCAATGTTCTAAAAACTGAATACTGAAATTTGTACAAACCAATCTGAGATCAAAAATCGGAAAATTCGATCTTTAATTAGTCTCTCCTACCGCTAGAAATATTTGTATGTAATTCTGAGATGAGGTGGTACCTACACTATTTACATTATTCGGATTATTATTCTCATGTCGGTTGCCATTTGTACGACGTTTGGGCCATTGCACGCTCCGGCCGTCTTCAGGTGTTAGAAATTTCGAACCGAACCCTTTATTATGTTCACTTAAAAAAAATATTTTTACCAATATTTTCTAAAATTGGAGTAGATAGACTAAACTATCGCCCGGTTCACATTCCACCCACATCTATTGAACAGTTGAAGAGGCTCATCCCTTGTTTCCTGTTTAGGATGCGGTTTCCGGTTTTTTCTTTTCCAATCTCTTCACTCTTATGTAGCCCCCTGAACATCAGTGGCGTTACCGCCTTGCTCGGAGTGATATGATTAAATAAATAAAATAATGCAATCAAAATTGATTTCATTCAATAAGTCCTGAAGTTTTCATCAAAATCCAACCATTATTTGATTTATGCAAGAATTTCCAAATTAATGTGTCTTTCACGGCCAAAAAAAGTGCATTGCGTAACAATTACGATTGTTTACTTAATAAAATAGCGGCGGCAATTTGGATATCGCACTTACATAATAAAAAGACTTTCTACAACAATTTCGAACGTGTTAGAAATAATTAAAATTTTTTAAAAATATTTAAAAAATGCTTTGTTCTATCCTCTTAATGGTAATACAAACTTTTTGCCGATAGAACTTTGTTTTTATTTAGTTTGGGACCTTTTCCCTTCTGACTATGCTGTTTTTTTTAGCGATTTTGTGGAGGTACCTAATTGCAATTTTTGACGTTAATGGTTTTCTCTAGTATTTTCTAACAGAGCTCATGTTGCAATTTTTGACACTAATGATTATCTCTGGCACTCCGTATTACTGGTTCTCATATTGTATTCATCTCTATGCTTAGTCAGCATAGGAGATTTTTGTAACCTAGCATATGTGCTGATTCTTTTAGTTTATGTAGTTTCCAGTGGCATTCTCTATCTATTATTTCAACTTAATCCCAGTGGTGAACAAGTAACTTAGAGAATCGGGTCAGAGAGAGATAACTTATGACTACCAAAAGAGGCTTCACACAAGGAACGAGAATGATATACCCCAGTGGTCGTAATAAAGGGTTCGGTTCGAAATTCCAAGCACCTGAAGAAGGCCGAAGCGTCGTACAAATGGCAACCAAGATGAGAACAGTAGTCTGAATAGTGTAAATAGCACAAGAAATATGTTTATTAATGGAAATCAGTAGACAGCGATAAGAAACTTTGCCTATTTTTTTTCCGGATTCAGATCCGATCTACACTCGATACAAGCGATAATTAAATTTCTCCGTCCACCAAAAACATTATTGAGGTTTCGATATAACTGTTTTCAGAAGTTTTATACATGATGCAAGATGAACATCTTGAACTGGCACACAGACAGCTTTCTAAGGGTCATTTAATTTTGAAATGCAAATCGCAAATTCTACAAGCAATTTTTGTTCACATATTTAAACTTTGGTTTTAATATCAGATGAAGCAGATAGCACTTGTAGCGTAAAGCAAAGGAAACAAATTCCTCTGTTTATTTCATTACCCAATAGAATGCAAGTCCAGTTTTTATCACCCGAGTGGGCGAGGCAAATATTTATTCAAAGAAAGAGTGATCGTCAAAGTTGACAAATGACGAGACTAGTTTAGCTTACATTCGTTTGCCACATGAGCTTGCCAATTCATTTTACTAACAACCAGTTACACTTCTCTCGTCAAATCCCACTCGCATCAGCAGTATTCGTTACTTCGGAGGAGTAATGCAACATAAAAACAAAAATATTGCTCATACCATAGATGACAGGCTAAACTAGTAATTAAAATTACATTCAAATCTAGTCAAACCATTCTTTACATCACGTGACAGGACCAAAATATCTAGAGAGACATGTTAGACAAGAAAATAAAAAAAAACACGGTCTGGTTAGAAATGCGGAAAGGCAAAATAACTCGTCTGTGGGTGAAAAGAGTTAAGATAGAAATATAATGCTGGAATCTTTTCGTGGATTTTGATCAATGGGCGGCTAAATTAAGTTTGACAAGATAAAGAAAAGGGAACACTGTTTGGATAGACAAACCTAGAAAATAAAGAGAAGAACTGATATTCACTTGACGCTGTGTGTAATCCAAACATTGCCTTTACTTCAATATAGTTTGCCCATTTAAAGAGATCGCGATCTGTCTGTCTCGTTAACAAAAAAAGAGTTCTCCACCTCCCGCTTGGAGAATTGTCTTGTTGCCCCAGCGCGGCAATATGACAAGCAAGTTACATTTGCAGTTTCACAAAATGTATTTTAATTAATAACCGTTTTTTTTTTTTAAATTTACTGTACCTCAATCTATAGAAGTTGATTCTCAAAACTTAATACAATTCAGACGCAACAGTATTCGATTCTCTTCAAATTCTGCTAACTAAACTTTATAACGCAACAAATGTACTTGTCACAAATTCTCTATTATATAGTCGCTATATGACGCCTCCTACAGCAGTCTTCTTATTAAACTTACTTGTTCTAACGCACCCTAAGGTTTTGGGCTCATCAGGAGTTCGCTGAAAAAGATTGTAGCCAATTTTCATTGCTCCTAATTAGGTTAAACCACTACCTTATAAAAATGAAACCAAAATTGATAATCGTGCTGTGACTAGCTCACATCTAGTCCTGTTTTTCACTATGCTCAAACACTAGCGTCTTTGTGAAGGTCATTTTCTAAAATTTTGCTAATAGTTTACAAAAGATGGCGAAAGAAACTTACTACAAACAAATAAGCATTTTAACAAAATCATCCTGTGTTAAGTCTATGAAAACTAATTCAATAAGTTTTACTTCAAAGTCGGCTGCATTTGCCATGTGCATAAAGTGAGATCTTTTACAAATATCTGAGTACTTTATCTACTTTAAACATTGAATTCATACGGTGTCTCGTTAACTCTCAGTACTTGTTTTGGTAATTCTGTACTGGACACAAATCTATCGTATTCATGATGAATGGATGTCTCCTCGGAGAGCCACCGTGCTTGAGAGACTATTGAGCCTGAAACTCATACCTGACCTCAAGTGGAACTCGTTTTGGACTGTGTCGAGGCTGAAAACTGGAGTCGGGTACTTACTGGAGTGGTACAGGAAGTCGACCATTTTAATTGCATCTTTAGCATCGTAAAGAGATCATGGAAAGGACCAGAAGAACCTTATGAATGGGATTGCTCTTAATCAGAATATTAGTTATAAAGGTCATCGTCTCTTAGTGGAACGAAATTTTATAAAAACAGAATCAAACGTATGACAATTTCCTTTCATGCAAGTTAGTGGCTCGGATTTGGACCGCTTAACTATAATAAATACACTATATCTAGGGTGATTGAAAAACAACTCCCTCTTTTTTACTCGATGGGATCTCCCTTCTAACTATAATTTTTAGAATACGGGAGAGTCCATCATACATAAAATAGGGAGTTAACTTTTCAATCACTATATATATATATATATATATATATATATATATATATATATAAAATAGTGTATTTAGGCAGCATTTTTTCATTGATGCATGTTTCATTAAATACTATAGACAAGTTTTGTCAATTTATTTTATGTAATTTTTTAAATTTCGTCTGATAAGCTTAATAGCATTATCGGAAAGAGGGGGAAAAAATCACAATATTGATACATGTTTTTATTTAATCCTTTCTGAGCTTTCAGCTTAGATCAGCCATTATCAAAGATAACAATAGTGTTGTTTGTAACGAGTAGTTCGGACGAACGATAGTAGTAGTCGTCTATTTTGGTTGTATGAAGGATTGGCGAACACGTGCTTGCATGCTGGAAGCCAAAATCGCACTACAGCTTGTGGCGTCTCACATGACCACACGAGAGTGGAGGTGAGAATCATTAAGTATGGAAAGCTTTGGATAACCAATCGCTTCTGTTATCTGTTATAGGCATTTGAGAATGTTTGTGGAGATTTCGTAGTTAATTTTGTTCAGGCTAGTTTTCAACTGTTTTATGCATATAGCTTCGAGTATTTTTAGTTACTAATCTCAAATATATTAATCTTCTATATCGCAATCAAATGCATACTAACTATAAACAAGATGAAAATATACTAAAAAAAAATATCTACAACAGTTGTTAGCAAAAAAATTAAGTTAATCGTATACTACTCTAAATCCAGTATATTCAACTCATTCATTCGCAACGACTCTTCTCCCCCGGTTAGCGAAGGAAAAAAAAAAAACGTAGTTTATAAATTCAAGTGCCCTTTGGAAGATTGTATCTCCAACGGATTAAACAATATTTATGTTGGTCACACTACAAACTCGCTCTCACAACGCTTGACACTATATTTAACGACAATTCTAACATCTTTAGACATCTAAAACAACATACCAGGCCACATACACAATTCCGCGAAATCCTCGTCGAAAACACAACCATACTTAAACACGAAAACAAACAAACATTAAAAATACTCGAAGCCATATACATTAAACAGTTGAAACCTAACCTGAACAAAATTAACTACGAAATCTCCACAAACATTCTCAAATGCCTGTAATAGATAACAGAAGCGATTGGTTATCCCAATGTCTTTTCATACTTAATAATTTTCGCACCCACTCTCGTGTGGTCATGTGAGACGCCACAAGCTGTAGTGCGATTTTCGCTTCCAGCATGCACGCACGTGTTCGCCAATCCTCCATACAACCAAAATAGACGACTACTACTATCGTTCGTCCGAACTACTCGTTACAACCAACACTATTGTCGTCTTTGATAATGGCTGATCTAAGCTGAAAGCTCAGAAAGGATTAAATAAAAACATGTATCAATATTGTGATTTTTTTCCTTTCAGCGATAATGCTATCAGACGATATGAAAAAAAATGCATAAAATAAAAAATAAATCAACAAAGCTTGTCTATATCATTTAATGAAACAAGCACACACACACACATATATATATATATATATATATATATTACTTCAAACGCTATTATAGAGGACACTTATTTGGAATAGATGTCCCATTTTTATTTACCAAGAGCCTTTATTACGTCCATCGGCCTGCGCATTCGATACATCTAAGTTATTGGGGACGCAGGTTCTATCCCTGCCAGAAGACAAATTTTCATTACTTAGATTTCTTGTATGCGCAAGCCGATCTAACGTAATATACTGTTTAATAAATATAAATTGGGGTGTCTATTTCAAATAAGAAGTGTCCACTAAAGTAATGTTTGAAGTAATAAAAATATCGGATTAAAATTGGATTGTTTTTTTACAAAATCTGATCAATGAATGCGATTTATATTTTCACTTATGATTTTGGAAAAAAAGTTTAAGAAATTGTTTAAATAAAGCACACAAATTTTAAAAACCCACATTCTTATAAATCCTAATAGATCTCCTGCATAAACATTTTTTTTTTTACTTCTATTTTAACTGTCTTTGGCGTAATAACAAATGTTTAATCGTCTAGTTTGTTTTTTTTTTCGTGCGTTTTTTTGAGAGAAATGTACTTTTAAAAAGACCAGATGATTGGTGTAAAACATGGTTACATATGCATATCATTTAAAAACCACTAAATATTTAAGGATCCATTTGAAGTTTATGGAAAATTATTTTTCATATATTTTGGCCATTAATAAATACGTTTTCAAGCCCTTGTGAAAACTTGGATGGAGCCTCTATAGTGAGCCTCCTGTTCTTGCATAGATAGAACACAGGTCAGTAGACAGGCTTTAGACATCAAAAAGAGAGCAACAATAAGACACAGTGACAAGCGAGCCTTAGAAAGCCCAAAAGAGTTCAAGAGAAAATTCTACTGTGATTGGACAAAAAGAATTTAAAAGACATTTCCAAAATTGTCATATATTCCAGAGACGTTTGTGCGACAAGTAAAAGTAGGCGTTTTTTTCAGTTTTTCTGAAATATGGTTGCATCTTTGTTTTTCGGCCTTCTTGAATTACTTTGTTTTTGTCATTTTTGAAATCTTATTTTGTTTTTTTCATTTTCAATGGTAATCTTTTTTTCTTCTTCTTTGTAATCTGTAAATGTTATCTTACCTTAATTATTTATAAAACACACAAAAAGGAAAGTTTGGAGCAACAGTCTTATATGTAAATATTTGTTCCCCCTCCTCACTTTTTCTGTATACGATAATAAATATGTGTCCTTAAACTTTACGCAGTGATTCTATTCTTGATTTCGCCTTACACAACTTTCTATTCCTACTAAGTTTTTATGTTTGGCACAAGAATTTCAATTTGGTGGGTAGTTAAAATTTTTATACCTGTCCGACAAAAAGCACATTGCTCAAGCGGCCACTTTTTCCGGAAAAAAACTTGCAAAAACAAAAACGGGACGAAGTAGCACTGTAAAACTTGATTAATTCTAGTTGCCAAATCTTTGCCAATTGTGTATACGTCGGCCGGTTTGGAACAGACCAGCAACGACTTAACTATTCGTTCGCGCAGCCAAGTCATAAAGAGAGTGAGAATTACTTTTATCAGTCTGGTAATGTTTGTTTGTTTTTACAACTTCAAGATACTTTTTTTTTTTTTAAACTAACTTCTGTAACCGACAAGGCAACTAACAGATTTAACTTTTAAACGTTAGACATTATTGTCCATATTACCAACTACAGAACTTGGATTTTTTAAAATTAAATGTTTACTCATTACAAGGCTAAAGATCTCAAGGTAGAGATTAAATGAGGAAGTAGATTCAGATTAGAAGGACACGCAAGAAAGAAAACAGTTGACCCTAGACATGAAGAGGTTCAGTCCGTAGTTTTCGGGGAAGCATCCTGTTGAGAGTCTGTTCCATAAAACAGCAGCTTTTAAAAAGAAGCCATCCTAATCAAATTGCAATTGCATCCTTCCCAATGGAATAAGAATGGGGTTCCCCCTCCCACCTCTGTATATAGCAGGGTTGGTATTAGGCTTTTACTTTTTTTATGCAAATTTTTCAAATATGTTTTTATTCCTCAGTCAAGGAAAACAGTTTTTAAGCAATACAATTTACCACTCTTTAAAAAAAAAAAAATTATAAAATTCCTGAGGTGCTATCAGTATATGTAAAAGTGACCACGACAAAGTACTGAAATATGAAAAAAAAAAAAAAAATACACACACGCCAGAACTATTTTTTAGGAAGCAACGTCTTTAACAGACGAGCCATGACTAGCTTCCTCAGACCGAAAAGGCTGTAATTGGAGAAGAAACAAACAAAATATTGCTTTTATCTTTTTGTTATTACTTAAGTCTTCTTCCAGGGCCTCAACACCAACCTTTACATGTCACTCGCATTTCTACCCAAATTTTCTGTAAGTGCAATTAGAGCCTACCAACCCAGAGTCGACTAGAGATGGTGTACACAGTCACGCTAGTATCCATTTACTCTTCAGGGAAAGGAAAAGAAAGCTTTGAAACAATGAGAGAGAGTTCATTTTCCATCCGAACCCACCAAAACTGTGTCATCCATTTGTGTTCGTATAACCACACCATTACGTTGAAAACGTTGTGATTTTTTTTTAAGGTTACTGGGAAGAGTGCTGTATATTCTCGTATGGTCGTGTTTTGCAAAATGGAATTCAGTGGCAATAAAATCAACGTGACGTTTTAAAATATTCCATCGTGCACAGGATATGACTTTGTGGACACATATACAACTTAAAAAAAAATATATGACACACGGGAACGCTGAACCAAAGGATTCTTCTATGTGCCGTGTCCCTTCAGGACGTTGGAGATCATAACATTCCACAAATAAATCCCTGTCCTTCGTAGCTTTTAAAAACGCTGTTCCACCATTCATTTACACTAACTCCTTATGTGCGGTGTCCCGTCAAGATGTTGGCGAACATGGCTCTCCACAATTTCCTGCCTTTTGCACATCTTTCTGTTATCTCCCCTAGACTTTGTTCCGCCATCCATTCACTGAAGTTCGCCAGAAAGGTTCTCTTGTGTCTTTCTTGTCTGCTCTGAGAGACAAGATAACCTTTGATACTCTCGAGTATCAAATTTCCCAATCCGTTTCCTCATTTTAATTCATGAGTATTTGATTAATAACTGTTTTTAAGATGACATGAAGAGGATAATAAACATCAAAAAATATAAATACAATCAAATGCACTTAATTAGTGATTTTAATTCATAAATACAAACCACATCGACTGTCTTTTGACTGCATTATTTGCGCATCTCTTGCTAACGAGAATAGTCGATATTTGAGTCCAGTGAAAATGCTGATTTTCAAGGCAAACATCGATGATTGACGCAAGAAACATTATTATTTAATCTTGTGAATATTAAACTGTGTTAAACTCACGTGGAAGTACAATCTTGAAGTACTGAAGAAATGTAGGTTGAAGAAACATTAAATATTCACTCATCTCACACTTAACGTGAAAACACTAAAGAAAAACAAAAGTTTCCAGAAACTAAACTTTTTTTAATACTTAATACACATAATATCAGATTATTACCAAAGCGGGAAAAGGCAAACAAAATAAAGCTTCCCATCTCCAAACTATATAAATTTAGAAAAACAAAAACAAAAAAGCTGTTTCTATCGTCGAACTATCGCCCTCCTCTCAAAACGATTAGCCACTTTTACTTTATTTTTACATATTTTTTTTTAATCCGAACTTAATTTCTCAATGTTTCCTCCGCGACTATGCAACAACTTCAGTCAAACTTAGTTCCTTCCTCAACCTTCTACAATATGAAGATCCTGCTACATAAAGCAAGTGACCCATCTTTTCCTTGTTAGTTGAGCAGTATGAGAAGAGAAGGCATACAAGTTATATATTCAATTCTCAAAGAGTAGAGACCAGACGAAACGGTAGTGGGTGGAGGAGACGAAAACAAAGAAAAAGAAGAAAGTCAGACAGAAGATGGTAGTAGGACAAAAAGAGTTTGAATTTAATACCATGAACAAATAATTTGGCATTGTTGTTGAAAGTCGATTCTTCGGTCGTACAGGGTCATTGCAGTTTCAACACTACAACTTTTCCTTATTCACATCTAGCCACACATACAGAAATTATATGCACAATTACACGTGTGCATGAATGCTTGATTTGAAGTCTATCTACTCCAATTGAAAAAAAAAAATGAAAAAGAAAAGAAAAGTGAAAAGATTGAAAAAGCCAATTGAAAAAAAAAAAAATGAAAAAGAAAAGTGAAAAGATTGAAAAAGAGAAAGCCGGAAACCACTTCACTGGAAGGAATAGGCGGATTAATACCTTTCCCAAGGGTATTTGTGCATAAGTGAATGCAATGAATTCAGCTGTGCATCAACATTTGCATCACAAATGATGGAAATCATATTGAAGGTGCTATTTGTTAATATTCCAGTTCAATAAAATATTCTTGAAAACATGCATTTTTGCCGGGGTCAGTCAGTTAAGTGCCATACGTGATACAGATTTTACAGACACCCTGTACAGTGAAACTTTCATAACAAAATTCAGCTAAACTGTATCTAGTTACAGACTTTATATGTTATAGCATGTTGAATATTACATAAGATGTAAAAATAAATGACTGAACTACAAAAAAATTAAAGATTGTTTTCATTTCAAGTGCAAAGAAAGAGAAGGGTGTGCCTACCCAAGGGTGGGAGGCCCTATAATCTCGTCTCACCACCAAACTGTCCTTTTTGCCATCACTAACAAGGATACATTCAATTAAATAAAAACGATTTTGAATGCTTATTCTCTTTATTGAAATATTCATGCAATACAATCTTCCCATTTAGCAACTCCAATTTGAGTTCATGTCACACTAAGTTAATTAATTATTAAGAAATGATAAGTTAGTTTATCATTCGGTTCACACTCCTCCAGTCTTTTGAACAGGAGTAAAGGTTTATCCCTCGTTTCCTGTTTAGGATTGGATTTCTACTTCCTTCTAATGTGTGCTTCAGCTCTGAACTCCTAATTCTTGCCATTTCTTGTGCTAATTTTATGCAACACCACACAATAGCACGCAACCTTGAGTGGCTCTCGGATCTTGTATTGAGTGAACATTAGGAAAAAAAAGTGAATAAAATAAAGCACTTCTGCCTACACAGCTCTTCAAATAGTGTATGGATGGGACACAATATTATTGACATGCAAATTTGTAAGGGGAGTGAGGAAAAAAAAGTTATATACATGAGCAAGTGCCCTATTGTGAGACAGGCCAGTCACTAAATCTCACTACTCACCAGAAAATTACTACCCTCCCAATGTGAAAATGATGAGAAGTAATTTTAGTATGCAAATTCTTACTCACGACTATCCCACACTCAAAACACACTGGCGATGGACATGTGGGTAGTGAGCCAGCCTAACAGATTATTACAGAATATAGAGTTTCATCTTTATTGGATATTCCACATCTGAAACCTTTTGCCAGACTAAGCTAATTTAAAAATAGACAAATAGTTTTCATTTATATATTTTCATTCTACTGACAAAGTCAGTACTCTAACTCAGTGAACAGAGGTAAATATATGATGATTTTCTAAGCATAGCTTAGATATGACACAAGGCCAAAAGTATGAGGCACTCAGTGAGGATCAAACTCATTACTTGGTCACGACTGTTCAAACCATTATACCATGCAGGGGTAAATATATGATGAGAATTAAACTTTCCAACTGGCAAACAACTTGTATATTTCACTCCCATAACACCTTTTTAGGAAAGAAAAAAAATGTGAGGAGGATAAGGAGGAAGGATTCAAGACAGCTGCAGGTCTCAAGTATAAGACCTTCCCTTCCAAGTATTTCCTTTCATCAGAGAGTCAAGTAATTTGACACTACACTCACTTCCTTGCAGATTGAATTTTTTTTGTTTTTTTGGTGGTGGTGGTGGTGGTGGGTTTCTTAAGAGATCTTCCCACTAATGGCACATATTTCCATTCTGGTAGAAAGAAACCACATCTATAAAATATTTTTCAAGAGTAAAATGTAATATGCAGTTTCCATTTTCACTGTTGGTAAAACGCTGCGTTTGTAAATAAAAAAAAATTTAAAACAGCACATACAGCATCCAAATTTAAATTTATTTATTTTAGAATACCAATGATCAAGAGTACCAAAATGTAATTTTCCCAGTTAATAATTTAGTCTGTTACATTCACTTTCGCACTACTGACCTTGGGCAATGCATAAAGCCATCTCTTCTCCCTACCCTCACTCAAGGTTTAAATAGCAGGGTAGATGAAGTTCTCTTGCTTTAAGTGACAACGACTCTAAGAGAAAAACTTCAAACCACAAACTAAACAACTTTACATGCAAGAGAGATCAAGCACATTTTCTCATTTCCTGTAATTTTAGATGTAATTGTTTTGTTCTTGGTTTTTTTATTGAAAAGATAAAAAAAAAAATTTAAATGAATGGAAACACTTCAGAGCTTTGAGAGATAAAAAGAAACAACTACAATTATGATACACAGAAATGTCCATACATGACATTCAGGTACTTTTGATCACTTGAACACTTTCTGTTCACCAAAGCAGAGTGTTCACAGGCAAATGATAAGTTCACTCTCACACCCTACACGATTATGGTTAAAGAAAACACATTGATATTGAGTAAGGAAAATGTTTTTGTTGTGAGCACAAAGCATTAATCATATTTCTCAAATCGTCTACAAAAGATTAAAAAAATCTAATGGAAATGGCCAAGAATAAGATATGAATTAAAACACACTTATATAAAATATAGGTCAATCGAAATGCCTTACTCAAAAATTTGGGAAATTCAAACAATGCATACAAACTGAATAGAATAAAGGACTTTTGCAACTCAGTTCCAAATAATACCATTCATTAATTTATCTCCAAATACTAGCAATACAGATGTGACTTTTTAGACCTGCTTACATTCTCTTGCACAGTTGTGGCAACATTGGGTGCCTTTTGCACTGTGTGTTACAGTCATACTCTTGCGAACTTTCATATGAATTTTTATTTTACCAACCATGGTAAATACGTTTTACACATACACAAGAACCAATAAATGCAATTCATGTCCCGATAATGAGCAAAAATCTTGAAATGGTGATTTTTCAAGATAAAAATCCTGACAAACATGGATGATTCATATCTCACATTTGTTGTCTAAACTCCCAATTTGGCCTTGTCCCAGAGTACATTTCATGAAATTAAGGAAACCATTTTAATTTAAGAAGGTAAGTACTATTTGTGAATGAAATACTGAAAAGCAAAAAAAGTTATTGGCAGAATTACAGGCAGCAAATGTATTTATTTATTGTTGTTGTTTTATTTGTTTGTACATTTTTTTTTCTTTTGCAAACACACTTATGAAAGGCTTTGTTAAAAATTTAAAATTAAAATGACAAAGTTTCTGAAATAATTTTTAACAGTTTAAAAAATAATTAAAAAAAATGTATCTGTATTATGATTTTCATGTCAAGTTATTAAAGCATAAAATACACAAATTGGAAAATATTTCTAGTCAATAAGAAAAGTAAAAAAAGCGTCAAGTGCAAGTGAGTCATTTTAACACCTTTCCAAATAACTTCTATGATGGTTGTACATCTGATTGAAGAACTGAAGTTAAATGAATTAGGCTACAATGATTGGATCAACATTTACTAGCATTAATTTGGAACAAGCATAAGCATCTAGTTAATGTCAAATTGACTACAAGAATAATTTACTAACCTTTGCTTAAGACATGGAGTCTTAAGAAATATTTTTGTAAAAACTTTAATCAAATTGTCTTGGTTATTTTCTTTAATATTAATATGGAAAACATTCCACATTTCAAACTGGCTGAGAAATTTCACAAGGAATATCTTCATTCTTGGTCATCTTCAGTGAATAGAAAAAGGAGTGAAGACAATTCAAAGATTGTGATAAAAAAAAAATTGAATGCAATGATAGTCTTTGAACAAATGGTAAGATTATTCAGCAACATAACTTTCACACCTTGATAGGATCAATGAATGCATATAATTTATTTTTATTTTTTTAACTAAAATTACTCTTACTTAAATATCAATGATTTTAGGTTTATGAGAAAAAGGAGTCAAAATTCAATTGAAAGAGAAACTGTTCAGCTTCAAACCTCAAATTTTGTGTTGCCCTTAACTTGTCACAAACAATTACATTTGCTGAGAGAATTACAAAATGTTTGCCAAAGGCTGTTCATGAAATAATACTAAATATTTTAAGGAAAATATATATTTCTGATGAGCACAAGAATCCAAAGTGATTAACAAAGTAACTTTTTTCATTCCTTTCAACTTTTTAGCAGAGTTAAAGAATAAAAGAGAACTCCAAGGAAAAAAAGGCCAAGACAAAGCAATTAAGTAATGGTTTTAGACCTAAACATGTCTGTACATGACAATGTGAGTGTAGGTAATTATCAGAAATTACATGGTATACATATAATTACTGTGAACAGTTATAGAAAAAGAGAAAATATATGACTGTGTGTGTATGTGCGTAAACATCATTATTTGACTCTTTATGAATTACTAAAAATAAACTTCATACAACCAATTCAATATATTAATCCAAAATTTATTTTTTGCACCAAAAAATGATGGTTGATAAATAAATAAATAAATAAATAATGGATTACCTAAGGACATATTTCCTTTTGTTTTTCAGTGAACAGTGGAAGGAGAAATATACAGAAATTTTTAAAATTATAAGGAAAAGTTTGTCAGCATTCAGCATCACAACACCCCAGAGTTTCAAAAGAGGACATATCTGACCACTCTTGAGCAAATTGCAGCATACATACATACATATATATATATTATATATTATTATTATATTCTTCTTGTGAAATTTTAAAAAAAAAATTCTTTAGTTTAACAATTTAGTAGATTGAGAAAGTTATTCATATATTAAACGAGGAAGAGAAAGAATGCATACATAAATAAAACTACAAACATCCACACATGGAAAAAGACAAGTATATTCACAAACACTGGCAAGCAGACACATATACAGATTAATATACCCACGTATATATACATACACAAATTACAAAATTTAGCCTTTATAGACTTGTCAGTTAACTATTAAACAGACAAAATTGCTACATATTGGATACAGTCAAGGCAAATTCATAACATGACCAGTCCTGGATGAATGAGGTCCGGATAAACAATCATATTTCAATGCAATAACATATAAACAGAATTATACATATATATACTTACTCAAAAACACAAAAAGGGTACCCATCAGATATAGGCAAATTAGTGTCTAAATATTAGTGTATATATATATATATATATATATATATATATATATATATATATATATGTCTATGTGTGTGTGTGTGTATATATGTAAGTGTACATCTGTCCTTTTGTACTAGTAGACATTGATATTTGCTTAACTTACTGAGATGTATGTATTTGTATTCATTTACTTGTATGTGTGTGTATGTCTGACTTGTATGTCTGTATGCTTTTGTATAGGTATATGTGTATATATATATATATGTGTGTGTGTGTGTGTATATACATATGTGTATATATTCATACTTGTATGTATGTTCAGATGTCCATGTATGCACATCTATATATATATTTGTATGTGTGTGTGTATATGTATATATGTATATTTGTACATGTAGGTGTATATGTATTTATGTACGTATGTAGATAGATAGATAAATGGGTGTAAGTTTGTTGTCTTGGGTTTCACGGTTTTTTGATCATCTAACAAACTGTTTTAATTTTTTTATTTAAAATACTGGATATATGCAGAGATGCATATATTGATGAATCTTTGGGAGGAATATTTGTTGTTGTGACACCTTTTATACAAACACAGACATAAATTAACACTTGTACAACCACTGACATGTGCAGAGACACACGCACACGTGAGCTAGACAACTGGGGCCCACAGGCATAACTTTGTATGAACGATATGTAACATAGCATATATGTATTACGTTTTGCACATGCATACGCATTTAACTTTAGTTTGTATTTTTGTGTAAGTATATATTTGATTCATGCATTGAAATATGATTATGTCTATCCCAACCTCATTCATACAGGACTGGTCACGTTATGAATTCGCCTTGACTGTATCCAATATGTAGTAATTTTGTCTGTTTAATAGTTTACAGACAAACTGACAACTCGATAAATGCTAAATTTTGTAATTTGTCTATGTATATATGTGTGGGTATATTAATCTGTATATGTGTCTGCTTGCCAGTGTTTGTGTACTCATCTATCTTTCCATGTGTGGATGTTTGTAGTTTTATTTATGTATGCATTCTTTCTCTTCCTCGTTTAATATATGAATAACTTTCTAAATCTACTAAATTGTTAAACTAAAATTTTTTTTAAATTTCACAACAAAATTAAAGTAGATATAATAGTTAATTAATAATGCCGATCTCAATTTAATCAAATTTTAATACCAATGCCCACCAAAATTATTTTAAGTCTGCCCATATTATCTCCAAATTAGAAGTTGCTTTACTCTGATTGGTCTACATTGTATATACAACAATGCCTCCCGGATTAAAGGGGTTTTGCTTGTTTTTAACCTTTTAAAACCATTCAATTTAAAATAAACCACATTCCTTGACAAGACACAAGAAGTGTCGAAACAAAATAGCTACTTTTGTAGTGATATTGTAACATATCCATGTTATAATTTCTGAATAAATATTATTAGCTCTACTTTGTATTGAGCACTTTTTTAAAAATAGTGTTTCTTTGGACAAGGAATATTATTTCACCCATACTTGTGTGTGTGTGTGTGTGTGTGTGTGTGTGTATATATATACACACACTCACACAACTCATTTTCAATAACTGTCTTAATTGAAAGCTAATTTACTATTAACAGTAAGCAAAATACTCAGGTGTATTTCAAACAGAAATTATATTGATTGGAATCTAAAATTTTGAGATTTTTCTTTAATTTTTAAATTTTTCAGCTATTTTTGAGCAATCAGCACATTTGTAAACAAAAGTTAATTCTCAGTTTTAAAAATCTTGCAAAAATAAAATATACATCTGTGACACATTATTTTTGTAAAATTAGCAAATTTAATGTTAAACTAATCTCATTTACACAAGAATTACTTATTTATAATGTGAAATTTAGAATAAACTATTTCTTAAACACAATGTTTATCTTTCTGACCTTCCCCTCCATATTTGAAATATGACAGCTGGACAGATGGGAGATAAGAATGGTATGGTGACTGGATAAACAAAATTGTCCAAGTTTTTTTTTTCTGTAAAGGGAAGAAACTGTGAAACACATGACCTTTTAATGTCCACACACAAATTAGTAAAAAAAAAAAACTTCATATACTCCAAAAGATTGAAAAAAAATATGATGGCTTGATGATCTGTATTAAAATTTTCAATTTTAGATTAGTAAATATAGTCATTACTTAATAACCTAACATGTACAAGTCTTTGAAATATTAAAAAAATTTTGAAACTTTATAAATTACTATAATTTAATAAAAAAAAAAATTCTTTTAAAATTTCATTATAAATCGAAAAAATGTATTTTTTCAGACTATAATGCTTTAAATTTTTATTGTTTATTAAAGCAATTAAAAGTTTAGCTAATTAAATAATGTCATTATTTTGTTGCATTTTTTATTTTACTATTTGAAGCAGATTATTATCGAAAAAAGGAGTCAAATATTTAAAAAAAAAAAATAATAACACGTTTTAACTTCCCCAGTAAGTCCTGCATTTTGACTAATAAAACCAATTTTGCCTACAAAATTTAATTTCTTGAAATTTCATCAATTTACGTGGAGGTGGGGTAACATGTAAAAAAAAAATTTTTACCAAGACTTTTTAAAAATAAAGATTTAAAAAATTATTTCATTCATTTGTGAATAAGTCCTGAAAGTTTCATTAAACTTTGACAGTTATTTGATTTTCTAAGAATTTCCAATTAATGTGTTTGCTACATGAAAAAAACTGAGTTACATAATATTGCATTTTCCATTGTAAATTCTCATAATGATTTGGCTACTTGCTAACAAAAATAAAAACATTTTTTCCAAAATTTCGAACATGTTAGAAAAGATAAAAAAAATTTTTAAAGAAGTTATTAAAAAATACTTTGATCTTTCCACAACAACAAATATTCCTCCCAAACATTTTGATGGAAACAGTTCATTTTTATTAAGTTTGGGATCTTTTTTCTTTATACTATGCTGGTCTTTTTCTTTTAGCAATTTCGTGGAAGTTACCTAATTAATATAAATTATAGCAAGCATACTAAAACAAATGTTCATTTTAAGTTAAAAATAATAGAAAAATGCATTTTTTTAACCCGGCAATACCTTTACTGTTCTTGTTCTATGAGCCATGCTACTTCCAGATGCTTTGGTTATCTCTCTTTAAGTCAACTCTCTAAGTTATTTGTTCAACAACCGTTGTAGCCACGTAATTGAACTCACAACACAAATCACTGGATCTAACCAACACTTTTATCCACTGGGCCATGGGCAGTGTGTGAACTTTTGGGGCTTATAAACTTAATGTCTCAGTAAGCATTTTTTTTTTTAACTACTCATATTGCAATCTAATGATTTTCACTAGCACTCAGTATTACTAGTTCCCATATTCTTTTTTTATGCATTTCTGGCTTAGGAGATTTTTGTGGCCTAGCATATGTGCTGATTCCTTAAGTTTTCATAATTTCCAGTGGTGTTCTCTATTATTTCAGCTTCATCCTATAGGGAATGATGAACCCCTTTCTCCCTCTATATGTGGTCAGCTACACTTGATCTTTTTGTATTTCCCCTTGTGTTACGGCCTTTTGATGTTCTTGCAGCATTAACTTAAGGAGTGGCCTGTTTCCCCTTTATATTTCTTTCTGCAGCTGTATGGAATGGCATACACAGAGTCCTTAGTCATGTTCTCCTCTATTGGAGGTATTACTTGAGATAGGTAACTGTGAAGTGTAGAACCACTACTGAAGGTATTCCTGGTGTATTTTCTCCAATAACCCCTTTAAATAGAAAACAGCCTCAGTCTGCCTACCCTGAGTGTTGTTATCCTCATGCCCCCTCCTCTTCAGTTTGTTGTGTTGGTAAAATTCACCATAATTTATGGATATAGCGCAGGGATCAGTTTAAATAGAGAATCAATCTCCTGAATGTATATTATATAGTAACAACAGTCCATGATGGTCACAAAGTAGGGGATTGAAGGTAATGTTGACAACATTCCTGGATATAGAGTATCTTCTTGGCATCTGTTAACCATGTCCGTCATAGTGTATGGATATAGTATATCCTCGCAGCACGTAATCTGTTCAATGAAACAACATCAAAGATTATCACTCCAGAATCAGATTTCATCTCCAATACTTGGAAAAATATGGCCACTTTTTGTACACGTTGCATTGAATATTTTGAGCTTCCTGATTGGTTAAGCCTTCTATTGGTGAACTATAAAATAGATTGGCTTATGGAGGTCAGCACAGTATATAAATGTCCCAAAAAATCCAGCATGTTGGAGCTGTTGTCTGCTGTACCCCAGGTATTTGTTATGTTGTAGGTATTTATGTTGCACCATGTTAAGTTACCATGTTCATAATTGATGTTATTAAGTCTAGGATTTCTCTTTATTATTAGTAATGCCTCCATTATTTTTAATCTTTTGCATGTGGATGATGCTATTATGTATGTATTGTATACTTGTTGCTAATACATAATAGCATCAACATGGATGGAAGGGTGTAAGAAGATAACACTCAGGAAACTGCCTTTGTCTGCCTACACTATGTGAAGGGATTATTAGAAAAAATACAAAAGATCTGTGGTTCATATAATATCAGGATGACTTTCAAAAGTGATATAATTCTTCTCAGATACCTCTTCCAAGTAAGACCACCAATAGAAGAGAACATGACAAAGGACTATATGTATGCCATCCCATGCAGTTGTGTTTCTTTTTTGTATTTCTTACCATGAGTAGAAAAAAAAAAAAAAAAAAAAAAAAAATCAGGCATAGCTGACCACATATGAAGGGAAAAGGGAGATCATCATAAAGTGTGGGATGAAAACTTAAGGGATCAGTTCTGGGCAACAAAAATCTCCTAAGTCGTCCAAGCATAGAAATGAATACACTATGGGGACTAGTAATACAGAGTCTTAGAAAAAAAAAATTTAAAACATCAAGATTGTAATATCAGCTCTGGTAAAAAAAACTGGTTAGTGAGGTTTATAAGTCCCAAAAATTCATACACTGATGTCCTCAAGGAAACATGCATTGGTTAGATCCAGCGAATTCAACACCTGGCTACAGCAGTGAACAAAAACTTAAAAAGTTGAGTTAAATGAAGATAGCTGATGGAAAGAAGCATGACTTATGGAACGAGAACAATCTACCCCAGTGATAGAAATAAAGAGTTCAGTTCAAAATTCTGATCATGTGAAGAAATTACAATGGCCAGAACATTATGACTATAGCAACAAAAATGAGTTCAATAGTCCAAACAACTATATATATATATATATATATATAAAAACATTCATACACCTAAATATTAATATTTTATGACCCAAAAAATCCATTCATTACAAAAGAAAACTAGGAACAGTTGAAATTATTTCTTCAATTTTTTTTTTTTTTGTTAATTTCTTCTATATTCCAGAAAATATTTCTTGGTTTCTGATACATACTTAAATTTAATTTTACTAATATTGGGGTTCTTTCAGCTGTCAGAAGAAGTTATCAAAGAGTTTTATTTTGCACTATGTCAGTTACATCATTTTTAAATATGGTTTTAGTATTTCATTAAAAAAAAAATAAAAGTAACACTTTTTTGAGGTTTTCTTTTCTTTTTTTTTATTTTGGTATTTAATATAAGATTTTCTGTTTTTTCTTTAAATCAGCAAAAATAAAAGTTTTGCATTTGATACAACTGAATTAAAAAATTTAAATCTTCAATAAAAGTAGGTATTACAAGTTTTTTTTTAATCATATCACCCCGAGCAAGGCGGTAACACCACCGATGTGCAGGGGGCTACGTAAGAGTGAAAAGATTGGAAAACAGAAAACCGGAAACCACATCCTAACAAGGGATGAGCCTCTTCACCTGTTCAATAGACATGGGTGGAGTGTGAACCGGGCAATAGATAGATTAAACTATTGCCCGGTTCACACTCCACTCATGAACAAAAAAAAGCCTAAGGCAAACTTACCTACTCGGTAAACTGCCTGAAGCTTAGATTGCTTAAACCAAACAAAAACAAAAATTCAGATGACTTGAATGGAAATTATACATATGTGTGTGTGATTTTTCTAGTACCCATAATTATGAAGGTTTATTAAATTAATAGACAAGTAAATCCAAATTCATTTTTTCCCCATTCTATCTTTAACTAGTAACATTGTGTATAATCTTTTATGAAAACATTTATCTATTCTTTGATGTTAAAATTAAATTAGCAAAAGACCTTCAGATAAAGTTCAGTCATATTTCATGACATGAGAGCTTAGTACAGTAACTAACAAGTCCAGCCATTAAGGAAGCCATATGCTTTATAAGTACATTTATTTTCCATATTTAACCAAAACATTTGTTGTTTGAAAATAAAATAATAGAAAGAAAATAAGTAGCAGTTAAAAGAAAGAATAAATATTGTTGTGCATGGAATCTAAGACACTGCTGGATTTTATGCAACTTCAGTTACTTTTAAAATTATTGTCTACTTATAATTTTAATAAATTATCTCCTGGATTTTTCATATTAATTTATAAACCACTGCTACATATGATACACAACTTGGAGGTAGTTTTTGTTTTTCAATTTTTGTATCTTCTTTAAAATCTGTTGGAAGTTTTTAATGTAATCAGAATATACTATCGATATTACAAATTTGAAATCACAAATCACATAAATTAATCCAATGGTCATAATTTCAAGTGCTCTTTTATAATTATTGCCTGGACTGACAATGACATTCTCAGCTTTTAAGTATGTCTGTCATTCTATCAGCATTAGTACAAATATGAGATTCTTTTTAACCAGGTCAGTAAAGTAGGTAACACAGGGGAATTAGGAAGGTAGATGATAAAGCCATTCCAGTCAACTTGAAAGAGAGACATGCATGCATATAAGTGGCATTGTCCATAATTAGGTCATCTTGTAACAAAGATACAGAAAACACAATCAAAGAATTATAGAATGAGAAATTATATGATGAGAAATTTACAAAAGGAAACATAAAAAGTGAAGATTTTAAAAAATTTCACAAGGTTTGGTTATTAATAAATTTTCTTAGTCTTTTGAAACTTTTTAAACCAACTTCTACATTAGTCTTTCAATATTTTTTATGATCTTGTATATGTATAATGTTTTGTTATCTAAACATGTAGTAATTCAATTATTTTACAAATTTATTCCATTCATTTCAAAATGCTGCACAGATATAGTTCAATAAAAAATGAATATATTTAAATTAGATTAGCCAATCCATCAAATTGCATTTTTTTTTATTTGGAAAAATTTAATCTTTTGAATTAATTATTCTGAAATATAAGATAAAGCTGAATTATATTTTGAAATAAAAAAAAAATAAAATGTCATTGGAAAAATTCAGACAATTTAAGATTTATATTTTCAGCATTTCTCAATGTAGAAATGTAACTTGTCTTTCTTCTCGACCCACTTCTATATATACATGATTCCATCAATAGAACCAATGGTCGGAAGAAGTCTTTTCAAAGGACAAAAGCCATAACATAGGATTCACCCCCCTTTTTATCTTTCAATTATCTATTAGTCTGACATATAGAGCTGTACACCACATCAGCCAGACTATCACATCTAATCCTAAATGTAGTCCAACTTATTGTGTGGAGCAGATAAATAATAAAGAAGGTCTCTATATGACTAAATTTAATTACTTCTATTGCTTGGCTTTCTTAACTTCATTGAAAAAAGGTACTATCAATGACAGACAGATAGATCCAGGAATAGGCTATGCAAGTTCAAATCCTGTCTGGAATTACTTTATTTTCAGACCATTCTGACCTGTATATGCATAATGTTTTTGTTTGTTTTTTTTGCCCAGAGGTTATCTAAACATTTGATACTGATATGTGTGGTTGAACGTGGCTCTCCAGGCAACAAATGTATCTGCTGAATGGATTGTGCTACTGGGATCACGAGACCATAAATATTCATGTAAGAAGCAATCAGACAGAAGTGTGAGTGTGTTCCATATGTTTCAATATTGTATATTCAGTATTCAGTGTATTTTTGGTGTTCTACAGTATTATTGTGTATTATTTGAAGGATTCGTTAGTACATTGACTTTACATGAAGATACCGAAATTGGTAACTGTCTATTTGCAAGTTATTCTAAGTCCTTTCAGATTAATGTTACAAAAACCAATGTTGAAAGACAACTTGAGTATTTCAATCTAAAGCTAAAGGAATAAAAAGCTTAATGAAAAGACTTCAAAGAAGTTTGAACATCTTAAGATTTGTACATATTTGTTCCCCCTTCCACACACACAACCATAAACAAAAGCCAAACATACATAAGTTAAAATTACTTCTTTACTTCCCAACTTTATTTCGTTTTAACTGTAAAATCTACAGAAATAATGAAGAATTTTTTTTCATAATCTCTGTAGAGTTTATAGTTAAAATACACAATTTTTGGTCTTTCATTATCAATGCTGCCTATGAGCAGCAAGTTCTGCAACTTGTAGAAAAATTTCAACAAAAGCCATAAAACACCAACTTCTAGCAAGAAACATTTGTCAATATTTAAACTTGTTTTTATATTCTTACTTAATACAGAATAAGACCCATTTGAAAATTACTGTTGATTAAAAAAAAAAAAAAAGTTTTATTACAAGAACCCAAAACTGAAAATCATGGATAGATCCTAGAACATCTAAATCAAAATGCAACCTTCATGAGAATAAAGTTTTTCTATGTATAGTGGTATTCAAAAGAAGTGCTTTACTGTTAAGAGTTACTGAATCTTAGACAAATTTATTGGCCAATATTGTGAATAATTTTGACTTGAGTGAGTGAAAGGAATGACAAGGACTCTTGAAGACAAGAAAATTGATTCTTGATTTGGGATTATGACAACACCTATTCTCATATTGCAAATGATCCGGACTGGGATAGGAAGTGCTTCTGCATGTATTTCTCTAACCCTGTCACTGATTTGATCTCTTGCAACAACTCTAGTCAGCAATGACAATGTAGTTAAGAAAAAAAAAAACTTCTCCCATGATCTCTATTGTCCTTCCTTACAATTAAATCTCCTTCTCTCACAACCAATCTCCTCCTTTTGCAACCTTTCACACACAAAATAAACTTACAAAATTCACTGATTCATATTTTCATTTGATCTTTATTACTTTTATTTCTTCCCATAACTCTTCTTTCTGTAATACCTTTCTATAAAAGAAATCACCACCTATCACTGCTTCTTATCACAAGGTAAGCAACATTCCATTTTTTCTTTATTCAAACTGCAAGCCTCCATGATCCAAAAAAAAAAAAAAAAATTACATAAAACACAGTCTCCAGTCAGTACTTGGTGCTCTCTCTCTAGTCTGTGTTGGTGCTGTTTCATTTCTATTTCTTCCATGTTCAGCATTCCCCTCTTTATCTGCAAGGATCACTTGCCTTAAATCCAAGATATGCTGTTGTATACCATCAATGATAAGGTTGTTAGGTGATTACACTCCAGTCGCCATTCTTCTTCCCCATTGCACTGCATGTTTAGTTGCACAATTCAAACCTCTTTCTATTTGAATTCTGGCTGGCACTTCCTCATTGGTATTTGGGGTTATATCTTTCAGGTACCTCCACCCATAGGTGAACTTTGTCCAATATTAGGTATCATGCAGTACCAAAACATTTCTACAGACAGTATCTCTCCTCTCTGCTGCTTCTTCCCCCACCATGAAATAAGCAACATCCCATTTTCACTTCATTCAAACTACAGACATGTTCAAAATATGAAAAAAAAAAAAAAAAAAAAAAAAAAAAAAAATATCATTCTCATATGAAAGAATATGAAACAATTTAGTTAGCTGTAATGTGGCATGAGATCAAAAAAATGAAAAATACTTGATGACTGAATAATGATGGCATGAATTCAGTTGACTGCATTTTACAGCACAAGACTAAAGAAAAAGTAAATAGATAGAAAGTCTAAAGTATTTATTATATAAAATGTCAAACAAAATTAGTGGCAGGAAGCCAAATGTGCATTGCCACCCTATCTCCAGAGTGCCAATATCAGTTGTCAAAATCATGGACTCTTTAGAAAAAGAAAATCATTATTAATCTAAAGCAGTGTTTCTCAGACATTTTTTTTATCTGCTTCAAGGCACGCTTGTAGAATAACTAAAACTCTTAGGAACACTTTAAATTTTAATAAGATAAAATAGGTTATAAAATTTGAAAATAGGAAAATAATAAAGAAGTTTCCTGAAATAAGTGTTTATTTCTACAACATTACATTGCTTTGTTTAAAAATAAAAGTTTTTTGTAAATATAAAAATAATTAATAAATTACTCTTCTGTTAACTTAGGTCACACCTGACTACCTTTTGGGGAGCATTAGTGTACTTAAGTGCACCAGTTAAGAAATGCTGAGCTAAAGAAACAATTGGCATTGTTCATGAAGGGACAGCAAAAGGAGGAGGTATAATTCTAAATTGACCGTTAAGTAATTCATGGCTTCAGCTATATAATCTAATAATAACAATACACAGCACTTGCCCTGAAATGAAATCTGCCAGAAGAGAGTTAAACTTTGATTGGTAGCTGACCTCTCTTCCAATCTAACACTAAACTTCTAAATGGGGCAAAAATTTACTGGTTTTATTCAATACCTCTAAAACCGAACTTGTACATTCCATCACTGTCAATCATATCCTGAAATATCACTAGTTTCTATATACAATTCATTGCTAGAGATGCAGGTAAAATGATCAGCTCCCTATACTGCTCTAGTAAGTGACTGACACCTCATGCTATCCTCTATTTTTATAAGAACCAGATCAGGCTGAAAATGGAGTACTGTTGCTTATATTTGGGCATAAGCTACCCAGACATCACATTCCAGTCTTGACAGAGTTGAAAAACATCTCTGAGGCCTTGTTAGAGAAGTATTATTTCCCACATTGCAACTTCTCTCTCATACAGGTGTGATGTATCACTGCTCTATCAGTACTACCATGGAAAGTGCTCAGACAAACTGCATCACCTAGTTCCACCAGGTCAGACCTTCACAGCTAGAAGCCACCATACCACTTAAATAGTAGCAAACCACTCACACTCCTTCTGTATTTCATTGGCAAGAAGTAAGTTCCACTCAAACAACTTCTTCCCATGAAGCACAACCCTATGGAAAAACTCCCAAAAGGATGTTTCTTCAAACACTACAATTTTGACCTGTTCAAGTCTAGAATCAACTATTATCTTCCTCTCTTATTCATATAAATTACTTCTTAAAATAACCCTCTGTCCCAAGTGGCCCCCAGGCTTTGTACAGGGAGAATCATACTGTAAAATAAATTTAAAATAAGTGGATATTGGCTCAGAATGAGAAATTGGAGAGCTGAGTTTGAATTCCAGTTAAATTCATTGCATTCACTTATGCACAAGTACTCTTGGGAAAGGTATTAATTTATCTCTTCTCCCTCTAGTTATTGGTTAAACAGTGAGACAGATTGGGTTCTATAGCATTGGTTAGCAACCAGTCTACCTTGCCCAGAGGATAAAAGTGTTTGCATAGTTCAACAACCCTACCAGTAAAAAGGACAAGTTATAGAAGAATCAACCACCCTTTCATTTCAGGAAAGGAAAGTTGACAAATCTTTATCCTTAGATGTTTTAACAATATATACAGACTTTTCACTTTATGAAAAATAAGACTTAAGATTTTAGTATTCATGAAATAGCACAATTAACTTTGGATCCATTAAATAAACAACATGATTATGTTTAAGAATATAGAGAGGGAATAATTGTAGAAAACAGAATATGGCAATTAATATTATATTTTAATTTTTTAAGATCATAGTTGGCAGGAAAGCAAAAAACTAGGTAGGAAGTGCAAAAAAAAAGAAACTATTAAAACAGAACTTACAGTTATATTTAGCTATTTCAACAGTAAAACGATGAGAAATTGTTGCCATGTAGTAGTACACTTAAATTTATGCAGTTGAAGTATCAAGAAGGAAAGCACATGAGAACAACTTTCATGAAAATATTCATAGAAAAGACACAAGAAAGCCATATCACAGAATAAGAAAGTAACTGAAGTTGAGATGCCAGGTCAGAACTGACAATGTTACAGACCCTTCTTTGAATTTTCTTCAGAATCTCAAGATATATATAGCAGGAGAACCAGACCAGATATGGCAGCGAAATTCAATGCATGGATGAATGGCAGATTTATAAAAATGCAAGTTCCTGGGGAGAAAAATTGTCTGTATCAGTATTAATACTTTACAGTGATATACAAAAAGTACATAACTAATTTCTTCGGTGGCAGTGTAGTCATCATTGTAAATAAATAAAATGACCTTATTGGCTCAAAGATTAAAGGTGTAAAAGTCAGTGATCAACCAGTTCAGGGTCAATAATTCTGGCAGTTTGGGTATACCATGTGTGAGGCTTCTCATTAAACTTGTGACAAACTGACCATTTGTCAGGAGAGAAATCTCATTTCATCAAGATATTCATATCGAAAAAAACAAACACACATTCAAAGAATTTAGGTCTAACTGAAAATGGTACATTTATTGATTCATTTATTCTTTTCAGCCTGAAAATATTTTTAGATTGTAAGAATTTTTTTGGGAGATAAAGTTTTAGTGATACAAGTCTAAGTAACCCATTGCTGAGGAGAAAAGACATGGATTCATACCTTTCCCAAGGATATTTGCACATAATGAACCCAACGTTAATTGAAATTTGGCTCTCTGATTAACAATTCCAAGCCATTATTCACTAGACCACCTGCATATCCAAACTTAGAACACTTGGTATTCCCAAGTAGCTACCCATCAAGGTACTGATCAGAATTCACATGAGATTGTATGGGAACCAGGGTTTCAATGTGATTACTATTTATTCCGAATAAGGTCTGATAAGGAAATGAATGCTGTTGTTAAAAGAAACCTGAATGTTAGTATTGGGGCATTAATGAACCTTTTGGTCATTATCAAGATGTATCTCAGTACACTGTTCTATCAATTATGTGTGTGTTTGTGTGCGTGTATGTATGCACGCTCTCATACATGCACCTGTTTATATTTATAAAAAGATAGATGTTTATCTTCGAGTTCTTCTGATATTTGGCTTCAATTTAAATGGAGCCAACCAACCAAGAAAAATATCCCGATCATCATTAGTAACAACCAGGTTCTCCTTTCTATTCTTAAAACAACAGAAATAATTCTTAGGCTTAATAACCAGCTTATTCTGCTAACTAGGGAGCTCTTTCTCAATCAAAGTAAGACAAAAAAAAAAAAAGAAAAAAAAAACACACAAAAAACAAAAACATTCTTTGACATTGGTATGCAAAAAATCTTTTAAGGATGGAGAAAATTCTGTAAAAAAGTTGCGAGGGGGTTTGAAGGTCACCTGGAACTAAATAAAAGCAGAATTAAGTGTGTATATTGAGTGAACATAGAAAGGGATTATTTAGACAGTAATGGTGAAGGAATCACCAGATGTTCTTTTGGAGATGAAGGTTCTCAAGAAAGTGATAGATTGGATGATGGGGTGGCATGTAAAAGGGAAAGGATCATTAAACTGGAAGTGGGTTAAAAAGAAATCATAGATTGAGTTGATTTGGGTCTTGGCTTTACTGACTATACATCCCACCCAAACTCCACAACAACCATAACCATATTTTCTGAAGGTTTACTCTTTGGGTAAGGGGGATCAAAATGTGTGTGTATCACTGTTATTTAAGCTAGCTGACTCAACAATTTTCAAATAGCCATTTTCTGTTTTATAAAATTACAAGTGACTTATCTTCAAAAGTAAACAATAGCATTTCTATAAACAACAAATAATGCAATTTGTTAATTCAAATATTAACTTTTCAAAATTACTACCATTTCTTATTTTGTCTATTTTAGAGAAATCAAAAAAATTCTTATAAATCAGGAGGTTCTTTTCTTTCTGAAAAGAAAAAGCTCCTCTCTAAACAATTTTTTTCAACTCTGAAATGTTTATGTGGTTGATATTCCTGGAGATAATTTCACAAAAGCTAATCCAACCATATTTTTTTTTGTTTTGTTGTTAGTGTGTGTGTGTGTGTAAATTACACAAATAATGTCATCTTTGTGCTTTGCCATGGGAGAATGGTTAGCAAGCTAGCCACACTGATTTTTTTCTTTAACGATCTAAGGAATTTGATCATCTGAGTGTTCTACACTAATGATCTAATGTCAGCCAATCACAAAATGAGAAGTACTCAGATAACATGCAATTTATTCATTATTGCATTTAGTTTAAACCTTCAATTAAACATGAAAAATTGATAAAAGTAGCTAAAATCACTTCAAGAATTGCTAAAATCTAATCATACAAATGTATAAAATAAAAGGTGAGGCTGACAATTTGTGTATTAAATTCAATCATAAATAAAAGCATCCAATAAACACAATCCACTGAAAACATTTTTGCATATAAAGAACTGACAAGATATCAGCAAATGTTTCAGCAATTAACATTTTATTAATTCACATACAATATTTATATACACATATTGTTTAGGGAACCTGTGATAGCAGAGGTAAACTTTATTAAACAAAATGTAAAAACATTAATTCATTCTAATGTTTGTTGCCTGACACAGACCATGATGATGCTGGATAAAGCACAGCATGAGAAATTAAGGCTAGAGTTACTATATAAATGATGAGACAAAGCCCCTTAACTTTTAGCACTCTGCATTATTACTATTATTTCTCTTTCCACTGCATTTTTTTCAAGGCCTCTTAATCACAATATCCCCATAGTTAATTTTACCCAACCTTGTTTTCTGTTGTCATAATAGGATACAACACAACTATGAAATTCAAACACATTTGTACAGCAAATGAAGTCTGAAATAAAGTGATTGGGATTAGCCTTACTTTTATATTTAAATTTGCGGAAACTGAAAATAATTGGCTATAACTCACAACAAAAGGAGTAGTAGTTGAAATATAGCATTACTTATTCAATACAAGAAACTATGTATGACATTTAGTATGAGACAAGAACGTTCTCAATGTGTAACAGTCAGATAATTTCACCTAAACAAAGGAGGGGGGAAGAAAAATGACACTTTCAAAACATTCTTAAAATATACCATCTCTCTATTCAGTCTTTGAGAATTCTTAAATTCATTAAAAAGGTATTTGTTCTTACCTCAGTTTGCAGAGACAAAATAAGAACTTATTAGCCATTCTCAATCAGCAAATCAGAATTTTCAAATAATTCCAGAATCAGAACATTTTACTCTTATCATTTTTTTTCAAGAAGAATCAGAGTCAGAACCAGCACTGAAGACTAATTGATGTCACCATTGTTCTGGAACTGTCCTGAAAAACTTTAATCAAACCGAAAAAAATACTAAACTCTTCTGAAATCAAAATATTGTTGTTTTTTTTTTTACTTTATTATCATTTATAGTTAAGTTATTAGTAACATAATAAAAACACAAAATGTTTACAAAATAAATTGAAAAAGTTGAAATATTACTTTTCAAAATGAATATATACAGCATCAAAATTACAACTTTATTTTTATTTTGACTAAATAATCACAATAATTTGGCAGAAAAATGTTTATATTCAATGCTCATACCCAGAGTAATTTCTGTCATAACTTAAGAACTGGGCACTATGAATTCATTTCATATATAAAGAATGTTTATACATTCAAACTGTTTACAATGACAAAAAGTTTTTAAAGTCTTTATCAAAATATTTCCATTTTCTCTGTTTTTGTATTTATCACTTTTTGAATTCTCCCTTGTATTTTCAATTTAGATAGAAATACAAGGGAGATTTAGATAGAAATACAATTTACATAGAAAACACAACATACAAATGTTGTCTTCTAATGGTTCTTTTAAAGTTTTTAACCAAAAATTGACAGAAAAAATACATTCTTGCTCATTTTATTTTTTTAAATCAGTTCTTACAATTATATACTACTGTTTTTTTCTTATTTAGAGATCATAATAAAAACATGTAAAGTTTAGTACTTCTACCTTAATTTTTCATTTAGGTTTCATTTATCAGTTTCAAGAATGCATATACGTGTGCACATCTACACATTCCATTTAATAAAAGTTTGCAATTATTGCTGAGAAAGAAAATTAGTCACTTTTAAAATAAATATAATAGCATTTTAATTAAAAGTTTTGTCCCTGCACTATCCTAGAAAACCTAAAAAAAATTCCTAATAGTTCGTGCTGACTCTTCCATGACCCTATTTGCTCTGATCTGTGGCTATGGGTTATCATGCGCTCTGCCACTGCTGTCATTAGAGTGTACCAGTCTTGGGAAGTATGACATGGCTATCCAGAATCTGGTCTACAGATATAGGAATGTTTATTTGACCACTGTTTGTTGCTGTTATTGTCACATCCAACACACAGTCAGTCAGTTGAGTGCCATACGTGATACACACTTTGGGCGATCATGTCTCAAAAGAGACATGACTGACTGGGCAGAAGATTATCCCACAGTAGATTGCCATTGCTTTCTGCAGTAGACTGATTGCCACCCAAGGCTACAGAACCCAATCTGTCCTATTATTTGAACCATATCTGGAGGGAAGAGCCAGATTAATACCTTTCCCAAGGGTATTCATGCATAAGGGAATGCAAGGAATTCAACTGGAATTTGAACTTGGTATTAATTTTCTGATATGACTACTGTATATACTCATGGATAGGTACCACCATTAGTTTGGGATTGTCAAAGTGGGTATTTGTAGTTGATTTGCTGATATGTCGACCTATGATCTATGGATTTACACAGCCCATTTTTAATGTAATAAACTAATAACTAATATTTGTTAAATATTTTCAAATATTCACCGTTATTTTAAAACTTTACTTGCCTATATTAAAGCACAAGAACAGTGTTTATTCATTCAGATATAGTTATTAAACTTCATCAGGACTGAAACCTCAAATTCTTCTTTGTCATTATCACTGTCAAATATTCTTTCTATTTGTTCGGTTAGTTTATTTTATTTCTCTCTTATGCACAAGGTACTTGCCTGGACTACTGATACACCAGTCTACTTCAGATTCTCAAAGTACAACTCTGTTATTCTGCTACAAAATCTTGGAATACGAACCTATGAGGAGCATAAAACAGCAGACACATCACACGTGAAAATATATCCAAATATGCATACTCGATACATGATATAGGGCAAGGTCATAATTGCAGCTATAAACAGTGCCAAATGTATAAAGAGTGGAAACGGGAATATTATACAATTTTACTGTTTGTTTATATATATATATATATATATATATATATATATATATAAATTTCTAACAGCATCAAATGAGTATAAAGCTGCAAGTCAGTAGGGTTGTTTTATACTTGATTAGTAGAGGACAGCTTTCCAATGATTAACACATGCATTCTGGTACTTGTATCTATATCTACACATTACCATAATGACAGTTACTAAAAAGTTAATGCCAACTTTACAGATATGACAAGTATATAGGTTGCACCCTATTATTTGGAGAAAATTTGGTAAAAAAAAGGTGTGACTTCACTACGAGTATGTACGGTATTTAGACTTGTGATGATGTACAACTGGACTCTTCTGGAACAACTAGTCTTGGAGAAAATGAGTCCAGTGTGGGTCTTCCTGTCATCACACCTGCTTCCACTGGACTCTTTCACTACATTGATAGAAGTGACCAAAGATTCAAGATTTTTATCAGAATATCCTCTGGTATGAACATATTGTACCCAGGTCAAAATCTGAATTGTCTTTCAGAGTGTTGCATTTTTTTTTTTTTTATACACATGCACACGTTTATATTTTATACTCAAAATGTTTCTCTACTATTAAAAATATTTAGTGTACCACAAGCAAAATTGTGGAGTCAGGGAGTTGCAGTAAAGTTTGAGGGGAATTATAAGAAATAGCCAAAACTTTGTCTACATTTCCAGAGTCATTGATAAAACAATATTTTTGTCTGAATTTTTTTTTAAAAAGTTGAAATTATTATAATTTATTGATTTACTAAAAGTACTATCCTCATTTTACTTATATTTTAGTCACTGTCCTATTGGCCTTCTGTGTATCAGTTAAATTTATGGGAATTCCAAACTAAATAAATTTATTCAATCCAAGGAGTTAAATTTACATGCTCCTGTCCATACTAGAAAATTAATCATTTTGATGTCACGTCTTTTTGTGCCTTCCTCAAAATTCTCCACTAAATCAGTCTTAATTCTCGTTATATATATATATATATATATATATATATATATATATTTGGATAGTGTAGTTTTAGTATAATCTCTTGTATTAAACAAGGGTCTACAAGCATTGCAATGGTACTTCTATGGTCCTTTAGTTATCCCAATGTAGAACATGTTCAAAACACCTCTACTAGCAGGTTCTTTAAAGAGTTAGCTTTTTTTCATAGACAGAATAAAGAAAAACATCTACTGTTACAGATAAATCAAAAGTTAATAATTCTATAAAATGTAGAGGTAATATAAGGTAAGGCTTCCTCATTTTATTCACTTTTAACTCTTTATAACAAACTTTTCCAGTCACGCATTACATTTTTCAACACATTATTTTGCTTTATAAATTATGTAATCTAGAAATTCAATAGATATTGATAACTTCAATAAACATTATTTACTTGTTCAGACTGTTGTCCTCATCTTCGTTGCTATATTCACAACATTTCAGCATTTTTGTCACCTCTGCTGTGGCCGGGTATTGAGCTCACGGATCTTTGGGTCAAGTCCCTGGATTCAAATCCACATGGCCCAGTGGATAAAAGCATTGGTTGAATCCAATGGCATGACCCAAGGAGTTGTGAGTTCAATGCCTGGCCACAGAGGTGAACAAAAAAAAAATCTTTGTAAGTTGAGTTAAAGGGAGATTATTTATACTAAGACATCTGGATGAGGCATGACATGTGGGACTAGAGCAGTCTACTTTGATGGACAAAATAAAGGTCTCAGTTTGAAATTCCAACCACCTGACAAAAAACAGAGCATACAATGGCCAAAATGTCATGAATAGGGCAACAAAGATGAGGACAACAGTCCAAACAGTGTAATTAGTGTAAATAATTACAATACCTCATCTCAGAAAGGGGTAACAGATCTGTAAGTTTGTTCCTCACTAAGAACTTATTTCTTATTTTCAATGTACAGTTTACTAAAAGCCATTCACATTAAGGTGGAAGAAAATTCAGTCAAAAATTACTTTAAATCCAAATTTAATTATAAAGTAAAGGAATTTACTCCTATGTTCACACATAATTAGCATAGCAATTACTCTAATTGGAGTAGATAGACTAAACTATCGCCCGGTTCACACTCCACCCACATCTATTGAATAGGTGAAGAGGCTCATCCCTTGTTTCCTGTTTAGGATGTGGTTTCCGGTTTTTTCTCTTTTCCAATCTTCTCACTCTTTTTTTTTCAATTGGAGTAGATAGACTAAACTATCGCCCGGTTCACACTCCACCCTCATCTATTGAACAGGTGAAGAGGCTCATCTTTTGTTCCCTGTTTAGGATGTGGTTTTCCGGCTTTCTCTTTTCCAATCTCTTCACTCTTATGTAGCCCCTAGCACATCAGTGGCATTACCGCTTTGCTCGGGGTGATATGATTAAAAAAAAAAAAATAATAATAATGAAACACACAGACACACAGAGTACAAAGCTCCATAATTTACCAAATTTAATCCTAAAACATAGAACATTGTTATATGAAGCTATGTATGCATATATATATATACATATTATTTATGTAGCTTGTTAAAAGTGGAGAAGAATTATTTTACACTTTATAACATCTCTACATTAAGGTTAAATTATAACTTGGGTTGTTGCCACTGATTGTTCAAAATTGGTCCTGCCACCCAATTTTTCTGGATATTCTTTCTTATCTAAATAGGATACCTAAATATTTTTAGTTCAATCCAAATGAAATATTTTATTAACAATTTATGAGGTTTCAAAAAGAATAACAAAAATTGCTTCTACTCGAGATAAGCCAATAAAGCCTCAAAATCCTAATGGAGACCTTCAGCAAAAATTAATAGGTATAATTTTATTTTAGGAGATGTTTGTGAAATGGGGTCATATTTATTGAGTACTAAGTGCATTTTCAATGAAACTAATCACAATTATTTACTGTTAATGAGCCTATAGATTTACTGGGCAATGTTGAATTCAGTACAAGACAACTTACAAGGCTCCAAAAAGAGAGAGCTTTTAATTAAATGTTCAAGCAGTTTACTGACCATTGATTTGTCAAAAGTACTGTATTTGTTGAACATGACCTATTTTGGTCACAAGAACACTTAATATGAATCAAAACCACTGGCCCAAGACCAACACATTAATGACAATGAGTTTTTATTTTTATTAAAATAAAAAAAATAAAAATAAAAAAAAAGGGTGTATGTTATATCTACATATGCAATTCTGTGATTTCCATGAGTCCATCTATCATACTCTCTAAAATAGCCATACATTGATCAATCAAAACCAAATTTTGGGGAATAAGTGCAATCAAATAAATGGGTACAAAGTACAGTTGGTTTTACTAGGCTGCATAGTTTAGTACAATAAATTTTCATTAATATTTTTGGAAAAAATTAAAAGATTTATCATTTAATATACAAAATATTCCCGCTATCTTAGAAACTATTTAATGGTTAAAATAACTACATATTTAATAACAATGCAATATTGCTTTTGCATATATGTTTTTTATGTTTTTATATATACAAGAATCCTGTTTCCAGTTTGACCTGTGTTTACAAGAACTATAAATACCAAACACTTCAAAGATTCTTAATTTGACCCCAGAAAGAAATATTTACGCATATATGTTTCAAGCTCAAAAGTAAGAAATCCTAAGAATTTATTCTTCACTGTTAAAAAGAAAAAAAGAGTTTATAAATCTCAACAAATAATATTAGTGATAACTTCAACAACACTAAATACTGTGAGGATTTCAGCATGTATCAGCAGGTTACAAAAATTCTACTCATTAAAAATACCTGAATAGTGGACATTTAAATTTAGGAGGCCTGTCTATTACTATCACCATTTTGATTATCCACTGGAAGCAAAGTACAATAAAATTCCACATAAGACACCAAAGATTATACCATTCTTCCAATGTAGAAAGCCTTATCTGCTTAGAAAATTAGATATTCAAAATGCTGGCTTCTGTCTGGGCTGGAAATATCAACCTCTTGCATATATTCATTCTTAGTCACTTTTACCAATAATTACCAAAGTCAGAAAGGGAATATGTAGTAGTTCTATAAGTGGCCTATTCCACAGTGAGGATGTGCATTGTGGTGCAGTGGATATCGGCTCGGAATGAGAAATCGGGAAGCCAAGTTCAAATTCCAGTTGAATTCATTGCATTCACTTATGTGCAAATACCCTTGAGAAAGGTATTAATCCATCTCTTCCTTCCAGTTATGAGTTAAATAACAGGACAGATTGGGTTCTATAGCCTTGGCTGGCAACCAATCTACCGCAGAAAGCAATGGCAACCTACTGCGGGATAATCTTCTGCCCAGTCAGTCATGTCTCTTTCAAGACATGATCGCCCAAGCGTGTTTCACGTATGGCACTTAACTGACTGACTGATTCCAAAGTGCATATTTTCAATTTTGGTATGTTAGAAATTAATCGCTCATTATTCTCTTGTACACTGAATAGCTTTGTATGAAGAGGTTCCTTTCAGAAGGTCCTGCAGTAAAGAATACAAAACAGCATTCAGAAGCTGATGAGTGGGTGTTTTTTTTTTTTGGGGGGGGGGGGGGGTAGGAAAATTCTAACAATAGAATAGCTAAAGGAGAAGATCAAATTACAGTGTAATTTGGTTTTAATAGTAGAGACATGGGTGGACAAAAAACAAGTTCAGCTATTTGTATTTTTAGTATCTGTCAATTAATATTAATAATGCTTTCTTAAATATGTGCACTCTTAGTCTTACAAATAGCAAGATTTTTGTTGATATTTCCCAGTACCAGATTTTGCAGGTTAGAAAAATCTTGAAAGTGTCTTAAGTATACTCAACTATATATTGCTTATGTAAACACACTCTTTAAGAATTGTCTGTGGAAAAAAGAGTATTTGATTTTAGTTAAATGATGCACTTGGTGAAACCATGTGTAGACAATGTTTTTTAAGGTTTTGCAAAGGAGATTTTCAGACCAAAACATAAAAGACATTGTGGAGGAATACTGGTTAAAAACAATTATGATAGAATATACAATTTACCTAAAAGATTATAAAGGATAATATTTTGATAACTGGAGAAAAATGTTATTTACATTCTGACTCATTCATCTTTGTTGTTATCACTTTCCTCAGTTGTAATTCATCAAAAACCTACAGACTTTGCTATATCTATGTAAAGAAACTTATCTTCAAATTTAAAGTCATTTTTTTCTGTAACTTAACTTTAGATATAGAGAAAAGATAGAGTGATGAGGACTGCTGAAAATAAAAAGAAATAAACAATTATCGTGTAGACTTTTGCAGGGTCATCATGAATCAGATTTGTTGGAGTGCTTAGTCAGCATGTCAAACTATATCAGCCAAATCCGTTTGCATGACAACCATCACTCATTGTCACTATTCCCAGCCCAAAGTTAAGGGCCCATTACAGGAAATAAGTCCTCCTCCCATCTTTATGGCCCTCAAGATACTCAGAGACCAATATCATGACTAGTCTGACCTCATAACACATACATCTGGTAAGCAGTTTCATAATGGGAACACATTTGCCCTACTGACCACAGGTAATCGCAAGTGACACATGAGACAACAGGAACTGGTGACCCTCTAGGTGGGGCACACAAATAGTTGTTAGTAGGAAATTGGTTTGTTTTTTAAAACTTTTTTTTTTTAATTATGAGTTCATAAGCAGTATCCTGTCAATATTGACAATGGATACAACAGCCATACTGCCTAAGTCATTATAATTCATTATAAGTGAATGCAGACAATGTTTTATATCAATGGCAAGAACTGTCAAGATAACTAACAATATGTCACTGTTGGGGAAAAGTTGAATACATGCTTTCCCCAATTATATTTTCAAGATTATGTAAATTTATTAAAAGAAGCTATAATTATTATCTTTTGTCTTTATAATGATTCTCTCCAGGTTTTTATTTTCAGAGTTTATCTAATTCCAATCCAATGACAAAGATGTGAAATAAATAAATAATGTTTTTTTTGTTTTTTTTAACAGCATGAAAGACATTTTGCAGATTTAATAGGATGATAAACAATCCAAACTTGTTTTAACAACCAAGCATTGCCAAAAGAATAAAATACTTGTCTTTCCAACAACTACAAAAAATTTTGATTACATTCTACATTTGTTTCTCATCTCTTACTTTGAAAGAGGAAGAAAGAACAGATCCAATCCAAAATTTAATCTGACAAAAGTTCTAAGTACGACAACAACCAGAAGTAAAAATTCTTAACTTCAGTGGTAAAATTATAAAAATTTTATTTTTACAACTTTAAAAATGTTAGCCTTGAATAAATGTTTAATCATCTAAGTTTTTTTTTTTTTTTAAAGTAGAAGTTCTTTTGAGAAAGGTGTATTTTTATGAAGGCCAGACAGTTTGTGCAAAAAGTTGTCACACTTGTATATGTTTTTCTGCTTGGCAGTTAAAAAACTGCCAAAAACTGTGAAAGATCCATTTCATGTTATGGAAAATTGTTTATTTGTATATCTGCCCAATCAGAGACATAGTCTCAAGCCCTAGTAAGAACCTGAATGGGGGCCTAGTAAGTTTATTTTTCCAAATAAATAACTCATAAGTAATAGAGAAAAGAAGTTTGGACAGCAAGGGAACAAGCCAAATCAACACCAAGAAGCAGAAGGAATTTGACATTAAGAAGGAAGCATCAAGAAAACACAAAGTTACCAACCAGCTGCAGGGAGACTAAAAGAATTTTGAAGTTCAAGTGAAAACTCTCCTGCAGGTAGACAAAAAACAAAACAAATTCAAAAAAATTTCCTACTTCTCTAAAATTACTATAAGTCACAGAAATGCTCATAGGACAAGTAAAAGTAAATGTTTTTGTTTTTTCTAAAAGATTCTTGCACCTTTGTTTTACTGCCTTCTTGAAGTGTTTTCTGTTTTTGTCATTGAATCTGTCTTTTTCTAAACTGATATCGTAATCTCTTCCATTTTTTGAGAGTAATCCTTTTTACCAGAACTTATCCCGCCTTAAATGGTGCACAAATGGAAATCTTTTGGGCAAGCTTTGCATTTTTACCTTTTTCCTAACTGTTTAATGAATGTGTTTTCATTTAAAAATGTTATGCAGTGGTTGAGTCTTAGTTTGTAATTTTGTGCATATCATGACTTGATTTTTTTACTGGCTAGGTTTTGTAGTTAGCATAACAATTTATGGTAGTGAATAGAATGTTTACAAACTTCCAAGTTTTTTTTTAAGTCTAAAAATACTACTGAAAAAAAAAAAAGATTACTTTCAAACTCAATATAGAACAACAAAAAAAAAATATGTTGCTAAATCCCATCAATAGATTAGTAACTGGAGAATAAGAAAGGATGCAATTAGTTTGTTATTTCTATTCCAGGAACACTTCTGAGAGAAGAAATCAGGGACACACAATGCTAAATAAGATCATATTTCAGGAAATGCAAGAGAGGAGGAGGAAAGAAGTTAGAGGCTGAGAGAAAAAATTAATTAAAGAGTAAAAGGTTTCAAATTTGTAAGAAATTTTGAAGAAAATCTAATTTTTAAATTGAAAATAAAAAAAATATGAAAAAATTTGCTTTTAACAATTTGTGGAGCAGAATTTACAGATTTCAACATTTGTTTTTCTACAAGTATATTTAGAAATTAAAGGGGAGTGCCATACACAAAACAAATACAAATATTTTGGCTACTTTTTCTATAATCCATTTTTGTCACTTATCAACTCTATAAGACTGAAAGTCTTGGTAATAACTATCCTTCTTTGCATTTTGTGAACTGGAGCTACATAATCACAAAGAACTGTACCAAATAACAGAAAGTATATCACTTGAAGACTATCAATAGCAACAACAACTAAAATGGATAGTGCACAGAACTATAAGAGAAAATAATCACATGATTTTGACAATGTACACTACTTCAAATAAAAGTTTAGGAAGGAAACTTCCATCAATACTGGAAATAGTGATAACAGCTACTTGAGAAACCTATTTTCCTGTAAAATTATTTCAAGAGAAAGACTTTATAAATTTCAACTAACAACATGACTGGCTGCTCAGTTAATAAAATGCCAAATGTTTGTTGTAGAAAAACAGTTGATTTTTTTTTAAAGTCAATCTTTTTAATGTTGACCTAAAACCAAATTAATGCTATAAATCATTCAATGTAACATACAAATCATTTTTTAAACCTCCCCATTGCCAAGATCCTGGCCTTGAAAACTTTATTTTCTTTTACAATAAACACACACAGTAATAAACTAAAAGACCAAGACTCAGTTTATTCTCATATTTATTATCAAATCTTTTTTTTTTTCCTGATAAATATTAACCCTGGGAAATATGATCATTGTTATCATTTTATGATTATTCCCAAAAAATAGACAAAGCTTATGCGCCTAGGACTGAAACCACACATATATATATATATATATAAAATCATTTATACACAAGTAATACAAGGCCTGATAGACCATGAAAGAGTTATGGCACTAAATGTAATATGTGTGCTAGCTGCTAGTGAGCTTGATTTTAATGAATGATATCATCTTGTATAGTATTTAGAAAACCCAACTGTATTCACTTTGGTTATTGATAAGAGAACTTGCCCTATCAGTACAGAATGAAGAGGAAATGAAGTCAAAGAAAAGTTGAAGTTTATTCTGTAATTGTCTGATTCAAACAAGGAAGCAAACTCTTTAATTTTCATCTGGCCACTTTGGATCACACACACAAAAAAAAACAAAAAGCAATGAAAAAAAAACTCAAGTGAAAGCCACATAGTGATATGTACATCAGTCAAGTGACAAATTTATGTATATTGTTACTTATATATGTGACCCTTGAGTATGTTGCTATATAAATCCAAATAGAAATAGTAAATCCTTTTACAATCCCTGATTTACCATTTTTCAAATGCTTAAACAGGGATTTTTTTACAAACATGTGACAGGAATTTTCAAACAACCAAAATGTTTTCAAAGTTAGAGAAAAGTTATTCATATTCTTACAACACTTTCATTAATGTTTGTATGATCCTATTAAGTATTTATGAGTATGATCATAATTCAATGCTTGGATTAAACAAAGCAAATAATTAAATAGTCATCTTGTTAATTTTATAATGATGGCTGCCCACTCACATGGACAGAAGAACAGCTATGATAGATGAGCTGTTTTATTTCATGGTAATTGCACAATTATTTAAAATCAGTTGTGGACTCAACATCAGCCTTGTTCCAATAAGAATCGGTCAAGATAATTAGAAATTATCTGTCATATAGGGTTCAAATAGTCTGATGGTGAGTTTCATTAATCTCCAAATCACCCTTCAATGAACCCTCTTATTACTTACAGTACTAGATGTTTCAAGCAAACCTCCATCTAAGTAATGACCAGGATCAATACTGATTAACTGTAGTGATCAAATTGAAACCAGTTATATATATATATATATATATATATATATATGTTGGGGCACCTTCTCTGTTTACACTAATGTGGACTCTTCCTAAGACTATATATAGTAGTAGTCATTAGTGGATTACAGTGTTAGTGTATCCCAGTGATCTAGACCTGAGGCAACATTGTCAAGTATTATCTTGTATCTCTCTTGTATTCGACTAACCATATTGTACGACGTTCTACTAACCCTCTCTGTATATATTCCTCTTCAATATATTGCGTTTTCTACCATATTACTCTGTGCTGTGTATTCATTGGATCTAACCCCAGATCCACAACATATATATATATATATTTTCTTTAAGCCATTCTAATGAATATCCAACTCAGGTGAACAGGACATCTTTCTCTTGTTGAGTATTAACAGAAATATGGCATGTTCTATCTTTCAAAAAGTTTGCAAGTACAAGCTTTGGGAGACACATGTATCCATAGAAGTTGAGCAACTTTTTATACATGTGCATGTTTGAAAAGGGGTGCTGAAAAGTTATTCGCTTGATGCTTTCTAAAATCTAACAAAATATCAGAATTTTGCCAGCAGGACCTCTGAACAAGTCAAACCCATAAACTGGGAGTTTGCACAAAATTTTGTGCAATTCCTTCTGATTTGTAGTTTCTATCAGACGTTTTCAAGAAGCCCATAACAAAGACCTTCTACTATTCTAATATTTAATATGCAAATGAAATTATTTTTTAGTGACACTAGTTTGGATTCCAATAATTTTAGTTACCATGAAATATCCCAGATTTTTTTGTTTGTAGGAAGGTAATTTTAAATCTATGTTTTCACTGATGTTCATCATCCAGCCAGCCTCTTAACAATAATGAAGTCTTGTTATGATAAGGACTTCCATGGCTTGTTGCCCAGCATATTTGTGTCTCAGAGTCAATAACTAAATTATCTAGTTTATCACATAAATAAACAATGTTAGCAACAACCAAAGATAAAAAATTGAAAATAATTTTCTAAATTTGCCAAAGTAAACTTTCAAATTATAACAGTTGAAAAATCAATGAACAAGCAATATGTTTATAGTACTTAATATAAGGTAAGATTCTACGAAAGGTTATAGCTGAAATAATGCTTCAAAAGTCTTTTAAAAAAATACTTCATGGAGATACCCTATTCACATTGCCCTTATCGATGCTATGCATGTGACCCCCACCAAAATTTAGCTTTATATTATATGGATTTCAGAAGCAACTCTTTATTCAGTTATTTACAGATTTGTTTGTTTGTTTTGGCCAAGTTTTTGGATTTGAAAAAAAAATTTTGAGAATTTCTAATTTTAACTCAAAATATGTAAAGAATTTAAAGGTTACAATAATTTTTTTCAGGCTTCAATTCAGGATCATCACTTAAGTGAGTTTGTTAAGGAGAGAAAAATGACAGCTTTAAATGTAATGCTTTGCATTACTTTGGACTTAGCTGATATTTCCAAAACAAAAAATGTCTTTTACCTAAACCTCTAATATACCATCCTCCTGGCCTGTGCCCTGGAAAAGTCACTCTACTTTTTATCAACCAAGACACTACCATTTTTCTGTCTCTTGCTACTAAAATGTCAGAAACCAGACAGTTGAATGAACTTAACTCGATAGATACTATATCAAATGAAAGTGACATTAACAAATTTAACAAAATTTTTTATTTTTGCTCCAGCTCATCAAGAAAGGTGACATAGTTTTTATTAACCCAAGTACTCTTGATATTATCCAAGATCATCCTCAGGGGTAAAAAATTTCATAGGTACAATGGATAAATTTAAAATTTTGAAATAACTACAGAGTGTGTTTGCACATGTTTTTAAAAATCACAATCACAATGAAATGCAAACTTTATTGCAGTTACATTAATTTTGTCTTATTCCAGAGGAGAAAAAAAATATGGTGCCTTTCTTGCTGAATTTCAACTTAACATCAAGAAACTGGAAAGGATCAGTATATGAATAAGTATCTATGGGTGTGATGGGTAAATTGTTGTCTAAATTACACAAAAATTAAAACAACACTGACATCTCATTTTAACAAATATATTTACTGGGCAAATAAATTTATTTAATATACTTATTATTTATTATATTGTTGTGTAAAAATATATATAAAATGGAGGACTTCAAAAGTTACATGTTGGAATTCTTTATACAACAGGAAATACAACAAAGATTTCAAACTTCACAAATTTGAACAGGAAAAGCTGGAAAAACAACGGCTAGAGAATTTGAAAAGTCTTCAAGAGAGAAAAGATTTGCAAAACTGCTGGAATGCTTTACAAAGAAAGAAAATGATTCAGCAAATGGAAAAGAAAGAAAATTAAAAGCATTCATCATGTGTAATTCTCAAAATTTATTTGGAAAGGATTGGATGGAAGAATTCATTCTATTTAACGTCCCAATTAATAATTTCTGCAATAAAATAGATGGTACTATGACGAATTCAGATAAACTAAAAAATGAACTAAAAGAAAAATTCCCAGAAATATTTTCAGAGAGACTTGGATTTTGTTCCAAAGTGAAGGCTAGGTTTGAATTAAAAGAAAACGTAATGCCAGTCTTCCAAAGTAAAAGACCAGTACCCTATGCGTCAGTAGAAATTATTCACAAAGAACTAGAACGACATGAAAAACTGGGTGTAATAGAAAAAAATAACTACAGCTCTAATGGTATATGTGAAGAAAGAAAAATAAATAAATAAAATTAGAATCTGTCTTAATGATTGTTTAAAACCGTACGAACAAACAAAACAAAAACTATAGAGATAAATCCCAAAAAGACAAAAATATGATGTCCAACAGACATAAAAACTTTGAGGGTGAAGGGAAATGTTGTGTTGTGGCTCATACCATATAACATCCAGTCGCCCAGGTGTATAAAAGACATTGTGCATTTAGCACAGGGAGTTGTCATTATCACGGACTTCATGAAGTAACACCTACTATTGCGAGAGAATGTAAATATTGTTGTACCACTCTGATAATAAAGTAGTTTATCTACATTTCACTGTGTATCTCTTCATTCCATGATACAACATATATAATTACACAAAAATATTTTAAAATACTAAAGAGTAAATTTATTCAATAAAATTGCCATTGACTTTAACAACTTCAAAATTTCCTGCATTTTTTCTGGACAGTTTCCTTGTTTAAGTTGGTGAATCAGTTCATCTTTGGTGTTACAATAAGTTTTGTGGGTCTCAACTGCAACTCACACATAATAATTAAGGGAGTTGTAGTCTCGGGGAGTTAGGTGGCCAGATATGGTCACAAATTGTTTGGCAGCCATGACTGGGTTCTGCTTCTGTGGCATAGTGCAGAGTCCTGTTGCCAGACATATGGTCTTCCAGCAGTCACCCTTTTGACCCAGGGCAGCACTATCACCTCAAAGCACATAATGTAGGTCTCCATGTTGAGTCTGAGGCCCTGTGGAAAGATGAAGGGAAGCATAATGTTGCCATCAAAAGTGATCACACCGAACACCTTCATAATCACCATTAGACCTCTCCTCTGCACTGTTCTCAAATTGACACCAAAACACTCTGAAATGTTTGTATTGGAGCTTCTGGTATGAATTCCAAGCAGTACAGCATATCATTTCCAAATTTCTAACATAGTAAATTGCATCATGGTGCTCTTTTTCTTAAAGACGGCGCTCAACTAACCCTACTATATTTTTCAGTCAAAAAAAAATCAAAAACAATGTACATCTGCAAAATTAAAAATATAAAATTGTGATAATTTACCCATTGCATCCTGTATATATAAAAAGGGATGAGAGCCAAACATTTTTGGTGCAACACTCTTGCCCAATATCAGTATTTTAATGATCAAACATCAGGATTCTTAGAACTTTTCACAACTCCCCTCATACATACACAATTCTATTTTTTTAATGTTATATTTCACTAAGTAAAGTATTTTGGAAATTTTATTCTTTAAGTCAAATTTGAGTGAGAGTCAAGCCATTGATCAAATGGACAAATCATGAAACAACAGTTAAGAAATTTGCAAGTCTCAAAGCTAATAAATTGTTCTTGTCATTAGGTAAGATCTTTTTGAAAGAAATCTAAAAACTTAAAAAGGTTTTATACATTTCCTGAATCTACTAAAGACAGGAAGTCATAGAGAGTCATGACCACTCCTGAAAGAAGAAATATTAAAAACAAAACACCACTTTGCCCTTTATATAAAAAAAAAAAAAAGTTCCATGCTGGAAAAAAACAAAAAATGTTTCAAATTTTGTGGGAAATAAAGTTTCAAATTCTGTGAACTGAATGAAGATAATCCAAGCTAAGTATTAAAATCTGTTGAAAGAAATTTGAAACCTTGTAATAAAAAATAAATTCCTTGTTGCTGCTCTCTCAGAGCAAAGGAAAGTTAAAATTATTTGGTGTGGGCAGAGAGGACTGTTCTAAAGAGCCTACACTTGTCAGATACTTGTAGATACCTAAGTAAAATATAAAAGAAAAAAAAATTTAAATTACTGTAATTATCTACATGCACATATGTACATGTCTAGTTATATATAAATATGGAGGAAGAAGCAAACAGTGGCGCAGAAAATTTCAACACTTACAGATTTATTTTACCCTGCTTTGGCTTGTGACATGAAATATAGTGGGAAAGAAATTAAGGTTTAACACATGAACAGAGGAAGAGACCAAACAGGAATGTATTTAATTTGGTAATATTGCATCACCATTATGGGATCCTGTGATACCCAATTATCATTTTTTTTTTATTTAAAATATCCTTTGGATTTATCTAAAAATAAAAATTTATTTTGTACTTAGTTTCTTTGCATAATAAAGCCTCACATGTCAAAAATAATTCAATATTTTTAACATCAGTCAATACTAACTTTGTTGTGAAAACATTGACTTGAATAATAAAATCTAATTGTGTTTGCATATATATATATATATATATTGTAAAACATACCAACACAACAGTAGCACTAATCACGACCGAAATCAGAAAAACCCACTGCTAACAAATTGATAAAGTAAGTCGTCAAACCCAAAAGGTACTACCAAATGGGTAAAGGGGAATAAAAAAAAGAGAAACAAACAAAGCATAAGCTGTGTTCGAAAGAAAAAACCCCAAGACGTAAACCTTAACAAGAAAGAGTTCAATACGAAAGTAGAGCCAAGTCCTGATGATCCGCTGAGTGAAACCGCGGTTGACTTTTGGCTCACTTTTAGATTTTGTACACACACACACACACACACACACAGGGCAAGAGTTCTAGATGTAAAGTGAGTGATTATTTTCAATCTTTTTAACACATTTTTCCTTATTAAATTTAATAATACTGTCTCTTATTGACTTCATCCAAGTAAAGTGCAAAAATGTTTCTTCAAATTCATTAATGATTTTCAAGTTATTTTCTATAAATAATAGAAAACATTTGTTTTAATAAATCTTCGCTAATTCTATAATAATTTTTGCATAATTTATCCAGCAATAGTTCTGCCATTAGGAAAGTCAACAAAGTAACCAATTCCTTACCTGTCATTCTGAGTTAGAATAATATAAAAATATATACCAACCAAAGTAATATATATTTTCATTTAGAAGTCAGTTGATTGTGCAAAGCTTCTACCTTTCAGTATTTTAAGCTGTCTTATAACTACTAAATCTCCCAGGGCTGTTTCTCTCTCTCTCAAACATACAACAGGGATTTTTAGAAAGCAGGTCTGGAAGTTTCTAATAACTGAAACTTTCAGTTGTGCCTTCACTTACTGGGGCTGGTTTTCTTGCTATTAAGTTCCATTTTCCTTTTTTTTTCTTATTTATAAGGAGGCTGATTTGATATTTTTGGGAATTGGTCTTGTTTGCTATAAGTTGATTTTCTTTTTAATTTTTATTTTTATTTAGGTGTTTGATTTCTTTTTAATGCTTTTTATTGCTTTTTTTAAAGTACACTTGTTTTATATTTATAGTGTTTGTTTAATTGCTTTTTTAGTTGGTTTGTTCTTGTCATTCAGGTTAACTTCTTTTCAATATATTGACCTCTTTTCTAAGACCCATAAGGGTTTCTTTTTTAGGTCATAGTTGGGTGTTTGTGTTCTTGTGCATATTTGTGTTTGTGAGCTTTGTCTTTTTTTTTTTTCAGTTTGGTGTTGGTTATAATAATTTTGTTTTTGTCATGATTGAGTGATTGTATAATTATGTTTTGCTGTTATTTATTGTGTAGCAAAGTAGGTATTTGTTCACATGCCTACATTTTCCCATTATCTCAGTATCTACACCAAGCTCCTTATAAAAAAAAACAAAAAAAAAAAAACAGACCAACAGCAAAAAACCCAATCCTGATAAGTGAAGGCATCATAATAGTGTCCTCACAAAACTTTAAAGTCAGCATGAACCTGTTCAGTTAAAGTAACAAATTCTTTGCACTAAAACTATATATATATATATATATATATATATATATAGAGAGAGAGAGAGAGAGAGAGAGAGAGAGAGAGAAGAAAACTACGCATATAATTTTAATGGTTATAAATCTAGAATATATTTTGGCAGTTGTAAAAATTACAAATTGGTTCTACAAACCCCCAAAAATCAAATAGTTTCATTTAACTCAACATATTAGTAAAAAAAAAAAATTAAGTTAGCACAGAGAGAAAATAAGGTGAGGTGAAGGGTAGAGGTGTATATATAGTTAAATTTTGAGGTAACAGATACCAGAAATGTCACAAAAATAAAGCACACACACAAAATCACACATATTAAAAGAAAAATAATATACAAGAACATGAGAAAAGATATGACCGCAAACAAAATAAACACACACAAACATACAACTATAAGAGGCCATATTATAAATACAATAAACACAAAACTAAAAATAAAACAAAATAAAATAAAGAAATGCAAATAAAATTTAAGAAAATGAGCCAATTAGTATAATTAGTCACAAATAATTAGCAATCACAAAAATTTTAGAAGTTAAAAATAAAGATTTACAAGGAAAAAAAAATTTCACAAAAATAAGATTCACAAAAATCAATCACAAGGAAGTACTTAGAATGTGTTCTGGTCACCTCAGTCAGCATCCTAGGTCCACTATGAGTTGCCAATCTGAAGCTGAGGAAAGTACACATCTAGTGGGTCTCTTACATACTGCTTTTTTTTTCTTCTTTTTCTCGCTCTTACAAATCGAATTGCCTCTTTTTTTGGGGGGGGTTAAATTCTGAACTTATTTAAAACATTATTGTGGCACCAGCAATATCCCCCATCACTTAATGCCTTGGGACAACCACTAAGTATATGTTGGAGTGATGCTCTCCCTGAACAGAACTTGCAAGTGGGAGTTTCTTTTTTTTCCCCAAATATGGAAGTTCACTGGGCTGGGTAGTGTATCATATACTGCCTGGATCTGAAATTTTGTGTGTGTGAATTTATTCCGTAATATATCAGACCAAGTAATTTTTCGTTTTGTTATGTTCTCCCATCTGGTCCATGCTCCTTGCTAGCTTAATACCACCATTTTTGTAATTCTATCCTCCTCCACACTAGCTCTTACTTCATTTTGGAGAAGTTTTTGATACTCTTTCTTATTTGTCTTGTCTATAGGTTTCCACTGGATGTAGCTTAGTCCCATTGTCCCTTCTGCAACAGTTCCTATATTTGTTTTCATTTTTAACCTCTCTTCAGCCAACCATAATTCTCTTCCTGCATCTCATTTCTAGCCAGTATGTATTAATATACAAGGAAGGTCAAAGATTGAATCAGCCAAAATATCAAAGCAGAAAACCTGATTTAAAACAATCATTGTATTACTTAATTCACTTAACCATTTTTTTTTATTAGAAACATAATTTGATACTAATAACATTTTCAGAAAATTCACATCCACACTTTCCTACATTCTCAGTACCACAGTTTTTAGTGTAAACATTTTGTGTCATTTTTAGAAGAAACTATAAAGAGACATGCAAAATGCCCATTTGTATGTAGTGAACTCTTCTAATAATATAATAGAAATGATACAATATGTTTATATTACAAAATATGATACTGAAACACTTAACTTATAATTGGCTTACTTGATAAATAAACTTAAATTAAGACATGTTTAACCATATGTTTTGGTTACTATCTAAGTAGTGGCATAAAAGCAAACTCATAAAATTCTGACTAATTCCAGTTTAAGCCTATATTAGTTGACCTCAAAAACATCACTTGTCAAAGCATTTTGTATTAGCCAACAAAGAGGCTAAAGAGAGTTGATGACAGTGACAATGTCATGCCAATGTGTTAACATTTAATATTTGGAATGCTTAACATTGCTGAAATAACAAAGACTTTAGAAATCATTGACTCAAAACAAATAAAACAGCCAAGAATTAGTATATCATAACTTAGAATGATCATACAAGTTGTGATACTGGTTTAGCATTATATAATCCATAGGATAAATTATGGACTTCAGCCTACATTGAAATTGTTAGTTCTCTCTTGAAATGTTAATACATTCTTATTTTTACCTTTATCTCATGCTCTGTTGACTGACCTTTCATTTTTGAATTTTTCCAATGTTTAAAAAATTAACTGATACACTGACACATACAATTATATCTTTCAAGAGAGGACAATATAAGCTGCCATTTTGATGTCTAACAACAATATTGAGAACTAGGAAAAAGTTCCAGAAATTTCAAGAATGGAATGCAGATAGTAAATTTTTAGTGCAGTAATTATTATTTCTAACAATCTTTGTAATTTGAGCTTGTTTAATTTTCTAACACAAATAGAATGAGATGACAAAATTATTTGAGCAGACGTGCAAAACTCCACAATGGTTCAATCATTAGAACTTTTTCATTATGTTCTTTAATACTTTGTTATCAGAATTAATTAATAAAGTAAGTTTCACATTTCCAAACAATTACATATAAATTGCACACACAATTTATTGAACCCCACCCCAACATTCATTCTTAATAATTATAAAACAATGCAAGGAATAATATGAGGGGGTACTGAAAAGTTCTCAGCTCACAGCACTCTGCAAATTTAAGTGTCAGATTTTTAAAATCCTCTTTTTGGCAATGCCAAGAACATTTCATCAACATATTAAAAATGAAGATACAAGCTGAAAAATGTGAAAAAAAATTATTGCAATAATTATGCTGATTAGAAAAAGGAGATTAAACTGGTTTGAGCATGTATTCGGAATAAGAGACGGAATTTTTGCATACAAATCCTACAAAGACAATTTCCTTGGAGAAAAAAAAAAAAAAAAAAAAACACATGGTAGACTACCTATGAGATGGAGAGACCAAATCAAAGAGAACACTGGAATGCCACTTCTGACATATAAAAAAAATGCCTTAGACAAGAAGAAATGGCAAAGTTGTATGGCTAAGAAATGCATATATCTTTGGGATCCTGCAACTAACCTAAATCAGAAATGTATATTATTATCAGATGAAGTACTCTTTTGTATTATTTACTAATCACTGTAGAATGATCAAGAGCAAGATGAAAGAAATACTATTTAAAAAATGAATAATAGTTATGTTTCATGTAATAAGAATTCAAATAAAATTACTAAAATGTGAATGTAAATAAAACAAATGAAATAACGATGAAAATAATAAAAATTAAAAATTATGCTGGTATTACATTTCAGCAAAAACCTTATCCAAACTGACAGATTTAAATTATGAAAGCAAAGCAAAAGATTTCTCAGAAAACTTCAAAAAACTTATTCAAATGACTACTATTGTCATATTTTTATGCAATACTCTACCTTATAAATAGTAGTTGACACAGTTGAAAGCTAAACAAATCCTATACTTGAAGATGAAACCATGAGAGATATCACAGAGAATACTTTTAACTAATTATAGTTTTGAACATTGTGCATTACTATTTCTCTAGTAGTTTCCTTTTTGAAAACTTGAGTGATAAAATCATTGATTAACAGTCCTTCACCAGAATATAAAATGCTTGAAAATATTGATCCAAGGTTTCTCCAGCTTGTTGAGTTTTGGTTGCAAGTACATTTCACTTTGTCTTGAACAAAAGCTCTCTTTAGAATGTTAATAGCTTCTTCAAAGACTGTACATTTGTGAAACAGTGTGTATACATCAGACAACACGTAATTTATAAGAATATCCAACTCCTCCCCTTCAAATATGCTTGAGAAAGTTTTAAAATTGTTATGAAGTACGTAGCTATGACTACATGTGCGAAACTGTGCGTGTGAAAACACAAGCAGCTCCGCATGATAAAGGACTTCCGTCAATAAAGCTCCGGCACTTAAACTTATCTACACGGCCTTGCATTCTCTCATTTCACACACTACATTACATGGTGTCAGCGGGATTTTTTTCCTCAGAAATACACATACACACTCACAATACGTATTTGGAAAACCCCACAACATAATTTATGTAAATATAGCTTACATACACACGGAAGAAACATTATTTACCAGGCCCCCTGACATTCTTCGAACCTCGTGGATTCTAATCATTGAGAAATTACTCTACTAATATAATACAACATAATGGCATACGCAATTCCACCACCAGCAAAAATGGAAATGGACGGTGACTTGCGAGAAAACTGGGCTTTATTCAAACTAACCTGGGAGAATTACGCAGCCGCGACGGAAATAGGGAAAAAAGCAGCTAACGTACAGGTAGGCACACTTCTCTCACTAATTGGCAAAGAATGTCTGCAAATATATAAAAACCTACCAATGTCGGCAGAGGAACGAGCAGACACAAAAAATTCTGAAAAAACTTACTGAATACTTTGAACCAAAACAAAATATCATATACCAACGGTATATGTTTAACTCCTGCACACAGGAACAGGCCGAAAAATTCGACGCGTACCTAATTAAACTCAGACACTTAATTAAAACGTGCAACTATGGCGCCCTTGAGGATGACCTACTGCGTGACAGAATAGTAACAGGCACCAGTAACAATAATGTTCGGGCAAGACTCCTCAGCGAATCCAGACTCACGCTAGACCGAGCAATAGACATCTGCAGGAGCACTGAACAGGCGGAACAACAGCTTGGCAGACTAAACACAAACACCATGTCAATGGAAACTATCCATTATAGCAAGAGAGACAGGAAAAAGCCACATGAATTTATAAAAGATTGCAAATTTTGTGGACAGAGCCACGACAAAGGAAAATGTCAGGCCTATGGACTCACGTGTGCCATCAAAGCGTAACCATATTGCCAGAGTGTGTCAATCACAGGGACAGCTCACCCCATCACAGTGCCCAAACAAATCAACACAACGAACTGCAAAGGTGCGCTACGTGGAAACGGAAGCAGTCAGCAGTGACGAAAGCATCTACGCCCTCGGAAGCCTGACAGATCGCAAACACTACCAGGCCGATGTTCGCGTATCCACCCCGGGAGATAGCACAAAAACAACGTGCAAATTTCAAATTGACACTGGAGCCAGCTGCAGCACCCTGGCCTTTGACGACTACAGACGTGTTACAAAAGCTCCACTACAACCCTCACTCACAAAGTTGAAGCTATACGACAATTCAATACTTCAACCTTTGGGTGCAGTAACACTCGACTGTGAAGTGAAAGGCACAAGAAAAAAAGTCACCTTCCAAGTGGTGGAAAGTGATTCGCCATCACTACTCTCTGGGCGTGCTAGCGCTGCTCTGAAGCTGATAGCATTCAACACAGAATGTGTGCGACAGCTAAGCGAGATCAGAGAGGCAAAACCTAGCACAAAGGAAGAAATCCTCAACAGCTACAAGGACATCTTCATCGGACTTGGAAGGCTACCGGGCGAATACAAAATAGAAATAGACCCAAATGTCAAGCCCATTCAAAATAACCCTCGCCGAGTCCCTCTGCCACTAAAAGCAGAGTTAAAAAGAAAACTGGAGGAAATGGTTGATGAAGGAATAATAGCCTGGGTCACAGAGCCAACCCCATGGATCAACAGCCTAGTGGTTATTCAAAAACCGAATAAATTGCGAATATGCATTGACCCATATCATCTAAACAAGGCAATCAGGCGCAACCACTACCCAACGCCAACAGTTGAGGAAATTGCCACGAAAATGAAGAACGCCAGACTCTTTTCTGTCGGAGATGCCAAAGATGGCTTCCTTCAAGTCGTTTTAGATGAGCCATCCTCATTTTTAACGACATGCTGGACACCCTTTGGCAGGATACGCTGGCTTCGAATGCCATTTGGAATCAGCTCGGCTCCCGAAGAATGGCAGCGCCGACTGGATCACTGTTTTGAAGGGCTCCACAATATACAAGTAATGGCTGACGACACCATACTCTACGGGACTGGCGACAGCGATGCAGAAGCTGAAAAAAACCATGATGTTGCCCTCATTGCACTACTGGAAAGGTGCCGAAAAAAAGGAGTAAAGCCCAACGCCAATAAGTTCAACTTCAAAAAAACTTCTGTTAACTATATGGGACACATCTTCAGTGCACAAGGATTGGCACCGGACCCAGAGAAAGTAAAAGCAATATCCGAGATGCAACGCCCCACTGACATCCAAGGCGTCCAGCGATTACTAGGAGTTGTAAACTACCTTGCCAAGTTTGCACCCAAACTCAGCACAACATGTGAACCACTGCGACGCTTGCTGGATAAGCAATCCGTCTTTGACTGGCTGCCACAACACGAAACGGCGTCCACCCGGATCAAACAGCTCATCACAGAAGCCCCAATTCTTCACTATTATGATGTCAGCAAAGAGGTGTCACTTGAATGTGACAGCTCCGAAGTTGGCCTTGGGGCGGTCTTGACACAGGAAGGACACCCTGTTGCATATGCGTCACGAGCACTCACAAAAACTGAGCGAAACTATGCTCAGATTGAGAAAGAGTGCCTTACCATCGTCTTTGCTGCTGAACGTTTTGAGCAATATATTCTCGGCAAAGAGAAAGTCAAAGTATTCTCTGACCACAAACCACTGGAGACAATACTCGCAAAACCAATACATGTAAGCCCAAAGAGGCTTCAACGCATGCGGCTAAGTCTTCAAAAATACTCATTAGAGGTAAAATACAAGCCAGGACCCCAAATGTACATCAGTGATACTCTGTTCCGTGCCTCACTACCAGCGGCCCAAGCCACAACAGAAGATAACTGCACCATATTCCAGTTGCAAGACCAGGAACTCTCCAGCGAGCTGGCAGACCTGAATATGGAAGACAGCCTCTTCGTTACAGACCACCGCCTCACACAGATTCGAGAGGAGACCAGTCACGACACAGCCTTACAAAACTTAATTAAAGTTACTAAAAAGGGCTGGCCAGAGGACAAAAATGACAGCCCTCTAAATATCAGAGAGTACTGGCCATACCGAGACGAACTATTCACAGACAATGGATTAGCATACCGAGGCACGTCTCATCATCCCAACCCAACTTAGACCCGAGATGATTGCCAGGACACACAGATCTCACCTAGGCATTCAGTACACACTGAACACGGCTCGCAACATTATGTTTTGGCCACGAATGCACGCAGAGATCACTGAGGCTGTCCAAAGGTGTGAAATCTGCCAACTGACACAACCCCAGCAACAGCAACAACTGCTAATGACTCATCCAATACCTGTACACCCCTGGCAGTGTATGGCCAGTGACTGCTTTGAACTGAATGGCAAACACTTTGTGGTATTGGTGGACATATACTCAGATTTTGTGGAGCTTGGCCAGCTCCCAGACCTAAGTGCAAACTCCCTTGTTAAACTACTCAAACCCATCTTTGCTGCATATGGCGCACCAGCAGCAATGATAACTGACAACGGTACTAATTATACAAGCAGTGACTTCCGCAGATTTTTGAAATCATGGGACATTGAACATATAACATCCAGTCCTCATCACCATCAATCCAATGGACGGGCCGAAGCAGCGGTGAAGTTGATAAAAGGCATCATAAAGAAAGCAACAAAAGAAGGCACAGATATGTGGAAAGCCATACTAGAATGGCGTAATGCAGTCACACCCGGCATGCGCAGCTCACCAGCGCAGAGATTCCTTACCAGGTGAACTCACTCTATGCTACCCTGCAAAGCCACGGACTACACACCACAAGTCCAAGCAGATGTACAAGATACACTAATACAAAAAAGGCAAAGGGCAAAAACATACTATGACCGCCATACCAAGCCACTACCCAGTCTCAGTCAGGGTGAAATGCCACCCACAAATCCCTAACAGCAATTGGGAATCAGGCACAGTCATCGATGAAGTAGCACCACGCAGCTACAGGGTCGAAGTAAACGGAAGACATTATAGAAGAAATAGAATACACATCCGTCAACCAACAACCCTGCCAACTGACGTACGTTCCACATCACAACATGCCACCATGCCACAGTCACCTTCAAAGAGCCCAGAGACAAAGCCAGAACTACAACAACCCACAACACATGACAAACAACCCCGCAGGTCGTCTAGTTGTGTGGTCAAACTCCCCACACGAACTGAAAGACTACAAACTGTAAACCCAATCAGTCCACAAGTAAGATCCCCACACACATCTCATTTAATCAAACCAACAAACAATGGGAAACAAGGGGGTTGTTATGAAGTACGTGTGCGAAACTGTGCGTGTGAAAACACAAGCAGCTCCGCATGATAAAGGACTTCCGTCAATAAAGCTCCGGCACTTAAACTTATCTACATGGCCTTGCGTTCTCTCATTTCACACACTACATTACAAAAATGTTTGGTACTAATGATTCCATATCTAAATCCAGAATTTTATGTTTTAGTACCCTGTCCATTTTGATATTTGGAAAAAGAAATAGTAGTGAATATTTTTAACAAATTATAGTTTTCAACAACCTATTGACTACTATTTCTTCAGTAGTTTCATCTCCAAAGTTAGGATTTGCTTGACTTTTAACTGTATAAAAGCTATGAAGTGAAGATTTGCGTATGATTACTATTACTACTACTACTAATAATAATAATAATAATAATAACAACAATAATAATGATGATAATGCTTTATGTAATTTGTGATGGGATCTATTCACTTATTATTTTCTATCAAGTAACAGAAAATATTTGGTGTGATAAATGCCAACAAGTTTTATCCTTGTACCATTTGAACTCAATATTTGTCAATAAAGTTTGAGTTTTGTCAAAGAACTACCCATTGATCAATTTCAGTATTAAACATTCCTGGTATTAAGAAATAAAAATAGCTGATTGTGTTAAGTGTAACAAAAGTAAAAAAAAAAATGATTGATCAAAACTCAGAGATAAATCACATTTCCTTGAAATGCAATCATCTTTATTTTAACTCTGTCCCTTCAGAATGTAAATGATCATGACTTTCCATAATATCTAAATTATCATGGTCATTTTTCAAAAAGTTAATGGAATGATTTCCCATAATCAGTTATGAATTCAGTTTTCCTTCTCCTGAATTGTTTGCCCTATCAATTTCACATTGAAAATTAAACAGTGGAATTAGATATATGTATTTTAAGAGAAAATATTTGCCATTTTCTGGCAACATATTTTTGTTTTTACCATCAAAGGAAGTAAGTACTTAAGCTGTTGAGTCTGCCCAGAAACTGAAGACTGTCAACATGTTACCATTTTGTGCAGGAAATAAAGGATAATTTGTCATTAAACCATTCATAGTCTGACAACAGAGAAAGCTATCATGACGGCAGACTAGCTAGGCAGAAACATTAAAAAAGGTCAAGTTAAGATTTACTTATCAATAAACAACACTAGAGCAGAGATTCATAACTCATTCTCTCAACAGTAAAGCAAAAAGTTGTAGATATGCATGAGTACATAGCCTGACAGATTATTAAAAGAATTTTGATCTGAAGTTTTCACTGTATAATGCTTGATTTATGTGATTAATATTCACCACTGAAGTGAATTGACCAAGAATCATGTCAAAAAATATTTCTAAAATACCTTTTCCTGCTTAATGGTGCATGCGTGTGTGTGTGTGTCTATAAAAACACACACATACACACAAATAAGAAATAAAGAAGGTTGCACTTTTTGCCAAAAAAATCTGTCACTTCCAAAATTATGACCTTTTTATAAATTTGTGTTACCTTTCAAATGATGAATTTCTGTGAACATTTTGTCAACACAATTACTTAACCAAAACCTCTGGAGTTATGGACGCTCGGTAGAAGGAGGCAGACTTTTAGCGTGTGATATATCATGTATTCATACGCCAGTAGTGAGAGTGCTCTAATTCATTACTGAATGAACGATACATAGATGCTATATATATATATATAAAATTCTAAATTCTACATACATTGAATAGCTATTTCAGTGAGAAAATTCTCGCTTATTCAGTAACGATCAAAAACAAAAATTATTAATTAAAATATGCTACAAAAATTCAAATACCAGAAGATTCATGACTCAATATTAGAAAACTTTTAGATTACATCTGTATTAAAGAATCACAAATTAAAATTTAACCATGTCACAGAAATAGAAGTGGTGGGGAGAAAAGGAAAGGATAAATAGGGTAGACAGTGGGGAGATAAAGAAATAAAAACATAAAAAAAATTTCAGTAGCCAAGGTGACGAATGCCAGCTTCGGATGGTGAAATGAAGGGAAAGTTATATAAAAAAGTTAAATTTTTTTATCACATAATCTCATATTTACACATACTCCCAAAGGGGCAAGATACAAAACTGGCTTTTTCCACCCAACCCTTTTTTTTTTTTGTTTTTAATGTGGTAGTTATTACATTGACATGAAGGTCAAAAACAAAAATTCCTAGTTCCTTCAATATTTCCCTTTAGGATGTTTCAAGGATGGAAGAGGCAACCTGATTCTATTTCTCTTAGTGTGATTTAGGATCAGTTTCCCTGGTGATAGAAATGCAAATATTTACCCTTTAAGGATAGATCAAAGGGATCTCATCTGACATGGCCATCAAACTGATGATTCATTCAATTTAGGATAGTGAAAAGATTACTCTGAATATTTTGTTTGTAAAGGTAATAATATATATTACATACACATGAACAATTTATAAATTTTCACAATTACACGATAAATCAAAAATGATTTCCTAGCAACTTGTTTAAAGATTAATTATTTAAAATAAATTAAACAGCATAGTGTGTCAAAATAAACAAGGATTGAAATTAAACTATAAACATTATGAAAATGTTATTAGAAAAAGAAATAGGAAATGCAGGTTGACATTAATCAGGCAAATACTGCACTTGTCATATTTATACAAAAAACAGAAAAGGCATTTTAATGTCATTTTCTTCTTCATTTTTATTTACTTTTCCAACAAACTCTTTCCCAGGGATAACAACTGACTCATAGCTATTATGAAATGTGATAAGAGTCCATTTGGTATCAGTCATCTTTAAAACAGTCCTCCATTCTGCTTAAGACCTACACTGAAATTCTAGCCTCATTGAAAGTAGAGTGAGTCATGAAAAACTAAATTGTGCATACTAACAATATAGAGGAGTAGCTCGAATGTGATGTGTGTGCGTGTTTTTGTGCTCTCTATTTAAAGGAGAGAGAGAAAAAGCAAATCATTCATACAAACAAATGTGAATTGGCTTTTTATTTTTCTTCCCCACAACTATTCTGGCCTATATACATTCATGTGAAATGCAGTCACTTCCATCCTGTAACCACACCAAAAGACTTAAAATTGAAATTCTTTCAGCTATTATGATGATAATGAAGTAGAGGCGAGTGGTGCCACACACACACACACACGTAACGCAAACATACAAAGAACTATAATGGATTTTGGCACTTCCGTTTAAAAAAGATAAAATTTATGTAGAGATTAATATTAAAAAAATAACACAAGAATTAAGAGGTTAATAATCCAGCAGCATTATCTAAAAAAAAAAAATTAAAAAAATAATAATTTTTGTCAAATCTGTAAAAAAATGTATAATTGGTTGTTTTTGTTTAGCAGTTTATCAAGTTATTTAATGCTGAAATTTAAATATTTTGCCTGCAATTTTAATTTTTGGGGAGATAATGTTTTCAGTAATACAAGTTTTATTAATTAACCTATAGATGGGAGGAGAAGAGATGGATTCATACCTTTCCCAAGGATATTTGCATGTAAATGATGATAATGAACCCAACTGGAACTAAGCTCTCCAATTAAAAAATTCCAAGTCATTATCCATTACACAACCTGCACATCCAAGCTTGCAGCAAATGGTATTTCCAAGGAGTTACCCATCTAGGCACTGACCAAGCTCAATGTTGCTTAACTTCAGTGATCATACAGGAACTAGTGTTTTGACATGTAGCCAAAATTGTGCATAGTCTTGAGAGGATAGCACAAAGTTTCTCTTAATATCTCTCAAGTCTGACTAGACTGAGTGTGAAGTATAATGCCACAGCATGGTCGGTATTGCTACTGTGGCCTCAGTAGCAAGTAGGTTTTTCATGGCATGGAGTTACTGAGTAACCAAATGATTTTAAATTTACAGTTATCCTTCTCCTAAAGGGGATTCCAATCAAGGATGAAGATATAAGTCTGTACTATTATTTAACCAATAGCTGAGGGAGAACAGTTAGAGTCATACCAACAGTATTTGTATAAAAGTAGAGACAATAAAGTTAGCCAAAATTTAAACTCAGCTTGCCAATTTTTCATTCCAAGAAGCTAAACACTACACCACCTACTATAAATTTATATATTAATGTTCATTTATATTTAATTCTCTATGATTTATAAAAAATACACTCACAAAAATGAGATTCTATCAGAGATACCCTTAATACACATGAATTCATAATTATATAGAGCAAAAAATGGTAATTTAATAAGGCCAGGTTTGATAAAGTAAAATGTATTTGTCCCAGGTCATAATTACTGATTACTTAGCTCTTTTTTCTATAATTGAGATCTTTTCTGTTAATTCACCCCAAATATTATAAATTTAATTATTGCAAATATCAATTCACCCCAAGAAATTATAAACTTTAAATCAAAGTTTGTATATATTTTTTTAAATTTTTTGCACTCTTTTGAAATTATAAATCAAAATTTGTTTAGATTGCCTTGCAACAACAACTTTCAGAATTAAAAAATTACCAAAAATCATGGAGTTAAATACATTTCATAAGTGTGGATGATATTCAATTCAAGTTACTTACAAGGAACTTCTTACAATTTGAAAAGAAAAAATAATATAAAGCTGTTTTTGGCTAGTTTATCAGGGTGAGCACAAATGAAGAACCCACTTAGACACAGTGAACATGAATAACCCACATTTGGGGGCAATTGCAAAGGTCAACCCAACCAGAGTGCAATAAGGGCCTCACTCTAGGAGAATTTGGTGTGAATTTTAGTGAATATAAATTCTTTTTATTTGGGGATGAATTAATATTTTGGAATGAATTAACAGAAAATATCCTATAGTTGTTACATTGCAAAATAAAAAAAATAAAAAATTTGAATAGAATGAAAAGAGACAAATGTATATTTCTGAAACTGAAAAGTTAATGAAAACATTTAATTTTTATTTTATAAATGTTCAGAAATTGATAAAAGTTTAGATGTGTAAGCAACATGTTTTCTTTTAATACAAGCAAAGTATTTGCTCACACAAAATCAGATTGAGATCTTGAATCAACATGAAATTATAGAACATGTAATGTGAGAAAATAATATAAATTCATACACTTCATTAAAATAAACTGCATCTCTTATCAAATATTAAAAAAATATATAGCCATGAGAAGCTTACAGAAACCTGTCAGTTTATAAAAATTAGGGTTTCCACTCTTAACCAGATCAGTTATGAGAGTCTATTTAAAAAATTGTTTAGCAAATCTCAAAGATTATATAAGTATCTTTATAAAAAGATTTATTGGAAATAATTAACATGAAAGTAATTTTGAGCTTTGTTATGCATACCCAGTAACAATTATAAGGGGAGAAAATGTAAGAGCTTACTTAAGCTGTCAGAAACTTCACCTTTTTGGGAGGTAGGGTGACAGAAAATAATCTGTTTTTCATGTTCCATAGTTGGCCTGTATAATGAATAAACCAAAAATGAAGTGCAGTATAATATTTAGAGTGCATCAGAAGTTTTTTCTTTTTTTTTTTTCGTGAGAAACTACTTCACCATATTTTCCAAGAATTTCTGGCAATTCAATTTAATTTAACAAAAATCTGTGAAAAGCCATGATAGTCTATATCATGAATAGACATGCCATTTAAAAAAAAAAAAAAGAAAGAAAAGTTGGAAAGCGACTAAAGTTGAGATGCCACATTAGAATCAATTATATTGCAGATTCTTTCAGAATTCATACATTTTAATCTAGATTCAGTGTAATTCAACTTTTTATTTTTTTTAAGAAAGTAAAGAAATTTAAATACTATAAAACTAAGAGTAGATATTTGTCTTGAGGTACATGAGAGATTGGAGCATGTGTGTGAGAGAGAGAGAGAGAGAGAATTAGATAACAGGAAAAAAAGAAAGTGATTGTCATCTTTGGTTAGTTCTTACAAGATTCCTTTAAACAAAGGCAAGGAGTGCCCACATCAAATGCAAATATACCTCCTACCCCTTCTTACTCTGTCTCTTTAGTATCCTATTTCCTTAGGTCTAACCTCCCACTTAGAGTCTGCAGGCTTCTGTTCCCAAAGTCAGCGACAGGTTTTCAGAAACAAGGATAGGTGAAAGAGGATCTGGCCGCTCAGTAAAAATTTAAATGCTTGCCAAGTGTGGGAACTATATAGAATTGCTCACAAATGAGGAATGGAAAGGCAGAATTCAATAGTAAAGAGATATTTCAAATTGGAGTTGGCAAAGAAAAATAAGAGAAAGGAAGAAATTTAAATTAAAATATTTTATATAACACTAATAGGATGAAAATAACTTGTTTCTTTTGTTTATTTTTTTTAAATCATGACACTGTTGATACATTCATAGAACGAACGTGGAATTTGAAAATGAAGTCAGAGTATCACTTAAAAAGCAAAAATAAGATTAAAACTATTAAAAAATATTGGTACTAAATGTGTGCAATAGTTGTTTGTATTTTTTATTTTAAAATGTACAGAAACTTTTGCTTAATCAATTGAGCATTGTGCAGTGTTGGGATAAAAAGTTACAGTAAGAGTAAAACTAATAAATTACTTCATCTAAAAATAAAATCTTGAAAATATTTGTAGAAATGTTGATTTTATTCAAATAATCATGCATTTAACAAGTTTATAACATGAAAATAACTTCATTAACAATGTTTTAAGATAATGCAAAAAATAAACATTAAAATATTAGTACAATCAACAACACTTGGTAGTTAGAACTATCTTTTAGTAATTTATGAATTGTCTTTTTATCTTATTTTTTACAGTAACTTTCCAGGTCAACTACTTTTAGAGGATCACAACATCAAGAATAATTAGGAACTTTGAACAAGACTGGAACAGATTTCATGTAATGGCAACTAATCAAGGCAATACTTACTGTAACCGGTTTAGCAACAGAAGCTTCTAACTTATTTTTACTCCCTACTACTTAAACAGTTTGAAAAGGATAAATTTAATATTTAAAACAAAAAAAAACAAAATTAAAATGAAAGAAAACTTAGCCTAAAATTAATAATGAAGATACTTTATTTCAAAATTCAAATAGCTTTATGACTATTTATGATTACGAGTCCCATAGCCCATTAGGATTGTAGGGGCACCATATGTATTGCAGCCATAGCAGAAGTGAGCAAGTTAGCCTGATGGAGCCAACCATCTCCAGACTGATTTTGAATTCAATTTTCTTTCTCCTAGACCAGCAGCTACCCAAGTCTATAAGACCCAACCTGTCCTATTTTCAAAGAAGAGTTTGATTCATACCTTTCCCAAGAGTATTAGCATATAAATGAATATAATGAACTCAAATGGAATTCAAACTCAGTTCTTCAGTTCAAGCTGCTAACCATTACTTCATGTCTCCATTTATGACTATTACTAAGGCTAGAGAGAGACTAAAAATTGAAAATAAAGTGAGTAACTATATTATCTGCATTCTAGAGTGTTGGAAATAATTTTCATTAAAAAAAATTTACCTTAAGATATCTAACAATTGAAAGTGTAGCAAAGTGTTTCAAATACTTCTCTATTTTCTTATAGAAAAATAAACAGAAAATTCTGAGAAAAAAAAAATTAAGGGAACTGAGATATACTGGTAATCATTTATCTCAAAGGAATTAAAAAGAAAAAATCCCTGGCAAAACTGACTAAGGCAGTACATTCCCCTTAAAAATTCTCAGTGATTATATTCTCAATGTTTTCATTATTTTGCATAGTACCTATAAAATTGATTTATATGCTTCATTTTTCTCTTGAATATTTTTTTGGGGAAAAAAAAAATATATATATATATATTTGCCATTTTTTGTTCTTTCCTCTCCAATCAATGTATCTTTTATTCAAATCTATAAATCCATCTTTAATAAAAGTTAGTTATTATTTTGAGGTGTTTAACACGCTTAAAAGTAAAGTGTCTTAGACTTTAGAGCAACAATCATCTTGTTAAAATTTACAGAAAACACTAATTTTAGTTTTAAATTTTATGAATTTTACACACTTTTTTTTTTATAATCATATCGCCCCAAGCAAGGCATTTTACTGCCACTGTTTTGCAGGGGGTTACATAGGAAGAAAGTTATGAGAAAAAGTGACAGGCTATAGGGGGTGTCAGGAAGTGGGTAAGAGAAAAATAAGAATACTGATGAGAGTGGAGTGGACGGAGAAGGGAGCATGAAAGAGAGGATGCAGGTTAGTGAGATAGAAGATGACTATTGACTTTACATTTAAATTCTTGGAGATTGTAGATGTCAGAAAAATAAGTAAATGGAAAAGAATTCCACAAGCGGAAAGTGCAAGAGAAGAAGCTGCTGGAGCAGAATTTGCATTTACAATTCATTGGTTTCACAGTAAAAGGGTGGGACCTAGTTGCTAATCTTGTGGCTCGAGTAAATTTATATATACGGGGCACCAGTAAGCCAAGTTCATCGGAGCAGAAGCCATAAAGGTATTTGTAGAAGAGACACAGGGAAGCCACATTGCACCAGAATATGTCCTTTAACTGTGAACCTCTATATTGGGTCTTCAAATCTAGCTGAGTTGACTTAATTTTATATATCAGTGTGAACAAACAAGCAAAAAAGTAACCTTTTCTGAGAGGGTACTAAGAATTTCTTAGCCTGAGCAAGAAAAGAATCTGATGTTTGGTAATATTTTGGGGAAGTTGGTTGGGCCAAAAACTTTTTTTAGCAGTGTGTATGTGTGTTCTTGCATGTACACACATACAAAAAAGGTCTCATGAAGACTATAACTAGGCACAATTATAAATATAAGAGATAAACCTAAGGCCAATTTCTAAAGAAAAGAAAAGGGGGGGGGGAGCATGAGTGAAAGAAAATAATATAGAAAGATAGAGACAGGCGATGTCAAAGCTAAATATGTTGCACCTCTCCATTCACCACACCAATGATAAATTGACAATTTCAGGCCAGTGACTATTAAAAGTGACACACTCACCCACAAAATTCTATTATAACTTAGATCAACTTAATTCTTAACGGGGAGGGGGGAGATTAAATTTAAATTAAAAACCACATATAACCCAATTATGTATGCGTGATATCTTTAATAAAACCTGTTTGAATATATAACAAAGAAGCTATGTTTTGTAAGTTTTTATCAATTTCTTTTACTGACTGAATCATTTCTGTAACCTGATGAGAAACATGTCGAGGAACTGTCCCCAGGTCATGAAGTTCCTAGTGTTCCATTGGCTTCTTATCAAGAATTCACAAGTAGCAATTCTATCATTGTACTTTTTGCATTTTTGTATGTGTTGCCATATAGCACTTTGGTTGGAATCATAACAAGTCTGTCTATAAGAAAGAGTTGAAGTTGCTATTATTTTAATTTTAGCAGTTGAAGTTAAAAGTTAACTTTTTTTATAATAAAATAATAATAATAAATAATCAATGTTCATCAAAACACAAATACAATGGAGTGGCCATGTCATCTGCATAAAGCAACAATACATTCCCAGATATTTATTATATAGAGAATTGCCATATAGCAGAAGACATCAAGGCCAACAAAATAAGGGTACAAAGATGAAAATTAAAATTAACCTTCACTGGTGCAAGATCAGACCAAAAGAGAGAGCTAAAGGAATGTACCAAATTAACAATTAACAAAAACAGTACCACAGTGTGACTTTGGAATTGGTCACAATCACCAATCACCACTGACTGCTTTAGATTCTGCACAGATTTGGATATATGGAGACACCTCCAAATCCACAGATGAATAGCAAGACACAATCAACAGAACCAAAGGACAATGATGATTGGACCAAAGATGTTCATCACAATCCACGGATAAATATGTTACAATTGTTTCATTTTATTTCTACCTTGAATTCATCTGATTACAATAAAATAATGTTGCTATTGTTTTCATATATTCACAAATATAAAATTACATTTAATATATTCAATATGTGAAATATAGTTAAATATATTCAATAGATAAAATGTTAATAAATTTAATATATTCAAAACTTCTCTAAATGTTACTAATCTTCATTAAAATTATTTGTTCATCAGTTATATAATTTTGAAAGATATTAGGAGTTTTGAAACATTGAATAATTTTTTTTTTAAGAAGAAATTAATTTGGCTTTATTAATTTTTTATGACACCTATAAATGATGAAGGCATTCACATTTTCATTCTCTTTTTAAAACAGTTTCACCCCATAAAAGGCAATAAAGCCACTAAGAGACAAGGGGTTACAAGGTGTGAAAAAAGTGTGAACAGAAACATAAATAAAAAGCAGGAAGAGAAAAGAGTAATCAGGAGGACAGTGGATAGTAATTGACATTGCATCTAAAGTTTTGCAGATTTAAGTTGGCTGGAAAGCATAGAGCAAGATGGAAGTTCCATAAGTGAGAAATGTGAGAAAAGTTAACAGCTACATCTAGCCAGATCAACTATAAATTGATGAGATTTCAATGCCAGTATAGCACTGCATTTAAATTCAAAAAGCCTAGGTACCATAGCGAAGACCTTGTCCAAACAATTGTCATGAAAGTATTTATAGAAAAGGCAGAGAGGGGACAACATGGCAGTGGGAAAGTGACTGAAGCCAAGCTTCCAGATCAGAACCAATAATATTGGTGATTCATTGGATTTTACCAAGGAGCTCAAGGTAAATAACAATGTCACCAGGCATTAATATTCTAAGTAAAGGACATATAGATATGTAAGATAAAATCTGGAGAGAAAAATTGTCTTGCAACTTTCTTAGCATCTGATCTAGCATCAGATTCAATATAGTATTTCCAGTTCATGTCAGCTGAAAAATGTTAACCCAAGAAGGTGCAACAAGTCACTTTTCTGGAGCTTAGCATCAGTCATATTGATAAAAGGCAGAGAGGGTTCTCTCAGATGATTAATAGAGAGAAGTTTAGTTTTGAAGGTATTAAAATTAACAAGCCATCTTTTGCCCCAATGGTTGTCATTTTTATCTTGTTGGACTGATCAGCCTCACTATCAAGACAGAAGCAAATGGTTGTGTCACCAGTATAAATACTCATGTCACTTGGAAAGGTCATTATGAAAATTAGAATCAGTAGGACCAAGGATTGAAGTCAAAACTGAAAAGAAAATAATATAAGAAAAGAATAAGTCAATATATAGGTATTAGTTTCAACTTTTTTGTCACCCTTTCTTATATTTACTCTTTTTATATCTGTCACTCCCTGTTTTCCTAGGGCCTCTCTTGTTTCCTCTTCTGAGGTTAAAGCCAACTCCCGACTTCTGATTACACCTTTGGAAGGGTTTAACCTCTCATGTGAATAGGCTTTGCATTTGGAATCATGAAATCTTTTCATTTTTAGGAGGTTTTCTGCTTTTCTCCTGTTATCCACCTCGATAAGTAAGTTTCCATTTCTCAATTTTTTTATCGTTTTTTGGGGTTGCTCGTGTAGAGAGAACTCTTTCAATCAGGAATGGGGAGAATTTAGCAAGACAGACCTCTTCCAAAGAGTCAATGATAATGAATCTGGGAAAGTCTGCTGTTTCACATTCGGAGTCGGATTCGGATAAATTTCTCTTACATTTTTATTCAAAAATGCCATGTTTTGGTCTTTTATTTTCACTGGCCCTGTGCTCCACCACCCACCACGGAGTCCAACTTAAGAAGCGAATGAACCAGGAGGAAAACCCATTCGCCCTGGCTGAGACAGGGATACACGACCAGTATACTCATATTGAGAGCAAGTCTTGAGCCTCTGCAAAACATTGGTTATATAACTCTTCAATTTATCAGTGAAGAAAAAGTCTTTTGCTCTCAACACAGTCAGCCCCCGTCTTCTAGCTCATACAAGATAAAGGGGTGTGAAATGTTCCACTAATATAATTTCAATAATACTACTGCGATAAAAAGGAATATATAAGCTAGGGCATGTTGGGACCAGCCGATTGATCGGATCGGGCCTCTCTAACCACCCACCTAGCCCAGGTAAGGGCCAAAGTGGTGCGTTGAAGAAACATGACCTCTTTGCACCCGGGTCATGAACATCACAACCACCAGGATTCCATCCCCAGGCGTTCAGAAGTTTTCAAGTTTGCAATAGTGCAGAAAATCGATTATATATATATATATATATATATATATATGGCAAGATGTTTGTGTGTGTGTCTGTTTATCTGCTTGTATATTTTTTCAGCCCTTTTATTTTAGTTTTTACTTTGAGTTTGGCGCTAAATAGATAATTGTAGTTCTTAGTCTCAGCCATAATACCATTTACTCAGAGGACTTATTTAGCCTTCAAAATTCAGTTTATGACGAAAAAAAACTTATTTGATATCAATACCAGGAAATAAAATTTGACTTACATCCATTCATTTTCTTTCAGTCTACAGTTTCGCTTTAACTGGAAACAACTATTGCTTTTTAGTCTTTTGTGCCAATGTCCAAAGAGTCTGAGCTCCAAGACTACGGATTAGTTTTAAAGCTTTCATTACACCCGAGCAACGCCAGGCTATACTGCGAGTATATATATATATATATATATATATATATATATATATATATAAAAAAACACACACAAGTCAAATATGAGAAATTGATAATGGGTAATTATTCAAGCACAAATTTTGAGTGTACTTAAGATTCCAGATTCATGGACTGAATAAACATTCTAAAACTTTTCCCCAAATACTTCCTATATATTTACCTTTAACAATACATACTTTTCTATATCAATGATAGTGAAGATTGAACTGCGGAAAAGACTTATAAAAAATGTTTTAAAAAACTTAAAAGGAGGTCTGAAACACAAAAAATATCGTTCAGACATGAATAACATCTAAAAGATTTTTACATTTGTCATTTGATATCTCAGTGAACCCTCTGTGTTTAATGAAGAAAAAAAAAAAGAAGAGTACCTTAGTTTAAAAAAGGTTGTTAGCATATCGGCAGTGGACCTGGCAAAGTGGAAGCCATATTGCTTGTCAGAGAAGAGTTTATGGGCAGTAAGGTGTTGAACTATTTCAGCATTGATTATGGCTTCGAACACTTTCCTGAATATCGGTAGAAGACTGATAGGGCGATAGTTGGATGGGTCCGAGGGTTCACCACAATTCTTAAAAACAGGAATGACTGAAGAGAACTTCCAGCATGCAGGAAAACAGGAAGCAGAAAGGCAGTAGTTAAACAGTTTAGAGGGGACAGAGGAGAGTTCAGGGACACACCTCTTAAGGACTATCACCGGGATTCCGTTGGAAAATTGACAATCCTGATTATAGAGAATTAATGAAAAGACTTTAATGAGATACGAGAAAAGACTTTAGTGAAATTTTGAAGAGATCTCAACGCTAACGAAACTTAGACAAAACATTTCATTTAACGATTGGAAGATATGATTCTTTTTTGGCAAACTTTCTCTCTCCGTTGCAACTAGCATTTTAAACGATTGTATATCATTTTCGACAACTGTATTCTTGGGAAAAGACAGACATTGTTTTTCTCTTTATATAAAGACATTCTATGTAGCTCTCCAGGCGTGTTTGACGTGTTCATTTATTTTATTAATTTTTTTTTTGGTGCCATTTATTTTTTTTCAAACCACATGTGTACACCAGTGTCCGGACTGGCTAAAAGGGACGACTATTAAGATTGCAAGACAAGACATCTGGGATCTAATCACAACGAGGGACAGTGGTCCATTGTTGTAAAAGACGTCCTGTAGTTCAGCTTTTGTGGCGACATCATCGGACAGGATCATCGCGACCGGGTGGCAGTGTCACAACTGGGATCAAGACTGTCATCAAGAACGAGCGTCACATTAGACAGATGGCCAACCAGGCTGAGGCGTCACATCTGGTGCCGTTTTGACCAGGATCTAGCCTGAGGGCAGCAGTCCGCACTGCGGTAGTATCACAAATGATTTTATCCACTGGACCAGTGGATTAAATAAAGGATTCAGTTCAAAACTCCGATGTATATCAGCTGGAGAAGGCCAGTGTGTGTACAATGGTTGAAACATTTGAATGATATAAATAATGTAAATATTAATATTTTTTAAAATAATTTTCAGAAAGGGATTGTTTGACAAACACAAGACAAAATTTATACATAATTGTTTTGCTTTAGTCTTGTATTATTCCAGCAGTGAGATTTAAACTTGGAACTTTCTACTTTTGATGAAAGTCAACCGATGAGAAGGTGAGAGTGTTGGTTACTTTTTATTTGTAGTATTAAATTCACAAAACCCGTTATCTCCCTTGGGAAGATAAAGCTGAGAAATACATGGAAGACAGAAAGACAAACCATTTCTGTCAACAAGATGAGGGAATATTTAGCAGAGTACACTCTTTTACACTTTATTCACTTTTATGCTATGGTGATTCATAACTGGGGCAATGCTAATCTTCAATTCACTCTATTCCAACCCCATTGTCACAATAATATTTGTCATCTGCTTACTTGACAACTACTGATATAGATATTGGGTAAACAAATAAAAAACTGGAAGACTTTCTCTAATAAGAGGTCATAAATCCTGGACCTAAGTCATGAAAAAGCCTTCAAGTAAGGGTGGGAATAAATATTGGGAGTGTGTGTGAAATGTAAATAATAAACATCCTAACAAGAATCTATTCAATTCTTTTACATAAATACTTAAACCCATCAAAATTTAATGGAACAAACAGGACATTCTCAGATGCAGTTGAGCAGTCTCTAGCACTTTACAGTGAAAATTGGCATTAGAAAGGGATAACTTCCATCTCAACAAATGCAAACAGCACTTTTTCAGTTATACACAGTATAAAAAAAATCTGAAGAAGAAACATAACACTAAGAAATAAGTAATTTATTACTAAGGAGTTATGAATGTCTTCATATAAAACCAAATCTGCACAATTATTGTTTCTATGCCACTATCTCCACAAAATCATAAGTAGCTGTTAATAAGTGAACACAACCAACTTGGTTTTTGTTGTGCATCTTTTCTTATCACCAAGTATTTTCACCAACTGCAGTAAACTGACTGATCAAAAAATTGTAGCTGTTAATATAATTAAAATTTTAAGATTAATATTTATTACTAAAATAAATTAAATCTATTTAGTTGTTTAAAATTGCACAACTTCTCACAGGGTGTCCCAAAACTCAGGCAACAATTAGCAGAAAATGGACCCTTGTGAAATAGCAACCAGAGGAAATTTACATGACATCATCTTCCATAAACTGACCAATAAAATTTCTTGGTAATATATTGAAACAGGATTCCATTTGGTAAATATAAAATGCAAACTTATAAGGAAGCGTTACTTGAAGCTTGAACATTTAATAAAATCCAAGGTTAGCTGAAAGTACATACATTTTTTAGTACACTTTGCATAAACATTTACATCATACAAACCAAGAAAATTAAATTGCCAAGCCAAATTTTTATCTTATTTATAGCAACTTAATAAAATTGTTTGCAATTTTTAATGTGTCACTTTAGCTATTTCAATCCATCAGTCAAAGCAAGAAACTAATTCAGACATCATTGCCTTCTATCCCACATTTGTCATACATAACAAAACCAGAAACTGACATGTGGCGTAAAGATTTTAGAAATGGTTTATAAAAAAAAAAAAAAAGGCCATATTTTCCTAATCAAACAATTTTGCACTACAGCCACAGTTTCTATGTTATAGTTTCACCCATCTGTTTTCTCATCTCAAAATCAAATGAGAAAAACCCACAGGGCATCAATCTGAAATCTTGAAAGCTGTTAAAACTATTAATTGCCCTTTCCCTGTCCATAAATACACATACAAGCCATCAGCTTTTTTTGGAGGAGGAAGTTGGGAATAGAAACAGATTTTTTTTTCCAGGCATTTATAAGAAACTAGCAAAACCAGGTTATTCTGGCATTGAACTGGGCTTCTCTTAAAATAATTGAGAGCTACATTTTCATGCTATCTCCTACTACTGAATGATAAACTATACTATTTCCATTAGAAAATCATTTCTACAGATGCTCTTGTCATCCAATAAAAAGTGATATTGCTGAAGAAAAGAATTTCAACAATAAAATACTTTTTTTATTCTATATTTCAACATTTCTAAACGTTAAAAGCTCTTAATGTTTATTATGAGTTTTTATTCAATGTTAATTCTAAATTTTTATTAATTAATTTTATCATCATTTCAGATGTAACTAAATTTCTATTTCTATTATAGAAAAATGATTTAAGAAAATGCTAGTTTTAATATGTTCACTTACATGTTTAAACATCATACAAAATTATATATATATATATATATCATCTGTCCTTATCTTTATTGCCATATTCACAACATCTCTTCTTCAGGTGATTGGAATTTTGAACTGAATCTATTGAGACAGATTGTTCTTGTTCCATGAGCCATGGGACTTCCAGATGTCTTAGTTATCTTCCTTTAACTCAACTCTCTAAGTTTTTAGTTTACCTGCAGTCAGGTACTGAACTCAACTCTGAATCAAGTCACTGGATCTAACCAATGCTGGGCCATGCGTCCTTGAGGACATCAGAGCAAGAATTTTTTGGACTTATAAACCTAATGTCTCCGTGACCACGTCTTCTGCCTGGGGTTCATATTGATTTTCATTTCTATGCTTTGCCAGCTTAGATTTTTGTGGCCCAGCATATGCACAGATTCCTCAAGGTTTTGTATTTTGTGGTTTTCTCTAGTATTTCAACTTTATTCCACAGAGAATGGTGATCTCCTTTTCCCCCTCATCTATCTTTCTAATTATGAAGATCAACTGATTATGGAACGTTGGTTTCAACTTTTTGATATCATCAGGTGTTACATGTTAACTGATTATCCAACACATTTTTAGATGTGTAAGAGGAAGTTTAAAATAAGGGAGAAGTTAGTCAAGACTAGAAAAATAATATTGTACATGTAACACCCCTGTGGAGGTCCGAACAATTTCTCCGGTGGCCGTTCTCTATGCTGTGATGCTGCAGGGGGTTGTTGAAAAAGTCGAAGTCTCAAGCTGGGGGTACAAGATTAAACTATAAGGAATGAACTTCTACAACTTGGATGAGTTAAATCGATGCTTTATTTTGTTCAGAGTTAGTTTTGCAGTTGGAGCAGGCGAATGTGACACTCAGCTCTAACTCTAATTAACGGAGATCAAATGCCGAACCAACCGAACTAGACAAACGGAGTTTCTACTTCAAGCACACGCCCGGCTGAACTAACTCAACTCAACTGAAACTGATCGGCTCGGAAAAATGACTTGTATTTAAGTCCACTAGAGACCCCTGGGCTAAAACAAAACTAAAAGATAAGCATTGGCAACTGTAAGTCCGAAATTTCAAGGTACTTAAATTTTGCTTCCTTTGATGTGTAAACAGGATGTCTGCAATAAGCCTCCAAGTATTTTCCAGGATTTTTTAAAACTTTTTATCTTAATAAAGCTTTGTGTGAAGGCCACCGGATGTTTTTATAGCCCTGACACTACCCGTAACCAGGCATTTTTTTTATTGTCTGGAGAAAGGGAAAATTCTATTATCTTTTCTTACTGTGTGGTCAAGATACAGTAAAGACAGTTTTTTACCTGGTCACTCAAAAATCTATTTCCTAAACTTTATCTTTTATCACATCAAATCACTTAGTCAAATATTTATTGGAAGACTGGTAGGATTTAACAGTAATCTGATACCCTTTTCTCTTCTACAAATTTCCTTATAAAGAAAAAGCGTTTATTTTTTTTCCTCTTTTTCAATTTTGTTAAACGAAATACATGTTTTTAAACTATTTTTCTATTCTTAACCATTTTCTATTTTAATCTATTATAATAAAATACATATTTTACAAATCCACCTTAATATACGCCTAGTTATCATGTCACATACATCTGGGTTTGAACAAGCCCAAAATATATTTTCTAGAGTGTATATATCTGGACATTATTTTGAACCTTTCATTTAGCAACCCTTCTAGTTCTGAAAATTATACTATAGCCAACTTCTCTTCTTGGCACAATATGCAGACATCACCACCATAGCACGATCTGGATTTTCTTCATATACTCCAAGTGACATAAGGATCTTTGTCATTTTTTCTTTTAATTTCCACATGTGGTTGGCTAGTTTGGTACAATTTTTAAGGCTTTCTAGTTTTAATATTGACTTATGATTGTACCATTGTCTTTTTAAAACTGCCTTTTGTACATACTACATATATTTTTCTGTCCATTTGTATCTTGGCCCTGATGAGGTGCTGAATATCACACCAAAATACAAATCTTGTGTAGTGAAAAAAAAAAAGTTTCTATCATAAACTCCAATAATAAGAATATTACTACAAATATTGCTCTACTACGTATCAAGCACTGTTAAAGAGTAAATGCTACGAACAGTGGAGTGTCATTGTGTTAGTTCTTAATATTACTAAAATATTTTATATATTCAGTTATATAGGTATGTGTTTGTGACCCTGGGTTTCACGCTTTTGACAATCGCAAAAGCACGAAACCCAAGGTCAGAAACTCACACCTATCTAACTGAATATGTTAGCTCTATCATTGATATTGAGCATTTTCAAATAAGTACCATGAATATATAATATACAAATAATATAATATATATAACAAATTGCATATATTAGTGACGTAAATTGATAAATATACATATTCCATCTTTATATATAAACAGGACTGATGTCAAACTTCATGCCTGCTTGGTGCATTAGGTAGTTGCACATTAGTCACCAACACCAGATGTTAGTCTCTGAACTCAGGACCTCTAACGCTGATTTTTAAAGATGGGTAGGCACTTCACACTTGTAAGATTGTATTGTCAAATTCTCCCCACTTCGAAGATTGTATTGAGTCAATCTTTCACTTCTTATTTGATTAAATTTAGTAATGCCAAGTATTTTTTCAATGGCTAGTTTTATGTTTATTGCTTCTATCCTAATAATTCAGCTAGTGAATTCTCTAGAAACCATCAAATACATTTCAACAGTTCTATTTATTATACCAAATGTTATGTGACATGTACAAAAATATAACATTCATGTCAAATTGTATAATTAAGTTTAGAGAATGAAAAGCCACAAAAATTCATTAACACTTCTTTTAAGCAGAAAATTTTTTTGTAACACTTTATTTAAACCAAATAGATAATTCAAAATGTGCATTAAATAATTCAACAAAAAATTAACTAAGAATAGTTAACTAATTATACCAAAATGTAACATACCAGTTTGAAAAGTTCTGGACTAATCAATCATTATGGCCTTTGGCCACTTCTTTTTTCTCTCTGAATAATACTGATGAGCTACAGTTTTTCTGTTTAGGGCCACAAAAATGTTTATGTTTTTGAACTAGATTTTCAAACTGACAAAAGTTTAAAAAAAAAAAGAAAAAAAAAAGCAGACTTTTCAAAATGACTTAAATTCTTTTAAAATAACTGGCTATAGACATCAAGTTTTGTTTCCAAAGGCTTTTGTTAAATGATTCAAAATACATTCACCCATGTGACATGTACAAATATATAACATTGACATTGAAACTTTCCAATATTAGCAATCTATTAAAGATCTAATAAAAAGATCCTATATAAAGCACATAGATCTACAAAAAGAGAAAAGCATTTATTTATTCCAGTTAGAGACTTCCAAAGCTAATATCCCATAATAAATTGGAATAATATTAATTCCTCTGAAGTCCGATTAATCTAAGCACAAATTAAAATCCCAGTGTCAGCTGAGATAAATGAAACAAAGAATGCATTCCAATGGAAGAATACTAAACATATTCATGATAATATATAAACTAGACACTGTCAAAAACATTATAAACTCTACTAAATCTAATCAAGCAAAAAATACCAGAAATCATTTCTAATCAATAATTATTAAAAAATGAGTGTTTCATAAGGAGAAAGCAATCAAGGTGATAGATTTTGATTTAGATAATTTTTCTATTATAAAATATGGCTAATTATATAACAAATTTGGGAAGGAGGATGTTTTTGCAGTCATACCTAAACAAAACAATGATGCATACTGGAATTTCTTCTAAGCTAAAATAGGTCACTTCTCAGTCCCATCCGATATAGTTTTGGTCTCCCTTGTTTTAAAGACAGATTTCTGCAATCACTTCATATCCATTCTTAGTTAATCAACCTTTTTGACTCATTACTGATGATTTGTCTACTTTTATCTTGCATATTGTTTTGCTTAGTATTATTTCTGTTTGTAAAAAGACGTTTCAGCAGAAATCCCTCTCAAAATTCTGAAAATCTTTTAAAATCTCTTAATTAAGCCAAGAACTTTTTAGGACTCCTTCATATTTAATTTTAACCCTAAAATAAAGGTCATAGTTATTGAGAAATTAATGCTTTATCTTTTGCCATGCAGCAATGGTATGTTGATGGCTTAACCTTTACCACTCTTTATATCACTTCATTTGCTGTACAAAATGTTTAACCTGCCACTGAAGGTGACTCAGAAAAATAGCCAGTTTGAATTTCATAAATGTGCTGCCATATTCTGTTATGGCAACAGAAAACAACTTTTTAAATTAACAGCAAGAATACTGTAAATGAGAAGCCTTGAAAAAGAATGCAGTGGAGAGAGAATATTTATAATATAAGGATGCTGAAGGTTGACATGTATAAAAAGAAAGGTTCTTAAAAAATCATTTGGAGAACAGATTCAGTATTTCACAAACCCATATCTCAACATTTTTGCAACTTCTTATTAATATTAAAAAAAAATTCTTAAAAAAGAAAAAAAGAAAAGAAAAAAAAACAAATGTGGGATACATACATCCCTGTGAGTCATCACAGGGATGTATATATAGACAAAATGGTGAGCACATAGGAAATATTCGAAAGTTATAAGAATTCTTTTTTTTCAGAAATTTTCCAGCTATAAAAAAATCAATGGAAATAGTAAGAGGGTGGATGCAGAAGCAACCTATATCTGACTAGAGCTCTAATTCTGTTTACAAGAATCAGAATAAATTTTAACATCTTTAAGAGAGGAACTTATCAGAAACATTTTTCACACAAGCTATATTTAGCAACTTGTGGTTTGTTTATACCAAGAGCTGAAGACATCAAAACTATTTCCACTGGTTTCCCTATTAAATAAGAGAGAGAAGTGGGGGAGAGGTGGATACAAATTCCTATCACATTCTATAAATTCTTCACTTTTACCAAATTAGGCATTTTAGAAAAAGATAAGAGAGGTGGTGAAACCAACTCATTTGGACATTTTGTTTTACCAGGACACTTTTTGGAAAACTAGTCAAACAACATCTCAACAATACTAGACAGTTTCAGCATGTTACCATAATTGGGACAAATGGTTCAGTGAAATTTCACTGAACAGAATCCTTAAAAGCTGTAAGGAAGAAAAAAAAACATTTATTTTTATAACTATTAAAAAAAAAATACATGCTTTTGAAAGTATCTTGTACATTTTCTTGACCTTCAGGGAATTTTAAAATTAACCCTTTATATTTAATCTAGAGGATTAAATTATTTTCAGACTAAAATTCTCTGGAAGTTATCTGGATCAACAAACATCAGATAAAGAGTGGAAAACACAAAAGTTGAAACATAATAACAATAGTCTATTTGCAAATAATGATCAGACAGAAACTTTGTAACAGGATGAAAACTGCCAGATTTTAAAATAAGCCTAAGTTTATAGCACACTGAAAATAATTATAACTAAAATACTAGATTTATTTTTCCATTTTTTAAGGATATCTTCACAGTTATATGGATCCAAAAAACTAACACTTCAAGGGGATTATCCTATCTTAGATTTAAGATTCTAGCACAAGAAGTGTTAAGCTCTAACACAGAGGTAAGGAACCAGCAGCCTTACAACTTTAATAATGACATTACCAACATATTTTAACTGCTTGTAGTATAGTGTTTTTAAAAATTTTGATTGTGTATACTGATCTCTGATACAGATAACGTGATTTTCAATATCAACATTGCATATAGAAGCCTAGTTCTTTGTGACTGATAAAGAAAAAAATATCTGTCAAGAATAAAATATTTTCTCTATTACTTATAACTCATTACATCTCAAAAAATTAACCTTTAACTGAAGAAACTAAGATCTTCAATGATGAATGGGAACTGCAATATTTTTTCACTGTTTAATAATTGTAAAATGTCTTGCTTGCTTTGTAATACTGCAATTTCGACATTAAAAAAAACTACAATGTGCATATATACATATATTCACTCAAATATATACTGGTTATTGCAAGAACATGTATGGGTTAAAATTTTGTCTTTATTTTCTTTCGTAATTGACTTTTTCAAAGAAAACAATAAGCTTTGTGAATTATCAGATACAAAATTTCACAAAGATGCTGCATTTTTGTGTGACATAATGACAAAACAAAAATATTTGATACAAAACAGAAATAAATCAAGATATGAGATGTGGCAAAAAATTCTTTCATTTAGAAAGTTGTTTTTGAAGTCTTCTCTTGCACAGTTAAAACTTTCAAAGGAACACTTTCCCCTACATGTCAAACATAATCAGTGACAGCAAA